>JAJNOH010000003.1:0-1200000 GCA_022376275.1 Xylariomycetidae sp. FL2044 | reverse complement strand
GGGAGAGGAGGACGGGCACGGGATGAGTGAGGTGAGGTGAGGTGAGGGAATAGGGAGAAGAAAGATGAAGGGGCGCGCTTGTAGTTGCATGCATGAAAGGAGTAATTATGAATTCGGGGTTGTGGTGTTGGGTTGGGCTGTGGTGATGAGTTTGTTCTGAGAACGAAATCCATATGGGAAGTGAACTTTGTGGGAGATGTGTTAGGTCAGTCGTGATGAGATAAGATAAGACGGGCGCATTGCTTATGCTTCTTCATGAGAACGGGGGCGTCGACCAAATAAGTAAGTACCCTGACCTTAGAACTTGAGGGAGACCAACAGGTCTGAGATAGAGAGAGAGAAAAAAAATATCGGAACTTGAGATTTCAAAGCAACTCAGTTAGCCTGTGAAGGCGGTTAGTCACACATTGGGAATTGACTCTCGTTATCTTTATTCATTCTGCAGCATGGGATCAAGGTCTATGGAAGTGTTTTATCTCAAGGATTGCATTGAGACAGAAGTGAGATAGGTAGAAAACGACAGCCCTTGACGTGAGGCGTCCCTTTCACCTCGAGCTCAACAAACCTTTTGACCCTTACCTAAGTACTCCGCTAGCGAGAGGCCTGGGGAGTTCTACGTATAGAACAGGCAGCCGACACTCTCAAAAGCTTGGAATTCCTGTTACTGACTCTCAGTCAGTACTTGGTAAATAAAAGCTCGCCGTCCTCGGAGACTTGCCAAGTTCCTGCAGAGAGGACGTGGGCGGGCCCCCAGATCATGCATGATATGGCCATAGGGTCTGATTGATCATCTTCATATCTTCCTTGCTCGAGGGTACTACAATGGTAGACCGAAGGAGGACTCAACAATAGTAAAAACGAATTGTGACACAGATATCACAATTATATAATGTAGTCTAAATAGATCCTATGGTCTCCCATATTCTACGCCCTAGATATATCATACCTGACCAGCTCTCATATACATATCGTCACGTCGTTATATTACATAACCCAGACCCAAACCCAAAACCTAACACCACTCGCTTGCTCGCTTTGCTGGTCAGAAAGTCCCATCACGCGATGAAAAAGCCGTATCCTACTCCCAACCTTCAAACCCCTCCGTCCGCGGACCTCTTCGAGAAGAGTCTCCGGAGGCCACCGCTCGACGACTTCGGGGTCTTGGGTCGCACGGCGGGCGCGTCCATGGACATTTTTCCGGCGACCTGGAAAGGGTGCGGGGGCGGGGGTATGACGGGGACATCCTTCTCGAGCAGCATCGGGGCCGCCCGATGTTGTTGTTGGTGGTGGTGTTGATGTTGTTGTTGCAGTGGTGGCGGCGGAGGTGGCGCTTGTTGAGGTGGTGGTGGAGGCGGCCCTCGAGGAGGCTCCGGCCTCCTTCGTGCCGCGGATGACGGCGCGGCCCGCGAGGTGGTGGTAAAGCCCGCGAGTTCGGGTATTCTAAACTCGAACCCGTGCTCGACGATGCCCCGGATAGGCGGGGCCGGCGTCCGCATCCGCGGCCGCTCGCGCTCCTGTCCCCTGGCCCGGCTCAGCTCCAGGACGTATTCCTCCACTTCATCCTCCTCGTCCTCGTCTTCTTCATCTTCTCTTCTCTCCCGTAGATTATGATCATCATCATCATCATCGTCGTCCACCCGACCGCCCCCCTTATTCCGCTCCTCGTCCTCGCAGACGACCACGTACCACCGGATGCTCTCGCCCCGCTGCAGCTGGTCCCGAAGCTTCTCGAACCAGCCGGCCTTCTTGCTGCCCACCGTGTTCACCCTGCGGCCCGTCTCGTCGCTCGGCCCGCTGATGGGCTTGTCTTTTTCCGTTTTCACCTGCGCCTCGTAGCGGCCGATCTCCTCCGCGATCGAGATGGACGTGTCGACGCGCACGACGTGGTCAGCCACGTACGCCCAGGGCCCGCTGACGACGGACAGGTTGGTGGGGTCGTATTCCTCGAGGAACTTGACGGGTGACCAGTCGTTGAAGAGGAGGTCCTCGTCGGGTGGCGGTAATAATGGTGGTGGAGGAGGAGGGGGAGGAGGCGGTGGCATGGGCGGTGGGAGTTCGCGCGGTTCGTCACGCGCTCGGGTCTTCGGGCGCCGGCTCCTGGACTTGCTGCGCTTACGGGAGCGGCTCCGGCTCTTGCTACTTCTCCTCCTGCCGCCGCCGCTGCCGCCGTCGTCGTAGCGACCGCGTAGCTCGTCATTCTCGTGGTGCCGGTAGGGGTCGTTATGGGAGTCGTACGAGTTCGCGTAGGCGTGTTTCTGGTACTCGAGCTCGGCGGCGCTGGGGGGCGGGGCGCTGGCGGGCAGGAAGTCGAAGAGCTCGTAGAACTGCTCCAGCAGGCCCAGGGCGCTGCCGGGAGCGACTATCCACTCGGGCGCGGCATCGTCGATGTTCTGTATGACGACAAAATATCGGATGCTCTTCCGATGCCAGCGGAAGCCGTGGCAGAGGTATGTCGGCATTATGGAGCATTAAAAAAGAAAGTAAAAGTAGCAACAGGCCTCGAGGACCTTGAGGACCTCCAGTGGGAGGACGCAGAGAGCAGCGGTAGGCGGTAGCTAGTGTGGAGCGGATCGTGCCACCACCACCACCAACACCACCACCACTACCAGGATCAGCGCTCAATGGCTCAGTGGCTCAGTGGCTCAGTGGCCGAGGGGCAGAAAGGGGAAGAGAGAGCTACAAGTTACCCGGGAAGCAAGGATTGCCGACGTTGCGGGGGACAGGGATAACAGGGGGGGTGGACGGTTAAGGTTACGAGATCTGACAGATCCGTTCATCCGTTCCGAGTTTCTTTTGCTTCGTTTCTTCCTCTTTTCTCAGCTCCTTCGCGAATCCATAGTAGAAGAAAAAATGATGACAATTAACAATTGTGCATCGAAAGAAAAGAAAAGTTTGGTAGGCGAGGTTTTGATATTTGTGACGAACCGGATTTCACATCCCAGAAGAAGAGCCCCGAGCTGAAAAAACCCGAGAAACGAGAAACGAGAACAAAAAATAATAAAAAAGGGACTCGCTCGGATGTATCCAAGAGGCGTCAGCCATCCGGGCGAGTGCATCGACCCCAAACATAAGCCGTCGCATCGGACCAGCAATTCTGTTATCATTCATGTATCAACGAGCCCGATCGTCACCAAGGTTGTCGCTGAAGCCGGGACGCGAACTGTGCAGTGCAGTGCAGTGCACTGCAGTCGCAGGTCGCAATCGCAATGGCTTTTTTTCTCTCTCTCTTCTTCGGGTCTCCTTGCGTTTGCGTCGGTCGTAGGCGAATAAGAAATAAATGAGCAACTCGCCCAGACATCTGGTACATCAGACGATATGGTTCAACCGGCGAATGGCTTCCTTCTTGGCCATGTTGTCAGATCGCACTAGGAATGTAGTAATTGTCCTCGTCTTGGCAAAGAGACATTACATGTTGCGTCCTGGCGTCTAGCTGTGCCGTCATGATCGGACGATGTGACTTCAAACAGCCCCATGTTCGTTCGAACCCTCGACGCCTCGGTTACTCAACGGTGGATGATGATCTGCGAACTCCATACCTTCCTTCTGTCAGGTTTGAGCCTCAAACGCCATAGGTATTTGATCAGCGAAAAAAATTACCCTAGTACATGTTATGTTAGTTATCCTACATACTGATGATTGCTAGGTATAAAT
The DNA here is from genome assembly GCA_022376275.1 of Xylariomycetidae sp. FL2044. Taxonomy (NCBI): domain Eukaryota; kingdom Fungi; phylum Ascomycota; class Sordariomycetes; species Xylariomycetidae sp. FL2044. The sequence continues at coordinate 1,196,349 of JAJNOH010000003.1, read as the reverse complement.
AACACCTGGGAATGATTGTCGGATGATGCCCAGGCGGAATTAGTTCCGGGGAAAAAACCCAAGTATCAGTACGCTTAGACCTTCAATATCCCCAAAATATGGGCGACTGAAGCATCATGATGTGAGGAGTGGCGCCAAGTATCATCATTCAATACACACACACACACACACACATGGCCACTTATCAAGCACGCCTTGACCCCTTATGGACACACTGATATATCGACATGGATGCCAGGTATCTAGAGAGAGTTGGGCTGAAGTCCCGCCTGGGCTTGTTAATAAGCGCAGAGTTATCGAGGTAATAAGTAGCGTGCTCCCAGGCACTGGATGCAAGGAGGCAAATCCACACAGCGACTAGAAAGAAAAGCACGTGGTTTATATGCACCTTATTCCACGTGGTAACTACCTGAAACAAACGTGGTCAAGTTCATTGCGTAGATCATTCACACTCGAGTCCCTGACATCCTGGGCCAGCGTAGCAGGTCGTTCTGGAAGCCCCCTTCACCACCTGGGAAAGACCCCTGACGAACAGTAAGGGGTAAGTACCATTAATCACAGCCGCGCAATCTAATACCTACCTAAGCGCGACGATTTCCCACTGCGCCTCTCATCCCATGTTCGAAATATCCTCGTGACCTGGTGCATGCTTGCATGAGCTTCAGGGCATCTTCTACCTACTGTACCTAGGCTTCCTTGTCCTGATGCCCCAGGCAAACGGCTATGGCCTGAATGGGGTCGTTGCTGAGAGCATGTCAACGGGACTACGAAAGTAGCCATGGTATGTGTAATTCTGATAGCCCAGTATCAAGTCGAGCTTATCGTGTGATAACTCTTCACTTATCCTGCTCGATACCCCATGCTTAAGTAGAATGTTTGCCAGTACTAACTATGTAGTTGATAGTGACAAGTCACTCGACAGAGTCCCAGCATCACGTATCTAACCTAGCCACCTCATTTGATAGGTGGGATACCACAAGCACTTAATATATATACAAGCCTCTCGATGTGTTGTAAACTCTGTAGTATTCATTTGTGCATCCAGGAACCCGGTTAGTCACTCTCCCTCGCAGGCCATGAGCCCCTGACCAGTCGGCTGGATTGCGTGGGGTCGCCAGGTAAAGGCAACATCCCCATATACTTCGTGTTCAACTTCAAATTTCTTGATCTACCCAGTTGGTCATCTGAGCCATGCTAGATTTCATCATGGTGTTTGGGTGCGTAGCCGCGTTTGGTACGAAATTACTTATACGTAAGGGGGCTCCTTCGTATATCTATACCAGCATACTGGAACAGCCAAAGCCGGCACGTAATATTTTACATAGAGTCTTAAGCATATCCCGGCGCTGATACAGTCATATAGTACTTGAGCTTGGCTTGGTATACTCATCTATGGTGCAGCAAGTTCTCTAATTTGCATATGCGGAGTTGGTTTTATTTGTATCAAGGCGGTGTGATTTTCCCGGATCCTGCCTTACCATCACTGGATGCAGGGTGCAGGTCCGATTGATTAGGCCAAGGAAGACGGGTGTGCCTCTGCAGTAAGTCCACGAACAGGATTCCGAGTATTTATGATGATGGGAGTCGTACAGTTACATTGCACATGGGAAGACTGCACTGAGGATCGTCATTCGCAACAGTAGGGAGACTCGACCCCGACCTTCAAGACAGTGACCATCAACAACTTCTCACGTGCGTAGCTTGGCAATCTTGCAGAGTCACTTGACCTGGACTAGTTAATCCCAACTACAGAGACCTGTCCCAGGGGGAGCTCAGCAGATGCTGGCGGCCAGTGTCATCTATCTCTGGTATGATTCGCTCCGGAGACTGTGCTTAACTGAACTTTTAATGCTTTAGATAAGTAACTCTATTGCTTTGATGTATCCTTGAGCTGTCCAATGCTGCTGGGATCCCTAACAATAAGATAGTAGCATTCATTTAGACTATGGAGACAGTCAGAATACTTATATAAAACCGGGAAATCGAGCTTTAGGGTTTGTTGGCAGTTCCCTTCTGCCAACCATCCGCCCACTCTCACCTTTCTCCAGCGTAAAACTCTGAGCATTCCAATGCAATCTTAACCATACATTATCAGTAGTTGCATATCAGCTGTTGCGGCTTGTGTAGAGGCCTCGCCCCTGTTTGTTCTATCTCGCCCTGTTGGGTTATTGTTATACTTTGTGTAATGCAAATTACAGAAGGCAACCATTTATCAACGTATACAGGTTTCTGCTGAACTTGTCGAGGAGGGCTGCCTTTTTGTTAATTGTCACAAGCTGATTTCTGTTTCAATAGTTATTAGTGCAGCTTGCCAGGGATGTAACGACGTCTTGAAGGACAGTAAGATCTTGACATGTGATTGTATCACAAATCCGAAAGGAGATATGCATCCATACAGCGATGTCGATCAAGGTAGGTCCAAATGAGTCAACTCCTTGTCATTCCCTCGTCTCGTCTCAGATGTGTGCCTTGTCTTCGTTCTGGCCATGCTCACTACCATGACTTTCTAGATGGGTTGATCTGGAACGACCGGAGCATCTTGAGGTGCTTTGATAATAAGGCCGGACCATGTTGATTGAGGAGAGAGCCGTGGAGACATGGAAAGCTCTGCTTTTTTCGTTGTCTTTTTGGTGTGCCTTCGGGTTTGAGAGACTATACCGAAAGATTAAGAACCGTGAGGAGGAGAGAATGGGAAATAAGGGGTGGTATTCTGCCACAGGGCAATGTCCCGGTAGCAAGTGAAATCATGGTGGTGTTGCGCAATTGCATTGCACAAGGACAGTAGCAAGTGTCATTACGTCTATTCAGTTACCTATAGATCTATGGGCACTGGCTGTTTGGCTACGGAGCTAGATAGGGGGTTTGTATTTAGGGGCAACAGACGGATCATTCATCATATCAGCACGGCTCTTCCAACGCACGCACGAATTGAGGTTATCAAAAGGTTTGAATAGTAATCATATGATTTATTCATAAAAAACATTAGATGGCCGCGAAAGGCTCAACTCCGCATGATGCCGCTAAGTACTCTCAAGAGCGCTTCGGTGTAACTATATGATGGGGTATAAACAATAGGGGAAAACATATAAACAAGAACAATACTTTTTAACAAAGGAAATTCGTAAAACTGGTGTGACGGTTTGATTGGAACCTTCCACCAAAAAGAAAACCCACGCCCACTCACCAGTTTGAATGAGCCGCATAGATGACATCCACGGCATGATTCTTAGCCAACCTCTCAAAGGCACGCCCAGCACTTGCCGCAGCCTCCTTGGCATCGTCTGTACCCAACTTCTCAGCGTCCTTGCGTGCCGTCTTGTACTTATCGGCGGCGTCCTTCATTTTGCGGAGGGCCTTGGCCCGCTGCTCGCGGGCCTCGCACTTGCCGCAGTTGAAGCCGACGGCGCCGCCGCAGGCCAGCGTCTTGGGGATGATGCCGATGGTGTCGTGCGCGAGGAGGCGCGGCTGCACGGGGTGGCGGCACCCGGTGTGCGTCATCTCCTTGCGGCAGAACGGGCACGACTTGCTGTTCTCGAGCCAGTGCGAGACGCAGAAGTGGCAGCCGACGTGGCCGCACGGCAGGATGACCGGCGTCGCGTCGTCGGCGCTCGCCGAGTCGCGCGCCATCCTCAGCGGGGTCTCCTGGCAGATCTGACAGACGAGGTCGTCCGGCTGGTCGATCAGGAAGGTGAGCTTCGGCAAGGGGAAGAAGGACTCCTTGTTCTCTTCCCTGGTCCGCGATCGATCGCGCCCTGACCTCTCCCGCGGCCTGGCCTTGAGGAAAGACCGGACGAGGTACTTCAGATTCGCAAAAGCGGCACCGGGGTTCTTGCGTTGAGGAGAGCTATCTTCACCAGAGTCACTGCTCAACGCGGCTTGGCTGCTATGCTGGCTGCCATGTTCGTGCCTATGGGACCTCGAGGCCCTAGGGGCAGCCCTTGCCCGCTCTCTCCATTCTGCTATCGCGGAGGTCTGGATAGGCCTCCGCGAGCTTGTAGATATCTCGATGCTTACCGGTGCATCGTCTTCACTGTTGTAAGCTGAGTCTATGTGGTATCGGGAACTCATCTCAATAAAAGGTATATTACGAAGAAGTCTGCCGTTATTCCCTGTCAGTGTTTTTGTTGGCGTCCAAAGATAAGGACGTCAACTTACCTTGGATAGTGTAGGTGTTGGGTGAAAGAGGCGGGTGGCTGTGGGATAATCTCTGGTGGTGTCTTTGATTTTTCAAGGGGAGTCTTCGATCTGAAGAACGGTTTGGGGGCGGCGGGTGGCCCTATTAGTATGGGCAACATTCTAAGGCTATTGAACTACAATGCTATTGTGACGCGCGAACCCCATTGATGTCCAATTTCTTTATTCACAATCGTATTCCATTCTTTCGCGAGGCTAGAAGAATTGGGAGGAGCCTTTGTCTCCTTTGGTCGACGAGTCAACAATGACAGTTCTGGGCCTGGCTGACAGACCAGATCGCTCGAGAATACCACAAGTGTATGTACATTTGTTGTTGAGCCGAGACAATTATCATAATCCTGTCCAACAGTCTATTGACATGTATAGAGCATCGCTTATATAGGCTTGTTTCGAGAAAGCCTTATGTCTGTATTGGAAGCGATAGCTTGTGAGATCCAACACTATGCAAGTAGTTCGGGAGGATCTTTTTCAGAATTTCCCGGATATACCGTAGCGGAGTGTGTTCTAGGTGTCTGCTGTCATGACATGCAGCAATCTAGTTCATCTTGGAAGGTTCGAAATATTTCCGGCTACCTAGGTAACTGTGCGTAAAAGAAACTGCCGATGGTAAGAGACATAGTGGTGGGTAAGGCCTGGGCCTTGTATTAAAAAAAGACAATAAGCCTCAGACTTTGCTGAATATCAAGAACTAGTGTACATCTAAACCTATGTAGTTACATGGTGGTGAGTATGGTCAGGAGCCTAGTAGAACCCGGCCTGTTAAAGGAAAAGGGGTAAAAATCCCCGGATTTGCGCAAACCCCGCCCATCTTGCAGTATCATGCAATCAAAAGGATTTATTAAGAACTCGATGCCGCTAGACCCCACATCTGATCAAAGGTGGACCTTGTTTTTTGAGCTTTCCGTTGACCAAACTTCAGCCTCGCCAGTCTTAAAATCAATCAGCAGCAATCGCAACAACACTCGCGACCGATAATCCCAACAAGCGCACTTTCTCGAGCGTAACATACACGAAGAAATCTACGAAGATACACACAGTCAGTATAAGGAAGCCCATAGAACGCTAAATCCAGCAAGGCCAGGCCGGCAGAATGAGGCTTACGGCCGAGCTCCTCCACAACTCGCCATCCTGGCTCAACGCGCTCAAGGAGCGCGAGCTCGAGCTGCGAGGTACGTGCAAAAGAACAGATGCTACACTTGATTGAAAAAGAGATGGGCAGAGTTGATATCAAGGCCTTTTGCCGGGCGTGAATAGGACACCGCATCCCAGCCATTGAGAACCTGGGTGTAGCAGGCGTAAGTTACCTTTTCCCTCCTTCTCGCACCCCCCCTACCTATACAGCCAGCCTCTACTAACACGCTGCCCCCAGCCGCAAGATGCTATAGATTTCGTGGACAACGACATCCAGGTCCTGGGAAACTTCCCCCTGTCGCCGAGAATACAGACCCTCCTACTAGCCCGCAACCGCGTCTCCGCCATACAGCCCACGCTCGCGAGCTCGATCCCCAATCTGACGAACCTGCAACTCGAGTCTAACAACCTGGCCGAGCTGGCGGATCTGGACCCCCTCGGTACCTTCCCGCGATTGACGCACTTGGTCCTACGCGACAACCCGGTTACGAAAAAAGAAGTGAGTCTAGGCAGCTCCCGCACCCTATCGCCTGCACAAACGCAGGATATCTTGAAAGAAAGGAGAGAGGAACAAAAACAAAAGAAGCAATTAACTAACGGGCCTCTCCCTCAGAACTACCGCTACTGGGTCCTATGGCGCTGTCCCGCCGTCCGGTTCCTCGACTATCAAAAGGTCAAGCTCGCGGAGCGCCAGCAGGCGGAGGAGCTCTTCGGCACGGCCGAGGCGCCGACAGAGCTAGCGTCTAAGATCATGGGGATCAAGTCGAAGATGACGTTCGGCGACGCGTCGTCAGCGGGCCAGGCCAACGGCGTCGCCTCCTCCTCCTCCTCGGGCTTGCCGACTAGGATGTCGCGCCTCAAGCTCACGGAGAAGGAGAAGAAGCGGCTGCAGGACATGATCAAGCGGGCGACGAGCCTGGACGAGATCACGCGGCTCGAGACCATGCTGCGCGAGGGACGGGTCCCGCCCGGCGTCCATCTGGGAGGGGATGAGATGGAGGAATAGGTAGTGAAAAAAAAAAACCCCGGGTCGGTTGGTTAGGCGTCGGGATCGATGATGATGGAGGGAGGCCTGAGGGTTTTGCATGTGGAAGCAGGGAAGGGCGGAGATTTGAGCCGGTGGATGAAGGCTTACATAGTTGAGCATTGAGAGCGGAAGAAAAAGGGGAGCTTTGTTTTTGCGCCCATGGCGTGGGGAATCAATTTCATGAGGCTTTAGAAAGAGAGAGGTGCCCGGGTTCCCAGAAGTACGCAAAGAAAAAAAAAGGGGGGGGGGGGGGGGGGGGGCAAAGGTTAGGGATATACCCATGAATACTACTACTTATGGTCGGCCTCTGAATCAAAAGAGAAGAACGGGAGCATAGGTAACTCTCGTATCAGACCTCTCACCACCAACTTGCTCCCTCTCCTTCCTCTGTTTCGCCCTTCACATCCAGTCTCTCGTAGTAAGTAAGTAGTAAACGACTATCCATCCGAACCTTTGTTTGCTTACTCGTCAATCCTCGTGGATGGATGGATGGATGGAAGGTATGACGTGCCTGATAGAACAAGAAGAGGTAAGGTCTACCTAGGTAGGTAATCCACACCGCCCTTCACATCACCATCCCTGTTATCACGAGAGCTCTCTTCTTCTTCTTCCTCAACACCTTTTTCGCTGTCTCCATCTCCGCTCCCCACTGCATCTCCGCCCGCCCTGTACTTTACTCCTCATTCTCCCCCCTCCCCCCCAACCCCAACACCGCTTTAGTACAAGTCCAGTTCACCTCCAGCTCCAGCTCCAGTCAGTCTCCTCACAACCCCGCTGACCCGGATAACGGTGTTGACCTTTCCACTATCCGGCCATATCCACATCCTCATCGTCATCCTGCCTACTACCCCTGGCCCCACCCCCGCCGCCCCGAGCCGCCTGTCGCATCTCGCTGCGGAGCTGATCGTTCGGGTCCGCCGCCGCGCCATCGTCCTCTGCTGCTGCTGCTGCTGCCGCCGCCGCCATGGATCTTGACATGGATGATGAAGATGATGATCCCGCGCCGCCGGTCATGAAACTCGCGATGTTCGCGTTACCACCACCACCACCACCACCGCCGCTCGCGCGTGATGGTAAGTGACCACTGCCGCTGCCGCTCTTCTGTTTCTTACCGCCGCTACTGCTACTACTACCACCATTGGTGTGCTGCTGTTGCTGTTGTTCTTGTCGTTCGGCTTCCTGCTGCATGCGCTCGGCGGCGGCGCCGGGACCGCCGCTGAGCGCCGCGCGCGTGGCGGCCGCGGACGCCTTGATGGCCTTGTAGGGGACGGTGCGCGGGACTACGTCCTTGAGGAACTCTAGGTTGTCCTGGTTGCCGATTGCTGTAGCTGTTTTTTTGGTGTTGGTAAGGGGGGTTTAGGAGGAGAGAGATATACTCCTTTGTTAATGTCTGGGGGGATGGGGGTATTGGACTGGTATAGTAAGGGGAGGGGGAATGGGAAGGGGGGAGGGGCAATGCTCAGGACCCCTTCGCCCTCTATGTGTTGCTTATATGATGTATGATGTACACTTACCTAAATCCTTGTATTGGATGTTGCGTCGGGGTTTGCGGTCTGTTTTGGCTACGTTCAGGCCCTCTGATGCCATGTACTGGATGAACATCTCCTGATTGGTACGGTGGTCAGTCAGCGAGACAATACGGGGGGAAGGGAGCCCCTGCCCAGCATTCATAGTATAGAGAGAGAGAGAGAAAGAGAGAAGAGGTGAGCTCACGGTGGCCAGCGTAATAACAAAGGCAGCATTGTTGGAACAGATATTGATATCTGGATCCTGGGCTATGATCTTCTTCACTCTGGACACTGTAGGTTTGAACGTTAACCAGCCCGCCCGCCGGGAGCGTAAAAAGGGGGTATCAGTCACTTACACGGTAGCTGCGTTTGACCGGTCACCTCCTTGCGAGGAGGAATGGCTGTCGTGTTGTAAGGCATGTTGGTGAGACGAGCAGGGATAGACCGGACAGAGCCTGATGCAGTGAAAAGATAGATAGGATTGACTATCAAGGATGTGGTGGGATATCAAGATACTGTCACAAGCCTTAGTATTGCGCTTAGAATGAATGACAGGTTGATGTCAATGTTTGGGGTAGGTAACTGCGCAGTGGTTGAGAGGTGGTGAGTTCTCAAAAGTATAAGTCACATGAAATTGAAGCGAGCTGGTCCCCCATTCACGAGGGCCTGAGGTAACCCCACAATGGTTCTGTAGAGGGATGGTAGAGGCAGGTGTAGTTTGTATAGTGTTTGAGGGCCGTGTAGGAAAAGCTGGAGAGACCTCACCAATTATAATGTGTTCGCGATGCTTTGATATATGCAATTGCCTCAAGATTCACCGGTTATGAGGGTGAAAAGGTCTGATACGAAAATAAAAGCTTGTCCCCTTTCCAACGCGTGTGAGGGTCGGGTGAGACGCGATGATACCAATTAAGGATAAGGACGAAAGCGGCAGGCGGTGTAACGACCTTGGCGCTTGTGACCCCCAAATGCCAAGCTTTTGTTATAGGTCAGCCAAGCCAAGCATCCTTGCCCCTGTACGCGCGGGTAGCGGGCAGCCTTTAGTTGTCTGGACTCTTTCTGGTGACAGCTGAAGTTGCGACTCATTACTTAGAGGTAGGACCGTCGCCTTCATACCTCAAGCTAGGTACGCACTTCATCTTGTGTATGCATTGCCAAGATAATACAATTCACCTACCCGTTTACCGATAAAGAGTTAAGAATGGTCCAGAGACTTGTTACATGGCTTCCCGATCTACATCCTTCTCCGTTAACCGTTCGCTGCATTCGAGACGCCCCTCTGTAAGCTCGAGGCTATCCTTCGCCGTATCGACCGTCGAGCGAGGTGAGGGCGGCCGTGCGCCCGCTGAACAACAGATCGAGGATGAGATTGCCGAGATAAAGAGATATGAGGTAAGTCCATTATATCGCGCAAAGTCGCTCTCTTTCTCTCAAACCGATGCATGAAGCTGACACACCCTCTCAGGATTTCACAACTATAGGTATAAACGCCCCCGAAGCCCCAGACCCAGACCGACCCGTCGACGCGATAGATACTAAGTCGTGCCAAAACAGATTGGGTCCAAGATGCCGCGCAGGAGCGCTTGCGTCGAAAGGCGCGACGGAGGAGAACCGCAGGTCGATACGATGCCGGCAAGGTGTCCTGGAGATACCGGCTGTGGGAGTCCTACGACGCGGCCCAGGGCTGGATCGTGGTCACCTTGATAGGGGCTGCCATTGGTCTCAACGCTGCATTTCTGAATATCGTCACGGAATGGCTGTCTGATATCAAGATGGGATACTGCACCACGGCTTTCTACCTGAACGAGAACTTCTGCTGCTGGGGAGAGGAAAATGGCTGTCCGCATTGGCATCGCTGGACTGGGTTTGGGCCCGCTAATTACGCGCTCTACATCATGTTCGCCGTAAGTTGAACCCGATTTCGATCGTATCACTCACTCTGACCGGGTCAGACCATCTTTGCTTTCACCTCGGCCATTCTGGTCAAGTGGTTCGCCCCGTACGCGGCCGGTTCCGGCATTTCCGAGATCAAGTGCATTATCGCCGGATTTGTCATGAAGGGGTTTCTCGGCTTCTGGACTTTGGTCATCAAGTCTGTCGCCCTTCCACTCGCCATCGCATCGGGCCTGTCTGTTGGAAAAGAGGGCCCCAGCGTGCACTACGCTGTCTGCACCGGCAATGTCATCTCGAGGCTTTTCGACAAGTACAAACGGAATGCCTCCAAGACGCGAGAAATCCTCAGTGCTTGCGCGGCAGCAGGGGTTGGCGTTGCCTTTGGCAGCCCCATTGGAGGCGTCTTGTTCTCTCTGGAGGAAATGTCGAGCTACTTTCCCCTGAAGACGATGTGGCGAAGTTACTTCTGCGCCTTAGTTGCGACGGCAGTTTTGGCAGCCATGAATCCATTTAGAACAGGTCAACTGGTCATGTTCCAGGTCAAATACGACCGCTCCTGGCACTTCTTCGAGACCGTACCTTACATCCTCATTGGTATATTTGGCGGTCTATATGGTGCCTTTGTCATGAAATGGAACCTACGCGCGCAGGCTTTCCGGAAGAAATACTTGACGAATTGGGCTGTTCTCGAAGCCACGCTATTGGCTGCGGGTACGGCTATCATCTGTTATCCAAACGTCTTCTTGCGGATCGACATGACAGAGAGTATGGAGATTCTATTCCTCGAATGTGAAGGAACAGAAGACTACCAAGGGCTTTGCGACAAAGACAAGAGGGTGAGCAATATCATCTCCTTGGTCCTAGCAACAGTCATCAGGATATTCCTCGTGATCATTTCATACGGATGCAAAGTACCAGCAGGTATCTTCGTACCCTCTATGGCTATTGGTGCATCATTCGGCCGAGCCGTCGGCATCGTCATGCAAGCCATCCACCAAGCCCACCCGAAAAGCGTCTTCTTTTCATCTTGTCTACCGGACGAACCCTGCATCACCCCCGGCACATATGCTTTCCTGGGGGCAGCAGCTGCACTTAGTGGCATAATGCATATCACGGTTACGGTAGTCGTCATCATGTTTGAGCTTACTGGGGCTCTCACTTATATCCTACCCACCATGATCGTCGTGGGCGTCACTAAGGCCGTGTCTGAATTGTTCGGCAAGGGCGGAATCGCGGATCGCATGATCTGGTTCAATGGATTCCCCTTCCTCGACAACAAGGAAGAGCACAACTTTGGTGTACCCGTCTCAGCGGTTATGACGGGCGATGTGGTTGCCATACCTATAAATGGCATGCTGCTCGAATCAGTCGAGGATCTACTCAAGCAGCCCAAATACCAGGGATTTCCTATCATCGAGGACCTTAATACCAGGATCCTTGTCGGTTACGTCGGACGCACGGAGTTACGGTACGCGGTCGACCGTCTCCGGCGCGAGCGCGGCATCACCCTAAGCGGGCAGGCCAAGTGCAACTTCTCGCCGTCAAACCTGAGCGCCGTGACCCCTATAACGCCCAGTGTCACGGTCAGCAACGTCGATTTCACTGGCGCATCGTCAGCGGCGTCGGTGGATTTCAGCCGCTACGTAGACCCGACGCCGGTGACAGTACATCCGCGGCTGCCGCTCGAGACGGTGATGGACATGTTTCGAAAGATCGGGCCCCGCGTGATCCTGATCGAGCAGCAGGGGCGGTTGACGGGCTTGGTGACGATCAAGGACTGCCTGAAATACCAGTTCAAGGTGGAGGCGACCAAGAATCCGCACGAGGATCGGGATGTGGCCGAGGGCAACGAGAGGCTCTGGGGCGTGTTCAAGCGCGTCGGCTCTTGGTTCTCCGACAAGGTCTCCAGTGCCAGCGGTGGTCGGATAAGCCTGGGTGCAGACAGGGCGGCGTTGCTGGGCAGAGGACCGGGTCATAGTGGCAGCGGCGGCGGCGGCGATGGTGGACGGATCATGGATGGGGACGAGGATGTTGGGGAAGAGGATGGGGTCGAATTGGAGAATAGATAGATACCGTAGACAGATGGGAGGAAATCATATCAAAGATCAGTTTACAGGTAGATCTGGACTGCAAGGTTGGAGTTTGGTATGGGTGTAATATTGAAATACTTTTAAGATTACCTGACTGAAGTGGAATAGCTGCCTGAGATCTGATCTCAGCATCCTCCCCCCACCCGGACTTCTAAACCAGAGTTCCGACTCGCGGGGTCATGCCGCCGTTAAGCCCCGCACAAGGGACTGGCTGCCATCTACTGCAGGAACAAATGGAAGTCATCAGGCAGCCCGGTCAGCTGGGAGTCGGACCAGTCCAATGACAAGGATACACCACGTTTTATTATCAGATGACTGCGTGATCGATCCGACACGTTATTATTTTGTTTACACTACACCTCTCGATATCAACGTCGTATTCTGTAACGCTTATCTGCTTCTCATCCAATTGGAAGCCATTGAGCTCCTAGGAGTACGAAGTCAATAGTTCTGCCAATCTGCTTCTGTCCGGTATTGGGCTTAAAAAACGGGCGACATTTCGCCTGTTCCGTTCACATTCCTGATCCACACTTGCGTGTCAGCGTCCACGGGTCCAACCCGCGTCTTGGCAGTTGGCTCCAAGCACCCAGACATTGAGCCTACACAGCCCGACTAGCTCGCCTGAAACAGGGAGAAGCGAGGGACAAAGGCGACCTTCCAGAACCACGTCACACACACGCAGAGCACCCACGCATAACCAACCTTATCCCCCCCTAAATCCCAATCCCGTAGAAAAAGAGGTGTCCACAATGCCACAAACACGGGCCGGCAAAATGACCTCCTCCTCCTCTTCTCCCTCTTCCAAGTCCCCCGTCCCCGAAGCTTCTTCCGTTACCCCTACTTCTTCTGGAACGCCGCCGCCCCATTCTATTTCTTCTTCTTCTTCTACTACCGCTGCCGCTACCGGAAATTCTTCTATCTCCGTCTCCGTGTCCGCTACCACTGCCACCACACAAGGACAAGGACCAGGAGAGCCCAGGAGACGACTACCACGTCAACACACACAGAAAAAGAACAACAATAACGAGGATAGTGAAAAAAGAGAAAACCCGTTTTCTGCTTCTCTCGACGGCGCTGCTACTAGTAGTAGTACTACTACTACCGGGCTTGAAGAGGACGACGTCGCTGCCCTGGGAGTAGGGCAAGTTGGCGATATGTCTTGGGCTAGGCGCAATCAGTGGATTGTCCTGGCTGTGGCGAGCGGTGCCTGTGCCGCTTTCAATGGCGTGTTTGCGAAATTGTGAGTTTTATGCTTTTTCTATGTGAGATTTAATGAAATATGATTTTCTGTCTTTCCGTGGTCCTTTGGATCTGAAGGTAGGTTAGACTTTTTGACATGTTTCACGTCTTGGGCGAAACGAAGCGCAGTGAATGTATATTCAACGACTCTCCTGGTCTTTAACATTATCCACCTACACCTACACCCTCCAAAAGATGATCAAGCTAACACAAGACTGAAAAGAACCACCAATGATCTCACTTCCAACATTTCAAAGGCCCTATCGAATTTTTTCGGCCTCACGAACTTCGAAGGCGTTCTCGAGGTCGTTGTCCGAGGTGTAAGTGGGACGCGAGTTTTCTATTCGTGCCTAAGCCTTTCTTGATCTATCGTGTCGGAGCCAGATAACCGTGGAAGGGCACTTTCGATAAATCACTGCGGATGATAGTTTAGTGCCCAGGTGTGCTCCAAATGGATGGGTGTGCCCGTGCACAAGCTCGAGTGACGTATCCATGATGGTGCTCAAACGTCATCATGTAAGAAAAGAACTCACCCAAGAACCCGGAACTGACATTTCACGTGCCACGGAATAGCTCTTCTTCGGCCTCAATCTCGTCTTTAACGGCATCGTAAGTCTTTGCCCTCCCTGCCCTCTCCTCGTCCTCCCTGGACCCTGTGTCCCCGCGTAGATAAGCCCTCCGGACTAAACAGGTAAACCCCAGATGTGGACACTCTTCACCCAGGCCCTAGCCAAGGGCCAGTCCACCACCCAGGTCTCCATCATGAACACGTCGACCAACTTCATGATCACGGCGCTGCTGGGTCTGGCCATCTTCGCCGAGTCCCTGCCCCCGCTCTGGTGGGTCGGCGCCGCCATGCTGGTCGCGGGGAACGTGATCATCGGACGGCGGAAGGAAGGGGACGACGACGGGGATAATGATGAGCAGAGCGGGGACAGGGACGAAGTCGTGTCTCTGGAAGCCGGGAGGGGCACGGGAAGTATGGATAGTACGAGGTATGGAGCCGTGGAGGAGCAGGAGGAAGGGGTTATGAGAGTACCGGGTGTCGAGAAGGAGGACGGGGAGGAGACTGAGGATGAGGATGTGGCGTTGCTGGGGGATTTGGGGAGATGAGTTGAAGGCAAGTGGAGAGAGAGAGAAAAAAAGGCAGCAGAGGTAGGTACTCAGGTTTCTGGGTAGGCCAAGGCGGATCTTCCACCTCATATCTATGCTTGATTTGGTGTGGGAAAGATAAGATCTCTTCTATAGATAGATAGATGGATAGATAGACAGGCTAGATCTTGCTATGATATGTACATAACGGGCTGATGATACCTCCTCCCCCTGAAAGATACCTCAGATACAGGTATCGATCATAAGAAAGACGTTTTGCAATTTCTTTCTCAATTTCTTTCTTTCTTTCTGTTTCTGCCTGATTTACCGAGGTAGGTAAATTGAGAGTACTCAAACCCCAATGGTTGCAGGTCGAGAAGTCTCTGGAATAGGATGAGTGAGATAGATAGTCTATGTACTTTGAGGTATATTTACATGTTTATAATTTTTTGTTGTTATTGTCTGAACAAGAGATGTTTTTAACCTAATTAGGTATTATTAAAAGGGGTCTCGGCATTGATTCAGATGGGTTGATTTGGCTTTTTTTTTCTTTGTATTTTATGTCCGGAGATGGAAACGATGAGACGAGGAGGTAAAGGGGGGAAGGGGAAGGGGAAGAAGAAGAAAAATACCCAATAAGTCTAGTGGCAAGACGGTGGATCTCGAAATCAACTTATTGTGTGTTTTTTTTTTGTGTGTGAAAGACTTGTAAGTCTTCTAGTTGTTGATGATGAGTTTATTCTGTCGGATGAAAATGAACAAGCAGCAGCAGTAGCAGTAGCAGTAGCAGTGGTAGCAGAAACCTGGCGTTTCTAGATGCAAACCTCACATTTTTTTTGGTTTTATTATGTATGATGATCATAGGACTTGATTGATAGTTTCGGTTCAACCAGCCACACATATATCTAAGAGCATAGTGAATAGAGCCGAAAAAAAGTAAAACCATGGATAAAATCTCGGAGGTTGTCAAGACTTGCTTGTAAAGCAGTATATCATTGAGAACTATCAACGGCCTGGGCAATACGGGAACTCTATCCATCCATCCGTTCCGTGCCTGATACTCCGAGACTCCGTGACCAGAATGCTTTCTGAAAAGAAGAAAGAAAGGAAAGAAAAAAAAAACCAAATACGATGATGGAAGAGGGTAAGGATTGACCGCCTCGCCTCGTCAGTCCGTTCATTTCCGTTTCCATCATTCGTTTCCTTAGGCTCGTTCTGTCCTAGCGGAGCGGAAAAGCCTGCCATACCAAAGCCGGACGGCGCAGCCTACGTATCATTCACCGTCTCCTCCAGGCTTTTATTGACCACTTCCGAGATGGCCTCCCCGAATGTGGAAGAGTCCCCCAATGTGGAAGAGTCCCCGAATGTGGAAGAGGTTGAGGACGTGCTCCTCCTCCGGTCTGATGACTCGCGGGCCGAGGGCATGACCGCAGGGATGGCGATGATGGTGATCTTCTCGGCGAATACTACTGAGGAGGTGTTGGGGGACAGGTCTAGTACACCGACACTGCAGCCGCCGTCGGCTGAGCTTTGATTGTCCTTGTCACCATGTCCAGCTCCGCCCTTCTAGGCAGCGGCCCCGCTCGGTTTCGCAGTGCAGGATACTATCTTGACTTTTTCCGCCGACACCACCTGGCCACCGTTCTCCATCTTGAAGGTCACGTTCTTGAGCTGGAAGGTCCAGACCTCGTCGCAGAATCGGTATGTATCGAGACTTCCCTAGAACACACAAAGCATATGTCAGGCCCCATAACCAGTAGCAGCGGGGGGCAAAGCAATAGAGTGCTGCAAGAGTGTTCCGAGAGGGGTTGGTACGTAGATGACACATGTATATGGGAAGATAGCAGTACATCTAGGCTGGGCATGGTGGTATTGTTAAAAGGCTGGAGGCATTATTACCTTGAAAGTGAGGCGCGATCGAACCTTATCCTGCAGCACCTCGGTGATCGCACGGTCGAAGTTGGCCAGGATCTTCATGGCGAGCTGGGGATCGATGCGGTTGTCCGTGATGAGGTCATCGAGGGTATCTGTCAGGGCAGTACCGACGCTGGAAAAGAGAATATCATGTCAAGTATTAGCCATCGCCAACTCCTAGCAGTCAAAGCAGGGTGGTTGCGATGGGGCACATGTGGGAGAGGTGGACGGCGCAGTACCTGCTTCGTCGGTACAGCTCGTAGAACTGACTACCAGTCGCCGCCATTTTGATTGCCGCTGCTGTCGCCTCGTTTCGTCGCTTGGAGATCGAGAATTTTGATTGCGCGAGAGAGAGAGAGAGCGGAGGCGATGTGGACTGGCGCGCAGTGATGGTTCGACCTCTTGCGCGGTCGATATGGAGTGGAATGTGGTTGTTGAAAGCAGTAAAAGCCAACAAGGTTGTTGTGTTGGTGGAATTGGATGAATGATTTCGGCCCAGGCAACGCGATGAGGTAACATCATGAGTCAGATTTGGAGGTGGGGCAGTCTAACGCATGATTGGAAGGCATGCGGCTGGAATGTGGCTTGAATTGCAAGGAAGCCTCTCTGCCGCTTCCAGTTGCATTGCTTCTGTGGGTCGTACCCCACCACTTAACGCGTGATCTCGCAAGCATCTCGCGTCGCCGTGAATCTCATCGGCGCGCTAAGGAGATGTGATGATTTCACACCTGCCATTAGTGCCCTTCAGCTTTCCCGGGGTTCCAATTCAGCTGTTGTATCAAAACTTGGAACACCTCACCTCACAACACCTTCTTTTGGAACACATTGTTCGGACAGCTCGAAAACATCTTCAATTCGTTTACACCTGTTGTTCCACTTCACCCCTTGTTTCGCCTGCACCGAATCCCGCCGTGACTGCTATACGTACTTAGTGCAGCTGTACACCACCTATTTTTCACTGACCACACTATATCCCGTTTGCGATGCCTTCTTCATCTTCAGATGTGGACTCATTTGATTCACAGTCTCAATCATTAACCAGCGCTGCGACGACACCTGCAAGTGGCAATCCCGAGGTTGCAATGGGTTGCACATCCAAATTCTCCGAGCAGCAACTCCTAACGGAGGAAAAAAAGGCGCAGGCTGATAATACTCGCGCCGAAGCAAAGCGGTTGGCGGCGCGCAGAAATAAGCGCAAGGTACAACTATCGTCACAGGAACGAGCCAGAAAGGCCAAAGAACTTGACGAGCTTTTACGAAAGAGTACAGTCTTCAGTGATATCTTGACGAAGAAGACTCAGGCTCTAGGTCGAGTTGGCCGGGACTTCGACAACAAGGCCTTAGCAGAGGCTGGCTTGGAGTTGAAGAAGCAGCCAAAAAGTATGACGGGGGGTACCATGAGAGACTATCAATTAGAAGGCCTCACTTGGATGTACGAGATCTGCTTGCAAGGATTGAGCGGCATTCTGGCAGATGAGATGGGCTTAGGTTGGTTAGACCTGTTCTTCCGGTGTATCAGTCTCTATGCTTACATATCATCAGGAAAAACGATTCAGGTCATTTCTCTCGTCGCCCTTCTCCGTGAAGAGGAGCAATACTTTGGCCCTCACTTGGTCATCGCTCCCTTGAGCACATTGTCCAACTGGCAAGACGAGTTCAATAAATGGACACCATCGATACCCTTCGTGCTGTATCACGGCACCCCGCAGGATCGAAATGATATTTTTCGCGATAAGATTTGGAAGAATATTAGCAAGGTTGGCAAGGAGCGCAAGCCAAATGAAGCATTTCCTATCGTGTGCACAAGCTATGAGATGGTGTTGAGAGACGCAAAGTCTCTCTCCAAGGTTGACTGGGCATTCATCGTGGTGGTAAGTTCGGTTTCTTTGACACGGAGGTTAATTATCTTGTTGACACCTGATAGGATGAAGGCCACCGCTTGAAGAATGCCGATGCGAAACTCTTCAGGGAGCTCCAGCAGTTTCAATCAGCGACACGACTCCTGATCACGGGAACGCCTCTACAGAATAACTTGAAGGAACTTTGGTCGCTCCTTCATTTTCTAATGCCTTCAACTTTTCTTGACTGGGAAGCTTTCGAGATATGGTTTGATTTCTCAGACCTGCAAGATGAAGAAGGAACGTCCCAGTTCATAGAGAACTCGGAGAGCAAGACTCTTGTATCTAAGATACACAAGATTCTTCAGCCCTTACTCCTTCGGCGAATCAAGGCTGACGTAGCCAATTATTTGCCGAAGAAGAGAGAATATGTCTTGTACGCGCCAATGACGAAGGCGCAAACTGACTTATACCACGTGGTGAGCGATAAGAAGACGGATACTCGAGCATACCTCGAGAACCAGGCCTTTGAGCGTTTGAATGCGGTCCCGAACACCCCTGAACCTTCACGAAAATCCAGTCGGCAAACTTCCAGGGCGAGTAGTGCCCATCCGACCGAGACATCTTCTCCAGCTCGCGCAAACAACGCTTTCGCCATGTTGATGAGTAAGAAGGGCGCTGCTACGGGCAAGCCTGTGACACCCCTCGGGAAATCAAACAAGAGGAAAATTTCACCCACAAGTGAGACATCGCAACAGAAGAGCAACAAGTCGAGTCGGCAGTCGACTCCTTCTACAGCAACGCGAGGCAGAGGACGTCCGAGAAAGGCTGCTCCGAGTTATCGTCTTCCGGATGATGACGACGACGACAAGCTTGACGACGATGCATTTGAGGCCAAGCTTGCGGAGGAACTTGCCTCAAAAGAAGACCTCGCAAACGTTGAGCTTCGTGATGAAGATGAGATCGAGCGTGCCAACACTCTCGATCTAGCTAAAATACAAATAGCTGACAAGAAGCTCGGCAACCCTCTGATGCAGCTCCGCCTTGTGTGCAACTCACCGCACAACTTCTACAACCCTTGGACATATGATGAAAAGGTGCCGGTCGACGAAAGTATCGTCACTGCATCGGGTAAGATGCTCCTCGTTGATAGATTACTACCAGCATTATTCAAACGAGGCCACAAGGTCTTGATCTTCTCCCAGTTTAAAACTCAGCTGGATATATTGCACGACTATTGCGCCGAACTGCGACAATGGAACGTATGTCGCATTGATGGAAGCGTCTCGCAAGATGACCGAAGACAGCAAATTAAAGATTTCAATGAGGATCCGGACTACAAGATTTTCTTGTTATCTACGCGAGCTGGTGGGCAAGGCATCAATCTCGCCAGCGCAGATACTGTCATCCTCTTCGATAGGTGAGTACATTCCGATGCTTAGTCGCCTCTAATGCTAATAAAATCAATAAGTGATTGGAATCCTCAACAAGATCTTCAGGCACAAGATCGCTGTCACCGAATCGGTCAGACACGACCCGTCATTGTCTACCGACTTGCCACCAAGGGCACCGTGGAAGAGAACCTGTTGATGAGTGCAGATGCTAAGCGCCGACTCGAGAAGTTGGTCATTAAAAAGGGTGGTTTCAAGTCCATGGGACAGAAGCTCGACAGCAACGAGGACATTGATAATGATACCCTCAAAGCTCTCCTTCTGAAAGACGGCGAAGTCTACAAACACTCGGGCGGTGATCGAATCTTCAGCGACGAGGACTTAGAGGTCATTTGTGATAGGTACGTTTCTTCTTCGACCAGAGAGGGTCATGCATGGAATACTAACACCCTCCTAGAAGTGACGCAGCGTTCGACCGGGCGGCTCGCGGTGCAGGAAACGCTGCTGGCTTCCAGGTTGTCGAGACGGGCGCAGACGGCATAAAGCAGATGGTCGCATGAATATACGACGATCTCGTCCCGGAAGAAACGGCGAAAGAAGACGGAGATGGAAATCCCCTTCACATTCGGAAAGCTTATGATATCCCTTGCATTTGGTAACTTTTCTTGTAAGACTTGACTTGTGTTTGATTAGTGTGCGTCACGTTACCCAGGAGTTCGAGGGGGGCTCTGGATCAGACCTGAAGTTTTTGTATGATCAATTGACAGACGCCGTCTGGCACTCGAGGTCTGTTCTCAAGGTCGACACCAAGCAGGCTGACGAAGGCAGCCTGCAAGATACCATGTAGGGCCAACACAGGGCTCAGCATTCTTGTATCACCGGTTGCCAGATGGATGTAGACTTGGCAACTCGATTGTAAGAACATTGTACTTTCACCAGACATTTGAGGATGAGGATACGAATACAGCTTGTTGGCAAATTGTCGCGGCGTGATATTGACTTCAGTAGGAAAAGTATAGATTCTACGGAGTAAAGTCTTATTTGACGGTATACCACGAGGCTTCTGTTTGGGACTTAGCGTTGGTTGGCATGTCCCCTGTAAGATAGGGGATTACCAGGTCCATGCGACGAGCGTGAGCGAACACCAGGGACTGGTGCACGGTAGATACATTTGGCAATGAAGACACTTGGCATTTCCATGAGGATTTGAAGCTCGAGTGACCTGCGGGAACGGCATCGCGGTTGATCAATGGTGGTAGACTCTCAAAGGACAGGAGGTTACCATACAGTAAGATCTGAGTCCCTGCCATGGTCCGCGAGCCTGCCTACCGCTCTATGTCCTTCAGTCTTATCACCTACCTACCTGTAGGTATTCTACTGAGTCATAGTCGAGTGGATGTGTGTGTAACACAGCAGAATGGGCTTACCTAATCACTTAGGTAAGGTACAGGCATTACCAAAAACTCGCCTCAGCCACTTTCGAGCAATATTTAATATTCTGTACGATGCACGAAAGAGCAAAACCCGCCAATATCAAGAAGACTCCAGCGTTGCTACGTTCTTCACACAGTCCTCACTCGCTTGGTCAGGCTGGAGTGGGCGGTCGTTTGCTACCGTGACTTTAACTTACGCGATAGGAATACTACAACTGCAGGCATGGTACGCTATGCAGTACCTAGTCATACATCCGGACCAGATCTCACCCGTCAACTGCGACAACCCGATGACTTGCGTATTGCCGGACAGGCAGCGATGCCCCCTGATATCGGCGGTCTGGTCTGGACTGTCTCTGTCTCAAAGTAAACCCATGATCTGGGTCAAGCAGGGGTCGAGCGCAGTCTGTCACGTACGGTCGAGCGATAACGGACATTGCTCATCATCCAATATCTGGAGTTCCTCGAAGGCGCTGCTGCTGGTCAACTCACGTCGTGTGAAACTATCAGTCACACAGCGGCTGCCATTGCAAGACCAGGCAAACGGGATTCCCCGGAACAGGCGGCGCCAGGTAAGAAAGGGATGGATGCCCAATCGAGCTCGTATGCGTTGGGCCTCGGGAGTTTCCATCTTGCTTGGTGTTCAGTGTTTCCGAATCAGCTCTTTCGTTTGTCTCTCGATTTCTAGACCCAGCTGCCGATGCAGAAAGGCACTCACCCGCCGCGGGAGGCCGACCCAACTCTCAGTAGTGCCTGTCTCTCCTGCAATATGACACGACACCTCTGGGTTGCGCCTGAAGATCTGTCGCGGTCATCCACATATGCTTGCAGGAATCCTTTTGCTTAGGAAATCATAGGTATAAAGAAAATGGACAGATGGGAGAGTTCCCCTGGAACTTATTTGATTTTTATCTTCCCGCCAGATCATCCATCCACTTGATCTTCTTTCCATCCTTTCGTCAATCCCAACCAGCAGGTGAAAATGGAGGCCCTCAACGCCGGGATGCAGGGCCTGAATGTTCGCTCGGGATCATCTTGTGCAAGCGACTCGCAAGGTGGCCAGCAGTGCGAGAAACCCGGGGTTATGGCTTGTAAAGATTGTCTCATGGTTGCGGTTTGTTTCCCCCAACCCTAAACGTACACGAAATAATAGCCAGGGCTGTTACATGCTGACGGAAACAGTACTGCAGTAAAAACTGTCAGGTATCTCATTGGCCAATTCATCGCCGGGACTGCAGAGGCTCGTTCATGAAGAAGACCTGGGAGCCGTCATGGATCACTCAGCACAGACGGCCGGCTTTCTTGAGTAGTGACCATGATTCCCAGCAAGTCGCATTTGGAACACGCAAATATCTTTGGGGAAATGTCCCGGGCATTGACTTGATTCGTCTTGATCAGAATGAAGGAGTTACCTTCCAGGGCCCGATCCGGGTGCTTCTTGCCGGTGAGGAACTCACTCCTTATAAACCCAGCCCATCCTCCACCACCCAAGTTCTATGTTAACAAGCTTCATTCAGCATCGAGAGATCTACGCAATGCCGTTCTGTCAGTAGTGGGCCTCCCTTCGAGCTACCGAGGCACCCTTAACGTCGTCCTCAACGACAGGGATGTCACTATCGTGGCACGCAATGCGATACTGCTCTTGATATTCTTCGTCGAGGAAGATCCTGTCGCGGCCGCCGAGCACTCGTTACATACGTGGTACTCGGCTCTGATCACTGCATCGTGTCACGACGTGCTCCTCAGGAAGGTCAAACCCCTGGTCGAATCTGTGTGCGACAAGATCGCCCACAAATCTGGCTCAATTGTCCTCGGCAAGACTTGGACATTCGGGGAGAATAGATCACTTCGGCTGGTTCTTACTCGCGACAACTGGTTCTCGCTATTGTCGCATCTCGACACCCCACAAGGCTTCACCAAGGATGCGGCCCAGCGCGTGCGCCAGCGAGTCGTGGCTGCTCCAGAGCGGGTTGATTATGTCGATGGAGTCTTGTGCGTCAAGTCGCCAACCGCCAAGTTCGGCATGATGAAATTTAGGCAAGACGGCATTCTACTCCCTTTCGGCCAATCTCGTCGCACTTTCGTCATTCCTAATCCGTATGTTCAGTCTCGATTCTCACCCTTGCGTGCCATATCTGCCTAGATACTTCACTAATATATGTCGCTGATTCAGGACACTGTTCCACTCCCCCGGTGAATGGCCCATGACGGACAATGCTGATCCTACCATTGGGTGGTCCCCGAAGTCTTTCCTAGATTTCAACGCGGGGCCCGCAAAGAACGATGAATATGGTAAATTATACCATTATCTCATCTACCTCTTTGAAGGCTTTCACCGTCGGTTACACGCCGACTCGATATCCTTCGAATTGTTGCAAGTTGATCCCCGAGTCTTACCCAAGTCTCTGATGGGAACAAGTTTCGACCGAATTGATGTGAGTTCTCCATTTTCATTTACCTACAACGATATACGGGCGAGCAGGCCGAACTTGCTAACTTACTCTTACGAAGGTGAGCAACATCTGTGACATAGATTACATCGGCATTGGCGCCACGTTGAGAATCTTTGGCGGGATGCTTCGACCCATTTCAGCGACCCCTCACGCAACACTCATCACGCTTTTCTTGCATGCGGTCTCCGAGATGGTGATGATGGCCATTGAGGCTCCTCCCCCCCATTGCTGACATGTTGGCTTGGCAGCCCCGCGAACAACCGACCAAGGTATTGCAGTACATGCCAGAACTGGACCGGCCAGTCTCGAATCCATACGACCCTACAATCATCACGGCCGCGACTGCGCTGAGCCTTGTTTATGATATGGACAAGCTGTTCAACAGGTTCGTCCTCAACGCGCGCGTCGTTCATTCGTAACCAAGGATTCATCGAGAGAAAAGCTAACCTTTGACCGTGCGTATAGCTACATGAAAATGAATGACTTCGAAAGCTTGGCCATTGGCCTCGGACTAGAGATGAAGGCCACCCATACCGTGATCAATCCGTGGCCGATGACCATCGCAGGAGGCAGACCCACGGCCAAAGCCAGGGAGGATTTTGCCATCCTACTAGCATCGCGCCACACGGGGCAGGAGAGATACGTGGAGTGGAAGCGCACTGCCATGGAGGTTGTTGAGGATGTACCATAGAGAGGTACGGGTTGTCGCTTATCATTAGTTAGAACACTCATGATAGGAGTATGTATGTAAGTCGGCCTGTATCTTTATGGTGGTCTTGCGCAATTGTATTGCACAAAGTCAGCCTGTATGTATGCAAGAGCTCATGATATGAAGATAGAAGGGACAATGGAAATAGTTATGATCTGAATGGTGACACACGCTCAAGTCAGTCTTCAAATCTGTGCTTTGTTGTGAGTGATACCAGCAACAAAGCAGAATACCCCTGATGATGAGATCACTGCGACAACAATGCCTTTGGTTCATGGCCTAGAAAGAGGAACATGGACATAGAACCTTTGTCTGATGGTCTGACAATGCTGCATTATCCTCTCTCGAAGCAAAGAACCTTGGAACAAAACAGAGGATCACTCATTAATATTAACCCCCGAGACAGATGGCCGAGGGCACTCAACCTTCGAAAGAGTCGATCCGAACTTTTCCGTCTTCTGGATACACGCATTTAACACCCGTATACACATCATCATCATCATGGCGTTTCCATATCAATTTCGATACAGCTTCCCGCCCGCTTCCCCTCCTCCTCAAAGACACTTCCACCCCGACCACCCCTTCGCCAACGACCCCGACATCGTCCTCTTCACCAAACCGGACGGCCAGATCGGCGTGCGTTATATCGGAAATCTCCAAAACCCTGCGGCAGCAGACCAACAACAACAGCAGCAGCAGCAGCAGCAGCAGCAGCAGCAACAACAACAACAACAACAAAAACGCCCAGAACCCCGGGACCAACACACCGAGAACCTAATCAACATCATCCTACTCCTCCTCTATACCCTCCACATCCTCCTATCCTCCTCCTCCTCCCCCTCTTCCTCTCCCACCCCCCAAATAACCTACCCCCAACTCCTCCTTACCACCTGGCGGCCCTCCCTCATCCTCCTCTGCCTCTCGCCCCACCTCGTCGTCGTCCCCTGTCTAGCTTCTTCCCCCTTCCTCGTCCCGCGCCTGCTATCCTTACTATCATCATCATCATCATCATCCCAGCAGGATCATCACAGCTACACCTCGCTCGTATTCCTCAACATCCCGCTCGTCTTCATCATCCTCGTCCTCTGCGCGCTGTTCTGGATCCCCTGGTCATACCGGTTCGTCAGATGGCTGCGCGGCGTACTTAGGGGCTGGCTGGCGCGGGGGCTCGTGGCCGTCTCGAGGGGAGGATGGCTTGGGGTAAGTGGGCGTGGGCGTGATGATGCTGAGAATGATGGTGGCGAGGTAGACACGGACATGGGGAGCGGGAGTGTGCTTGTTGTGGTGCCCAGCGACGACCCGGTCGTCACTTGCTTCCGGTTCCTAGGGCGTCACGCCGTGAGGATGAGAAGGACGCCCGAGGAAGAGATGGAGGACCCGTGGCTGACGGCGGATTTCCACGACGTCGTGCTGCGGCGGGCCGCGTGCCGGCTCTTCTTGGTGCTGGGCTGCCTCGCGGTCGCGGGACTACTGGTTTGCTGCGCCGTCGTGCTGCTGGGTAAATCGGCCGGAGGGCTCGAGGGGAGCCCGGCCTGCTGTTGTTACTGGGGGGGCGAGGGGACGACGTGCTGGGATGCCTTCGGGGGGGAGGAGGGTGGTTACGTGAGCAGCAGGCCGAGGATGACGACGACGACGGCGTATAGGGTCACGGTCGATGGGGAGAGGGTGCCGGTAGCGGGGACGGGGGCGGGGGTCGGGATAGGGAGGTATTTGAATTAATAGATAGATAGGGGTTGGATGGAAAATGGATGGAGGATTGTGGGTGGTGATGATAGAGTGGGTAGAGAGAGAGAGAGAGGGGAGAGGTAGATGGGTATATACTAAAGGTATATATGAGTTAGTCAAACGTGGTAGTATCAAGTTTAGCATGTGGGCGATATTGGTTAGCAAGTCTTCAGGTTGTCCTGATATATATCTATACCAATATTGGTAGAGCTTGGTTCCCAATTGAATGAATTTGTCCCATGTGTATAAACCTCCAACAACAACGCAATCCTTTTTTTTTTCAATGCCCCTTGAAAGTATATATTCGCCCATGCAGGTATAGTAGTATGGTATGCCCGTCCCTTGTATGTATGTGAATGCCTCATGACACATAGATCTCGTACTCGTAATCCACACCATCGCTTTTTTTTTTTTCTTCTTCACCCCCCCTTTACTTTAGAAATCCATCTCGTCATCACTATCCCCACCACCACCACGACCACCACCGCCCTCGCCCCTCTCCTCCTCCTCTTCCCTCCGGCTCGCCTCGGCGCTAGCCCCGATCTTCCGGACGCCGTCCACGACCCCCAGGACGAAACCCCGGCTCTCCGCCAGCTCCATGGCCCCGACGCCGCGGAGGTTCAGGATGCCGCCGCCGCCCTCGAGGGCGCTCGTGCTGCCGCGCATCTTGGCCGCGCGCACCTCCTGCAGGTCGCGCAGCAGCGTCCGCACCTCGGCCGCCGCCGGCACGTCGTCGGCCGCGTGCGCGAGCAGCGTCTCGGCCATCTCGAACCAGTGGTAGGGCAGGTGGTGCGAGGGCGCGGCCTGCGTGCAGGACGGCAGGAAGGGCGCCGACAGGATCACCTCACCTCCACCTCCACCTCCGTCGCCGCCGACTTCCGACGACGCGCCGTATGTCCGCGCCACACCCCGGCCGTCGGAACGCTTGGGAGGGGGCGGGGGCGGCGAGAAGGCGACCGGGTCCACGTTGGTCTCGTGGTGGATTATGTCCTGCAGCGAGGCGGACAGGAGCCACGGCGGGGCCACGATGTTTGCGCGTCGCTGCTTCTTGAGGAGGAGGGCTAGCCAGAGGGGGATCTCGGCGCGGTGCGGTGGACGGAGGACGGGGGTTGCGCCCTGTGTGTGAACACGGTGGTCAGTCGATTGATTAGTCGATCAGATCAGTCCAGTCGCTCGAAGCTTGCGATGCGATGCGATGCGACGCGATGCGACGCGACAGCATTTTGCTGGTGGTGATGGTGGTGCTGGTGGTGATGGTGGTGGTGGTGGTGGCGGCGGGGTGGTGGGGTAATTGGTTCGTCTTCGTACTTACACTGAGGAGGGGTATGGACTCGAGTCTCTGGCGGGGGACGATTGTTATCATCTCCATTTCACACAGAAAGGCGACTTCTGTCGGGACGAGCCCTGGCGGGAGTGGAAGTGCCATGCTTCGTTTCAAGTGAATCGTTTCGACCAGATTATTGACTCGGAGGTTGATCACTGCTTGCTTCGAGACGCGCGCAAGGGATGACGCGACTGTGGTACCAATTTGATTTGAGTTTAAGTATGTGTGGCTGTGTATGTGTGCATGTGTGGCGGCGATCCCCCTATCTTCAAATTGTTCGTCTACCAGCTACTCTTTTTTATCTGTTGGATGCATAACGGTAGATCTTATTCCCTACGAATTCAATTCAGGCGTTTTCACGTATACTCTTCATAATCGTCCATCATTTTCGTACCATGCAAACTGACGACGGCTTCCCATATGGCCCCAGGACCCGTTCTGCTAGTTAAGTATCCAAGTTGCAAGTTGGTGGCTTGGTGTTGCTGGGACTTCGACATTTAAGCATCATTCACCGTCATCATAAACTCCCATATTTCTCAAGCACCTTGGTGCCCTTGAAGCGAAATTGAATTACTGACTGAATGACCAAAACAGTGCGGTCGACACACTGGTATTTGAGCACATCTGCGTGCCCTGTGTATTCACCCGGTTTTGAAACGACCGACTCCGTATCCTTTAGAAGTCCCAAAACTGCCTCATCCAGTTTGCTCATGGACACATCCAGTTTGCTCGCATATCCATCGAGGCAGCACACTATGATTCCCCGCTGCCATTCGTCTCCAAAGCGCCACATTGGCAACCCTGGTCGCGCTTTCGGCGACTGTGGTCATAGAGAGCGCAAACACAACGCTGACGTGCGGATGGTGTTCCCTTATCTCCTGGACCAGGCGACCCAGCTCCTCGGTCTCTGAAATCCAAAACGGGCTTTCACGTAGTCTCGCGTCCTCATGTCTTAGCTCAAGGTATCCGTACTCGTTCAAACGTGCGCTTGCAACTTCTTCGGGACAGATTATGGCGAGGGGGTGGGACAGTACTACGTGTATTTCCCGAAGGCGAACGAGAGACCTCAGAAGTGGCTTTAGTAGATCGTTTTGGTCCAATATGTCGAAACCTGCGATGAGAAGTTTTTGGATCTCCCGGTGCCAGTCGCATTGAACGAAGTCGTAGAAGACTTGTTGTGAGTAGCGCGCATCGATCTTGAAGACATCCTGGTCGAAATTCACGAGAGATAATTTGCACAATTCTGGATCTTGAGTGTGTAGGCTAAGTTGGACTGTCCGGAATCGCTGGCAGCACTCTCCCGCTACCTATAGGGCCTCATGATTTATGAAAGGCTTGAGGGCAGGCCATACTTTTCGCGACCGAGTGTTGAACGCCGTTGGACGGGCTATCGCTACTTCCCGGCGCAGCGATGCCATTAACTGTGCAAATTCTGGAACATTTTCAGCTGGTGGCAATCTGTAATCATGCTCCTTTCGATGGTCTAGATAATCCCTCTTGCGCCCAAAAGCTACCCAACACCATGGACAGCGAAAGCAAGTGGTGCGCTGGTGCCTACAATGACCATTGGATCGGTTAGTGTAATGTAACTGATCAACGGTTTTCGATCACTAACTCAGTGGTATCATGCTCGCCGAGACGCGGCTCAAAAAAGGGTCTCTTCAAGACGCATTCTGGCTGGCTACAGCTGTGGAACGTGCTGTTGAAACAATGAATGCGGGGGTTTTCGAGGATGGAAAGAAAATGATACTTCCAAATCATGCGCCGAATCTCTGGTGGGCACTCATTGAAGTAGACAAATTTCAAGCGCCGAGTCCGAGCCATCTTCAGCATGGAGATGTATGTGTCTAGGAAACATTTGGGAAAGATGGAGAGTGCCGAGAGCAATCATCTTTATAACCCACCAGGGTAAGATAGACCACTCCCCCTCCTTCGCCTTACGGCTGAGACAAGCCACACACCTGTGAGCATGGCTGGTGGCAGCTGCTGATTGGGCTGACAAATGACCGCCAAGACCTGTGATATTAGGCAGAGCAGAATAAGAAAATATTTCAAGGGTGCGGTGACTTATTTAAGGGTGTGATACTTTAAACCTAATTAAGAAAAAAAAGAAAAAAAGAAAAAAGCTAGCTTAAATAACGTAATATTAATTTATTATTAAAAAAGTTTAAGTTTTATTCGACGTTTAATTATAAATATAAATAAGTTATTAATTAATTAATTATTAAAAAAAAAGATAAATTAATTAAATTAATTAAAAAACGAGCGTTAATAATTAATATTATTTTTTTATTATAATAAACCTTATATTATTTAAATATATATAATTAATTTAATTTAAAATAAATTATCGTATAATTTATATAATTTTTATATATAAAAATGAGGCTTTAATTAATATATTTTTATATTTATTATTAAAATATATAAAATATAATAAACTCGAGGTTTTAATAATAATTTAAATTAAAGCAAAAATTTATATTTTATATAAATATTATAAACGCCGTTATTTTAACGAGATTTTACTTTAATTAAGCTTAAATTTTTTAATATATTTTTTTTATATTATTTTAAAAACCTATTTTTAGCTAATAATAAATTAATAAAAAAGTTAAAATTTAAAATACGTTCGAAAAATTTAAACAAAAGTTACGATTATTATCGTTTAAATATTATTATAGCTATTTTTATTTAAAAATTATATTATAATTAAATATTTATATTTTATAATATATATATTAAAATATAAAAAATAAAAAAACTATTTTTTAATATATATTAATTTATTTTTTATTAAAAATAAACCTTATTAAATAATTATATATTATAAAATTATTTTATTTTATTTATATTTATTTTAAAACGGCTAAATATAACTTTTTATAAAATTATTAAGTTTTTATAAATTAATAATTTATATATATTAATATATTACCCTTTTTCTTATTTATAATTTAATATATATATTATAAAATATAAATATTTATTTATAATATAAGTTTTAAATAATTAAAAATTTTAGTTTTTTTACGATATTTAAAACTTTTTATTTTTAGCTTTTTTTTATAATATTAAATATTTTATTTATAATAAAATTTATATTAAAAAAATCGTTTATAAAATTTTTATTATATAATATATATTAATTATTATTTTATAAAATTCTGCTTACGTAATATAATATAATAATAAAATGATTTTTATTAGCCTTTATATAAAATACGGTGTTTTGCCGATTATAAGCGCAACTTTTTATTAGGCTTTTTATCGAAAGTTTAAAATCCTTATTTGCTTACCTCTCATTAGTGGGAGTTACCTAATATACATGGTCGGAGGACGGAACTTACGAACGGATAGAGAGCCTGATCTTTGTTAAGGCAAGCGGGATCTATGGATATTAAAATTCTATGAGCCTATTAATTTTCGGTGACAGCCGGCTAAGCTAGGCCACCACAAGACGCTTCAAAAGGCGTGCGGGGGAGAGGGGGGGGGGGGGGGGGGGGGGGCGAAGAGCTGAAAGGCGATTGTAGCTAAGAGACGGGAGCCAAGTTCAGAGCATGGAGACTTCCTGGATCGGCCACGTGAAGTTCTACTGTATAAGAAAGTAGGTAGGAACTTTCATAGTTTCATCAAGACGAAAACGGGGGCGTAGAGCTAGAGAGCAGCTTTGCCGACTTTTCATGTCGAATGCCGTCAGACGTCTAATTCGCAGTGGTAAGAGATGTAAGTTATTTGTCTTCTGGTCCGCAACCTAGCGAAACCTTCTAAACGCCCCCATCGTCCCGGCTCCAACAGCGTCGTTCCTTTGTGATACTGGTCTTCCACCACGTCATATATCGCTCATTCCAGGTTTCTAGGGCGTAGATGGTATCCATGATCGGAAGGTCGTCAGAGTGTTGGGACGATACTAAAGAGAAGTATAGCATGTATTGAATACATAGTGCGAAGCTCAAGTATCGCGGATTATTTACTGCTACAAGCCGTCTGGAGATGAGCTCACGCAGATTGTGTCAACTACGTCTCAGGCTGAAGATTAAGAGGTCCAGCCTCCACCCCTTATTGTTCGCCTTTTCCCGTGTGGGTCTTCTTACCCAAGCTCAAGTATGGAGAATCAAAGCAGGCTTCGAAAGCGAACCATCGTCATGGGATGAGGAACATTGGCTTTTATGACTAGGGTCTGAAGAAGGGCGGCATGGTTAGCCCACCCGGTAAGTGAATATTATTAACAGCTTATTGGACACGTATGTAGAAGAAAAAGCTCCTCCTCAGAAACCAGCGTTTACTAAGAAGAAAGTCTGTCTTCTTATAAAGATATCCGGCGGTTTCCAAGAAATCAGCGCGCTCGAAAACAACAACCGCTGTTCCCCTTTCAAGGACATTGAAGATTCTCAAGGATCCTTGTGCAATACAACTGCGCAAGACCATCACAAAAAAAAAAAAGGTTTCTCACGGCATCAGCATATGAATCATCTGGGTCACATGAGCAATGTTGATCAAATGTGTAATCTCAGATTAAGGGGCGAGCCGGGATCATATGATTCGAGTCTTCTATACTCCTAGTGTCGTGCTAATCTATCCTATCCCTCCACGATGTAATATAAAAGCATTGCCTCGCAATAACAGACCACCTCCGTGCCAGATGAGCCTTTGATCCCTGTGTTAAGCCCGGATTCACATATTCCTTTGATGATGCGATAGTTGAATCATAATAAGACTTCCAGCCCAAACATAGCTAGCCTTTCAATATGGTTTATAGCCTGCGTGACTCCTTAAGAGGTTTCAAACTCAAGACGATGCAAGAGGGTCCGTTCATGATTCGAGATCCAGTTATATCCCTATAGGCCTCCGGGCCGCGGATTCTGAAGTCGTCTATTTGCCTGCGCGCCGCAATGATATGGTCCGTGGCCTGGCGAACCGCCCGGTACTCTCGGAAAGGGGCGGCGAGCCGATGGGCGATGCGCGCCACCCGCCCCTTCTTCTCGCTGGTCTTGGGCTCATCGCGGAGGGCGTACAGCATGAAGCCGTTCGGCGTGTTGACGTAGTACGACGTGAAATTCTGCTTAGGCCCCACGGAGAACGGGATCTTGGGAGCGGCGGTAGGAGTGGGAGGACCTTGGTATTTTCCCTTGGGATTGTTTGCTTTTTCGTCGAGGTTGCTTGCTTTTTCATCGATATCGCTTTCGAAATCCTCGTTCAACGTCGTCTCCGACGCCGATTTGAGAGATCGTTGGCTTTCTGGGCGCGACATAATTAACAATGGCTTGTTGGAGTGAATGACGTTTCGTGATGTAAGTTGGTTATCTGGTTTCGTGGGATGTTAGGTCGACCGCATTGTTGGGAAGGGCTTTGCTTTTATAGTTGAAAAGAGGGCAGGTTATTGGGGAGGACTCTTGCGGCATAGACTTCGGTCCAGGGCAGCCCGCCGGAAACTTGGGGAGAAAAAGGGAGGAAAAGAAACGCCACGACTATTGTGTTTATTTCCCCGTCTTCAATCCATACCTAGGTACATTTGCGACCGACACCTGTCTCTGGGGAGATGCGAAATCCGGACTTCTCAAACTTTCCGCGAGTGGATTGGCATTACTCAGCCGTTGATAATGATGTCGATTCTCGGCTTATTCTAAGGTTGCGTCGCCAGTTCTGAGATGATCTTAATATAGAGCCGAGGATCAACAGATCTAGTATTTATCAGACAGCGCCGGCCATGGGTACGGCGCATCGCCTACATGTGGTAGTATCTAGCTGCTTCTCTCCTGCCCTTGTGGATCATTGTGTTGCTTATGTAATGCAATTGATCATGTATCATCAGAACCATCTCTAGCTACCTCCCTTTGATAACCGAACCCTTGATATACTTCCTCCACCTCTTAAAGTCAAGCTCCCCATTGACGAACTCCCCTCCACTCCCTCGATCTTCCTCACCCCACACAAAGACCCCAACCCCCTATTTCCACCACCCCCATCCTCCTCCCTCTTCTCAACCACGGCCCCCACTACACTGTACCTTCCCGCCTCATAACCCCTCAACTTCCCCATACATCCATTCACTCTCTACGGCGCAATAGCTGCCCGCAACCCTCGACTCCTTTTTCCAGGACTAGCGCCGGATACGTGCCCCCCCATCCTGATCCTCATCCTGATGTTATAGCCCACAATATGGCCCTTGGCGCATACATGAGGTGTTCGCGTCTTCCTTATGAACTGAACTGAAACACCTCGGCGTCCACCAACGTGTCATAGAAGATAGAGATGCCGGGCCGGAAGGGGAGGACGGCGATCGCCGGTTTGCTGCGCAGTTCTTGGGCCGGGGTAAACCTGTCGGAATTTCGTGACTGAATTCTTGGGGCGTTTTTTGAACACGACAGCGCTCCTGGGGCTGGGATGGGGACTGATAGGGGGGGGGGGGGGGGGCGGTGGACTAAGAACCGAAGAAAGATGGATTCTTTTAAAACCCCTTTGCTGCGTTCCCTTACTACCCCTATTCACCTTCTTCTCCTATCCCCCCTTCTTTTATCCACTCTTATCCCCGCCATGTCCTTCCCATCAACCCTGAGACCCATACCAAAAACCCAACCAGTAGTATCGGGATCGTCATAGTCCCAAGCGCGACACCTACAACCCCGAGGCCCGTCCCGACATTACCCACCAGGGAGTATTCCGCGGGAAATCCCGAGATCGGGTTAAGACTCGGGCTCGGGATACGGGCTGCGGCGACGAGGCCGGGAGGCAACGGAAGGAGGAGCAGAAAGGGGTCGAAGAGGACACGCTGCATTGCGATGAGGAAGATCTTTCGCTGAAGTGTAGCATGAAAAATGTTTCGTTATTGGTGTCGTTGGCAGCGATCCTGGTTTGGTCGAAGGTTTTCTCGTGGGTGTGTAAGAGAACTGGCTACCTAGCTACTTCCCCAACCCGGGAGATGGTGTAGTTATTGCCTCGTAGGGGCGTTTTGGCGGTGGGAAAGTCATATGCGAGCGAAGGAGTTGATAACAGTATACCAGAAAGAAGATCGGTGGTTTTTTTTTGTGGCGGAAGACTGGGGAGAAGTGGGAAATACTCGAGAACGTTGCTCATGTGTTTGTGTATGTGTGTGTATGTGTGTGTGTGAGAGAGAGAGAGTTAGAGAGTCTCTGTGAAATGAATGTTACGATCAATGTACCAAGTGAACCAAGTGATCAGGGGTGTAGCCATTTCAATGGAAACCGCAGGATTGCAATGGGATATGAGAAACAGTTGTATGGTAGTCTGGATAGCTCTTCTTCAGATGAGGTTGGCATTGAGAGCTTGACATGGCCGAGTTGTTTTATTGCTGAATATGAGCATCAATAGCAAGCCCAAGATTGAACCATCCTATCCTGGGGTAGACCATGAGTCACTATAAGGCCTTTACTTTGCCCAAGCCCTCAACCCTCTAAATGAAAGAAAGAACAGATGAAAGAATGCATAATGAAACGTGTCTTTGGAAGCGTGCTACCTCAAGACTCTGGTTCTGGTTCTACAGAGGCAGATTTCCTGGTTAGAGCTACAATCTTTGCTCTTCACGGTTTGGGGGTTTGGTACTCCAAACCCAACAGGAAAACAGAGCAAATAGTTCAAGTTGTCTTAATTATAAAACAAGCACACTCATCTTCTGAGAGTTTCAACACCCCTTTGCCTGGTCCAAAGCACTGTCATAGACTCATGGGAGGATCAGGCCCTTCGTTTGTCAGGATCACCACCCCTGTGTTGTTCATCTGTTATCCACGCCAATTCCCGACATGACATTTCTCGGACCAGGCAACCCTGGGTTACATACAAGCCCTTGTTGGGTTGAACATGGACAAATTAGGAGCTACAAGGCAAGTTGTCTTTATTAGGATTCACCTTACAGCGTGCGTGTCTACTGAAATAATCCCCCGATGATTGCATATAACAATCTAATAGAAAAGTGATTTGACTCGCTCTATCCTAGCTGGTACAGCCATAGCCATGTCTCTGAACACCCTTTGATAGACATAACCACCGAACAAAGTCGGCCAAGTTGGCGGTAGAGGATAAAATTTTGGTGACAATCATCTTAAGGAACTCAAAGCCACATACATATATAGAGTGAACATTTAAAATGATACATCTGAAACTATATTTTGGTGTTATGGTCTGGCTCTTGACACAAATGAAGAATATTGGCAATATGTGAAGTTTTTTCCTTGCCCCTTTTCCCTGTCGTCGTGACTAGCCCCTGAAAGCAAGCGCTAAGCCCACCTGAGAGTAAGACAGGGGTAACGGTTGTGGAGCTTGCAGGCTGTTCATATTGGATCTAGAACACGTGATCCGTGCACTGCTGCTCACATCGGCTTATCCCCACCTTCCTGAAGCTTGGCAGCTTGGTTGCCCGTGGTGCGTGGCTCGTACCTGCTTTGCACCTCGTGAGTCGTACCTACTCCGTAGCTTCGAAGCTTCAAAGCTTCACATTGGCCAGCTCTTTATAATTGGAGGCTCGCCGATCCCACCTGCAATCTGCCCATGCCACCACACCCTCTACACATCCATCCCAACGTATCACCATTCAGACCGCGATGATCATAATCTGACTTCGGATGAGATGGCTGCCCCAATGAATGAGCCCCCAAAGCTACACGAAAGCGCTGCTTTCAATATCATCCAGCACGGCCACATGGACCTTGTACAAGCCATTGCGTACAATACTTTTGGCGACCGATGCGCTACTGGAGGAGTAGACGGCAAGATTCGTGTGTTCAACCAACACTCAGATGGAATTTGGCGCTTGTGCGATCACTGGGAAGCCCACGGCGGCGAGATCCTCGAGGTGAGTTCTCAACACAACATCCCACCCAGTCGCGAAACCCCCCACATGCTCAGATGGAAGGAAGATGATCTCATATGTTAACCACTCTCTCCCAGTTGCAATGGCTCCCTGCCACTATCCAGCCCAACGTGCTGGCATCCCTCGGTATAGAGGGCCGCTTCAAGCTCTGGGCCGAGGATCCATCAGCAGCCCCAGGCCGACGCTTCAGCTCGCGACGCAGCGTTATTGGTAGTGACAGCAACGCCATTTCAGAGATCCGATCGGGCGGCCACCCCTTCCGCTCATTCAGTATCAAGCACGATGAGGAATCCAAGGGCACCTATTTCGCCCTCCTGGCATCTGACGGCCATCTCACCGTGTACGAGAGCGAGCAGCCTGAGACGCTGACCAACTTCACCAAACTCGACGATTTCCAGGCCTGCGAGCGTCCAGAACGTGGTCAGGAGACCTGCTTCAAGGTGCGCTTCGATCCGAACGAGACCCCGTGCTACAATGCCATGCACGCCGGCGTCCCTGTCGACGCACTAGGCCTCGTCGTCTCCGGCCTGCAGACCGTCAAGGTATTCCGAACGCGAAACACGGTCCAGAGCTCTTTCGGCGCCGAAACGGGTGCCCGCCAATTCTACCTGGCCGTCGAGATCCCCGCGCCCCAGCATAAGAATCTGGTCCGCGACGTCGCCTGGGCCCCGGGAAGCTATATCGGCTACGACATTCTGGCCACAGCGTGCCAGGACGGCTTCGTCAGGGTCTTCCGCATCGACACGCCCTACGACCCCAAGACCGGCAAGAAGAGCTGGGAGGTACAGGAGATGATGGGGACCAGCACCGCGGTGGGCAGTAATCAGAACCTCAACGCCACTGCTGCTGTAGCCGCGGCTAGGAGCGCGCACAGCAAACGCCACCCGCACGCCGCCGCCTCCGGCATAAGAGCCGAGATCGACAAGTCGGGCACGCACGGCGAGCGCACGGCGACGGGACAGCCCGGGCAGGTCGTACACACCGTTCGCGAGGTGTCGAAACTCGACCACAAGTCGCCCGTCTGGAGAGTTGGGTTCGACGCCGACGGACATATCCTGGGCAGCGTCGGCGACGCGGGGAAGCTGGTGTGCTACCGCCGCGCCCCGGACGGCACTTGGGCCAAGAGCTCGGAGCTCGGTATGATTACGACGACTAGGGTGACTGCTCCTCCTCCTCAGGTTTGACCGTTTGTCACTGGAGTTTACAGGAGGGAGTCTCAGGGCATCTTGTGTACGATTGCATTGCATCGCATCCTCTCGTCCGATGGTGATAAGGCGCTACAGGCATAGAGGCGTCACTGGCATAGGGTACAATACAGGGGGAGGGGGCTACAATCAGTGTGCTTAATTACGATACCCCCTCAAGCTAATGAGAAATCAAAAAGATGATGGATGGACCGGACTTGGCCGGCTTGTGTATCATGAGCATCACGTAAACGTGATATAATGACCGTGAGAAATGTCTCTTAAAGCAATCCGCATCATGATCATGATTATCCAGAAAGCTCTGTCTCGCTTATGCGAGTATTGCAAGCTGCCTTCATCTTCTTCTTTTTGTTTCTTTATTTCTTCTTTTGCGCCCTAACTACCAACCTTTGGTAGTTGTCTCCCTGCGAGATGCTAGGTACAGTATGTAGTCTACCTATCTAGGTTACTTACCTAGGTAGTCTAGTGCCGATGCACATGATCCAACCTCCCAACCCCAACCCCAACCCCAACCCCCCTCTTCCCCACCCACCCGTCCGTCCCGTTCGCCCTCAACACCGTGGTCGCCTCCTCCAGGCTGACCCCCAGCACGCGCGCCAGGTACCGCGGCAGCTCGGTGTTATCGTGGCTCCCGGCCAGATCCGCGCGCAGTAGCCGCGACTTCCCGGGGCCCGCCGCTACGTACCCGTACAGCGTGACGTCGGCCGCCGTGTGGCCCCCCGTGGACCAGTCGACGCCGGCGCGCGCGCTGAGCAGGGGCGGCAGGTCCGCCGCCAGGTCGCCGCGCGCCAGGATCCCGTCGATCTCGGCGTCCGAGAGGAAGAATCCGTCGTCGTCGTCGTCGTCCGGCGCGAGCCCGTAGTCCGGTAGGATGGTGTTCGTGACTATTAGATATAGATAAAGATCACATCAGGGCCGAGTCAGGACAAAAGCCTAGGTATCTCCAGCGGGTAGGTAGAGTAGGTAGGTAGGGAGGTGGGGCTTGGGGGGGGGGGGGGGGGGGGTTGTCTCCACTACATACGGTACGCGCGGGGGTCCGGCCCGCCGGCCTGTAGGTACGCGGCCCACATGGACTCGAGGCGCTCGAGGGACCGGAAGACGTCGCGCAAGGGCAGGGGGTCGAAGCCGTTGAGGGTCAGGCCGCCGCACTCGTGGTCGGCGGCCGACAGCATCAGTGTGTCGCCTGATGAGTTATTAGAGCTATCAGGACGGGCGTCGATCCAGGCCCGCACGAAGTCCAGGACCGAGTTGTACATGAGCACGTCGTGCAGGTGGGCGGCGGCGTCGTTGGCGTGGCCCGCGTGGTCGATGCGCGACGCTTCGATCAGGAGGAAGTAGCCCTTTTCGTTTTCGCCCTCGGTGGTGGCCCGGTCGAGGGTGTTGAGGGCCGTCTCGACCATTTCTAGGAGCGAGGGCTCTTGGTCGGGGATGAAGGACCGGTCGATCTCGTAGAGCATTTGGTCTGGTTGTATGTCAGTCAGTCAGTATGTATGTCATCCGTGATCTTGACTGGGTCGTTTGATTATCTGGTGATGATAAAAAAAATAAGGTGGCACGAGGAGAAAAAGACAAACCGTCGTTGAAGAGACCGATATACGGAAGCGTAGCAGCCTCACCCAGGCCCTTCTCCAGCTCGTCGAACGCCGGCCGGTCCAGCATGACGCGGTACCCGTGCTCGGCCGCGTAGGCGAGCAGGTCGACGTCGTCGGTCCGGCACGACGTCGCGTCCGACTGCGGCTTGAAGTAGCAGCGGCCGCCGCCCAGCAGGATGTCGACGAAGGGCCCGCCGAACGGGTGCGCGTACCCGATCTCCTGCGCCGCGATGGCCTCGTACGAGTTTCGGTCCCGAACGTGCGATGCGTAACCTAGCTCCCCCACCTCCCCTCTGTTAAGATGTTGGATATCTCGCCCCGAGGCTCAGGCACTTACAGGCTGGTGTGGCATGGTTGATGGTCGACGTCACCACCATGCCCGTCTTGTACCCGCTCAGCTTGGCAGCCTCGAGGATCGAAGCCACGGGTGCCCCGTCGGCGTCAACGCCCACGGCTGAAGTTATGTCAGGTCAGGTCAGCTTCGACTTATCAGCACCCTCATAATCATCATCCAAGCAGTCACTTCCGATGCGGATTTCCCTTTCTTTTCTTTTTTTTCCTCCCATATCTGAGAAAACGAACGAAACTAACCATCGTTATACGTCTTCACGCCGCACGCGAACGCCGTCGCCGACGCGGCCGAGTCCGTGATCAGGTTGTCGCTCGACTGCGTCCGCACGCTGCCGAGCACCATGGTGTCGGCCGCCAGCGGCGCCGACGCGGGCGCGCTCGCGTTGCCGCCCTCCCGCACCAGCGACGCGTAGTCCCGCGCCATGGTCTGCGACGC
The DNA here is from genome assembly GCA_022376275.1 of Xylariomycetidae sp. FL2044. Classification (NCBI taxonomy): domain Eukaryota; kingdom Fungi; phylum Ascomycota; class Sordariomycetes; species Xylariomycetidae sp. FL2044. The sequence continues at coordinate 1,156,980 of JAJNOH010000003.1, read as the reverse complement.
CGGCCCGAAGCCGTCCGGCACAATGTAGATCACGTTCTTCACCCCCGCGAGCTGCCATTCTGCCGAAGCTGAAGCGGAAGCTGCTGCGAGGTGGAGCAAGCTGCCCCCGAGGACGGGGATTGGGAGGACATGCATTGGGGGGGGGGGGGGGGGGGGGGGGGGGGTGTTGTCGAAGAGGAAGAGAAGGGGATGAGGGGGAGGAGGAAGAGGAAGAGGAAGAAGAAGAAGAAGTGAGAGAATCGGTATGGCTCCTACTCTAAGTGGTGAGAGTGAGTCTCGATACGAGGAATCAACTGCACGACTTGCTGTCTTCCTTCCAAGTTAACTCAGGGTTCCCATGCAATCTATATATATGCAAGCAGACGTCGTCACCGGCCGACCTTTCCCTGGACTCGATCAGCTCAATCAAACCGCTTGGCTATTGCAGGGTAGGGGGCAGGACGCCAGTTCTGCCGAGCTCATAATCTATTTTATTAGATTAACGTCTGGGCTCGCCGTGGGGATTGCTCTCCCCCTCTTTTCTCTACCGGTTTATTTATCATCTTGGGAATGAATCCTCACCATCTCCGCCGGTTCGGGAAGCTCGCCATTGGGGATGCCATGCAAACGACGTAGGGCCAAGTCATGGCAAGACGGGAATGGACCAGAAAACGTTACTGCGTTATCAGCTATAATGCTGTTGGATCCCCACATCCAAGGCTGATGTTGGAGACTCGGCAGTCTTGGCTGATCTTGGGCGTGCGGAGGGGGGTTGGATGATGGTATGGTATGGAAGATTGAAAGCACCTGGGGTGGTAACTTCTTGTTTACCTAGGTATGTTTTCCAACTCGAAGTATATTTCTTGATCATTTCTCATGGCTTATTTTCTTTTTGCTTTCCTGCGAGACATTATAGTGACCTGAAAAGGGGGGTATGCGACAATAGCTGGATAGTCTGGAACGACGACTGTCAATGAGCGCGCGGGGGGAGGGGGGTTTTGCTAATTGATTCAATTATCTCATTGCCCGGCTGGTACGCGCAGGGTGCCAGAAGACCCGCCTCAGCTGCTGAAATGAGTGAATGATATGAAGATGGGTGATCAAGCAGAACACTTAAGTAGCTCTTCGTCCATCCCCGGAAGTCCTCAAGGCTGTCTGTTTCCTGACCATGCCATCGTCATCTGCAATGCCCGTCTCCCATTCCATATATCTCTGCTGCTCACTTATCCACTTAATTTGAGCCAACACAGCCCTCCTAGCATAGCGATATAATGCATAGTCGAACGAGCAGCAGGCATTGATCTGTGAACCTCTATGAGTCTTGATGGTACTTCGCCGAATGTCTCGATGTCTAGGTATTGTCAATATCGAATTCCCGGTGATCCCACTTCACCGACCCAAGTTTCCGAGCCCGATTCACCCCAATCTATACCCAAGTAGCCCCGCGTGACGAGTCAACCGCTTGTCATATCGATTTATTAAAACCCGTGTACCTGTAGGCGTCCGACCCTTGGACCTGCATCCACCAGTCCACGAGGCCTCTCTTGATGAGCTCGTCCTCGAAGGCCTGCTTCTTCTTGAGCTCCATGAAGCGATCGCCCGGCAGCCGCAAGGGCCGGTCCCCCGATCCCGGGGCCCGACAGGGCGGCACCACGGGCCGGTACACGAAGCCGTTCTTGGGCCTGATCTCGCGGGCCATGTCCCGGAGCGCCTTCCCGTCGCGCGACTCGGCGTACAGCAGGCTGGGCGCGCAGTCGATCAGGAAGATGCCCAGCGGGATCTTGTGCCGGCGCAGCAGGGCCTTCGTCGTCCGCAGGCCCTCCCGGAGGCCCCGGTGCCCGGTGTTGGCGACCTGCGTGCCCCGGAAGAGCGCGTGGTAGATCGGCCCGCTCATGTTGGTGAGAGGAGGCAAAGACGGCAGGGCCCCGTGGGGGTGCCCCGTGGGATTCAGCTGTCTATACACTTTATACAGAGGAATTGCGCGCAATGAGCGGCGGCGGTGGCGGCTTGTTCTGCAGTAGGTATGGTATAAGAATGCAAGCACCATTTTCTTTTTCTTTGTTACGTGAATGAGGAAAGGGCATGAAATCTTTATAGTTCATGGAGAATGCTTCCAATGAACTGCTCAAGGTAGGAGAAAGTGCTGGCTGATACTGTTGAGGAATCGGATGTCAAACTTACTTACCATGAACAGTTGTATGTAGGCACAATTACATGTGTGTTGCAATAGCAGTCATCGAAAGACATGCATGTCTGAATGTCTCGGGGATGTGGCTGACGTCGAGTTCCACCGCATGTCTCAGCAAGCCTTTCCTCCTTCATGAAGTCTGCATCTCTATGTGTGCGTGTGTAATGTGTGAAATCTGTGTAAATCTTGCCGAGCAATTCTCGAAAAAGCAAATATGCAGCCATATTCTACTGGTCAGGTTAGGCGCGGGGAATGGGACGGGATGGTGAGGGGTTGGGGGTCTCATCACCAACCTGGGCAGGCATACTGTAAGGCCCCCCGGCGCCAAGATGTTCCAATGTAACCCTGAACCAACACTATGAGACACGATGCGTACTAGGATACAGGCACCAGTAAGCCAGTAAGCCACCACCGTAGACCGAACATCTGCAAAGAGGCCCTAGGTTAGGCTGATACGCACAACCGCAAGCCACAAGTGTTCGTTTCTCGTATCCCCAAAGAGTACTTACTGCAGCATGCCTTCTAGCAGATCCGCCTTGACCATCAACGAGGAAACCTGGCCCAAACCGACCAAAAATGGTAGCGTTATTGAAAAAAAACCGCCAGGCTTCCAGCAGTACCGCACACACCCACACCTAGTCTAGGCGGCAGTGTGCCACTTCATGATGTTTCTCATGGGAGGCAGGAAGATATCCTGCCACAGTCTTCCCCGTTTCCGACCAGTCACTATACAGGACATATGGCTCGCTCGCTCGCTCACTACCTTCAAAACCGGGGAGATTTCATTTTCCGATGTCAATCCCCTTTTGAGTCAGAATACCGAGCGTCAGGGCAGTTCAGACAGAGAGATATGGTGTACATAGGTATGTTCACTACTACGGGTTTTCGGTCCGGGCGGGGCCGGGCGGGGCTCAAGGATTGGTCGAAGCCGGATAGGAGGTTGACGGTTGCGGATTGCCGCAACGCTGCAGAGATCTATTCGTACTCGGACCTCGTAGCTAGGTGCGGGTCGGGCCGTGCGCCCGGATGCGTGTGTTAATAATTCAGTAATTATCCCTCTATGTGTATAGGTGAAGGGTAAAGAATTACCTTGAGGGGATCTCAACGTCGACACTTCGAGCATACAGTTCCCCTTCTGAGGCGGGTGGACCATGTGATGTACAATACCGAACTCAAAACCGGTCTCCAGTTTGTATATGTACAAGATCTAGGAACTATATATGTATCTGGTAATCATAACATTCTACAATCCAGCAGGGGTATCTTTTTCTATGTCTCACTTCCTTTCTCGCTTCAGACATGATTTTTAACATCACTTACTAGACGGCGCTGCGGATACTCAGATTGTCCTCCCGGAATATCAACAACGCGAGGCGGTGTCTCACGAAGAGACCAAACAGACCTACCAGGATCTGCATGAAGGTGATCTCCATCGCCAGTCTGTCTTCCCTCAGAGGGCCCCGCCATACGAGCCATAGGTTCAGAATGGTAAAATTGCTCGTCTCCTGGATGTGGCCCTGCTCATCCTCCTTGAGACGGAGGAGTCTAAACCGTGCCAGGAGGCGTATAGCCTTAGCAATCGGAGGTCTTGGCTGCTTATCCTTCTCCCAGGTCGTCACGCTAGGCTCGAGGAGACCGGTGCGGGCATTGAAGTGTGGCAGGCGGTGACGCGGGCACGGGATCAGGCCGAAGAGCTGCGGGGTGCTATAGACGAAGTTGAAGATCTGCGGGATAAGGAGCAGGATCAGGGTCTTGGAGAAGTGGCCCAGAATGCTGACGACAACAAACACCATGCCAGCAAAGTAGCAGTACGTATCGCCAACGAAGACGCGGGCTGGGTACCAGTTATGGACGAGTAGGGCCAGGCTCACACCCAGGAAGGGCAGCAGGAAATAGAGGGAGAAGAGATGCGAGTCGGTAGCCGGGTGTGGATAAGGGGTGAAGAGGTAAAGGGCGTCATTGAGTGCAAGCAGCAGGGCGATAACGATGCTTTGGCTAACCTCGATCCCATTAATGCCGGCGAGAATGTTAATGCTGTTAGGGCTAAATATGCTAAATGCGGCCATGTAGCCGTAGTAGAGTATACCGAGGTCGAATAGCTCGAGGCCAACGTAGGGCTGCAGGAAGGTGGGCAGCACGATCGAGGTGACTCCGAAGTCGACGAAATAGATGACCAACAGCGGGATGGAGGCGAAGGCGGGGATAAAGAACTTGTGACGCCATCGGATATCGAAGAGGTCGTCGCCAATGCCTAAGAGGGTTATGGATTGGAGGGATATGATTGCCGAGAGGAAGGAAGCGAGCTAAGGGTGCGGAAAGGATCGATTAGCTTTCATGTAACCATGGTTGCAGGGCCGGGAGTTAAAAGGGGCAAGTGACTCTGGTGATACCTTGGAATGGGGGAATTTATGCAGAAGCCTGCCCTGCTGGACAAACTCGACGTTCATGACCACATCTCGGTTTCCACCACCACTCGTAGCAACCACGATGTCCTTGTAGAAAGGGAAGGGGATGAAGACGATGATCAGCAGGAGATAGACGACAGCGCAGATGGCGCCCATGCACTCGGGTATGTAATGATTGTTGTTAATCTTGGACATGTCGCGACCTTTGAGACCAGCTTTCATAAAGGTCGGGCCCAACCAACGGATCATGGCATAGCTGGCAGCGAAGGCGAGGCCGCTCAAGGCCACGGAGGCGACCAGAGGGGCTCCCTCGCCCTCGAAGGTTCGGACGAGGATGGCGACACAGACTAGGGAGAGGGCGCTGAGATTGACGGACTCGGTGCGGGAGAGCGCGGTGGACGGAGATGGGGATGGGCTCGGCATTGTCGCGATCGGCGCATCGTACTACACTCGACAGTGGTGAGCTCAATAGCTAGAAACTTAGGTAGGTATTGATCTGTTTTGACGATGTTAACAAGGTGTCGTGGCCTTAACGGGCTTTCAACCTTAACCTTCCTGACATGTATCCTAATGCCCCGTATCAGGTACGTACCTGACGCGTCTTATCCGTTCAGATCTGGGCCCCCACCACCCACATGGTAATGGAGAGCTCCATAATGGTGGGGCTTGTACACAGTAAGTATGTCGAGCACAGACCACATTCATGGATTCTTCTGCTTCTAGCCCTAAGCTGACAGGGTACTTTGTATCTTAGGTAAGCAGGAAGCACGAGGCAAAGCCGCAACAGACCTCAGGGTTTGACTCTGACACGGGTTACCAAACTTTATCACCAGCAACTTCACCCTTTAAGGTGTTCTCTCCTACTGCAAGCTTCTCAGATAAAGTAACCTTTCTCTCTCACGCCGAAACCTCTTGCTTGACGTGAAACAGATCAAGGATTAAACAATTTTATTGTTGTCGGTGCCAAGGACACACTGAGTAGAGGCATTCATCATGGGCCGCTCCTGATGCCTGCAAAGAACAGCTGCCGCATCCCATGCCCAGGTGCGCAAGAACTCCGTGGGCTTCTAGTCCGAAGAGATAATGCGCCCGGCTAGACTCTAGTCACACATTCCCGCGCTTCTATTTCCCCGCTCAACTCCATCATATATACCAAACCCACGGGCTCTTTTACATTATCCCAGCAGTCGGGCCATATCACTCTCAGCCATGGAGCTGGGCAGCCACCTTACCAAACCTTCCAAGTCTTCGGGTATACCTCCATGTGCACGTACCGGGCCCCTGGTCAAAGGCTGGTTTCAGTTCACGATGGAATCGTCATTACTCTGAGCATCCTTTTGGATTTACAGACATCTTTAGTAAACTCCCTATGAATCATCCCTGTAGTATGTCTACCTAGGTAGGTCTTTTTCATGAGACTACTTGTGAGATGGAGAGTTACCTACTACTAATACTCTTCTTATACCCTTCTACTCACTTCTTGCTCTACGAAAAATTCCCCTGGTCCTTATCTTTCCTCTTTCGTCTGTTTACGTGGTGTTCTCTTTTCCGGCCTTGACATTTGCATCATCTTCATTGCCGGTATTTGATCTCAAGCCTTCAGCGCGAGGCTTTGTCACACTACTCTTTCCATCTTACTTATCAAAAATCTGTCGCCATGGCTGATAAGAGAAATATTACGCTCGAGAAGACGTCTTCTAATCCTAGGGAGATTGAGACTAGGTTCCTACTTGAGGATGGCCGGAGCAGCAGCGGGGAAGATAACCAGCTGACGAGGACATTTGCCGTTGTTAGTAGACCAACACTTCTCACGCTTGATAACCTATCATATTGACATGGTGGAAGGTCGGGCTGGATGGGGACAGTATCCAGAAAGTCGATCCGGACATGAGCGACGACAATGGACACGACAAATCATCCGAGATACCCAGCAAACTCAGCAAGTTTAGTCAGAAGGAAGATATTCCCCCGACTACGATCCCGGTCTCCAATCTCGACGATGGTACTGTGGCATGGGACAGTCAAGGTGACCCAAAAATGCCCTTGAATTTCGCCAAAGCCAGGAAGTGGGTGATAGCATGGTCTCTGGCCCTGATTACATTCATGTCCCCCTTGTCCTCTTCCATCCTATCCCCTGCTATTGCAGATATCAGCACTGAGTTCCATAATACCGCCGGCACCAAAGGCGCCTTTCCCGTCTCGATCTATCTTCTCGGCTATGCTATAGGACCACTAGTGCTGGCACCACTTTCCGAGGTGTATGGGAGGCGACCGATCTTGACCGGGGCCAACATTTTCTTCTGCTTGTGGCAGGTAGGATGCGCGCTGGCCCCGAGCCTTGACTCACTCATCGCCTTCCGATTTCTTGCCGGTGTTGGAGGAAGCGGTTGTCTCACTCTTGGTGGTGCAATTATAGGTGACCTATTCCCAGTGGCAGAACGAGGTACGGCCTTGTCCGTCTGGATGTTGGGTCCCCTGATAGGACCTACTATTGGTCCACTAATCGGATCTTTCATCGCAGGGACCATTGGTTGGCGATGGGCCCTCTGGATTGTGCTCATCCCTTCTGCCGTCATCACATTCGTCCTCGCTATCACTCTGCCCGAGACAAATCACAAGGTGCTCATCGACCACAAAATCAAACGGCTTGAAAAGTCCCTTGGCTTATCGGAGTTGAGGAACTGCTACGAGGGATCTGGGCCAAAACTGTCTCAGGGCGCAATCCTCAGGATAGGTTTACTTCGACCACTGAAGATGCTCGTCCTGGCCCCTATCATCACGATACCATCCCTCTTCGTGGCTTTCATCTACGGTACCATCTATTTGATGTACAACGTCCTTCCACCCACTTTTGAGAACGAATACGGCTGGCCAGAGACCATTACGGGTCTAGTCTACATACCTATAGGCCTCGGCTACCTGCTGGGTCTCGCCGTCTTCTCCAAGTTCTCCGATGAGAGGGTCATCCGCATGACCAAGGCCAATGGTGGTGTTTCGGAGCCCGAGATGCGGCTGCCACTCATGGCCTATGCCGGCTGCATCTGCCCGATCACTTTTTTCTGGTTTGGTTGGACCGCCGAATACAAAGTCCCCTGGATCGTGCCGATCATCGGCCTTGTTCCCATCGGGGCTGGCATCATGGGCCTCTTTATGCCCGTTCAAGCTTACATCGTCGATGCTTATCCCATGTACTCGGCCTCTGGGCTCGCGGCCTTCGTCGTCCTGCGCAGCGTCGTGGCCGCATTTCTTCCCCTCGCTGGTCCTGCGTTATTTGATCATCTCGGGCTCGGGTGGGGAAATTCGGTTCTGGGATTCATCTGCATTGCTATGATTCCGATCCCATTGTTCATTTACAAGTACGGTGCGAGATTAAGGAAGAGATACCCACTTAAACTATGAGGGTATATGTAGGGGGGTTCAAGAGTACATCCCTCACTTAGGATCAGAAAGATACAGTTTCAATGTACATCATGGGTACCAAGGAAATGATGAGGAGTATGGGTTTCATCAAGGGGTTAAGGCGCTGAAGGACTGCAATATTGTAGAGGTCGCGCTGGTCGGGCCTCGGGTGCTGTGAACGCGAGGTGATTCATATCGGATGACCTAAATGAAGGGTACACAAGTACTTTGAGAGGACGGATATTTAAGCAATAAAGGAAGAACATCGGTCTACGCGTTTAGTAGAAAGCTCATAGAGAAGTACAATTCGACCACAGACAATGGCTCCCTACATTTTATCGAAAGAGATAGAAGTTGAAGAATGAATTTCTTCACATCGTATTTTATCCTATAAACTAGTCACCAGAGATCGATTTATCTTGTCTGTTATGTTCGCCCGGTTTCGTTTTGCAGCCAAATGTATCGTCTAGATAGGGATCCTGTCTGTAGAATAGAAACAGTCCACAAACCATATTTCTACCAACACCACTGTGTCTGGCATTCCCAACACGTCCCTTGTGAGTCCGAAACCGACCTGCTCATCCACTCCTTATCTATCTCCTTGTGTGTCCCGTTGAATCACACGCCTGTCATCCCGTATCATACGTTTTGGACATCCAACTCGGGGAAGTCTTGCGATAGGGTACTTCTAGGTCTGAAGACCAACCACGGCCCATCATGAGTCGAGATCAAAACATCGTAGATATGAAACTCGCCCTTGTCGCTTAATCCGATGTTCCCCAGCCTACCAGGGGCAGGTTCGAAATCATAGTACCATAGCGCCTTGGCCAAGACGAGACTGATTTCTAAATACGCCATGGCTTTTCCGGCGCATCCGCGGGATCCGGTGGAGAATGGGTTGGCTGATATATTGATCATCAGTTTGGTTGTCTATACATGGCAAAGAGCCTTTTACTTTTTTATCGTTCCCGAGCTACGATGAAAACTGAAGAGGGGAAGTGCGATAAACCCAGTGAAGGGGAAAAGTGAGACAGACAAGAGAAGAGAAGTAACGAGCAAGGAAGAGGAATTAAGAAACGACGGATGTACTTACAAGCAGCGTGTATCACTTCTCTTGAGCCAGGTGTGTTATCTCGGCATTTCGATTCTAACCAGCGATCTGGATTATATGTGAATGGGTCGGGGAAGTAATCCTATGTCGCACCGGTATCAGCATCGCGGTCCGTAAGGTGGGAAAGAGTTGGTCACGAAGCATAGTTGTATCATACACCGATGGAGTGCAAAATTCAGCATACCTCGTGATGATGAATGGAGTAGGTATTCACACCAACGTAGGTGTCTCTAGGGATGACATGTCCGTCCACAATAAGGGGAGCACCATTGTTCTCTTCAGGGGCCAGCTGACGCCAGAGAGTCCCCGGTATGGGTGGGGACATTCGCAAAGATTCATCAATACAAGCGCGAAGATAGTGGCACTTGGAGAGACCGCTGCCGCATATGTCACCACCATGCTCAAATACACTTCGCACCTCTTGGGATACACGCTGGTAGCAGTCCCGATGGCGAGCGATGTAGAAAAAGGTGGCAGCTATAGCCGTCGCGGTCGAGTCGCCCCCTAAACCTTAAGTGTCAGTGAAGGGCTGGCAGCTGAAAGGGACAGTATGTCAAACCTGCGACCGTGAAGAGAATTGCTTCCATCCAAAGATCTTGCATCCGTAGGTTCTTGCTCTGTTCTGCCTTCAGAGCATCCGCGACGAAAGAATAGAGGTCGTGCCTCGCATGCTGATCCTGACTCATGCGGTTCTTGATCATGAGTTCGAGCAATCGCCACACCTTTTCCCGCGACTTATACCATATCAGGTTGAAGGCAGTCTGAAGACGGTATTTCGCAATCGTTGGGATCTGCATGTAGACGTTCAGACGCCGATTTCCAGGTGCCATTTCATCAGCGAGAAATCGATACTTCTCGTCCGTTTGTGAGTTCAGGGTAAACCCAAAGGACAACTTGTTGACCACATCCATTCCTAAGTAGTTGCAGGGTCTTTTCATATCCATTGGGTGCCCCTGGCTGCGAGCAATAGTCTGGATCAGCACATCGACTTGCTCTCTCATGGTCGGCTCGAACGCCCGCATGGAGCGTTCGTTGACGGCTTGGCCAACTAATTTTCTCTTTTGGCGATGCAGGTCCCTGTTCAGCGAGTTCCAGGTGTTAAACGCGCCCGGGCTGGATTGATTCGAGAGGTAAGTAATCGGTTTTGTGATCCTTTCATTGTGATATATTTCTTCAGTTATTAGCTTTGCTCATGGCTCCACAGAATGAATTATATTCAACTTACGATTCAAAGCCGAAGCCGTATTGAACACCAGCTTATTCGGGCCTTGCCTGATGACTGGGCCTGAGATCGTCAATTCTCACTCCGAAACTGCTGTCAGCTTTTACTGACCATATCTGAGATGCTCCCTCCAGGTGACAATATGAAGAGATCGTCGCATGGCATGAAAAGCTCCGTACCCATTGGTAAACTTGGCAATGAAGGGTCCTGGGAAGTTCCTGAGAGGATGTAACAGGTATTCGTAGCTAATCATAAGTAAGGCCTTGGTACTTGTTAGCTTTATATGATTAGGAGAGTGAGAATCCTCAGTGTCGCCTCACGAGTGCAACCAAGCCATATCCAAAGTATGGAATAGCGGCTATGGTAGAATCGGTATCCATCACTGCTGGGTAGTCAAACTGTTTCAGAACACAAGCTCAACACTTGTCGCTTCAAAGCTTGTGTATGCAGCAGCTGATGCACACACGAAAGAAAGGTCTTGTTGAATCAGCGGCCCGGGTCCTAGGTCAATATTCAAGACTCAAGGGACATATGAACCTTGGGCGGCAACCCCTCCGAGAATGGTTAAGTACATGTTGGTTGTTGGAGGAAAGTTGTTGTGACAATGACGCAATATGGTTGTACAGCAATTTGTTTTAGGTATCTAGGGGATTTGCAACCTATCAAAATGCGTACCATGATTCAAAACATGATAGCGTCATATATACCCCTTACATTATTTACATCCCTTACATCTGATAAGACTGATACTTCAATCATTATGTAATACAACTGCTCAGCACCACCACAATCCTATATTTGAGGTTTTGTAGGGAGCATCTTCATTGTTCTCCCTTACCCTCGTGTACCACTATATTCATTGGTGTGACGCAACTTCTCAGCATCACGAAAACGTGAATCAATCGATCTAACTTTAGAATTGTTAATGGTCTTAATATTATTCCTCCGAGTTTCAGGAAGTAATCAAGAAATAGCCAACAAGATGACAATACAACCCAAAATACACGCCGATATTGGGTTTTTACTATTGTCAAGGCTTGTGCGGAGGCCTCGCCCCTCACTCTTCTATCTCGCCCTGTTGAGTTATTGTTATCCTTGCATAATGCAAACTACAGAAGGCTACAATTTATTAAACGAAAGAGAAAACTTAGGTTTAATACAATTTCCTCTCCGCTTTGTGAAGGAGATTCGGAGGACATGGCGGACATTTAGGTTGCACGCTTGGCAGTTCATGGGTCTTCACTGTCATCCATAATATCAATGTCATCAAAGTAAGACAGGATATGGGAGGGCACGGAAGGGACGATTTGCGAATCCAAGTTTTGAATATCTTTTTTGTTCGCTTCTCTTTCCTGAATAATGCAGACTTTTCGTTTCTATCTAGTGCCATTGGTCCTAGGCAGAGCCGGTAGTTCCACATTCGTACCCTCTTTCGTGGTGTTGCTATCACCCGTGAGCTTCATCAGCATGTGAATCACTGCATGAGACTTACATTTCATGTCCACACATCAACCATCTCCACGACCTTCCCACATTTATCGAACCCCAATCGAACATATACAGGAAGACCCATAATGCTCGAAACGCAGTCCCCGCCGCAATGACCAGTCCGGTAACTTGACCGGCAGCGTATATCGGGGACGTCTTCTCAACCTCGTTCAGGGACATGGTGACTTCGGCGAATACCATGCTCAACAACGCCAGAACACTACTTTCCAAGAAGTTGGAACTGATCGTTGAGTTCGTGTCCGAGAATCTTTCACCCGCAAGCAGATCCAAGGTACCGGCATCGAACTTGATATGGCCGCAGACTTCACAGCCGCCACATTTGATGCATCGATTGCTAGCATCTGAACACTCGCCATCAGGGCCGTGAAAAGGGTTACGCTTTTGACAGACATTGCACTTGTCACACTCGCTGCAGCGGGCACGACATGTGCAGGGCTCTCTGTCGTCCGAGTTGGCGTCCCGATAACAGTCTTCGCAACGGTCACACGGGTGCGTGTTATCCCATAACTCAGCCCTATGGAATAATGAACTTCTGGTGATGATGAACTATCAAGGGTCAGCTACCCGTTGAGGTCGAAATAACGCGGTCAAATTTATGATTCGACATGATAAATCTCACGTACTGCTCAGTGTCAGCGGAGCCCCTCCCGAGCTCAGATGAATCAACGATACGTACCAAAAGATCCGTGAAATAGAGTGATGAAACGGTAGCCTATGTAGATCCAAAAGGGAACGACGCTGTTGGGGTACACGGCCGAACAGTTGCTGAACCATGCCCACCAGAAGACAGAGAAACATTCACAGCCATCGTTGGGCAACTTGCCAGCGGAAAAGCTGCCCACGATAACGCCTTCGACCAACAACCCCAACGTCTGCCCGAGTAGTGCGATCCCGATCTGCCACCGCGCCGCCAAGGCCTGCTTCGTCATCATCAGGATGGAAAGGGAGTTACTCTGGGCATCGAGAATCAACGACCCGAGCACCCCGTCGATCGACGAAAGCTCACCCCGGCCCAACGGCACCAGCAGGGCAATGGCCAGAGACACGTGCGTGATGATCAGACCGCCGCCGACTTCCTTCACCGCCGTCTCGGACGTGTGAAGGATGCCGAAGAGGGCGATGAAGAAAAGCACGGCGACCTGGGTCCACGCCGCAGCCCGGACGCCATCTCCCACGATATCGGCATCGGCCTGCTGACAGAGCGCTACTTGGGCGGGCCTATCGTTCAACAGTCCCAGGAAAGCAAGCCCGCCGAGAATGAAGGCTACTAGGGCGAATACAGAGCCGAATATTTGATACCATTTGGGCAGGGGGTCCGCCTCGTCCCGCCCTTCTCGTGGCTTCCGGTGCCGCCTATCGAGCCAGATTTCCGCTGCGATTAGTATAGCTTTGGCTACGGTCAGAAGGAGTGTCATGTAGAAGCCGCTTTGGAGATCCATGTTGATGACTTTCTTACTGAAAATGATCTTGACGTACTAGTGAGTGTATTGTGGGGGGTTCAGGACAGTGAGCCTCTGAAATGCCTGACCCTCGGATCTTCCCTCGTCCTGATCAGCATTGCAGAGCCTCCGAATTCACTTGTCGGCAGCCTGCTTCCTCGAGTACTCAAATTTGTAATCACCCTGCAGCTCATACTCGCAGCCGCTGTGCATTTGGAGGGTGTTACATCGAAGAAAAAAGTCGAAGAAGTCTCCAGACGTGGGAGATCATGATTGGCTGCTGGTGAAGCGAATGGGTGGTGTGAAGATGGAAGAGCCGAAGTATTGTTCGACAAGCTCGCAGGGGGCGCTGCTGCACTGCCCCCTATCCTACATAAACGAAAACTCCCCTCCAATCAAGATCGTGATGGGTGTCATTCGGATATGCCGTGCAGCTGACTCCGGCTAAACCTGGCACAAAGAAAACGCGTTGTTTCCATTGGACGCCACTTTATCACATCATACACATGTAAGTATCATCTATTGCTGACACGCCACAATCCATGGCTAAGCGAGCGACAGGTTGCCTCTTCGGTCTGACATTTAGGACATTTACCCCTTCTGTTCCCCTCCTCCAGGGTATTCCTTATCCTCACAACATCCATCATTGTCCGAGATCCAAAAACCTATCGAATTGAGCATAACGACAAAAACCGAAATCGAACAAATTTCATCGCTCATAAAAAAAGACCAACCCGACTCAAGCCTGATCATTATGACTGGTCGCGTATCGGCTAAAAGTTCGGCCAGGCGCTGGTCGCCGTTCTCGTTCAAGCGCATCAAGAAACTCGACCAGTATCGCAGCCCGCTGTTCATCACATCCAGTCACCAGTCATCGAGATCATGGTCCTTGAATTCGTCCAACAGCGCGCAGAGCAATACCGTACGGCGGACCAACTCCTAGAGCGGTACATAGTGTCCCATGGGGGACTCCGAGTCTCATATCTCGACCGGGCTTCGGCACACATGAAGACAACAGCGAATACGCTAGGCAATACGCCAGATGCGAAATAAAGAGACATACGTTTATGATTCTGGTGCGGGCTGAGCAATGGCATTGCACAGCGAAGACACTGATTCACGAGGACAGAGGAGAACAACAGAGAGACTCTCGCTCAAGTCCCAGATACACTGGAACCCAATTTCGGTGTGCACAAGGGTTCACATGACCTCAAATAGGAGGCGGGCTCCGATTGAATACGTTGGGCAAGGGGGAGGGAAGTCAACGTTGGGCAAAAAGGGGGGGGGGGGGGGGGGGGGGGGGGGGGGGGCGAGTCAACAGGCGTGGTAGACTGGACTTTCATGTCCCGGGGCAATCGGTACATAATCCCTCATAGAACTCTTCCTTAGAGAACTCTTCGCGTCCTACGATGGGCATTATCTCATTCATCGCGCATAGATTACGGTGAGTTTGTGGTGGTTATGAACTTCGTGTTTCGGCGCGTTCGCGTGAGTCACTCAAGCAATGTCCGACAGTCAAAAGCTTCAGGGGTGCTTTATCACGACATATGCCACCCTACGTGGCCAGAGAATATGTGTTGAATGACGAAGTCCGAAAGTTTTGATTACAGAATCAACCTCGAAGCATAACTCGTTCCTGCATCTTCCCCGTAGCTATATCTCCACCTCTCCCGTTCCCACCACACCGCAAGTCAAATATAGATACCAGCGTCGGAGTTCAGTGGATTTCGTGGCGCCGCGACATTTCGAAGAAATAGCTCGAGTAACTTCTTATCCCTGGCTATGCTGCCCACGGATCGTGCCGCTCCCTTCCCCAATTCAGGTCCGGTGGCGGGTGGCGAACAAATCGCGCGAGGCCGACCATGTCCCGCGTACGGGCCGCCGCTGGGCGGGTGGACGGTCACAAGAGCTCCGCGGCATCCGGGCAGGTCGCTGGTGCGCAGCATGGGCATTGCGTTGGGGCGTCTTGAGGCACAGTGTAGTCACGCGCACGGTCGGGAAGGATGCTGTCAGGCTGCGAGAATGGTTTCACCGTGGTGTCTTGATTCGTGTTCCTGCTAACGTAGACACAGATGTGGTGTTTCCAAAACATCGAGCCCGGGAACTCGCAAAACTTTGCTCATCAACCAAGTAATTATCGTACAAATGCCTCCCCTATTCCCCTTTCTCATTTCTTGGGCTTGACTCTTCCATCTCTTCTAAGCTGGCTCTGCACCATCGGGAATCAAGGGATTCAGTCTAGCTCTAGACGTTCCCTACAGCCTACTAGGGATCTCGCATGAGCTAATCACTTCGTCGGTCGCGGCAAGAAGCAGGGGGAGTAATAACTTACATTGTAAGACATGATCCGACTACTTGAACCTCTTTGCCTGGTCTATCACAGTTGACGACGGGAATAACGGCGCCCAGCCGTAGAAGTCTTCGAGCTGATACTTGAAGTCGCTCGGTAGACCCGACACCGAGGCTATGCAATAGTTTCTGCCGTCCTCGACGTATTGCTCATTGAATCCGGACTGGTTCTCGTCCCTCACGTTCTGCGGGAGCTGATTCTTGTACAAGTCTAGACATAGGAAGAACCTGGCTGTCGTCTGGTCCATCGACGGCCACTGCTTGTTCATGACGCGCGCCTGGTCGTAGACCCTTCTGCTCGGCCAGTGCCAGTTGCGGTAGAAGCTCTTATAGCTCGCCCAGGCCGAATCGAAGTCATCGACCTCGCCTCTGCAGGCACTGACAGCGGGGTCCCTGTTTCCGGTAGACCTATCAGTCTGCTTGATGTTGTGAAAGCTTTGCCAGGTCCTCAAGCAAACGATGAACTGCGCGTCGGTCCAGCTCATATTGGGAAAGAACTTTCCCTTGTCAGCGGCCTCACAGAAGACGGGTGCGAGGACGAGAAACAGCCAGGTGAGAATCTGTTGCCGCATTTTGATTGTTTTCGGACGCTGTACTTGGAATAAAGAATGTGTCGTCGGTTAAATCGGAGGTAACTAGGCTTGGTAGAAATTTCAGAGATGTGGAAGGCTTTAACTTCCGTTGGATGAGTAGGTACTATGTATGACCTGATGGCTATAAAATGGCGAAGGGCAGGTATATATACTATTCTGACTCTATGTCCTGGCTTCATTGCCATGATCTACTGATCGCTTTTTGATATGAAAGGATTGGTAGGCATATAACTCCAGCTTGGCGTTTGGATCTTTTTAACTGAGATCGGTAGTCTCTTGATGAATAACGGCACGAGGATCTCGAGAGTCTACGTAATAGGATGCAAGCCCAGAGATAAGTGGACTTGTGTATATTCCTTCCCGCCGAACAGGGTCCCGCAAATCTTGTTGCGATGTGGGGACCAGGAATATACGAAATCTACCTAGGTATAGACTAGACACTCAAGAAGACTTCTCTTTTAGCAACCTTGACTCTTCCCTAACTATTCGGCACAGGATATTTTTAGTTAAGCCCCATTTGATAATAATAGACATATACATCCCCTGTGTAAAAACGGGTTTATAGTCCTGCCTGAGAGAGGGACATATACTAATACCCTCCTGGGCTACTTGGTATTCTAGGCTGCTGCCATAGCAGCCACTACCCTTCGTGCGTCATCGTGAACGAGGGGCAGACCGTCGTGGACGACCGGACCCTGAAGAACAGCCACACCGTCATCTACAACTCCCCGGAATCCACGCTGAATATCCAGCCCGGCAGCAAGCACTCTTCGTCATTGTATTATTCGGTGCCATTGGATACGATGCCTAGCCGCAGGGCTCTTATTGCTCGTCCCATTCGTCGCCGTACTACGAGAATCGACTACTATGAAGCCGAGGGATTTGACCTCCTTGACCGCAAACCGACATTTGGCGATGTCCAAGGGCGACCCTGCCGTTTTTAAATGTACATCATGGCGGTGTTGCACCATTCCATTGCACATGGACAACAGGTCATGACCCAAATTGCAAACGTTCAACCATTTCTCTGACCTTCTTGAACTGTTCTTCTCGCGAACCAGACGTGTAAACTATCACGTCGTCGATGGAAGCTGGACAATGCTCGTATAGCAAGTCGGACATCACTCCATTGATCAGTCTCTGGAAACTTACTAGACCTCCACAGAGGCCGAAAGGCAATACTGTCAGGAGATAGGACGCCAGGGGGTGGCTTTATAGATATATGGGCTATATAAGGGGGACCCCCCCCCCCATTCAGTTCCGTTCCCTCAAAAGTAAGCTCTCCAATAGTTACGTCTTCTTGAGTGGTCATATGCTCTCCGTGCTCCTAAGCGTTACTACGAATGTCAATGTTACCCCATGATATACTCGCCTTGACAGTTCCACTCCGCTCTAAGTCTCTACGTTGAGAGTCTCCTGGGTTAGAAAAATCGCCCAGGACAACTCGTCCGGGAGCATAACTCTCAGAATAAGGCAAAAAAGATTGGCATTGGATCAAATAGACAAGTTTTAACCACGTCTGTATGTCAAAAGGAGGCTAACGAAATTCCAGTGTCGATATTGAACCGACCAGTGCTACTTGCCAAATTACTTATTGCAAGATTGTGAAAGTATTGATGACTTAAATATGGTATCTTTCAGGGGTTCGGCTCGGGCCGTCCAATGTGCCTCGTCTTCGCGCGGGGTCGGGTCCAGGCCCCCTTGCATTAGATAAGTAGCCTCATTTTGCATCTCATTGCGGCTGGCCGTCTTTCATAACCTTTCCTTGTCTTCTTCATGTAAATATGCATATCATTTCCCCTCGCATCATTACATAATGACGCAAAGGTTCTTTGACTGTACGGTGCCCGGTTGCGAGAGACCGAGTGCACGCTCGGTGGGAGCCGGTTGCGACATATGCAGCAGCTATTTCTGTGGAGTCCACATGTCCCGGGAGTTCCACAAGTGCAGCATCGGAGTTGGTATCACCCAGACCTATCCCACTTGTGTACATGATTTGCTAATTAGGGTGTCCTATGAAGGATTTAGATGATGCGGCCTACGACGCGCTCATGATCAACGAAATTAGCCGCCTCCGTGCTCAGATCAACGAGAAGGCAGTCTGCGAGCTCGCCTCGAGCCTGAACGATGGCAAACCGTGCACCCTCGAACACCCTTCCAAGTTTGTTGGGCAAGGTTCTCTCACGGGATGTGCCAACTACCACGCCCGCATTCGCTTCGGTGACGGGTCCCCGTCGTGGCTCATGCGAGTACCGCGGGTTTCTGGCTTTGCCGTCGGGCTCCCCGTCTCTCTCGCGGAGTACCTGATCCGCAGCGAGTATGCAACCATGAAGTTTCTGGAGACCACAGCAGTACCGGCCCCGCGGGCCTTCTCATTCGGCATCCCGTCTCAAGGTACCGACCATGGCGTTGGCGTGTGTTTCCTCCTTATGGAGGAACTGCCAGGCAAACCATGGGATGGTCAAGGAGATGCTACCAAGGTCTGGAAGGGGCTCGCTGAAATCTTTGCTGAATTGGAGAAGCATCCCTTCATCAAAGCCGGGTCTCTATATGTCGAGTCCCGTGACGATCCGCCATCGGTCTCTGCTATGGCCAGCGATAGATTCGTCTGTCTCTATCCCTACGGGCCTTTTGAAACTCCGGAGGCGTACTATAGAGCTTGGGCTGAGCAGTACCTCGCGCTCATTGCGGACGGCCAGATCTATCCTCAATTCCCCATCGAAGCCTACTTGGTATATCGATTTCTCCAGGACAATGCGACCCAACTATCCTCAGATTTGGATGAGTTTTTCCTGAAGCATGTGGACGATAAAGGTGATCACCTGTTGGTGGACGAAGACCTGAATATTACCGGCATCATCGACTGGCAGATGGCGCGCATCGTCCCGCGACGAGAGGCATTTGCGCTATCCCTGGTATCCGCCAACATGAGAGCTCTTTGCGAAGGCAATGTCTCGCTTAGTACCAAAGATGTTACACTGAGCAAGGCCTTGCGTGATAAGGACTCGCGTCTCGCGGCCCATATGGAAGATGAGAAGGTGCGAAGGTTCTTTTGGGGCTTGGGGCTCGAGCCCAAGTGGGATTATGCGTTACCTTTGGCTACTGCTATTCTTCAGGTCTTCGGGGTCGGACAGGGCTGGGATGAGTGGAAGAAATCAGCACTAAAGCAATATGAGGACGATGAACGCTTGAAGGCTCTCATAAAGAGCCTTCACAAGAAATAAGAATTATCACAGCCAGGAATTTATCATATCTCAATGAAGGACAAGCGTCTCTACGATGAGGATGGACCTGTCGAAGACTTGACGACATATTTGGGGGATTCAACAGGCATCACGTGAGGAGGGCGGACCATAAATAGAACAAGACCCTGGGAGTATATGCTGAGGCTTGATGAGTTGTTCATGGATCACAAGTCTTCAATAATAAGATGGATATTACAGAAATGACATGCAGAGGCATCGATATTTTCTTTTACCCGCTCAAGATTGCTAAGGAGACCACTAGGCTCTGAGTGTGCTAAAATCTTTTGTTCTTCGCAAGCGTTAAACCAGAACTAACATCTAACTGTTTAGGAATTGCCAGAAGCTTGTGTACAGGTATTCGAAGTACTAGATTCTCTGTATATCTGAGTTTCCAAGATGTCTCGACTGTAGTGTGCCTATATTTACAATCCGCCAAAGTATAAGTAAGTGCTCCTTAATATCTCTCACCTGACGCATGTGTACTTGAACGTCTATTTTTCGGTTCACACCAATGGTTTATGGTGTCAATGATTTTCTAATTGAATTGTACACGCATCAAGGGATCAGTTCAGCGGCTCCAGAAATTTCGAGGACTTTTGGGTAGTCAACCGTACCTTCTGGCCTCCGGCATCTCCAAGTCAGAATGCACCAAAGACCGTGTTTGAGTCCTCTAAATCCTGCTGTGACCCCATCGCGGTGGCCTTATCTTGGAAAATTAGCTACGAAAGCTACTTATTCCATCCTTGCCTAGGTATGCAATGCGAAGGTGCGATACACCATCATCATGGTGTTGAGAGTCTCGGTCACTTCCAGACGACTGTGGTATGGAGTCAAGTTGTTACGAAATTACACTCACAACCTTGGAAGTCACGGCAAAAAAATTGACCATCAATCAAGCACACACTGAATTTCTCTAGAGCTTTGAAAGCAGAACATCAAGTAATGCAGAACCTTGGGTTTGGCTCCTATGAAAGCCAATCAGGAGAGAGGTCTAATGCGATGTGCCTTCCTGTTGAATAGCATCATCCGCTTCTTCGATAATTGTAGACAGACTCTCATGTCCTCCAGGGTGTGACACTATCAAGTTATTCGCCTCTTCTTCAGCGTGCGGCACTACCAAATCACGCCGCCAGATAACATGCCCCTCATATTTCAAGTCCTTAAGCATCTTCCTCAAGCAGACATTGAATGGAGACATTGCAGAGCCTTCATCAGGTCCCTTTTTCACGAGCCTTAATACCTCGGGCGTAAAGCTTCCCATTTCCAATTGGAGATCCAGTCCTGCTTGTCCTAGTCGACTCGTTGAAACTCCGTTGATTAGCTGGGTCCACACCTCATCAGGTTTCTGCTTTTCCGCAGAAGATATGAAGATGAGTTGTAGCACCCATTCGTTATTCTTTCGTACTATCTTGACTTCGTGAAGTTCTCGGGACTGGAAGATGCCTTCTGTTTTGAGCACCAGGTCGGAGAAAATACCGTATAGCAATTGATGGTATTGACCTTCATCAGTGAACATCTTATATGACAGGAATGCGATTATTGGTGTTACTGAAGCGAGTGTGTAAAGTAAGATGGAGAGTTGCAGTGTGAGGTTCTGGAGGGTAGCATCAGTACTTATAGCCGCTGATCCAGTACCCTTGGTCAAGCTCGTTCTGACCGAGCCAACAGACCTTCGTAACACAATCATCCAACACAAAGCAGATATATATTCCAGGGTCAAGACGACCAGCCAATCACCAAGGGCCCACCCGAATGTCCCTCTTTTGTTCCAAATATCGGCTGTAGGGTGTGAATGTATAATATATGAATCTACACACCAAGGTGAAATGTTCTTTGTTCGATAAAACCAACATCAGGAGTACCCGAGTACTTTGATACCTAACAGTTAGAGATCGACGATCCCTAGAAAGGCTGTTGGTGGCAACCCGACACCTGAGCCCAACAAAAGATGTACGTACATTTCTACCTTCTTTTTAGCTTTGCAAGCTCTGTTGGTGACACAGGGCATGATTAATGCTGCACACTCCAGCCTGCGAACGGTCATCACCCGCGAAATACGCATTTTCATGGCCAAACTATCTTCTCTACTATGGTATCTCGCTGGGTCCTCTATTCTCATGCAGTCGTTGTATGATAACCGGCGCTAGACATCTATTTTATATATGAATACGAGCGACCTAGCTACCTACATCCCTAGGTAGGTAGACGGGACAGTAGGACGACTCAACGCCAGCCCCAGAGCCAAGCTGTTGGCTGTTCAGTCATATGTGGCCCGCCGCATCTGAGCCCCTTCTCATGCCCTGTAATCACTGCTCCTCGTGAAATCCATGCCTGAGCCGAGTGAACGCTCGAGAATCGGAGTGGTACTTGAATATGACAGCTAGCAGCTGAAGGAAATGGTATCGAAAACTAGCCCAGCTTCTCTGTGGCAGAGCTACCAGTTTTATCTTTGCGCTACTTTATCCTCATGAATAGTTCGCCAGCTGGGGTTTGGCCAAATGTGGAACTCCTGCTCGTCACAACGACTCAGAAACGAGACCAGGCGTTTCTTATCAACACCCCGGCTACAGCCATCAAATGTGTGTGGTTCTAAGATGACCCCAAGTCCATCCTCATTGAATAGCATCATCTCAAAGCCATTGTCCATGCGATCCTGAGTTGGCCTCTCAGTGGTTTTATCGAAGGAAGTTGTCTTTTCTTGCCCGTAAAGTATGAGGCTTCGGTCTTTGGTGCTATTCTCTTTGCTGTTCATACCAGGGTATCGTTGACGTGATGCCAGGCCCTTGATACCTGGAGTGCCCTGCAGCAAAGCGTGGGATAGGTCGCGATACAGTTCCCGAGCTTTCTCCACATCCCACTCCTCATCCCACTCCTCATATTGCCGAAGCTTCTGAGCAAATGCAATGAGAAGTTCGTCGTTTGACTCTAGCTGTAATTTAATATGGTAATACTCCACTCGCCAGCCTGGTGACTTCTCGGACAGTATTTTGAGCAAGTCGGGGCCAATTTCGTCCACCACTTCATCCAGGACGGAGACGTCTTCTGCGAATGTTGGCTGGTAATAAGCCTTGTAGCTCTTTAGCCACTGCTTCTGCTCGGGGCTCATGCCACTCTCCGCGACCGGCTGAGATTGTTCGGCGGCCATGAGTTGAGTTTTCGAGGGCTCTTAGTTGGTGCCAGTGCTGGTGCCCTTGGTGGTTGTAAAAACACAGGTTTGGTAATTGGCAGAGGCTCGGTGCATATCAGAGTAAGTTGTATATAAAAACGTAGAATTCCAGGTCGGAATCTGTGGGATACCCCTAGCATTTGTAGACAAGCGGCAAGGTAGACTGACAAGACTACGTGAGTACCTAGGTAGGTATCTGGTACAGAACACCATACCCTGATGGCCTAAGTCTCCCAACAGCAAAGAGATCGGACGATTACGGGGAGCCAAATGTATACATCCAACTTATTGGTAGTTACTTCACCCACCGTCGAATGTCTCCTGAAAACCTAACAAAGCGAGTACTGTGATACCTAACCTGCAGCGCGTAAGCGAGCTTTTCTTTGTCCTTGACCACCAACCAACAGCCGGAGACTCGGGACACGTTCCAACCGACTTTCAACGGGCAGAATATTCTAGATTCCCTTTGGTGGCTGGCCTACAGAGTTCGTATCCGGTACCCGAGTACCCGAACCTCTTTGATCCCAACTTCAACTTAGGAGCCTGTTGGTAGCACCAGATTGCCCAGATGACCGGGGACTGGGTACCTGGACGTTACGTATCCCCCACATGATCATATATATGACTAACAAGTTTGCACCCGTACCTTGATTGATATCATACTTCTTTGTCCTCGTCTCGAAGCTTATCCACCCACATCACACACGATGCGCACAGCATTCCTAGAGGTGTGGGCGGAATCATTCTCACACACAGCGCTTCTTGCTCCCAGCCCCGTCTTTTCAATCTGAGTGGTCATTCCGATTAAGTGCAGTGTTCCAACAGGGACTCCTTCCAACCCACGCCGTGACACCAAAAAAGGGGCTACGTTCATTTCAAGCCTCCCCTTTGTCGCAGCCAACGGCCAACTCGCACCTCGACAAATATACAGACATGCACATATATCACCCCGTTCCCACGCACTCTCTTCACCCGACTACATTTCTTCACCTACTCAGATCGATCAACACTCCCATTTCTCAAATTTACAGCACGAAGCCTCGTTCAAGCTTGAGGTCCCCGCGCCCCTCATCCTCTTCCACCGCTGATTGGCCAGACGCCATCCCCGCGCCCCTGAGTAGCCAGATCCGGCACACCGTCGGTTCTGATTGGCTTGTTCAAGGTTCATGTGCCCCCGCCCAGATGCCAAGACTCCGTCCAATTCTTTACTCCGTACTTCGTACGGTGAACCCCTTCAAGCCACACACCTAAGAACTGGCGGTCTGGATAATTCGTGCATGTTTGAACGACGTTGAGCACACGGATTGTCTCGATCGCTCTCGCGCCGCCTTTGGAAAGAGAAGTCCGAGATAGCGAGGCGCCGAAAAACACCAAGCAAGCCCTTGAGCGCGCTCATCATCATCCCCTTCGCCCTCGCCAGTCATTTACCTACTCTCTTTCTCGCTTTCACCCTCCGCGGCTTTCGGTCGCCCTCGCTCTCCTCCCCAGACGCATCATCCGAAGAAGCACCACCGCCATGATCCAGCGCTCGCGTAAGCACTCATCGTTACCGGACGCCTCAGATTGTTCGCACCCGGTAACGAAGCCTCGGACGCCTCGCTTATTGTCCCATCCTCCTCCTCCTCCGAGTCCTCGGACTGGAACTCAAATTCGCCCATGTGCCGCTCGGGCATCCACTCATACTCCTCGAGGATCCTCTGGTTTTCCGGGAGCGCGTCTTCCAGCCCGCAAGGGCAGTTCGCGCAACAGCTGTCGACGGTACTCTCACTCTCGCTCTCGCCAGCGGCAAATCTAGGTGCCGAATGCTCCTCCCCACCGCCGTTATCCTGCCGCCGCAGGGCCCATCTTCGGATGGCCTCGTGCGTCGTGTTCACGACTACAACCGACGGCCCTGGTACTTGGTGGTTGAGTGCCGGAGCTCTCCTCTCCGGAGGAGCTGGATGGAGCCCGGCCTGCTCTCGACTTGTAGACGGAGCTCTCTCAGTACGAGGTCGCCGCCACCACTTTGGTAATCGCCGACGGGGGCGATTCCCACGAGACCGTATTGCCAGTCACTGCTGTCCCTGTGCTCATTCGTCATTAGGTTGATGAGGGCGGTTCGCATCGCGGAGATCTCTCCTTGCCGACGGGTCTCAAAGGGGATATGACCCAACTTGGTGACACTTCCCTTGCGACCTGGACGTGCTGCTCGAGCAGTTCGGGGTAAAGGATGCGGAAAAAGGATCCGATGACCTCTGTGTCCGCTCCGAACGCGCTGTAGCGGATTCGGAGGAACTGCCTAGCCAGAGGCCCGGAAGTGAACTCGTCCGGTCGGAGGACACAGTCCCTGCTCATTCTGGGTTCATGTTCGCCGTCAGGGTCCTCTGTCATGTAGCTGCCATCGTAGTGTTACACGCCTGACTTGGCGAGCCGACGGTCATTCTTCGGGTTCCGCGCATCTAGGTCAGGCCGCTCCGCGAGCCAGTCGATCCAGTGGAGGCCATGCCGCGTCATATCGGGAAGCGGTACCGCCTGCCGAGTACTGAACGTCTCCAGGGACCGAGCGACTTTCTTCTCGACCCGCTTGGTCAGAACCCGACGGAACGCGTCGGCGCATTGAAATGCTATGACCTTGTTCGACTTGTCGAGCGCCATGAATATGTCCGTATTTTTCGATTTTATGGAGTACGCGTGAGCGGTTGCGTACTCGTCGCGTCGGGCGTGATGATACGGGTTAAAGGCCTTCCTCTTCAGGGCGATCTTGACAAAACGCAGCATCTTCTCGAAGCTGGGGTCGCTGCGCCCTTCACTCATCTGCCTCCGAACCTCGACCTCCAGGTTCGGGTTGGCATGCAGCTGCTGCCGAGCGACATCACGAGCTCGTCTCCAGTAGTTCTGGGTCCTCCCGCCTATCCGGCCTGCACGACATAATAGCACCTGCGGGATCGAGTAAGTTGGAGGCGGGGTTGGCGTATCCATGGTACCTGGGGATGAGTTCCGACCTGACTGTCTTGGATGGAGAATCGGGATGCAGAAGAAGAAGATAAGAGCAAAAGATGCAGTATATGGACACCCGACTTACTTCCGCTAGCCACTCATTGCTCAACGTCCAGCGACGGCCGTTCTCCAATTGCATCGCCGACCACCTTTTCGACATGGACTGATATCTCACAGTCATCATACTTACCAACCGCGACATCGCAATCGGCGAAAGTGACCTTGCAAACCGCGAGTCCGTTGACGGTAAACCGTTCCATCGTACGGGCCGCGCTCAGCCCGGCGGACCACATCTCCAACCCCCACGATGTCACCAGCCGGCCGGGTCTGGATGAGCGAGATGGCCTTGGCTAGTTGGCCGATATGGGGCTCGGATCTGTCAATCCGCGTATCCTCCTCAAAATCCTCGAGCTCCAGTGACTGGTCGTGGGGAAACCCTATGTTGCCCCAAGACTTCTGCTTTGCGCCTGGCTGACCGAGGCCCTTGGTCTTGGGCCACTCTCCGGTGCCTTCATAGTCTTTATGGACCTTAGGGGCAGCATCACATGGCGCTGGCACCCGTAGACGCGGGGTCGGTTCGCTTCCAGTTCCGCTTCCCATCTCTGGCGTGAGTTCATATCCAGGAGCCGTCCCACGCGAAGTTTTTCATCTCGACTTCTTCGTCGCCGTCGTTGCCGTCAATCACCCTGGGATCCAGGGGCCTCCAGGACCCCACCACGCAGCTTTGCCAGGGCTGCCAGGGCGAGCTCGGCAAGTCTGAGGCCCTCGGTGTCGTGCTCTGCCGTTCTGTCCGGTAGGGGAGATTCGAAGGGATGTCGCGGCGGCCGCCCGATCGCTGGCATCTGCTCCTCAGGTGCCATCATCGTCCGGGGATAGCTGCAGCAGCAGCGTATGTGCTCTTGCACAGAGAAAGAGAGAGAGAGGTCTGACTGCCCTGACTAGTTATCTATCTAGTATCTATCTGCACACGTGGACAAAAGATCATCTGGTACAACAGCTCGAATGCTCTCATTCAGCTACCAACGGCGAATACTGAAAGTCTACCTACGAACTGAGGAGATCCCTCATACGACCTCTACATACATTCATAGGGTGCAGTAATCCTGATTGTTCGCTGCGGAAGAAAAGAGGTTTGATATGTGACTCCCCCCCCCCCCCCCCCCCTCCAAATTTGGAAAGCAAACATACTTACTGATAGACCAGACCTATGATGCCGTATCGGAACGCAATCCCATGATTGACTTGATGGGCATCTTCGCCTTGGCGTGCTTCACTACGACGGCCAGCTGCTGCTCCCCTCCCTCCCTCCCCGCCCTCCGTGTAAGGTCTGTTGCGTCAACAACTGTCCATATCAAATTATCGGCAGGAAGTGTATTTGGGTGGCGACGTTGTACCGGCTCCTCTAGGCTTTGGCAAGTTACTTCTGACCACCACGCAGTCGCATCTCTCTTTTTTTTGTTTACCCAAGCTGCGATGAAAAAGCAGCAGTAGTCAGTTTCACTACAGTCGAGTAGACTGATTTAAGTATTGCAGTGAACCGCATTTACGTTATAGGGATTATGCGAAGCCTTCATCACTCTCACTCACACTGTTAGGCTTTACTTCGAGGAGCCGCATATTCACGTTTGGAAACATTGGTACTTGCTGATTATTGATTGAGCTTTCTCATTGGCAATGGCATAAAGCACTGGCTAACAGACAGATGCATTTAGATCATGACCGATCCATCATCTCGTCTTCTTTCATCCTTACAAGAGTCATCCGAGCACATCAGGGCTCCAGCGTTGTTCGAGACAGCTTAGATCATCAAAGATGACCCTGTCTTCTCCGTGTCTTCCCCCTTTCTTCTGACGATAATACTATTACATGTACACTGGATGATGCAACCTCGATAACAACTCTTCGGTTTCTTTTTTGAACTCCCACCTATGTTCTTTTCTTTTCCTTTCCCCTCCCCCTGGATATCGAACATCGAAGTCATTCATCGACAGATGTATTTCTCAGCCTGATCCAGGTCTGGATGAGTGGTGTCGAGCTAAGCCAAGTCAAGCAAAATATGGTCACGACGCATACATCGAGATCTGCGAGCGTCCACTGTAAAACGAATATAACACCAAGGGAAAATGCCATATAAGGGATGACGTTCTGAAAGCCTGACACCGTTTACTGCGCCGGAAGCCGTCCACCTTATTCGTGACCTCGATGCCCCAACGCCATGCGCAGAAAAGAACAACCCCTGCAACCTTTACAAATAGTTGAGAAGAGGCCTGATCGAAGCCGAAGAGTCCAGAGAAAAACCATCGCTTGGAAGCCTTAAAGACCATATGGTCATCATTAAAGAGATTCAGAATGCTTGCCTGCGACTGGAGAATCGATCATCGTGGAGTCAGTGTTGGTTGGTGATTTACCCTCCTCCGTTGTCGCGCTTGGCGGCTTCAATGTGGTCGATGCTGGCTTGGCAGCTGCGGCCTTGTTCATCCTACTCTTGGTATAATCGCTCAGACTAAGCTTCTTCTTGATCGGGCTCGGATGCACAGCGACGCCGTTGACCGCTGGCGGCGCAAAGGGGCTCGGAAGATTATTCGCAGAGAAAGGTGAGTGGACGAAGTTTCCATTTGCCGATAGTGGAGTTGTCGCAGTTCCGACGGCAGAGGACTCATTGAAGGCGGGGACTGGAGGTAATTGTACTCGAAGCTCCGGCGATGAGAGTTTGCCGGTTGCCATGCCCGTTGGAGGCTTCGAGACGAGGACCTTATTATCTGTGGGCGAAATGCATGGAGCGTCTGACATAAACGTGTCGCCGGTCTTATCCACGGGTGGTACTATCGGTTTGGCATCCTTAAGGATGTCGGCTGAGGCGGTAGCTGCACTTGCTTCATGTGTAACCTGGTCCGTTTCGACCATAGGAACACCAGTCGCGGATGTCATAGCTGCGGCCCTGTTTCGCGCGTTAATCCTTCGGCGTCTTTCTTCAGCTTGTTTTTTGAAGTAAGGCTCGAGTCGTCCCATTTTCAGCGCAAATGGTACTGGACGACGATAAGGCCTCTGGGCTGGACTCCACCATTCGCCATAGACCGTATCCGTCTGCACAGAAGAATCACGATAGTGAGGGCGTAATCCTTGGGATGAGCGTCGTGGAGGATTTGAACCAGAGTGCTGTTGAGCTTTGGGGTGCTCGAAGGGATTGGCACCGTTGGGCAAGACAGCACTGGTCGGTGATCCCGATGTGCCTCGTGTGGTGCCTGCATCGATATAACGACGTTCAGATACTCCATTAGGCACACCAGATGCATGACTCACAGAGTTCCTCGACTTTGATTTGGTGGTCCCCCCTGGGTTGGCTGTGCCATCTGATGTGCGCTTCTTTTTCCTTGGGGGCTGCTGCTGTTGTTCCATTCGCCGAAACGAGTCCTCAACCATTTGGACCTTGCGCTTGTCTCTGTCGGTAAGCTCAGTCAAGACGCCCATCGTGTCAAATGACCCCTGTCTAGCCGGAGTCATGTCGCGGCTCGGAGGCTTACTTCTCGAAGACCCAGAATCGTTGTCTGCGCCGTCTTCAGCGCGGCCCTCACTAGGTGCGCGGCTATTCGTGGCGTGACCAGTGCTCGTAGGTGAGAGGTTGTTCGTCTTGACCTTGCGGGATTTCTTCTTTGGTTGAGACTTTTCTTTTGTCTGTGGCCTGCTGAAGTAGGTCCGATGGAAACGAGCAAATGCGCAATCGGGTCCAAGACCACAAGCACAGCCGCCATATTCGGACAATATGGTGTGAATCCACACGGCAATGCTTTGGTATGTCTCGCTTTCCTTTTCGTTGTATGCAGGTTGCCGCTCGTTATCATCGTCGCCGAGACCAAGCAGTTGTTGCCAACGCCTGGCAATGTCCTTTTGGAGTCTGAACTCCCATGGAATAGTGATCTGTTCCTTTCGGGATATGCTTCGCTCGCTCACAAGCCAGAAGCGATATTCGGAATCGGGAGACAGAAATGTGTCCAGCTGGGCGTTTGGTCTACAACTCCTCCGCACATAACGGGCTATTGAGCCCTCTTTTCGGGTGTCAATGTATATGGGGAGGAGCGGGTGGAAGAAAACAAATGGCAGAGGAGCACTCAATTCTGGCCATCGATTATCTGGGTCCTCGCAGTAGTTCTTCTGAATCCCGATCTGGCCATTCAATTCCACCAGAGGCACATACTTGTCTACCGATTCAGCCATGGTAAGATACTGCCAGCGGAGGGTAATGTCCCGATCGTAGGGCATCTCCTTGGACTCCACTTGTGGTGAAGCTTTGATGGAGTCTATGGTGGGTGGCAGAGAGTGAAAGACGTCGTCGAAGTCACATCCAGTCTCCGTTCTCATCACGTCGTGGTCCCGAAGCCAGGATGACAAGGCTGTGGGTATACCCAGATTGGCATAAGAATTTGATTGCACAATTGACAGGTCTCGATCGCCCTTGTAGAGATTCAAGAATCCGGTAGAATAACTATGTATCTCGAAATCGTGAATGGGATCGGGAGGTGTGTTAGCAGGGCTCGGTGGATGCCCATGGGGATTTCCGGTCTTCTGGCCATAGGATGGGCTGCGCTTCGGTTGTTGTGAGCTGACAGATTGGGATGGTCGATGTGTACTCTTGCTCTTCTTGTGCTGATGGGTGGGGGTTTCGTTGTGTTTAGAACTTGGGTCGGGAAGGGTTTGCCCGTTTACAAGAAGATCGGTGGGTTTCGTCTTCTTCTTGTGGCTCTTGGATGGAGGTCGCTTGGGCTTCTTCTCAGGTATTGCCGTCTGACCGGTCTGGCCGTTCTTACCTTGGCGCAGTCGCTGTCTGGCATTGGCGCTGTCGCGATCGAGCAACCGGGGTTCGCACTCGACGCATGAATGTGGGAAGTCTTCTTTGATGTCACCCGGGGGGAGGTGTGGGTAGTAGCACTCGATGTGCTGCCAGGTATCGCAGATATCGCAATATATCGTGTTCCCGTCATCGTCAGCGAAGTCGCATATACATTTGATTGTGTATGGCTCCTCCTCAGTTATGGACTGAACCTTGCCCGACAGATGATTTGGCAAAGTGGTCGCCGACTTAGGACTGATGAAGGACGCTTGACTCAGGGGCACCGAATGCGTAGAGAGCGATAGGATCTTTTCTGTCATAATCTAACAAGCACCTCGAAAGGTGATATTCTGAGGTGATAATGGTCGGTAAGGGGGTGGTGTTTATCGAGCAAGTCTGGATGGCATGTCGACGAAGGAGGACCCGACGCGACTATAGACCTATCCCACGACGCCGAAACGTGATAAAAAGCCGATGAAATGGGTCATGCGTTGCAGCCGCCGTCGTCGCGGCAATCGGTTAGTCGTTGTAATAGAGATTGGTCGTGTCGGACATGAGAGGGCGGACTCGATAGTCGGACGCGGGTGTTCACAAAGGACACAGGGAAAACAAAGGGAAATTCACGTTGCCCAGGTCGTCCAGTGGCAAGGAGTCGGTCGTCTTCGTCTAGGTATCAATAATAAGCCATGCAGAGAATGAACGGCGAACGTGAGTCGGCCAGGTTCGGATCTGATGGTCGTTCGTGGCAATTGGAACAAGAGTCGAGCTTTTTCGGTTTGAATGGAAGAATGCGCCTCGACGGAATATGGAATTGGCATGGGCCGAAAGGGAGGAAAAAGACAGTATTAAGTAAGGATAAGGATAAGTTCGAGATATTCGACGGGTTTCGAGGGTTGGGTAATCAAGGAAAGAGTGTAGACAAAGTCGGGCGTTTCGTGTGAAGGGAGAACGGGATGTGGAAGTGGGATTGAGAGAATGAGGAGGAGAGGAAGAGATGGAAGAGGAGATAGATGGTGCGTGCTTGCAGGCAGTATGGGGCAGTGGCAGCAACAGCAGGAGCAGTAGCAGGACCAGCAGCAGCAGTAGCAGCGCACCACCACCAGCAGAGAATGCGCACCAAGCAAAACATGGTTGAGGGGAGGTGCTGTAGGCCCAGAGAGATTGCCCACAACAGACTAGCCCGAAATAGCGGAGGAAACTTCAGGGTGGGAAATGGGAAATGGGAAAGAGTCAGAGTGGACATGGTTCAGCGCTGCTGTGCTCGCAGTGGCAGTCTACGCTCGCCCCCTGTCTGCCGAGTGCTGACTGACCTACTGACCCTCCGCAAGCTTGGGCCACCTCTCATTGGTGGGAGAAGACATTGGGATGCGAGAGGGTGTGGGTGATGGGGGAGGGGGATCAAGTACGACTTTCACTTGAATGTTGACAGCAGCACTTCTGCCATTGTGTGAGGTACCTAAAAGGCAGAGACAATGGAAAGCTAGGTACCTAGAGATAGCTGCTAGCCCGCGGCCATGAGTGGTCGAATCTGGTGCTGAAGCGCCCAAGATTCAGTTGGTTCACCCTTTCTCCTTAGCGGAAAGGAGACACCTAGCCAGGGCTGCCAAATAGGCCACGGCAGCTGTTACCGCATGGTGGCCGATAGGCAGCTAAGAAAGCGGGGGAAAGAAGGACGACGAGAAGCGAGAGAGGAGAGGACCACCAACCTGCATGCCTAGGGTATATTGATAGCAGGAAGCTAATAATACACATGAGGAACATCCTGAAGAAAAGTTGTCGAGAGTTGACAAGACAGTGACGATGAAAGAGTCGAATGAGAATGCGAATGAGAATGTGAAACAGACCATCAACATCAACATGGGTTCGTGGATTCGGTTCCCGATTCCCGATGCCTTGGGTTTTGATAATCGATGTGATGCAACAGAGACCGCTCGCATCCATCCGTCATCGATCTTGATCCAGTAGGATGGCAGGGAGGAGAAGATGCAACTTTGCGTGGAACTGTCACAAACTCCGTAGACATTAGCGAAGACAGAAGAAGAAATGCTCTTTCTTTGCTTCACTCATCCGTTTCCAGTGCTGGCTGGATGGTTCAGGCAGCCCAGAGCGCCACTTGCTTGCCTGGCTAGATGTCCAAAAGAGGAGAGGGGGGGCAACGGCGGAAGAGGGGAATCAAAAAGCCACTAAAGCCGGACGCGACACCCAAGCCGGTTCGCGCTGGCCTCCCAGCGCTGGATGCTGGATGGTGGTTGTGGTTGGGCGGATAGATGGATGAATGAGCCTTGGAGGGCGAGAAACGGAACGATCTAATCCCCATTGGCGATAGCGGATGGAGAAGAAAGTTGGGTGGGTCCACCATTGAAGGGTGTGCATAAGAGATCAACCAATCCCATGACAGCATCCGATTGTACCCGTAAATGTACTGTGCATGTATGTATCCCTGGGCTGTTAAGGCTTGAGGGTCATTATCGCTTCCGACTTGGGAGATCATCTGACCCCGACAGAAGAAAGAAAAGACGAGGATAGACGAGGGCGGGCTTCGGATGGCGGTCGACGGCCCTTTTCGGTCTTCTTGTTGTCCTTCGTCTCTGATTCTGCCTCGACGTCGCATCAGATTATACCCAGAAGGTAGGTTCAAACGCTACCTGGCAGCCTGGGAGGTAAGTGCTTGTGTGGTCATCACCTTCGAAAACATCGCTACTGGTGATGGACCAACGACTTGCCGGCGAATAATGACGAGCAGCAGATTTCATAACGAAGTGCATGCGAGGACTGGTAATAACCTCAGAAGTTGTGAGGGTTGGATGGGGGGAAAGGGCATGATCTTTTGGCAGATACACTTGCTCTAGCTGCAATGAGGGAATAGGATTTATGTTTCGTTACAAGAACTGGAGGTAGCCTTGGTAGTCGGCCCACCGCTCGACACAGTGTCAGACGATTTAAACTGGCGGTGGTAAAATGACTGGTTGAAAAAATCGGGCATGCAGCACCATCCACAGTCCACATCCTCTTACTCCGTCCGTTTCGTTGCTAGAAATACGGTAGTAATACGGAGCTGCCTAGAGTGACTTGTACTTCGTACTCCGCAGTAAAGTATCGTACCTAGCTTTTTCAAAGGAAAATCTAGCTGCATACGGAGTAAGCGGTCGTGGATGCGTCGTCACAAATTGTAGGTATTTGCATCATTCAACAGGCCGTTGTGTTCCATTCGGGAGATGATATCGCATGCGCGTTGCTATTATGATTATTCACGTGCAATCAGCAAATTGAATTCAGAAAACAGTTCTTGGTTATGATCTCAGTTCTGGTGTGTCGGCGACCTGCAGTACATTCTCATCATCTCTATCGTGCGACGAACCAGTCAGGGTCCGTGACGATATCGCTAGCCCCATCCATAATGCCTCTCAGTCTCCCAACTTTGAGATAAACCAGCCAAGGAGACGTGCTGATCTACCTGCGAAGTAATGAGTAGTAGGGAAAAGATAAGCCGATGGTTGAAAGTCATACATAAATAGAAAATATCGACCATTCCGTCCCCAGGCATTGTCTCATCTGGCCCACCCTTCGCCTTTCCTTGGATAGACCCTGACGAGCTTGGGACACATGTGTGTCCATTACGGAGTACAGATGTAGTTCCAACTCTATTTCGCATGGCGTGCTCCTCGTTCATAGACTCTATACAAGTCCATCCATTCGCGGACGACACAAATCGTGGTGCTCGCCAGAGGGGAAGGTTTGTTGGGCAGTGCGCGGGCTTCGTGGTCTTGTGACTGGGAAAATTTTCTGAATTATGCAGGAAAACCTCTAATGTAGATACATAAGTGAGGACTTGCATTATCATGCAGTACGGAGTACTTACAGTGTAAAACAAGCTCAGAGGCTACCTAGGTAGATACCCAGCTAAGATTTACTGACCGCCACTCGTACTTCCTTGCTTGCTCCCCGCCGGCTTGCTCTGCCGTTTGGCGAACGTGCAGCAAGAAACCTGTACTTTTGCAACGTTTCAACCAGGAAAGCTGACGTTGGTTAGGACTGCATGAAATGTAATTGTGGCTATGCTCGTCCTTGACCGTCTGATTTCCCGAAATGCATTCTCCAGCCAGTCAGCCAGTCTTGAAAACTTGTTCCATTCAATCTAGCAAGAGGCACTGGGTTTGCAGGCTGAAGACATTTATTACGTGTTCTGTAGGATACCTAGCCTTAGAAGACATCTGGCTTTTACTGTGTACAGAGCAGACTGCAGGTGCTCTTCCGTCATCGACAGCCTGTGTAGGATGATTTACGCAGGGTGCGTTGCACAACGGCACGCTGCTTCGGCTCGCTGCGCTGACTCGTGGCATTTCCAAGTCTCCCAAAACACACGAGACACAGAAATACGCGAGGGCATCCTCTATATGGAACTATTCCAGTTACTTGCCGCTGTGGTCTTCACACTTGTGACATAAATTCGCAGCAGCGGGACGACAATCAACAGGCGTGTGGGAGCCATGGATCGCGTTGCGGGGAAAGCAGGTGAAGGAGTGAAACGTCTTCTTCGCGTCACCACATATAGTGATGAGTGCAATGAAAACAAAGTGGTTGGAAAATCAAAAATTGCGCGAAGGACGACCCCGAAGGATAGTCCACGACGGTGACCTCCGCGATGTGCAATGCAGGGTTCCCGCCGTACCTAGAGAGAATCTTGAGCTCCTCTAGGTCTCACAAGGTAAGTATGAGGAAAGAAAGGAAGAAAAGGAATCTGAAAAGTTGGGAGGAGAGCCAACTATTTATATAATTTGAGAGTGGGTCCAACGGCTGGCTGATTGTGATTTCCCAGTTGTTGCCTAGATCACACAATGGCAGCTGGCGACCGGGGCCCAACTGCCAGCTGAGTGGAATTAACCTTGGAAGTAACCAAATAAAAACAGATGCAATCCAGCCCTCTCATTGGCCGATTGAACATCAGGCAAATTGTTTTTTCTAATGACTTCCAAGGTTCTGATCTAGCCCTAACAGGGCAATCTGATTAACAATGGCTGACCACAGATAGAAATCGATCCTAGACAATGCTCTCAGCCTGTGTAATTACACATTTTTACCCATATGGATACTTCGTAAGCATGAATTCAAGAGCCGTCTTTCGCATTGTCATATTCTTTTTATGGCAGCTTGTCACCAGTACAAGACTATTCTACAAGCCTCAATCAAGCAGGGCCATTCGAGGGGCGCACAGCGACTCTATGCGCGCGCATTTGGTCTGAACCTCATCTTTCGGTAATGTAGATGGTATTTTGTTTGAACCGAAAGCCATGGATGCATTTCAGGGCCTGCGATATATGCATAAAGGTTACCTAGTCCGTGGATCTGATGTTGGGAACCACTGAAAGCTCAACTGCTGCGTGGCAGTTTCTCCATTGTAGACATCGACTACAACCCCGATAAAGACGCGCCAGTTTTTGTGTTTTCCAACCACTTCACTCGGAGAATCTACACCGGAAATTATCTCCCCATTCCCCCTCTCCTCATTGCGATGTTAACTCGTACCTGAATAGGTATCTAACCAAGGTCTATCTACCCCAGCGCAAGCGTCGATGGCTCCGTCGGTGGCCCTCCGTCCGGTCCGGCCCCGTCAAGCCCGGAGTGCCCCATTCTTCGCGCTTGATGAGATCTGCAGCCTAGTACCCCAACGATTAGTCAAGGGAAACCCCGCCAAGCCATCAAGGATAGAACATCGCCACGGGGAAACAAAGTAGAGTGGAGAGAAAGAAAAGAAATAATACAAAACACACCTTCTCAGCAACAGCATAGACAGCAGCCTGGATGTGCGCCCCCGGGACCAGCGGCAAAACACTCGCATCCACGACGCGCAAGCCCTCGGCGCCATACACGCGCAGCGCCGGATCCACCACGCCGCCCAGCGACCTCGGCATCAGGGCCGCGGTGCCCGAGAAGTGGAACTCGGAGCGCAGCATGTCGCGCATGACGCGGTCGAGCGCCGTGCGGTTGCCCGCCCGGATCTCGTCGGCGCCGAAGCCGGGCTGCGGCACCGGCTGCAGCACGGCCATGTCCGGCGTGGCGACCAGGCGGTCGTTGAGCTCGAGGGCGCGCAGCAGCAGCGCGCAGTCGAACGGGTG
The DNA here is from genome assembly GCA_022376275.1 of Xylariomycetidae sp. FL2044. Classification (NCBI taxonomy): domain Eukaryota; kingdom Fungi; phylum Ascomycota; class Sordariomycetes; species Xylariomycetidae sp. FL2044. The sequence goes on along the minus strand of JAJNOH010000003.1, from coordinate 1,120,461 downwards.
CGAGCAGTAGCGCGGGTCGATGTCCGGGGAGGAGGAGACGATGGAGAAGACAGAAGATGAAGTGGCCGCGACGGTGCCGCGCGAGAACGGGTGCATCGCGCTCACGGCCAGCTGGCCCCACGACGTCGACATCAGCTCGTACACGGGCGTGTCGCGCCGCGCGAGCAGGTCGTAGACCTGCGCCTGCTGCGCCTCGTAGCCCGCCCTCTGCGCCGCGTCGTAGCTCGCCGGCAGCGTGTAGCTCGTGTTGAGACCCTCGCGGATCACGTCGCGCGTCGATGCCGTCACCCAGTCCAGGGCCGGGAACGCGACGGCGTTGACCATGGGCGCGGTCCAGGGGCCCGTGCGGTTGAGGAGGTACTCTGCGCGCACCGCGTCCCGTGTCGAGCCGACGATGTCCCAGGCGGTGAAGACGTCGGGGGCGGCAACTTGGAGCGGGGTTAGTAAGTCTTATCATGGCAGGCGTTTATGTTTGAAACCGGCTCATCGTCATCAAGTAAGGCGGGGCGGATAGAGGGGTGGGGGAAAACACGTGCGGTTAGGGAGTATGTGATGTATACGTACAGGCGTAGACGGGCTGCACCATCGGATGATCTTGTAGGTTGCTTCCGACGCCGGGGAGGTCGACCGCGACATCGACGCCGAGACTCCGCAGGAGCTGCGCAGGGCCGAAGCCGGAGATCTGCAGGAGCACGGGGGTGTAGATGGCGCCGGCGGAGAGGATGACTTCCCGTGTGCAGTTGACGGTGTATCGGGGCGCGGTCGAATTCGCGGCGAACTGGCGGGGAGACGTCGTGTAAGTTACGAACCGCGATCATGGGATCATAAAGCGAACTTAATATCATAGGTAATATATCACGGGGGAAATAAATACGTACCTCCACACCCCTGATACCTACATCCGGACCAGCCGTCCCATTAGACGCAGGTGCGCTACCATCGCCGCCGTCGTGCAGAATGCGCGTGACGGTATGACCGGTGAGCAGATCCAAGTTCGGTCGCGGGAGCGCGGGGTCGAGATAGGCGGTGCGCGCGTCGGCGCGCGACTGGTTCTCCGCGCTGAGGCTGCTCGGAATGAAGGACGCGCCAGTGGCGTCTCCAGAGTTGATGTTGCGGTTCCTCGGGATGCCCAGGTGCTGAATGCCATTGAGGAAGTTGGCTGTCGTATGTCTTGTGTCAGTTCGCGGAATTCGATTGTTAATTCTGTTTTTCTCGGGTACGGGAGACTGGAAGAGTATATGGAGATGTGAAAGAATACACCTTACCGGACTGGTTATACGTGTACCTCGGATACCCGATGTCGACTGGTCCGCTTTGGCCATACGGCGGAATCACCATCTTGCCAGCGCTATCCTGCCATTCCAAGGAACCCAGCGACCCGTCGGGCGGCGCAGTGTAGTGCTCGGCCTTGCACGCGGTAAGTATCATCAGTAATCCGATCATCTCACCTCACGCGGCACACCTCACTCACTCACCTTGAGAAAGTACGGCAGCATCCCCTTCCACCCCCATCCGGGATTCCCCAGGTTCTCCCAGGCATCGTAATCGGCGGCGGAGCCCCGCGTCCAGCAGAGTCCGTTGGTGATGGTGCTACCGCCGACGGCGCGGCCTAGACCGAAGGGCCGCGTGCGGTTGTCGAGGAATGTCTGTTGCGTCGTGGTCAGGTTCCACTGGTATCGTAACGCGGCCTCGAGGCCGATGTTTCCCGGCACAGTAACGTCTTCGGCGCGGTCATCGCTGTAGGTGATGGTTAGGTTAGTATATCGGGTGCCCTATGATATCGCGGTGGGGGCAGATAGGGGGTTGGGGATGGGGAGGAAAAGGGAGAGCTTACAGTTCTCCCGCTTCAATCAGTAGCACGGATACTATAATCGCCAATTCACTCTGGTTAGCCGGGAGTATTCTTATCTGGATTTTGATTCTTGAGATGGTTGACGAATTAGTGGGTGCGCGGCTCACTGACCGGTTGAATCCTCAGATAAGCGATTAGCGACGACGAGGCCGCCTATTCCGGCGCCCACGACGATGTAGTCATAGCGGTCTCTCAGAGGGATAGTTCCATTTTCGGGCTGTACATGAAGTGCAGACACGAGAGCAGGAAGCAGGAGGGCGACAGCCAACGCGAGAGCTACGGACAGCTGCATGGCGACGCGGTAGGTGTGCTGGGTGAAGCACGTTGAAAGCAGGATTGATTGGAATTAGGAATTATTGAAAGACAACTGACGCAAAGAGCGAGTAAAGGAGTGTTATGGTCCGATAGAATGGGGTGTGTTGTTAGTCGCAGAGCTGAAAATGAAAATATTACGAGCGGATGGTCTTTGGGGTGTGAGTTGTGAGTTGCCGCGGCGAGCGCGTTTGAATCAACAAGAAACAAACAAACAAACACGCGGGTGCGAGCATTCAGTCGCGAAAGATGGTTCTCCCTAACCCACTCCTGAGCGTACATTTCACCAAGTCAAGATATGCTGGTCCTTGTTCAGGGTTATCTGCCATTTGCCGCAGGCGTCCATCACCCCCCTTGCCTGCTACTCGGGCATAACCAGGAGTAGAACAGGATAAACCTGCAATCAGGTAAATCTGCTCTGTGTTCACGGATAATATTGAAGCCCATAACTGCTGAGATACTAGCCCCTCCTATCTCCCTCATTCAGTATCCCAGGGCGATCGCCCAATATGCATGTGTATAGCTCTCAATGTCGATATTAGACTACGAGATGGAGGTCTCCCGTGAGTCTACCAGATCCTGGATAACCGAGCCAAAGCGCGAGCTTATTCTTCCTGTCCTTTCCATAGATCATGATGCAAAATGAGAAAGAGTATGCCAATACACCGTCACTTCACGAAAAGCCATCGTAGTTAGAATTCACATTACTAGGTGGAGAACCAAAAGGGGCTTACCATCAGTATCAGCTTCATAGGGAATGGGGATCATGGGGAGGAACTTAGATGTCTACAAGTGTTTCATATGAAGATGTGGAAGCAATACTACAACTTATCATCTTCAGAAGCGATTTTTGTAGCTACAGCACAATCGCCTCGATGAGACTCGCCTTCGCAGTGCCTGCGCCCGACTCGGTACCCCTCCTCTCATGTATTCCGCTTCGACCCCTTTCGAGGTTACGCTCTATCGAATCTATTCTGTTCCATGGGCCACGTTGGTATCATAACGCCATGCTTACTTCATATTGGCTCACTATGAAATCCCAGTTACCCCCTTTCCCCCTTTCTCTTTCTTAAAAACCAAGGGATGTACAGTAGGTACCCATCATATCCTCACTCCCCCTTCGCACCACAGCATTTCTTGAACTTCTTGCTCGAGCCACAAGGACACTTTTCATTCCTTGCCGTCTTCCCCTCCTTCTCCTTCTTATTCTTCCCCCCCTCTCCCTCTCTCTTTCCTCCGCCCCCACCATCCACCTCAGTCTTCAACGCCTCCTGATCCTGATCCTAATCCCGATCCGTGCTCACGCCGAGGCCAAACCCACCACCGCGACCCAGGAACTCCGCGGTCACCTCGTTAATCATGTCCTCGATTTCGCGCCGGCCCTGGCGGTCGCACTCGACCCGGCGGCAGACCGACCGCACGTGCACCGCGATGGAGGGATCCCAGGGCCGGTGCAGCCACGACATGGGCGTCTGCAGCACCGAGGTGGTGGGCCGCGTCCGGCACATACTGCACAGGGGGTTCGAGGACGCCACGCACTCATCCTTGCGCGCCACGACGATCGGGGTCACCTTCTGCGCGAACAGAACCGGATCTCCGGACGCGGAGAACAGGCTCGCCGGCAGGGCGACCGTGTAAGAGAACTCCCGGTTTTGGCACTTGTAGTCGAAGCGGGCTTCGCGTGTGCTGGCCATGGTTTGCGGTGGGTAAGTAACACTAGGTGGTGAAGGAGAGAGCCTGGGGATAACGGTTGATATGGTCAGTGAGCAAATAGTTTTGGTGGTCGCCTGGGTGAAAGATACTGGCTGACTGACTTAGGTCGGATCTCACTTACTGTTTGATGAATGACTTCTGATGTTTAATAGCAGCGTATGAAGAAGTACTTGAGGCGTATGGAGATTCTCAAGCAGACCTATCTGATCTAGAACGCCAACAATGTGTCGGTCGATGACTTGTTGGGAGAATCTTGAGACCCGGGGTTGGTTTCATGGGGAACAGAGCTTTTAAGTACTGTCGTTTGCACGCAAGGTGGTTGTCATGTGTATCCCCTCTTTGCATAATGCGGGAGCCCGAACACACATATAGCAGATCAGGCTTGTTGTTTGCTTTTTTTTTTCCCTGCATAAGTATCTATCTAGATAGATACTAGGTAGGTAATGAGTCCCTCAGCTACCACGGCTACGCGCAGGCGGGTCTTCAAAAGATATTGACATGGCGGTCTGGCACAATCAGACCATCTCGCCTCCTCGCATATATCCCTTCATCGCTCTGGGCTGAAACGAGGCACTCCCAAGATCAAACTACCAGTAATCCATGAAATCCATCGGATTGGGTGCTCTGACCCCAACGTAGCCTTTCGTCCCACGTGGCTTATACCTCCGTAAATGCTTTGCCTTTGGGGCATCGATAAGCTTGTCGTCCATGATGAATCTAACAATATCTTTGGGCGCTTTGGATTCCCACCGCACACTGAACCTATATATCAGAGGGCCCTGTTGCAAGGGGACGCTCGAGATGTAGCCTTGCCGATCCGCCAATTGCCATCGGTAGTTACACTTCTCACATCTCGAGAAAGGCCCATCGTGAGGACATACAGGCCGCCACTTCGTGAGCGAAGGCATTTCTGAACTCACGAGAAATCTCCCGTCTGCCGCTGGAAAGCGCCAAGTACGATGTGCCCACGGCACTAGGTCCTCAAGCCTATACCGATTCTCCTCGCGGTCCTCGAACTCCATAGTCAGGCTTTCCAGTGCGGTCAATGCTTTGAAGGAACTACCCCAGCCATCTGGAGCCATGCGATACTTCTTGCCCTTCCCGAAAGCCTTCATATCTTCAAGCATTTCGCTAAGTAGGGATCCACCGGCACGGAAGGGGTTGCAATACGGTCCATCTGGCCACCCCCCATGCCAGTCGCTTTCTCGAATGGTGATGGTAAGATGCCGCAAGGTTGAACTAACCGGTTCGAGCTGCTGGGCCAGGTGGGGATGTTTCTTTTCCAGCTTGCATAGATGAGAGAAGATTTGGACTTCTCTCACCTGGGCGAGCTGCTCAGGCGCGAGATGATGCTCAAAGTACCTCCGGGGGGAGGCCCACGGTCCATTGACAAGATAGCATTTGTGCACCCGAACACGAGCTAGTAGGAGATAAGTCTCGAGATAGATGCGTTTGCAAGTCGCTAGGAGAGCTGTGTGGTGATGAATTGGAATTGGAACACTGCGCGAGCTCTTAGCTGATTCGTTTATGTGGCTAGGCATTTTCGAATTTGGGGCGAGGACCAGCTCGAATATGCTGATGCGCATCTCCAAAGGGAGGCGAAAGATAGGGGAGGACTGTTGCGGGCAGGGGCGCTGGAAAACATGGGGATCATTGGCCAGAAGCTGAGGTCGACTTGCTTTCGGCCTGCCTTGAGCAGTTTTGGATTTCGCCTTGTTTGTCTTTCTGGGCATTTTGTTCGTCGCTTGGAATCTTGTATGATTTGGGTTGAATGTGAAGCTACCAGACGTATTGGAAGTCACTTATTCGGGGGTGTTTACAACGATGATGAATATCTAGGTACCTAGCAATGTAGGATATAGTGGGAAAACTGAGGTAAGCAGCAAGAGAAGAAAACAACGATCCCGTACTTATATATACATAGTGCGTCGAGGTATAGGGACCTAGGCAGCAGCTCGGCAGTGCACACACTCTGCCTGGCTTGTTAACCAACAACCTCGATCTGTAAAATCACTTACGCCCGGCTTTTGTGTCAACATGCGGGCTGAGCCGCCATCTAGCTGAGCTGCATATAAGACAGACATCTCTCGCATGCGGCGCAGCTGGGTTCCCTCCCGTTGTCAATCCGAAGTACGAAGTACTCCGTAGAGGTGACATGGAGGATGCTACCCGTACCAATGGAACTGCGGCTCATGCATGCTACCCAAAGGCGAAGCGGCGCCCGGATAGATGAGTTGGGGATAGAAAATGATGTCGAAGATCATTGGACGGGATAATTTCAGCTCGGCAACATGAGGCTTCAATTAGGGCAGTACCGGTTCATCTTGGCAGGTGGCTATTCATGATTTTCTCCCGACGTTGTATTTAAGCTGGTCATGCCCCCTCTCCCACGGCGGTGGCCGGGTGGAAGAATGAGTTGATTTGAGATGAGATGGCCAGGAAGTTGGAATAAGAGAAGACGGGAATGGCGATGGTGATTTCGATTTCGATTTCGCGGTCAGGTCACCGCCCATTCCAGCGCCAGTGCCCAACAGCACTTGGCCCATAGCGGTAAAGGCTGTGGGCTCTTATCTCCAGCTGTTCTTATCCACTCTTATCCGTGGCTTGAGTCACTGGAATAACTCATTTGCACCCATCCATCCATCACCTGGGCACGCCCTCCCGAAACCTTGAGGAAACCTTGAAGACCAGATGCGACGAATTTATATAAGTCAACAACTCTCCCTAGGTGGCTATTCCGATCTTTACCTTTCCATTTATGATTAGTATCCATGTCGTGACACATCATCACTTCCCATTGAAATAACCGCCTTCTTTCTTGTCCAAGATGCTCCTGGCAAAATGGCTATGCGACACACAGTCCGGAAGGCGAGTCTTAGCTTGAAAGTGAGTAATCTCATCTCTCCGTCAATGTCAATGTTTTCCTCAGTATTTCTGCTCCAGCCTTGTGCTGTAGCTGGGTTTGACACGTATGCAGCGCGCTTTGACAGGACTGACTGGGATTAAGAAAAAAAAGACTTCATTTACCAAAGAGGCCGACCGCACATATTCGACTGGTCTGACCCAGGCCTCTAACCAACTATCTCATCAATCTGATCAAAAGAGCAGTGGCCCTGGGAAGCCGGTGACCTTCACCAATCCTTATGCCTCCATATCTGAATCTCAGCGACAGAAGAAGAGCAACGATAGGGTAACTTGCACCACTTCTGAAATATGATTGCCCCCTCAATTACCTAGGTAATAACTCATCATTCAGGACTTTCTCGTCTCCGTGCTCGAGACGTCGGTCACCAAGCGAGATGCCAAGGCTTATATGAATAAATTTGTTCCGCTCTTGGAGAGGAAAGGCGCAACAGACTTCAAGCAACGTGCTGTTCAAACACGTTCCAATGGCAAGACACAGCCTGCCGAAAGCAGCTCCAGTTTGCCGAGTCGTACGGATGCTGTTGTAAATCCCACAGACAACACGCATGGCCCGATGTCGGAAGAAGGACTTGCCATACAAGAACCATTACTGGTTTCTCTCGTCAAGTTTCGAGCACCGCAACTGGTGAACGACACTACTCTCGATGGTGTGGGAAAGACACTCAGTCAATTACGAAAACTGGGCCTGATCAGCATCGTGGTACTCGACTGTCGGCTAGATGATGAAGATGAGATCGTACAACGGCAGGTTGCCACGATGCAGGCCAGCCGGATTGCCATGGCCATCGACAAGTACGACTCACCTGGGGCTCGGGTTATTGACTCCCCAATCACGATTGGACATCCTACTGACAATACCACCTCACCATTTACCTCGCAGCGCTTGTTCATAGGTAACCCCCACGACCTGATGAGCGCTTTGAAGGATGATCTTGTCGCAATCATACCCTCTTTTGGGTACACGGCGGACAACTGTACAATCAAGCCCGTTGAGGCCAATGACGCTGTGTTGGCCCTCACGAGGCAGTTATCAGGACTGCAGTTCCTCGGTCAAAGCGTTGAAGAGCCGCGGATGACTCGAATGCTACGAGCTGCTGAAATCTATCGCATCGTCGTTTTGGACCCTCTTGGTGGGATACCAGCAAAAAATCGAGCCACAGGGCGACACCTGTTTTTAAACCTTGAGCAAGAATTTCAAGAAGTCAAAGATCATCTGACGGGGCTTGAACCTTTGGGGCCCAACAATCTAGACTCGAAGAGGCCAGATAGTCTGCGCCATCTGGAAAACGCCGAGTTGGCCAAGAACGCCTTATCTCTGCTCCCGCCGACCTCTTCTGTAGTCATCACAACCCCACAAGAAGTAGCTAAGGAACGTGGACCGGATGAGCATGAGATGGACGTGGCGCTGGTCGGCACGCGACGGGGCCAGAATCCGCTGATACACAGCCTCTTGACTGACAAGCCAGTGCAGTCGTCTTCTCTACCCATGGAACGATTTACACCGGTTGCCTCTTCAACGGGCCCATCTCGAATCGGTTCTCTTACGACCCTCGCCAAACGCGGTATGCCACTGACCGTCTTCCCCGACCCTCGCACTTCACCATGGAAGCCACCGCAACGGGGCCAATCGTGTCTCAATCTGACGGACCCATGCATCGACCTCCCTCGGCTTGTCAACCTGATCGAAGACTCTTTCGGTAGGAAACTCGACATTGACCACTACCTGAGGCGAATCAACGGTAACCTGGCCGGTGTTATTGTTGCCGGGGAGTACGAGGGAGGGGCACTGTTGACGTGGGAAAAACCGCCCGGCTTGAATGATGATGGTTCGGATGAGGCATCGCGCCTCGTGCCTTACCTAGACAAGTTTGCGGTGCTCCGTAAAAGCCAGGGAGCGGGAGGGGTAGCGGACATTGTGTTTAACGCCATGGTCAGGGACTGCTTCCCGGAGGGGGTGTGCTGGAGGAGCAGGAAGGACAATCCGGTGAACAAGTGGTACTTCGAGCGGTCGAGGGGATCGCTGAAAATTCCGGATATGAACTGGACCATGTTCTGGACGACTCCGGATCTTGCGCTGGAAGGGCAGAAGTTTCGGGACTACGAAAGCGTCTGTCGGGGGGTTGAGCCTTCATGGGCGGACAAGAAGCATGTTGTGGATTGATATGACGATCAATACATATGGTGAAATCTACTATCTTGTTGTTTGTTTTGGATAGCGAGTGCGTCTTTCTTGTTATCTAGAGGATAAATCTGCCGTGCTGTTTGATGGCTGTTTCTCTTGGAGAGAGGTGGTGACAGGGTCTCCAACTACCAAGGTTGCAGAATCGCCAATGGATCGACATCAGCCCTACGCCTCGAACTCTCACGAACTTGCTTGGCTCCACAGGCTGGTGATGCCACGGCAATCAGCAACAGCAGATCGTCACTTGAACCTAATCTTGGAGTTCTCAAAATTTTCTTATTTGCTTTTCATGCTGTCAATGCTTTTTTATGTCGTCATTTGAAGACCCACAAACCCACTTCACCAGGAAGAGCTTCCAGTCCGTCCATCCCAGATGTTTGGGTGGTGGTTGTTTACTGAATAGACAGGCCGGACCAATGATCGAGCAATAATGCAAACGGCCAGAATTTGTGTGTCTTCAAAAATCCTCAGCTCTATTTTTGTAATATTGATAGGCGAAGTGATTCGAGTCCTCAAGAAAGGTATTGCTTTAAGGTTGAAAAGAGAATGTTGAGCCTGGCGCGGGGCGGTCAAGTACTGGAAGAGAACAACCCCACCATACAATTTCATATTGATAACGAAAAATTCAGGTGGGATGAATTGATAAGTAGCCCCCCGGGGGTCTGTGTAGAGCGCCGAGCGTAGAATACAGTCATCAGTAATGTACGTAAGGTAAAGGTACCTACCTAAGGAGGTAAACATTAAATATCACAGGCAAAATGAGAGCCAAAGTATTCTGCGCTTGCCTTCAGTACTTTTATCATCATTGTTGACAGTGCGATGAGTCTCAAACGGGTCTATTACGGCATGTGTACGGAGTATCCAGCCTCTGTCGGTATGCATCCCTTGTCTTGGTGTACAGTAGCAGAAAGGGAGGCAGGAGGTGGGAGGTGGGAGGCTTAGAATGGTAGCAAAGGGCAACCAGTAAGATTTGTATGTGCGACCTTTTTGTGTGCCCAGGCTGCCAGCTGGTGGGTGGTGGGTGGCTCTCGAAATGTCCAGAAGTTTCCGGCGAGATCGAAGCATTAATCTAACCCCTCGGTGTGTCATTAAAGCGGGACTCACAGTCACTATTCGGGCTTCTCTACTTCGTACTTCGTACTTCGTAGAGCACTGGACCTACCTAGACCTAATGGGAGGAGATCGTTTTTGCGCCGCCGCACCTCCCTCTCCCACCTGCACCTCGCACCTCGCATCTCGGGCAGCTTTTTGACTGAATTCTTTTTTCCTCCCACTTCAAGCCAGCACCAACCACCACAAGTCAATAACAACCACCACTCCTCCTACTACTCTGCTTTGTGCTTCGGGACACAAACCAACCCATTCCAGCCACTTCGTCGCCCATCATAAAATCTACCGATTCCTGCGCCTTTGTGACTTTCGGTCTCCAGCAACCCATCCATCCATTTGTTTACTCCCACACTTGCTACCCCTCCTCCCAGCAAGATGAGTGTCGTGGGTAAGTGTCTCTACAAGCATTATCAGATCCCTCGCATTTTTCATGCTAACCATCAATCATGCAGGTGTTGACTTCGGAACCCTCAATACCGTTATCGCCGTCGCCCGAAACCGAGGTGTCGATGTGGTATGTACCACCCGCTCACTGTTGCCTCTCCATACGAGCCCTATCAACCAACCCGTCGAGAGTTCACGAGGCTGATGATTATATAGATTACAAATGAGGTCTCTAACCGAGCCACGCCGTAAGCCAACGCCCTTCTGTCCTAAGCCCTCCCCTGCCGAAACATCAGTGTTCTGACCACCTATTACTTCCAGGTCCCTAGTTGGATTTGGCCCCAAGTCCAGATACCTCGGCGAGGCTGCGAAGACCCAGGAAATTTCTAACCTCAAGAACACCGTTGGCTCTCTCAAGCGCCTCTGTGGCCGATCTCTCAACGATCCCGACGTCCAGGTCGAGCAAAAATATGTATCCGCCCCCCTTGTCGACTGCAATGGCGAAGTCGGTGCCGAAATCTCGTACCTGGGCAAGAAGGAGAAGTTCTCAGCCACACAGTTGACGGCTATGTTCCTGAACAAAGTCAGGCAGACTGCTAGCAACGAACTGAGGCTTCCCGTGAACGACCTCGTCCTGAGCGTACCTGCATGGTTCACCGACGCTCAGCGCAGGAGCATCCTAGATGCCGCCGAGATTGCCGGCTTGAAGTGTCTGCGTGTGATGAATGACACAACCGCCACTGCCCTAGGCTACGGCATCACGAAACTAGACCTTCCCGGCCCTGAGGAGAAACCCCGACGGGTTGCGTTTATTGACATCGGTCACTCCAACTACACATGCTCCATTGTCGAGTTCAAGAAGGGAGAGTTGGTTGTCAAGTCGACCGCATACGACCGCCACTTCGGTGGTCGAGACTTCAACCAGGCTCTTGTCGAACATTTTCACAAGGAGTTCAAGGCCAAGTACAAGATCGACATTACCTCGAACCCGAAGGCCATGGTGCGTGTAGAAGCTGCCGCCGAGAAGCTGAAGAAGATTCTCTCTGCCAACCAACAAGCCCCCATGAACATCGAGTCGTTGATGAACGATATTGATGTTAGCGCTATGGTTACCCGGCAAGAGTTTGAAGCACTTGTTGAGGGTCTGCTTAACAAGGTCACGGAACCTCTGGAGAAAGCTCTAGCAGACGCCAAACTGACCAAGGAAGACATCGATATTGTTGAGCTTGTTGGGGGTTCCACGCGTGTACCTGCCCTCAAGGAGCGAATTCAGGCTTTCTTCGGCAAGAACCTTTCGTTTACCCTCAACCAAGATGAAGCTATCGCCCGAGGCTGCGCCTTCAGCTGTGCCATCCTCTCTCCCGTGTTCAAGGTCCGCGACTTCTCTGTCGTGGACATCGTTAACTACCCCATCGAGTTCTCCTGGGAGAAGGATGTCGACATTCCCGATGAGGACACTAGCCTCACCGTTTTCAACAAGGGTAACGTTCTACCCTCCACCAAGATCCTGACTTTCTACCGCAAACAACCTTTCGATCTCGAAGCTCGGTACGCCAAGCCTGAAGAGCTGCCTGGTAAGGTATCACCCTTCATCGGCCGATTCTCGGTCAAGGGTGTCAAGGCCGACCCGAAGAACGAGTTCATGATCTGTAAGCTCAAGGCTCGCGTGAATATCCACGGCGTCCTCAATGTGGAGAGTGGATACTACGTCGAGGACCAAGAAGTTGAAGAAGAGATAAAAGAGGAGAAGAAGGAAGACGGCGAGAAGAAGGATCCTGATGTAAGTCAGCTTGGTATTCATGCACGCTTGGAAAACTAATGGCGTATTCAGGCTATGGAAACGGATGAGAAGAAGGAAGATGGCAAGCCCAAGACCCGGAAGGTCAAGAAGCAGGTCCGCAAGGGCGACCTTCCTATCGTCTCGGGGACGACCTCATTGGATACCAGTTCCAAGAACACCCTACTCGAGAAGGAGTCATCTATGCTGATGGAGGACAAGCTCGTCGCTGACACCGAGGAGAAGAAGAACGAGCTGGAGGCTTATATCTATGACATGCGGAATAAGATAGATGACCAATTTGCCGACTTCGCCAGTGACGAGGAGAAGGACAAACTGAGGTCGCAGCTTACTGAGAGCGAGGTACGTTATCCCTTTTTGTAACCGGACCCAAAATTACGGGAGCTGACTTGTATCAGGATTGGTTGTACGAGGATGGCGAGGATGCCAGTAAGGCGGTTTACATAGCCAAGATGGATGAGATCCGTGCCATGGCCGGACCCATCTCGCAACGGTACTTCGACAAAGTCGAGGCAGACCGTCAGGCGGTCCAGGCCAAGCTCGATGCCGAGGCCGCCGCCAAGAAGGCCGCTGAGGAGGAGGCCCGAAAGGCAGCGGATGCGTCCAAGGCGGATGCGAACAAGGATGAGGAGATGACGGACGCGGAGGCACCGAAGCCCGAGGTTGAGGAGAGCAACGGGGCTTAGGATAGGTCCCAACCCAAAAGACCAAAAACGAGACGATGGCAGAGCCGCGTGGAGTAGATCTTTAGTAACGTTGGAGACCGCATGAGCACTGGAGGATCAGACGAAAAGTAATGAATGAAATGCATGACTGGTGAAGGGACAGGCAAGCCTTGGGTGTTTGATTGCAGATAGAACTGGATCTTCTACCTGGCCGTTCGTCTTCGCTTTCTCTGTCCTACTCCCGGGGAGGGTCCTCGAAAGACAAAAACGGGGGCACAGAGATGAGAAAGAGAAAGAAGAATCATAGACTTTGTTGTTATTTTTTCTATCATCATCCCGCCGCTCATGATTGGCTGATGCTTCTCTGCATGATCTGACTGACTTGACTGACTGACTCATTGATGGACGGATGACGTACCCCGATTGAATTTACATATATGAATGAATGGAAGCATGACTGAACCGCTGGGTGGATGGATTGATGGATAGATGGATCTAAGTACCTACCTAGTGTACGTAGGTAGGGACCTGGTAAACGTGTAAGTTGGTCTACTTGTCTGAAATTAACAACGTTTATTAGACCCCCCTCCCTACATGAATTATATCATAGAGTAGGCTAGGTAGGTAGTAGGTGGTTAGTTAATCGCTCTCTGGCTGGATGGATGAATGGATGGAACCTCGGATTTTAGTTTTACAGTGAGTGGTAAGCCGAACGAACGAACCCCCTTCTTTTTTTTCGCGGGGTCACTTTAAGAAGTAGACTTCGAAATGGCTAATTTGTTTTGATGGTGATGATGATGGTGGTGGTGATGATGGTGGTGATGATGGTGACGGTGGTGATGATGGTGATGGTGGTGATGGTGGTAGTGATGGTGATGGTGGTGATGGTGGTAGTACGACTGCTGCGAGGTTATAGTTACACGAGGTCTAGGTCTAGGAACCTCGCTCATCTAGGTACGTGGAGACTGAGCAGTGCTGCTGCGTGTATTTACATGAGATAGTCTAGATAGTCTAGTCAAGTTGGAGATCGTTCTGTCGTGAGGTGACTCGTCAGACGTATGGAGAGGACGAAAACACTCCACTAGGTTAACATTATCTATCACAAGACAGGAATGCTACCAGACGCGACTGGCTGGCTAGAGGCTGTGGAATTTATCCGGGTTCTTTCTTGTCGCGACTCACTCGGGGGAAAGGGGGCCCGGGGGAGAGAGGGTGGGGAGGAGGGGGGGGGGGGGGGGGGGGCTGGTTAACCCCTGTTACTGACATCGTTGACCCGGATGTATATCAATAGTCACAGTCATCCGGGCCTCGGCACAGTCATATTGATGATGTACTTAGTTTATCCAGCTATAGTTCAAACACCGCTCTCACCCGTCTTCCAATACGACGGAAACATTACGCTCGGAGTTGGAGTTGGACAATTCCACTACCGGACCCTATCTACTGTCGGGGCCCCGGCAATGAAAGTACCATGGGTTACATCTCGACAACAGTGAGAACTGATGAGTTTTTCCCTTCCTCTATTTTAAAAGAAGTAGGAAAAGAAGACAAAAAACCGGGAACCCGGTACCACGACCGGGGCTCCTCGGATCCCTAATCGGCTTGATGGTACCCGAACGGTTCGCGAGGATTTGGGACTAAGGACGGGGCTCGGCGGCGGCACGGAGGCGTTAAGGGCGATGAGGATGGTGGATGGAAGTGAGGAGGAGGTGAGTAGGAGATTTGGGTTTGAGGGAGTGAGGGCAGATAGGGGGTGAATGTTGATGGGGGGGGGGGGGGGGGGGGGGGGGGGGGGTCGCGGTCGGGAAAGGCGAGGGAGGGAGTTGGGCAAAGTGAGTTCGAATTTTTATATGACATGGTAAAGCAATGCCTAGACTATCTATAACGTAGGTAGAAGATTGATACTTACCTCGTGAAAAGAGAAAATGGGGTACGAGAATAGCTCTGGTCCCTGATCTCTGTGTTTGCTGTGACGGGGAGCAAGCGTGTCTTAAGCATTAAATAACGGTCAGGCAAGTTTATTGGCGGCATAGTGAGAAAGGGATATGACTATCAGGGGTTTTCGTGTCGATTCGTTTGGATAGTTACCAGTGTGGTGGGAAACAGAACATAGGTAGTTAAAGAGGCACTCGCTTGCCTTGACAACTAAATTTTGCCCGCTTGTCAGTCTGGTCGATGAGTATTGGTGTCGGTGAAGGGCATAATCCTCCTGGGAGCATATTGTTGAATATCTGTCTCTCGATTCTGGAACGTTGTAAATCTGTGTATCCATCCATCTTGTTCAAATCTATGTTGTGGCATGACTCGACCCTCCCGACCCTTATGACCCTCCCGCCTTTATAGTTGCTCTATCCATCCTCGTCCTCTTCCTCATAGCCAGAGTCCACATCAGTGTCCAATCCAAAGGCCCTATTCAATGCTTCGGCGAACACAGATTCAAGTGAAGGAGATACAGGGTGAAGCTTCGCGACCCGCGGGGTCATGAGGGGCAGTTCCCTCATAGCTTCAGGCTCGAAATGAAACTCCACCGTTGGTAAGTGCTTCTTCTTTTTCTCCTCGATCTCTTGCGCCGGGTCTAAGCGGAACCGCTTCCTCATATCCGCATCTGAGCAGCCCTTGTCTGCCTGGTTGAGTGTTTCGGCGTCCACCGTCCATCCTCGATGCATCGCATGATCAATGACCTCTTTGGTCCAGTTTGCGTCCAGCATCTTCCTGAAGCCCGCGAGATGGTCGAGGAAAGGTTGGTGATCGTCGTGCTCGGGGTTCAGATAGGGCCAGTACTTATAGGCATCGTCCAGCTTGATGCACGTGAATTCCTTCTTGTTCCAAGGCTGATTATCCTCGTAATATCTTTCTTGGGCCAGGGCGAGATCGGTGGTGCCTGGCGACAGGCAGAGGAGACCAGGTGAATTGAAACTGACTACTATGTAGACTTCGAGACGTTGCTCCGGTAAAGCGAGCGCGAAGGGCCGTTCCTGTTTCTCTCGGAACTCTTCGTTGATGAAGTCGTGCCCGAAGCTGGTCAACGGAAGCGAGTGGATATACACATTACGGTCATTTGAGTCCGTACCAATCGTGGTGCAACGATGCGCATAGTCGCTATAGTACTTTTTGATTCCCTCTTTCTGGGGAACGAGCTCCATTATATCAGTCATGGTGTGGGTGTGCTGTCAGACACAACTTTCGTGTGTGTGGTAAAAATAGGATGGATCGGTGTATACAGAAGGAGAAGTGAAAAAAAAAGAGAGAGAGAGAATTGGGATTCTCTTTGACTTAAGTAGACGAAAAATTGAGATGTTGGCTGCGTGGGACAATGGGTACTCAGTGTTGGAACTTCTACTCACAGGACTCGGGGTGTTTCAGGGGTACGTACGCCCAACACCCGAGAGAACAAAGGACGTGGGAACCTCAAATCTTCTTTGCGTGAGGAAGGGAGGTGGTATGTTGGTTGGTCGGTGATTCACAGAGCGTCCGGGTAGTGTAGTGTTGGTGGATAGTCACAATGGCTTTGTCATCCCAACCTCGCTGTGGCCGAATCCCCGAGCGCGATCTTTCCCCTACGGCGATGAACCCAGGAGAGCGTCTTTCGGGCACATGCTATCGAATTCTGGGTTACTTCTTGGACGAAATCGGCTCGGGAGAAAGAAGTCTTGATCTGAGTGGGTTTGCTGCGAAATTATCTGATTTTGGCTTTTCCACGGAAATCCTTCCGAGATTGATCAGCACTTCCCCATGGCTTGAAACCCAGGGTAGATAGATATTCCTCCATGTCGAAGGTGCAATGCGTCATAACCAACACGAGGTTAGGCTCCATCATAATTATCTCGCTGCCGACACCGTCGCGTAACCCGATTAAGAAGGGCATCCAGATGTGGCTCCAAGAAGGGCGCAGGGGGTCACACTCATGTGCCTTCTGGAAGGTGGACTGAGTTCGGCGGGGCGGGCAGGTCGAGGAAGGGGGCAGGACGTTGACGAGGTCATCGATGAGAAGGGCTCTGGTAAGCGCTATGCCAGATACACTCTGAAGGTATGCGGTATGGATATCAGACAGCGTCAATCAAGGTGTTCAGGGAATGCATAGCGGTAGGTAGATTAGCAATAATATTATTAGTGCGTCGAGAGTCCATGATCCAACAATCACGGAACGCATCATCATCAGCTTTCTGCTTTTGGGGGAAGCAAACCCGCCGCTCCGAGCTCACTCTCAGTCCATTCCCACACCTTAGCCGAGAGCACCGGATCCCTCGCGTCCTGCGTCTCCCGATCAGGAACGCCGACCGGCTCGTAGTACTTCCCGCTGACGACGTCGGGGCTCGTGGCGGCCCAGAGGTGGTTCCGGACGCCGAGCTCGACCGACACGCAGACGAGGGGCGCCAGCGGGGCGGTCAGGCGCACGAACAGGCTCTCCTTGCGCAGCGACGCGGCCATGCCCGTGAGGATCCTGCCCGGGTGCACCGCGGCCGTCTTCAGCTGCGGATGGCGCTGCGCGAGCTCGCGCGCGAGGCCGATGAGGGCTAGCTTGCTCTGGCCGTAGCGCTGGGCGTAGGACTAAGGGAGGCGGAAAGGGATCTTGTTAGCGAGGCAGGGACTTCACTTAAGCCACACCCTCGAACCGTTAGAGAGGGGGGAAGAAAAAAGAAAGAGACGCACCATATCCGCACAGTCCGACTTCAGCTTGTCGAATTGAATCCCGCCCGCGGGCGTATTCGCATGACCCTCGCTCGAGACTACGACGACACGAACGTCGGAACCCGATCGCTCCGCGGTTCGCAGCAGCGTAGGCAGCAACAATCTCGCCAGGAGCGCGTGCCCGAGGTAATTCAGTCCAAAATGCACCTCGTAGCCCTCCTTCGTCGTCCCCGGCGCGACGCGGATGATGCCCGCGTTGAGAACCAGGATGTCCAGGCGCTCCTCCTGGGCGAGGAAGTCGTCGGCGCACCGGCGCACGCTCTCGAAGACGGTGAGGTCTAGGTCGAGGAAGCGAACGTCAACGTCGGGGACCTGCCGCTTCTGTTGTTGTTGGTCATCATTATCATCATCTTTTTCCTTCTCGCCGTCGTCAACGCGGCGGGAGGATGAGGATTCCCGTCGGATGCGCTCAACGACGCTCCGCTTGGCGTCGGCGTCCCGGGGCAGATCGGCGACGTAGACGCGGGCGGGGCGGCCGTAGCGCGCGAGCTCGACGGCGGTCTGGCGACCGAGGTCCCCCGCGGCCCCCGTGATGAGGACGACTTTGCCTGACAGGTCGGGGATGTCGCGCGCGGGCTCGAGGGCGCGCTGGCCGGCGGAGGGCGCTGACGTGTTGCGGGACCCGAAGAGGGTGACGCGCGCCATCTCCTTGAGCTGGGACATGGTGGTCGAGATGACCGTGGCAAGCAAGGAAGAGGTTCGGAATCAAAGAGCAGCTCGGCACTTGTCTGCCTGAAATGGAATGTGTCCTTGCGGTGAGGATAGAGCGGACGAACGCTCAAATGCGCGGCTCCAACCAACGGAAATCTGAGCGCGCGAAGCAGAAAGTGGTACCGTATGTAACCTTGGTTCTCTAGGCGCCTGAAGAGACAAGTGATTCAACACGGGATGAACCGCTGTAGCAGCAGCGGCAAGTTACGACATTGTTGATGACGGTATGGAGCATAGTGCTGCTTCTAAATGGGTGCCTGGCTGTCTGACGTTACGAAATACAGCGGCGGCCCTCCCGAAAGTGACAAGTACAGTGGATACTGTCAAGCTAAGCTAGGCACCGGTAATACGATAAGTACAGTACCAGCAGTTTCTGGGTACCTACATACGTCCCAAGACGCATGGACATAAATCTTCCATTATGCATTCGGTTCATGTGTATATAATCAAGTGATTGGGATTATCTGCAAGGGGAACGACGATGGTATGGGATGGTGATGGCGACATGTTTTGGTTTTGACCAACGAAGTATCTACGGAGTACAACAAGTATCTACGATGTAGGAGGGGAATTCATGAGCTAAAAATAGATCGCGAGCCTCACGAAGCAAGGGGCTAAGTAAGATTGACGCCAGGGGCGCACTACTGCTTACCATTTGGACCCCTTTATGGAATTTTCGATGGCTATCCTCGAGCGGACGATGTGTCAACAAACATTATTGGAATGAACGAACGCATTGGCAATTCAATATCCGATGCCGACCAGCAGGTCGGGTTCGGGAGAATGCCATCAAATGATACTCAGGGGCAGGACTCGGTGAATCTAGAAGGGAGAAAAGTGCTGGCTCATCGTGGGTGTTACTCGCTCAATAGATGTATACCTATTATATATCGAACAACGGCATCAAACCAGTTCCGTTTTTCGTATACACTATCTCCCAGCTGTCTCTATTCGACTCCTCTTCTTCTGGTAGAACACCTTCAGTCTCTCCCCTTGATTCTGCCGTATAAGGTATTCCAGCTTCCCTAGGAGAGCTTCCAGCTTCTGTAGGAGAGATTCCGGCTTCCGTGGGAGAGGTTCCGGTTCCCGTGGAAGAGATTCCAGCTTCCGTATGAGGACCTCCAGCTCTTGTCGTTCTGTCGTCTCGGTTGATATTGATCTTCCCTCCCTCTGCGGCGTCGTCCTTTTCGCACTCTGGTGGGCCCTTTACCATCTTGATTATCCACGGCTCCTGACCCGCGTTCTTCTCCTTCTTCTTCTCCTTCTTCTCATTGCGCTTGGCATGAAATTCCCAGGAAGGTGTACAGAGGTCACAGTGCTCTTGATCGATCGTTTCATGGTCGCAGTCTTGCCACAGTTGCATTCGGAACTTGCCCTCATAGACGTCGCAGCGATATCTAGTTTCCACCACCTCTTTTTTCTCGACATTTTGCCAGCTGCGCTTTCGCCATAGTCGATTAAACACCTCGGGGTCGATGCCGAAGAAGTCCTGGAGGATACGGTGCCAGATTACTGGACATGAGGTATAGGAGGTTTCCCCGAGCACCAGTTCCTGGGTGATCTCGCCTCCTGGGGCGACTACCCACTGGACCATCGGCTGGACCACGTAGGCTATGCAACTCGGGTCGTCTGGCCTCGGGCCTCGGTTGGACTCATTCAGCTGCCTCAGGCGTTCCTTCTCGTCGTCCGGGAGTTCGAATGCGCGTATGCGCTTGAAAATATGGTTATGTTTCCCTCCCCAAAGTCCGATTCTTAGGAAGTTTTGATCGGGCACCCAGAGGACCTCACGAGCGGTTTTGAGCACTCCTGTCTCCATAGGTGCGGTCGTGACCGTAGGATCATAGCGGTGTTGCGCGATTGTATTGCCCATTGATAACAGTGACCCAAGAAGGGCGAGATAGATATGACTGTAGGATGATGGTGGTTAGAAAATTTCGAGAAAATGGAGAGGTCGGAGGGGAGGATGATTCTGAGGAGACTGGCTGGGAAAGGGGGGGACATTTATAGACGGTACTGTTACACAGTTATGGGATGTTGGTACTACTCGTTGGTATCGTTTGGTGTTTCAGGATATGGACAAAGAAAGCAAGAAGACAAAGCATGGCCGACGGACGACAAAGAACGCTTCTCTCGCCGACAGCTGTGCTTACTCCCTAACAATAGCATTGAGGCATGGGACAAAAGACGAGGTCACTCCCAATAAACCAACAGATGTAAGTAGAATACAAAATCTCCAGCTCTTGGGACAGCCAACATTACGACCAGTCATCCCTTGTCTTTATATGCACGTAGCACCACCATTTTGGAGGGACACTCAGTGAAATAAATCCCTTTGTTCGACCTTGGTGTAATACATTCGTGGAATAACATTGGCCGCCCTATTTCATCTATGGGGTACGTACCGGGAAGTTACCCCCGATCACTCTCTCGCTTCCTCTCCCGTTCTTTGTCTTCCTTTCCGTCCCAACCCTTCCTTTGTTCGGGGCAGAGCCAACTACCCATCACACATCTTCGCCCGGGCCGAGATGCAACAGCCTACCGAGCTTACGGCGCCTGCGGGCAAGTCAATATAAACCCCCATAATGAAGAAGTATCCCCCAAAATTTCCTTGACTTACATCTGGACTGCTACCCGTCGCTGACACTGGTGAAAATCGAACAGGCATCCTTCTCCTTCTCCCTCCCCGATATCGTCGTCATAGCCATACCACCCACAGTATTCCATGAGCTGCCTCAGCTCCGGGTGCACCTCCACATCGTCACCGAAATCGAACTGTCGCCGCCACCGTACATCCATGATAGCCCCTGAAATCCGGTCCCGAAAATGCAGCTCGTCCAACACCCGCCGGAGAACTCTGGCGGCCACCTCCTGGTCCAGAGCAAACGCGTCCCGCGCGTCGCCGAAATATCCGTGGTCGAACTCTCTCCTCCGACGCCCCTGGGGTCTTCGACGGCTCACGACGACTAGGTCTTCATCTTCGGCGTATATCTCCTGGAGTCCCAGCTTCAGGGCCTGGTAGAAAGCGTAAGTCACGCCCTTCGTGTAATCGGGCACGATGCTCGCCCGCGCTCGCTCGTTGAGGATACCGAGGAACCCGTACAGCTTGTCCCGCGGATCAGAGCAGTGTAGCTTGCCGAACTTGCGAATAACTTCATGCACTGGGTCTGGGATGTGTGATTGATAGGTCGAGACCAATCTGTGCGGCTTCGTTGTTAGTTCTAAACGTATTTCCTCCAGCATCCCGGGCTCCGAGCCGAGAGCGCGCTCGGTCAACGGCTGGATGAGAAGGTGACGTGTCCTGTGGGTGATCAGAGTCTCCGCCGGACTCCGTAGTCGTTCTGTAGATCTCGCAATAGATGCTGATCGGTCGCTCCTGTCGAATATGTTGCTGCCAGCAAATAGAGATCGCGGGAATGTGAAGAACCCACACCATATAATCAGCTTCGCAGCGAGGAGAACCTCCTGCACGACCCAGAGGCGGCTCCAGTAAGGGTGATAACTAAGATACCGAAAGGCCTCCCATTGTCGGGCTGTCCAGTGTGGGCAATCCTTCCCCTTTGACCGGCTCAAGGACCGTACGTTCTCATATTGATCCCCACTGAGCTTCTCGAGCCACGCTATCACCTCGTCGGCACGGCGATAGATCTGAGCCATCTGCTGGACCTGCCGCTGTCGCTCCTTATGGTCATTCTGATTGATAGATATGGCGTCGATGAAGAACAGCCCATTTTCCCGCTTGGCTACCGCCGTCTGCAGGAAATCGTACAGGTTGCGACGCACAAAGAAGGGTTGTCCGTCGACTTCGATCTGCTCCAAGTCTCCCGTGCCATTCGCGCAGCCCCATCGGTAGGACAACGCCCTGAAGCTCGTCGAGGCCAGTCCAGAGATGGCGACGGCTTCTAATGTGTAATTAGTCTCCCCCGGCGACACGCCGTACGAAGCGCGGATCAATCGTACTTCGGACCCTGCGTCGATTTTCGGATAGACGAACCCATTTTCTCCATTCAGGCGCTTATCTAGGTCTAGAGACATCGTGCCCCCTAGGTAAAAGAGAGAGAGAGAGAAGCCTACATTGGCAATAGCATTTCTACTGAGAAGTATGCTGCCTGAGTAGAAGAAGCTGATTGTCTTTGACTTGATGTCTCACTCAATTGGACGAAGTCAGCACTAACAATTCTATGTCTACGGGGCTGTGCATTTAGGTTGGGCTAGGCTGCAGCACGACGGACGGATGCATGCATTCTCCAACGGCATCATGGGAGACTTTGCAGTAAAGTTTGTATATCAAGCTACCGTTTCATCACACCTTCAACAGTCCGCGAACTGTATGTAGTATGTACGCGTCATCACCTACTTCGTAGTCTCGGAATATACGTTCCGCTTTGGAGTTGAGATCCAGTCAGACATTTATATCCTGACATATTCCTGTCCGGGCCGGAATGCAAAGGACCATGTAGCTGGTCCCTTCTGGTAGGTAAATCTTATATATATACAATTATTAACAAAGAAGGCTCAGACCATCATTTTCTTATCTACCGGTGAAGCCGGCCAGCCAGCATAGTGCCATCCTTATTATGGCTCGGCCCCCCTGACGATGACAGCCAGCTCTACCATGACAACGGAACACGGCCGGCCATGATCCTCCTTGCCATGTCGATTTATGCACTGTTCCTTGAAGAAATCCTCTCGGGCTAGAACAGGATTGGAACAAAGTAAAGCATGCGCAGCAGTGACCTGACGAACACATCTTGAACGACGAGCTTGTTCTGATCTATTTGCCACTGCCTTGAACTTGAAGGACTAATAATTATCATTACCTCTACGTTTTCAGTTCACGGAGGCCCTCCACTCGTCCTGTTCAAGATTTCTCTCTATGCACTTCTTCCAACGCCGGAGCACGGATCTCAGAAGGGCCCCCGGCGCACCGATAACCTTACTCGGCTCCCGGGCGCCATAGTTAAAAGGGGCCCGAAGCGGCGCAATCCTGGCTCTCTTCGATCTCTTCTACAACTTTACTTCCTACCTATCTCCTGACCTACCTGCTTGGTATTTAGGCTAGCTCTCAGCCTTACCTTTTCAACATCAATTATGTGGTCTTCATGCTTCTTGTAAATATCATCGTCGTCAACGTCACGGAGTTGGCTTCTCCTACCCAATAATACAGCCTACGATTCATACAACAGCAGAGCATCGAAAGGGTCAACCACGATGGATCACTCGCGAGAGACAAGCCTTCTTCCACCTTCTGGCGTCGCTTTGGGGGAGTCACACGTCATCACACGGGATCTCCAGACACAACATCTATACGTGCCCACCGTGCCTACGCTTCGTACAATAACAGGATCGAAATCCAAGACCGCCGATTATCCCTTAGTCAAACATCTTTCATGAGCCTGCACAACAAGAAGAGTAAGCTTGTGTTTTATGTGTAATGTTCTTCGCGTTTAACCTTCTACCTAATGGATCCGAAAACCCTCGACCCTTGACCCCTGACCCCTGCTTCAAAAGAGCAGCGGCTGACCTATCACCGCCCTAGGGCCATCGTGCACTGACTCCTTGAGCACGGACAGGGATCACGCTAGCATACATCAATCGGCTCCTCCTGGGCTCTGCACATTTCCTCCAACCTTTCCTCCATCAACAACTTTTGCCTCTGTTGCTCGCGTCGCTCTTAGGCGTTCGAGGATCCATGATCAATCACTTGCGGCGCGGAGAGCGGGAGCGAAGAAGAAAGGCAACCAACATGCCGTTCCGTCTCGCTCTCCGTGCCGGCAATAATCATTTTTTCTTAAAAAAAACACCCCCCCCCCCCCCCCCCCCCCCTCAATCCGTCACTTGCGGCGCGGAGAGTGGGAGCGAAAAGCGGGAGCGGCGGCGCAATTGCTCCAGGTACGTACCGCTCTCCGTGCCGACAATCAAAATCAGCCAAATCAGTCGAATAAGTGGGGCAGTGCGAGGAGGGGTGATTTAAAAAACGATTTGGGCCAATGAGAGGGCGATCGCACTGGCTGATCTGCGTGCCAGCTGGCTGCCAGGCTGATTTGCGCGCCAGCTGGCAGCCCCACCTCCGACATAAAAGGCCACCGGCTAAATCTCGGACCAAGCTAATTCTCCCTCCTCCACGCAACAATCTTCCGAGGTCCACAGCAACGCCACAAAACGCCACAAACACTACTGCTGCGCCTCATTCCCCTGCATTCCCCTGTCACCCCTGCATTAATTTGTCACCCGCTGCACGCCTATCATCATGCCTCAAGTCGTTGAGCTCCCCATTGGCGGCAAGAAGGTGCCGGTGTGCAAGACCATGAAACTTGCTGAGGATCGCAAGACCAAGCGCGAACACAAGCCAATCGACAGTTCCCAGGCCACTCACCTGGGTGGGTGCCTCGCGACAATTGACGATGAGAAGCGTTATATCTGCCTTGTCTGCGATCTGAAGCCTGGCAAGCGCTCTTACCCCAATCTCACTAATGACGCCCATTGCATTAAGTCGCACTTTTGCAAGTTCCACCCTGACGAGAAGAACTACCTCGTCTACTTGGCTAGCGGTGAGGTCAAAGCCACCGCTAATGAATCAGCTTACATGCTGTTCATGAAGGCGGAGGATGGTGTGAATTGGCTCTGCCGATTCTGTAAGAAGACCTTCGAGTCGCACTCCAAGTGCGACACCCATGCCCGCACCGACCATAAGTTCAAGACTTGGATTGTCGACGGAAAGAATGTCCGAGTCCAGCAAGACGACCCGAGCGTCAAGCAAGTTGACAGGCAGTAAATTCCTCCGGGTAAGTTTCTCATTCTTCTTTCCACTTCTTTACTCTATTCCCTACCAGTACTAACCTTCCTCTCCCGCCTCTAGAACTTCGTCGTCACCGACTGCGGCAACTAGGACCATGGATGGAGTGGCAGGACTGGTGGATTGTGGACGGAATGAGACTCTGAGTATTCTGAGGAGGAAAGGGACATTGCCTAGGAAGTAACAAGGTTACTTCGTCACTGCACCATGTTGTGCATACACATACTCTAGGCCTCATAGTACAGAAAAGACAATGATTGTTGTTGTCAACACACAGATTTCCTTGCTTCTCTTGTGAACCTTTTGTCTTAATTTCACCTTCTAAGCATCACGTGAACGGGCAGTAGCCGCCTGACCGGATAGTATTCACGTGAATGGGCAGTTAAGACAGGCCTTCGGCATGTATGAAGGCGAGCACCCGCTGTAAGTGGACAGGAATTCTTTGTTTACATCTCCATTGCTAGTGCCTCTCGTATGTAAATAATGGTGAGTTCAGTGTCTTCTAGATGGATAATAAAGAACTGCAGCACTACCTGCTTTGATTTCGAATGGATGCTGAATCCAATGTGGCCAGAGTCCCCGATGGACGCCTTTGGTGATGCTGGTGAGCACCGAAGAATGTGTCTTCCATGTGGAGATAATGTATCTACTAAAGCGTGCTGCTTCCCAAGGCAAATAAAGTACAGCATAGAGAAGAGCTTTGAGTCATAGATTAGTGAGCAGCATCCAAGGTCGAGTTCACCAAGACACAGGGTTGCCATGATGCTTAGGTAGTCACGTGATGCCGGAGCAACCATATGTTGCCGGAGCATTCACGTGATGCCGGAGTGACCATATATTGCCGGAGGTGGCCGTATATTGCCGGAGCAATCACGTGATGCCGGAGTGGCCACCTGTAGCTTGGGAGGCCAAATCCGCAATGGTGATGCGATGCTATTTAATCATGGCACCTAAGATACAAAGGCGGTAGTCACTCAAACAGCTGAGAATGGTGTAGTACACATGATTTGATGCTATACAGAGACGCTAGAATGAGAGGCCGAAATTTGAGACCCGTAGCCAGAGAACACACTGAGGAATGGGTGCTGGCTGTCATGCCATACCGGTGATGAAGCTGTTGCCACCTTCCTTGGATCAATAGATGATATGTAGTAGAATAGGCAGGAAATAGTGGTAGAAATATCGAGTCCCAGCAGTTGAACGGCTCGAGCGCGGATGCTGGGCATCAAATATTGTCAATCAACAAGGATACAGCCATGTTTCCATCTACCAAGACACAGAGAACAGCAGAGTAAGTGCCCCCGAAACACTTGAACAGCAGAAGGCATCGATACTGGGTGAAAAGTATCATCATCAACAGCGAAGTCATAGCCACGATCTTTCCATCGCGGCAGCGCGCCATGGTGAGCAGAACGAGAGCGGTACAAAGACAGGACAGTCGAATACAATGAGCAATAGACTGACTCTGGGCCATCAGCGATACAGATTGACGAAGCTACAGTCGCGTTCCATCCATCGAGGGAGAGAGGCATCTTGAGATAGAGTATACTGTTGAAGGATCCTCCCGCTCGCTACCTCTGCCATAATTCGACACGCCGACCGACCGAAGACGAGACAAGCAGCACATCGAACTACTACCGCCACCGACGACAACGCAACAGTAGTGCTAAATAGCGACGTTACATCAATATTCCCGAGCCCAACGAACAAAACGAGAGCCCCGAGCCGACGCGCGTCCTACTCCGAATATCCCCAGGTTCCCCGCAGCGTGGTGTGTGGCATCAGACGCAGATACGAAGAGGCTAAGGGAAGTGGGGGTCTGCGACAATACGAGGAGGATATATATTTACGTATCTCGCGAACGAACGAACGAACGAACCGACTGCTGTCCAAAGACATGGCGAGCGGGACATTATGGGGACGAGGGGGGGAGGAGAGCTTCAGGTGAAGAGATACAATACAAAGCGAGCGTTGACATGGAAGTATCACGATACTTCGTGCCTGGCTTCATGTCGCCTGGTTTGTAGGCGTTGATCACCTCATCCTCGTCCACGCAGAGACGAAGAGGGCTTCGTCCAGTAGAGCGATCAGAGAGGATAAATACGTGTGCTACTGGTTATATTTTGATACTACTACTCCCAGTTGCTATCGCAGAGGGATCAGAAACAAGATAATAATTGGCCCTTGTCCAAGGTACGATAGGCCTGGGTACTAGCTGGAACTCCAACGATATTCCTGCGTACGAGGGAAAGTGGTGAGAAATGGCTAGAAGGCACAGAACACAAACATCTATTCGAGTCGGATACTAGAAAACTGTGCTTTGGGGGGCATTTCAGAGGATACGTGGAATACAAACAATATCATTCTGTTGTACTATAATATCTCATTATAGGTGGCTGAGATGGAGAGACAGGAATGGGCGTGCTACTAATGTATCGATCTGTTGGCTACGAATCTATTATGGCCAGATAGTTGCTGCTAGTATTGTAGCAAAGGATGAAGTAACTAATATTGCGTAGAATCGACGGGGAAAACCTTCAGACCACATTCGAGAGAAAGAACACACGGAGAACAGGGAGTCAAGCTTGTAGAGGCGATGATGACCCTATTCGACGAGTAAGGAATCCTGGAGGGTGGGCACACTTCGGACGCGAAGAAAACAAATTCTGTGATGTTGTCCCTAGTAATGAAATATTTGCATAAGCAGGGGATGTTTTCTCATGGCGTTATTGTATTGGATTGTGTTGTATCTATTATTACTATCGTGGAATTATTAAAGCCTCGACTACGGCTTGTTCGATCGCTAGCCTAGTCGAAGGATTCGCGGTGGGTATTCATGGTGATAGCATCGTCGAGCAAGTATAGAGGAAAGGGACAGTTCGACCGTGAAGCAAAAACGTTGCTGTGTTATTCTTCCGGTGTTAAAAATGCTTCAAGAAGAAGCTTCTGATGGTATTGTATCGTATCGTATTGTATCGGCGTACTCGAGTACAAACATGGAACTGTTGAGATATCGGACGGAGACAGGAAGGTTGATCGTGGGTTTAAGGAACGACGATGGGATCATAGTGGAAAACAACACTAGATATAAACAATTAGCCAGCGAAAACAAGCAAAGAAGGCTCACACTACTCATGATAGGAAAGAAATCCTAGGAAAGGAACTCAAGCAGACTGACCTAGTTCGTCGATGGCGTTCAGACAGGCACTAGATAGACACCACCAAGTCTAGGCCCCTAAAGGAGGGGGGGAAACTTCATGAGAAAATGGTCACCTAGTCATGAGCCGGGATTAGGCACCTACGACCTGTACATACGAGGATAAGAGTACAAGACTTGGGTATTTACAACGGCAATAGAGCACACGGACCAATTTCAAGCCGCTTCAGGAGATACAGATGGATAGACACTTTGTTGTATACATAGGAGGAAATCAACCAGTAGCCACATGACCTGGTTTCCTCGCAACGGAAGCGCAGAAGAACACAGCCAGCAAAGACAAAAGAATCTTTCGCGCAAGCCTCTAGAGGCAGACAGACAGGCAGGCAGAGAGACACCTAAGTAAGTCTATCTACGATAACGTATTAGAACAGCAGCAACCATCACTGATACTAATACACATACTAGACAGAATAATATCCAAGCAAGCCAACTAGCAAGCCAAAAAGCAAGCCAATAAGCAAGTCGACCTCCCAAACTGACCACCAAGCTAAACACACATACATACACACACACACACACACACACATCCGGCATGTCCATACCCATACTCCCAGTATCTAGTCTATTAGTCTCCTCGCCCACGACCAGAAGCAAGAAAGAATAACCAGTCGGATCCCAACCCAACGCCAAATCAACAAGCCAGACTCTCCCCCAGAAACGCGCGCCATACTATATAAGTCTACACATTATCCGACGTCCCTCAGAACCAGAAACGCGGCTTTTATTCTACCCCCATTATTTTCTTCGATGTGGTATCTCTTTTTCCCCCTTTTTTCTTCATTGAAACAAACCATGGAACGATCGATCGACACTGCTTTCTAGCAGCGAACTCTTGTATGGATGTATGTTCCCTTCTCTCTCTCGCTCTCTCTCTCTCTCTCTTTCTCTCTCTCTCTCACTCTTTCTTTCTCTGTTTCTTTCTCTATGTCTCTCCCCCCCCTTCCACTGACTCTCTCTTCCTCTCCTCCTTTCTCTTTCTATCTCTTCCTTTCTTTCTGTTTGAGAGGACCAAAGAAACCTGCCTACCTACCTACCTACCTACCTACCTACCTATAACCCAGTCTACCCAGTCTATCCAGTCTAACAAGGTATCCAAACACCCCCATCAACCCGTCAGCCCATCAACCCATCGACTTGATCGATAGTTATCTATCTAGATATATCCAGTCTATCTACGGCTAGCTAACTACCTAACCTAAGCAGAAGAAGACTAAGACTT
This sequence comes from Xylariomycetidae sp. FL2044, assembly GCA_022376275.1. Classification (NCBI taxonomy): domain Eukaryota; kingdom Fungi; phylum Ascomycota; class Sordariomycetes; species Xylariomycetidae sp. FL2044. The sequence continues at coordinate 1,090,888 of JAJNOH010000003.1, read as the reverse complement.
AGATGGTCTTCCTCCTCCGTCTCCTTCTCCTTTTCCCCCTTGTTTTTCTTCTTTTTTTTTCTCTCCTCCTCCTCGAAGAAGAACAAGAAGAACAACTCTGCGCTAATTTACTTTATTCACACTTGTTTGCCCGCCACTTTTCCTTTTCGCTAATCCCGGATCTTGATCTTCTTCTTCTTTGTTGATTGACACCGTTTCTATCCTATCCATCGGTGGTGTCAAACGCAACGTCAGTTACAGTACAGAGTTCTTGAGTCCCATTTCCCGACACCCAACACCCGACAATCCTCAAATCTGTAACGGGGGGGTTTGGTTTAATAGAAACGGTATCAACCAAACCAACAAAAGAAGAAGAAGAACCAAGTCTTGACCCCGAGATTGGCATAGCAAAAAGTGGCGGGCGAACACACAAGTGTTAACTAAAAAAGTAAATTAGCCCGAACGAAACTTTATTTGGCAAAAGGTGGTTGTTGCTGTTTGATCCTGGATCTGGACCTGCCAGGTCGAAAAAATCGATCAGCAATAAGAGTCAAGACGAACGATCCCAACCAACCCCCAACTAACTACGCTCTCGACTGTGGCCAAGACACGACTGGACTGGACGAGGTGGCGGTTCCGTCCGGATTTCGTCCGGGATCTCTCTATCATCACTGTCCTCTGTTTACTTATATATATATTGTTTCCACACGCCCCCCTCGGGTCCTGGCCGGCCTCCCAAGCAGTATCGCGACAATCCCAGAAGCCTTATAAGAAAAGAAAGGGACGGACGATAGAGGGGTTTTCAGTCAAACAACACAGCATGACACGACACAACACGAAACGAAACGAGTGAAGAGGAGAAAGAAATACTGCAGTTAAGAAACTGCAGTCAAGAAACTGCGGTGAAAAAAGGAAAGAAAGAGAAAAGGTTTTACGCACTTAGGTTGGTTCATGATTTCAATTTCTTTTCTCCTCGTAAAGTAAAAAAGCAGAGTTCTGTTTTCTTCATTATACATACACATTCGCCTGTTGTCTGCCGAGCGAGAAGTTTTTGGGAAAAAAGATCCACTGCCCCGTTCCCCTTTTCCACCCCCAATTGCAAGCATTAACCAGCTGGAACTAGATGCAGCGAATGCTTTTTTCCGTATCCGTCGATCAGCTTTCCCCTTTCCCAGTTCAAAGGGGGAGGGAAGGAAACCTATGCAGTCACCGACTGTAGCCCGCTTCAAATGTCGAACAAGGGCTTGAGCTTGATGATAAGCTTCCAGTCTTCCTGCGCGACATCCTTGCGGTAGAACTCCTTGAGCGTGTCTATGCTGGCGCGGGAGATCAGGCTGTACAACTTGTCGCCCTCCTCAAGTTGTCGGCCGTACATAGGTTGGCTGCCTCCCATCTCGATTTTGACGGCCACTGAGGGCTGTCCCTTCTTGCAGACGGGGATCGCTTTGTGATCTCGTTCGATCGAGGTCCTACCACGGGTTAGCTGATTCTTCTCTCGGGAGATGAGATAAACGGAAAGCAGGAATGACTTACACTCTACCAAGGCTGATGACTTCCTTCGCGCCCGTGTTGGGATTAGGCTTGACGGCCGCAATTGGAGTATTGATCCTCAGACTACCTTCCGTCACGTCAACACCGATAACGATGGGACCGGTCTTGTTGAAGACAGCGACAGGCTTCAGTTCGCATGGGAAGACTGCCAGCATCTTGGAAGCTTCCTTCTTCTTCTCCAACTGCTCATCCATGTGCTTAGTGAAAGCATCGAACAGGTGGTAGATGATGTCAGCGGTGAAAACCTTGATGCCTTGCTCCTCAGCATAGGCTTGCGCGTCCTTGTCGATCTTGACATCGAAGCAGAGCATGACGGCGTAGTCGGGAGACTTCTCCAACATGGTCGCGCACTGCATGACATCGCGCTTGAACACGGGTCCGATACCGACGTTCGCCACAGGGATCTTGCAGTCTTTCAAGAAGTCCAGCAAAGCTTCGAGTGAACCAAGAGTGGATGCTTGGACACTAACACCACGCCCACTCGTGGCCACCCGGCTGAACAACTTGTTGAGGTCTGACTCGACTTCTTCCTCGAGGTCCTCCTCGTCGTCATCAGGACCCACAACGAGCAAGCGAGATCCGGCAATAGCACCTTCCAGACCAGGTGCGCTGATCTTGACACCCATAGCCGCCTTGACCTCCTTGTTGTGTACGTATTGCGACTTGACGCGGAGTTCTTTCATGGTAGCCGGTGTCAAAAGAGCACGGATGTTGGTTGTGATCGCCCCTTCAACACCACACACCACTATACGGTCACCTTCCCGCAAGATACCGTTGGACAGAATGACGTCTATGGTCATACCGAAACCTTCGATTGCCTTGACCTCAAGCACAGTAGCCTGTACTTCGGAAAGATACATCAGGGAGCCCACCATCCTCTCTTGTGTCAGCTGAACAATGAGCTTCAGCATATCGGGAATACCTTCACCAGTATGCGCTGAAGTAGGGATCAGCGACACAAACTTGGCCATCGACTTGTTCTCGTAGTAGAGCTCGGCGTTGAAACCTTGCTCGGCAAAAGCCACCTTCGTCTGTTCAAGGCGGTTCTTGAACTCATTCTGTACACCTTTGTTCTGAAGTGCCAGACTTTCTTGGAAACCATTGTTGTCGACCTTCTTCCAGCCGTACAGACGATCTATCTTGTTCAGGGCAACAACGAAGGGGGTCTTCCGGTCACGAAGCAGCTTCATAGACTCGAGGGTCTGAGGTTCAAGACCGTGCATAATATCAACCACCAAGATCGCGATGTTACAAAGTGAAGAACCTCGCGAACGCAGATTGGAGAAGGACTCGTGACCTGGCGTGTCGATAATCAGCAGACCGGGCACTTTGAACTCGAATTTCCCATCCGGGTTGATGACTGCGGTCTTCTGCTTGATGGCGTCGACAGGGAAGTAAGTAGCACCGATTTGTTGTGTGATACCCCCAGCTTCGCCTTCTTGCACGTTGGTCTGACGGACCTTGTCCAGAAGCTTGGTCTTTCCCGTATCGACGTGTCCCAGAATACAGCAGATCGGTGATCGCAGGTTATCTTTCGACCGAGCAGCCAAGGCAGCTTGATGCGCCTTTTCTCTTCGGTCGGCAGCTTCCTTCTTCCGCTTCTCTTCGGCGATCTGTGCAGCAGTTTGGGCTTCGTCCTCTGACGATTCTTCTTCAGACGACTCGGATTCATCCGAGTCTTCGTCTTTCTTCCTCACGGCAAGGCTCGACTTAGCTTCTTTCTTGGCCGCTTCCTCATCAGAGTCAGCGTCCCAACTATCCTTCACGTCATCCTCGGAGGCTGCTGCTGCTTCCCAATCGTCTTCAATATCGCTTTCTGCCTTGGCGTCCTTGGCTGCTTTGGCTGCCTCTTCAGCAAGGGCTTTTTCTTTAGCAGCTTTCTCCTCGGCTTCTTTCAGAGCAGCTTCAGCCTGTAACCTGGCGCGCTCGGCTGCTTCGGCTAATGCCTTCTCTTCGTCGACCTGCAAGGTTGTTAGAGTACCGAGAACAAAGAAGACAACAGGCATGGATCTCTATTACCTTCTGATCGTTCTTCTTCCCGCCCCGTTTTCGGTTGTCCTGCGACGGCTTCTTCTTCTTCTCCTCGGTATCGTCTTCGGCTGGACCAACTTTGATACCGGCAGCGATCATCTGCTGCAATTTTCTCTCATTCCGGGCTTTCTCTTCTCTTTGGGCCTTCGTCAAGAACTTGCCCTCTTTCTTCAACTGCTCGATCCTTTCCTTCTCCTTCTGCTTCTTGCGGGCTCTTTCTTCTTCTTTGCGTTTCAGCTCTTCGGCCTCTTCCTTTTCTAGCTTCTCGATCCGAGCCTTTTCTTCTGCGGCCACGCGCTCGGACTCTTCGCGCTTTCTCCGAATTTCTTCCTGCTGTTTCTGGATAGCTAGCAGATGAGCTGGAATCTTTTTGCCCTTCTTTCCACCAGCATCGGCGACCGGCGCAGCAGCGGGGGCATCAGTTTTCTCTTCGGCAGCAGGCTTCGCAGGTTCTGGGGCTTTGGCAGCGGGCGCCGGCGTGGCACCCTTCTTTTTGGCCGCCTGTGTGATGCAAGTTAGTATGGAGTTTGTGAAGAGAAACTGGAAATCTTCATTACCTGTTCCTTCTTCCTCTGCTTCTCCCTTTCCTTTTTCAGCTTCTCTTTCTCGGCCTTCGTGAGGACCTTTCCACCTTCGCCAACATCATCGTCGGCTGCTGCCGCCTTGGCGGGCTGTTGCTTGTTCTGTTTGCCGCCCTTGCCCTTCTTCTCCGGTAGTGCGAACTCGTCATCCATAGTCGCCTCTTCAGGAGCCTTGGGTGCCGGTGTCGTCTCAGCTGCAGCGTCGGTGGCAGATTGGCCCTCTACAAAATCTTCTGATAAGCCCTTCTTCTTGCGCTTCTCCCTGTTCTTCTTCATCATGGCCATCAGACCGCCAACTGGCGCATCTTCCTCCTCCTTTGTCTCTTCGCCATCGGCAGGAGCTTCAGCGTCGTTGGAAGGTGGGATTGACTCCCCGAGTTCGGCCTCCCAGTCATCAGCCCCCTTCTTGTTTCCCTTCTTCTTGGGCGGCATGGTGGGCGAGGGAAGTTATCAAGCCGAGTGGTGGAGATGAGTCGCAAGGGGTTTGCTGTGGTTGGATTCGCAGCTGAATCTTCAGGAGCCTCTGCAATGTAGTCGTCAGTAGAGAGGCCAAACACTTGTTACTTGAGGTTGGCAAGTTGGTGTGGGCTTTAAGATGTTATGAATACCAGGCTCGACCGAAGTGGGGTGGAGGATGTGGGATAGAATTCGGGTAATGTGGCTTAAGTCCGCACTCTTCTGCTCGCTCAAGGTTTGTGTAGGAGTAATTTGAACCGTACCTGAGATTCCGTGTTGGTGGACCCGAAGATGAGCTACCCGAGAGTGCTGCAGATGTTTCCACAGAGAATGTCGGCTCTGCGTCAAGAAGCGGTTGTGATCTGAAAGGAGGAGAGCCGGAGAGATCAATACTTAGTAGATGGGAATATGGTGGGGGTGTGGTGGTTGTGTGTGGCCCACAGCGATGACGCTCTCTTAAGTAAATAGAAATATTTTTGTGAACCAGACTTTATCGAAGCTGAATGCAGTATAAAATAGTGCATTAGTGGGGTGTTTTATGAACTTAAGCGAGTACAACCGTTTGCCTTGTTATCGATAGGCGTTCCCCGTATATAACGGTAGGCACTCTCGAGTACACGACCCAAGAGACTGACTCATCCGTATATCTATTAACGACACCAAAGACCGAAATATATACCTATGTCATTGTATAAATAGTTCATGCAGGAGCCATTGAGGATACGTACGAAATGATTTTCGAAGTCGCAAAATTTCAGCTGTCAGTCTTTTGAAAGTAGATTCAGATCTTAAAGGTCAATATCACCTGCCAAGCTGAAAAGGGGCAACCAGGCGATAGCAGCGCTGGTATACAAATGTATCGGTTATTCAATATCTTCATGTTTAGCACACCCTACCTAGGTGAATACTTAATTTATACAGAACCCGGCGTCGACGTGTCTAAACAGAAAGCATAATAGAAACGAGACGTCGCCTGGGTCTCTCTGCTCCGCCCTCACTCCTGACCTGCTTCTGTGTAGAAAAGTAAGCGATCCTGGCTATCCATTCCCTTCGTAAACGTGAAACTCCTGTCCTCGGAGTCATTCTCCGTGACTTCCACGCGCAAGCACTCCTCTTTCTGTCTCCATCATCACAGGAAAAAGCGTCGATGGCAATGTCTGCACGACCACTTTGGTCGAACTCATCATGGCTACCCCGGCCTGCGTTAGACACCTGAGTAAGATTTTTTCAAGTCCCCTTGAACCCAAGTCCACCTCCTGCTCTACAAAGGGCTCACGAGATAATACCCGAGGATGGCGGAACCGTAGTAAATGGCCTCAGCATCAGTCTGGGCATCTGGACCAATCCCCGTCAATGGCCGCAGAAGCTGCCGCAACCTCGGCACGTACTGCGATCCGTCTCCCTGGAATAGGTCCTTCATAGAACCGGGATGCTTTAGATATTCGGCATCCAGGACTGGCTGTAGGATATCCCCGTCTACATGCATGTTTAGCTTGGGATTCATCGTTGGTTCGAGATCCAGAGTATCCGGAGTAGCTGTGCCCAATTGCCTTCTCGAAAATGCCATAGCCACACTCTGGATGAATCTCAAAAGCCGCCATGCGTCTTCGTTCAGAAGCATGAAGTGGTGGAGCGATCCGTCGATGCCGATGCCCACTACATCGGATCCGTCTTCCCCAGTGGGAATGCGTCCAAAGCAAGGTAAACTCTGGGCTAGCCCCCATGCCGGCCGTATCCGTCCCCGAGCAAATCTCCTGATGGATGACTTGAGCTCCGCTTGGAACATTAGTTTCAAAGATGTATCCCTCTGACCAGGTGACCATAGACCGTATACGCCGCACATAGGATCAGACAGTAGCGTCAATGATTGGTGGCGTTCGGTGGTTACATGTGCACCCACTTCGATCGAGTGAAGACTATAGCGACATATCTCGTCCGTATGTATCGCTATCATCTGTCTACTCCCAGGGCCGGCCTCGTTCTTATAATCAAGGATCATCAGGGAGTGCTTCTGTGTCAGTACGTGCAAATGTCCGTCGACTACCTCCATCCATGTGGCCGGCGAGGGCAGGGTGAAAAGTCTAGATTCTCTCAGTGCCCCATTTTCGAGTACGCTGTACTGAAGGAGATTTCCTATACAGATGAATAGGCCTCGCTCATCCGTTGTGATTGTCCACATTTGCCCACTCTTTATCTTCTTTCTGAGCTTGGTCCAAAACCGAATCCGACGAGTTGAGGAGCCGTCGTTTGCCTCGGATATGTCTGGCTCGACGGAGATGATCAAAAAGTGACCCTGGTCATCGCTGAGTCGAGCGGAAACCAGAATGAATTCGTACACCTTAAGATTCTGCTGAAATGACCACTCCTCTAGAGATACTACCTTTGAATGAGGAATACCAAAGCCCGTAACGTACTGTGTATCCACAGTACGCTTGCCTTTGTCCCTCTTCAGAGGTTGAGATAGATCGTCGCCAGTATCGGGATCAAGGAAATGTAAGGAGGGGAGATCCTGCTTCAAGACCACGGTAACAAGCGCATTTAATCTTTGGGAATACAGAATTTTGGTGGGGGTTCCCCGGACCGGGAGATGTCGTGGGATCATCAATGCTTGGCCCCGAAGCTCTGTGAATAGTATTCGTGAGCCCGAAACGATCACCAGAGACGAATTCCCCTGGTCTACTTGGACCCCGAGCAGACCCGTGCTAGCTACCGAGTCGACACGCGGTGAGAGCATCGCGGGGTCATCTTCATTCGTCAGCCAGACTCTAGGGTGGTGGTGGAAGCGGCTGCCATGGCCATGAACACCAGGTTCCTTTATGAGTGTAAGGCCCGCCTCGTTGCAAATAAGCATGGAGTCAGCGTCGCCAATCATGGTACCAGGGTATATGTGAGAGGGTGATGTGCCAAAGGTTTCTCGGGTGGTCGCAAGACTGGTCTGTAGATGTAGAAAATGATGTTTATCGATTATGGTCATTTCAACATCGCCTACTCGAGTCCCTACCGCAAGAGTGAGGTTTTTGTCTCCTTCTCTAGCAATGAGAATGCTCGTTAGTGGTGCTGGTGTGTGTCCCGGACCGCCTGAACCGCGGGATGGTAAACCTAATATACCGTAAATACCAATGCAAAAAAACTGTCTACTTCAATATAATCAACTTACCTGGTGACAATGACAGTACGGCTGGCGCTACCAAACCTAGCGCCTCCTGCTCCAAGGGAGAGATTGCCAGTGACGCCTCATGGTTCTGCCAAAGACCGGTGAAAACGACAATCTCGTCGGATATTTCTCCAAACGAAACGCAGGTGACCTCCCCTTCCACTTCGAATGACTGCCGGAGAGAAACCTGATTATTCTCCATGATAAACATCATGATGTTGAACTTCGAACTAGCATATACCCCCAAGACAATGGCGTGTTTGTAGACGTCTGCGTGAGTTATGGTTGCCGTATCATCTCCGACCAAGTCATGCAGGCGATGCTGATAACTAGCCACCGTCGTAGTTAGCATTGCTCACTTGTGTAGTCCTAGAGGTAAGACCTTACCACTGAGTCTGTGTTACAGTCGTGACGCATGTCGTAGTGACTTGTATAACCATTTCTCCAGTATCTCCGACTGCTAATGTACTGGAGGAGAGATCATAAGTAACTTCGGTTTGGTCTTTTTCTGTCACTTCCGACAGGTCTTGCGCGAGGTGCAGGACGGCAGAACTGTTGGGTAAAGACAGAATCATCAGGCTTCCGCCCTCGCCCGACTCGTTGAACTTGTTCACTACCCAGCACCGTCTAATAGGAGACGAGTAGGTGAGATCCAGGCTAATCTTGGCTTGGATTCCATGACGATATTCCACAATACCACCTTGGATTCCCCGCCCGGAGCAAGCGAATATCCTGTCTGATTGTGGCAGCAAGCGGGGATCTCTGCTTGTCGAGGAGCTTTCCTTGAGTTTTCTCCGTCGACCTTCTGAATACGGTGCGATGGCGAGATCTACAGTAGGTGACCAGTTCGCTATGGGGCCGATGCGACGTGGCTGCCGGGTAGCGGAAACCTGCAATAAAAGAAGAGGTCAGCATGATATACTTGATTGAGTAGTCAAGCCTCTAGTGGACGCACGTTGAATACAGCACCAGGTCCAGAGTCGCCACCTGCAATCAAGATATCGCAAAACCTTCCGGAGAGACATGCGAAAGCCGAGTCAACAACGCAGCCCAACGTTCCCAAATCGCTTCTTGTTTCGATTTCTCCGCAGCTTAGTTCAAAAAAATTCAAAACACCATCTTCTCTAGCCAAATAAATGAGATCTTTATCTGTGTGGTATTTTGTATGCCGTATGGGTCTCGTCCATGCTGTCCATAGAGGCGGGTACGTGCCGATATGTATATCGGTGTTCTCCCGTTCCTGAATCTCCAAGGGCTCATCAAACTGCGGTGGGCCACTGAGGAAGTTCCTGCAGATTGTCGTCACATGCTCGGTAACAATGAGGAAAGCGCTGTCGAATCGCAGCGGTACGATGAAGAGTGGTGAGGCAAATTGCTCATCAAGTCTATAGCCATGAACCTTACGAGAGAAGGTGTCTTCGAGGTTTTGGATATGATTTGGGCCATCACCATGTTCCCATTCGTGGATGGATAGTCTGGAGACTCCACCAGACAAGAAGATGATCAGCAACACGATGTGGTTTTCGTTCTGTGGAGACGGATAGAGGTATTCAAGCACATGGATAACGCCAGGGACAGCGCGAGCTTTCGTCCATATGACAGGTTCGAGGGAGGCTTGCTGGGCATGCTGAAGGCGGAGGTTTTCTAAGGATTCCAGTTGGCACACGACAAATAGGCCCTCGGAGCACGCGAGAGTCAGATAGTTGGAGGACGGGTCAATGGCCATACGAAAGCCAGGATAAACCAAGCGTTGTGGTGCGATGGGCCGGGTTATCGACATGAAACTCCAGCGGCCATCTGAATTCTGTAGCAGGCACAGAAATACCAGCTCGCCGGATTCAAGAACCAGAATTAGGAGCTGTGGTGGAAAGTCTGCAGAATTATTCGCATGAGCATCCTCGGTTTTGGACGAGTCGACATCCATGAATTCAGAGTCGTTACCCTCGGTCTTGAGGTGGGCAGGTATATCCTCGGAATCACTACGACCCATGACAACGGCGTTGCGTATTCTCGACCCAAAATCCTTCTTGACAGCAACATGTTCCAGCTGTTCGTCGTGAGTGAGGTTGCGTATCTGAACTGCATAGTCCCCAATCAAGGCAACGTCGTTATAACGTCGCGACCGGACCTGTGCAGGTAGGATCCATCGTATGATAGGGCTGTCAATGATCGTTCGCGTCAGAAGACCGCAACGAGGCGCCTTGGGCGAAGACGGCTTGGGCAGTTGACGGGAAGCGCGATTCTGCTCCAGGAGCTCTTGAGCAGAGACAGTTCGAGAGACCCACTGGTCATTCTCGAGAACATGAGTTTGCAATGACATCTTGAGCAAGTCGGTTCAGGGCGCCTGGAAAAGACGTCAACAGGTGTTGAAGGCCCGAGAGCAGCGAGAGCGTGAGCAGGGAAATAATTTCGAAGTAAGCAGTAAGTTGGCAAGCTGTTGTATATTTATCTACCTACCTAGGTAGGTAGTCGAGCCGGCTACGCTGGAGCAATGACCGTCAAGGTGATATTGAGGGTCTTGAGATAGCGGCTGCAGTTGATCGGGGTTGCTTTCACAGCGTAGGGGGTATCTCGATCTTAGGTGAGGGGGCATGTGGTTTGTTGTGTGGGAGTGAAACTCATGCCCCTTGTTATACTGAATGGCTAGCCTTCTCTATCCACGTGTAGACGAGCAAGCCCATCGGAAGACTAGAAGAAGAAGGGGGAGAAGAAGGACTTGAAGAAGGACGGCGTTGGCAGAAAGGTTCACATTGGAGTCCGGATGGCGGATACCAAGGTCTAGCAGTGGTCAAACTAAGTGCCTACTTGGTATCTTATGAAGGTAAGAAGATGTCCTAATAATCGCGGTCGAGAGAAACCTTGCGAGGCTTTCTGGCATTTATGGGAGAAGATTGTAAAGAGAGAAGTGTCTCCTTGACGTATCTGATCCAGCTTGTTTCGCGTATTGTAATAAGGTGCAGACAAGCATCAGGGCATACTGAATAATGAGGGGGGCCCTCTGCGGCTCCCTGCATTAGCAGCAGACGACACCTCCAGGGCTGCTGCAAGTGAACCTTAATAAGTACCAGGTAGGTACGGAGTACCTGGAGCTGGAACTTTCCTAGACTCGCTAACTGGGCACCGATTGGTGGTTGAGTGGCCCACTAGAGCTTCAACGTTCTTCATACTGGGCATTACGGAGTACTTACGATACTTACAGTGATCGGCACAAGGTTTCTTCGACACGCCCCGACACCCTACACGTGTTACGCACATACTCATCGAGCGATGGCTTTTCTTCAAGATTCAAGATAACCCGGAAAGCTTGAAGCTGGCCGAGTCTTACTGACTTTTCTCTCATATTCGCCCTTCAGCCTTAGAAGTAACAATAGTACAACGGACGGCTCCCCTTACCGCCGTCTTACTGATTAATACAAACACGTTTCAGATTGAAATCACCTTTCTTCTCTTGCTTCGCTACACCCAACCCAACCCAACCCAAACCAACCCGTTTTATATATCAACATCATCATCGGCAGACCATATCAAGTAAATGAACCAGCCCGTCGTTTTCATCCCCTCCGCTCATTATCGCTCATCGATGCCACTTTGGTCGAGACCCTGCTGAAGCAGCAAGCTGCCATTCGTCCAACCGCCGCGAGGCAACTAGCGAGGCAATCAGAGAAACCTCCAGCATCAAACGCCGCCCCGCGCGGGGGACCAATCCGGTCATCTCTCTACTCTCTATGGGCTCGGAACGTGAAAGAGGCGCGGGTGACGGAATATCCGCTCCACCGCCTGTCGGGACCGAAGACGAGCCTGAGAAACAGCAGCCTCAAGCCCGGATCCTTGACGCATGCAGACGCAGGGACATCGACCTGCTCAGAGAGATAGCCATATCCCCGGGAGGTTTCTTATCTGACGCCAACCGCTGCCAAGCATGTGAGTCTATACTTCCCTTCGAACGGGAACTCATCATCCCCTTTTGACCATTCGAACTAACGTGTTTCCAGGGCCGGTCTTGCTTGGCTTCGATGCAGAAGACACTGATGAAGCCGCAAAAGAGTCTGAGTCGTGGAGGCACATGGAAAGGCATAGGGACGAAGACCAGGTCAAACTAGACGTGGACAGGAGTTTCGTCTACTACCCCAACGGTACGTACGCACACTACCAAACCCCTTCATCAACCCAGCCAGACTGACACAGACCATACACAGATGACTCGGACGAAGCTCTCTCCGACAAGAAGCGCGAGCTCTCGGACCTGATAACCGAGGTCCTCCGCCGGCACCCTTTTCTCTGCTACTTCCAGGGTTACCACGACATCTGCCAGGTGCTCCTGCTCGTCCTGCCCGCCACGGGCTCGCAGCGCGCCCTCGCCGTGTCGCGGCTCTCGGTCCTGCGGATCCGGGACTTCATGTTGCCGACCCTGGTGCCGGCGGTGTCGCAGCTGCGGCTGATCCCGGCGATCCTGGCGGCGGCGGACCCGGAGCTGCGCGCGCACCTGGCGCGCGTCGTCGAGGAGCCCCCCTACTTCGCCCTCTCGGACACGCTGACCATGTTCGCGCACAACATCCCGAGCTACGGCGCCATCGCGCGCCTCTTCGACGCCCTGCTGGCCCGCGACCCGGCCTTCGGGCTCTACGTCTTCGCCGCCATCGTGCTGCGCCGCCGCGGTGAGCTGTTGCAGCACGACCCCGCCGACGCCGACGTCCTGCACTTCACCCTGTCCAAGCTGCCCGTCGACCTCGACCTCGACGCCGCCGTCCGCGACGCCGCGCAACTGTACGCCGAGCGGCCCCCAGAGTCCCTCGGCCCGCCCTGGCGCGCCATCTCCGCGTCCAGCGCCCTGCGCACCGCCCGCGACGTGCGCGCCTGCTCCCGTCAATCCCTCGCCGACGGCGAGCGCTACTTCGCCAGCCAGCTGTCGGAGCTGCGCTGGGCCGAGCGCCGCCGGGTCCTAGCCCGCAAGGCCTGGTCGAACCGCGCCGTGCTGCTGGCCCTCGTCGTTGGGGCCGGCGCCATCTACCTGCGGAAGACGTGGGTCTGGAACAGCATCTTCTCCATCAGTTGGCTGAGGCATTTCGGTCGGTAGTCGAGATGAGATAGGGCAATGTACTGTATGTGTTTTTGTATGTGTACGTATTGTTTGGGGGGTCCCGTGTCCAATCGACACATGGATTGCTTGTTCTTGGTTTGTACGAAGGCGTCGGAAGGATAAACAAAATAGATCCAACATATGATATATCTCTTTTCTTTCTTTCTTCATCTTCTCCGGGTGTATATCAGGGATAGCATGTAGTTATATAACTGCAATTCGCATATACACCTACCCACCTATACATCTTCACGACCGAACACATGCATAAAATACTAAATCATCACCATAGAAGATCAATTCAAGAACCAAAGCCCCCTTCCCCTTTCTCACCACTACCCCTTTATCAACCTGTATATATACAGGTACATAAATATATATATCTCATATCTACACATCCTCCTGGAAAGCCGTCTTCAGCCCCTCGAAATGCTCCTGTTCCTCCGCGGCGAGCTTCCCGGTCGCGTCACTGATGATGGTGAGGATCAGGCTGTAGTTGTTGTAGAGGAAGCGCTCTCGCTTGCGCTTGTCGGTGCCGAACTGGGCGCTGTACTTGGTCAAGAAGGCCTCAACCTCGCCGCGCAGGCGGCGCAGGCTGGTGACGACGGGCTCGTCGTCGCCGGCCTCGGTGCTCAGGAGCAGGATGCCGTGCACGAGCTGGCCGAAGCGCTGGGTGGCGACGTGCGGGGCGGCCGAGAGCCGGGCGGCTTCGGACTTGGCGAGGGCCCGCGCGGGCAGGGCGCCGGTCAGGCCGCGCACCGACTCGCAGTGCGCGCTCATGACGAGCTGCAGGCGCGGCCAGAGCAGCATCGCCGTGCCGTTGAGGTAGCCGTCGGCCGCGGGCACCTTGCGCCGCTGCAGCTCGAACTGGAACTGCTGGTTCAGCCGGACGGCGAGCAGGAGGCCCAGGGCGTCGTAGGTGTCGGCGACTAGAGCCTTGGTCAGAACCTGCCCCAGCTGGAACGTCGGCTCGAAGATGTAGGTGAAGTGGTGCGAGATCTTGGCATAGCTCAGGGCGGGCGCGAAGAAAGACGCCAGGAAGGTGTACTCGGCCGTGGCGTTGTCAATTAGGGCCAGGTTGAAGTTGCGAAAGGGTACCTCGAGATAGTGTGTCGACTGGTCCTCTTCAGCTAAGTATGAGGACAGCGCGGACTGGTTGCCGGTGCGGAGGAGGTCGATCCGCCGGCCGATGTTGAAGGCATCGTGGGGCGGCCCGGCGATCTTGGAGCTCGAGAGAACCGTGCCTTTGCGAGATGTGTCTTCGTTGCCCAGTACATCCGTCTTGTCCAGCGAATGGAGTTTGATCTTCTTCAGGGCGTTCTCGTAGCGGCTGAATTGGTTGGAATAGTACCACCTCATGGTGTTCATGTAGGCCTGGCATATCTCGTCAGCCAGAGCGGCGTGATGCCTGTGCAGGAACAAGAACAGATCCTTGAATTTCAAGAAATTCTGTTGCTGTATAATGTGGGCGTTGATATGTGGTGACCGCAGTGCTTTGACTTGGGCTACCAAAAAATCTCTGATCCTCTCAACAGCCTTGAGAACTAATTTCTCGAGCAGAGGACCAAGATCTTGCAAGCCCCTGCTCTGTTCCGGATTCGCGACACTCTTCTTGTATGAGGCAGCTCGCTTGTCTATGTCCCCCAGAGTCTTCACCCAGCTCTCATCGATGTGGCCTTCTGCGATTGTTGACACCACCACAGGCGATACGCTCATTTCTTCGACAATAGGACCCAGTCCCTTTTCCACGGCTTTGCGGTTTTCAAGCCGGACGTTCAAAGCTGTCGATCGAGCTTGCAGGGTCTCGATGTCTGCGGAAACCGTCGCGAGATCGTTCCGGAAATTTGTTAGGTTTGTCTCGACAGAGCTAAGGACTTCGTCGCAAGCTCGTATAGATCGGTGCAGGTCATCAAACCTCGATTTGTCTTCTTCGTCTGCCAGCTCGAATTAGCACGCAGAGACCACCAGTGAAGCTGTCACGATCCTACACTGTTCTACTGGCCGCGACCGATGTTCCTCGATAGTATTTCTCACGACATCTTCAGATAATGCGAGCTCCCTCAGCGACAAGCCCTCGAAGTTGTAATCCAGCTGTAAGTGCTCAGAAGTGACAGAGCTGGCGAACGGGTCGTCTTTGGTCCCTTCTGCTCTACTGTCTCCATCCTGTAAGAATGTGTTCAGTACATCGACGGGATCTGGCCCGACATAGACGGTGGTTGACTGCTTCAAGGCTGAGCCATTGGCTCTCCGTGCCGACGCGAGTAAGGAGGATGTCGAAGAGTCATTGGATGCTAGGGAGAGAGACGACGACCTCGGGGTCACTCCCGGTCGCTGCTGGGAGGTGATATATGGACCGAGACCGCTGGTCGATCTTCGAGGAGCTGGAGAGTATGGACGACTACCTGGCTGCGAGGAAGATGGTGACCCCGACTGCCCAGCAAGTCGATCGAGCCACATGTTCCTGGTAGTAGCAAGGCATTAAAGACGATTTTTCAAGACGATTTAGGATCTGAGATTGCTGTCGCAAACTATCGGTCTATGTACACATGACGCTAGGTCAGTAAATCACAATACTTCGTACTGTACATATGCAACCTTGGAACCAGACAATCAACAGGAGCACCAGGGGAGGGTAGTGGAAAGCAGAATATCAATTGATAGGACCTACATGTTCACATGCTCAAGGATTCATGTCTGTGGCTGCAATGCCTCAGCTTGTTGTTTTCTGGCACTGCGCATTGCGAAATAAGATACTTTTGTATGAAACCAGGCTGTAAGTCGGACAAAGGAAATTCGACAGGTGTTTGTTCACTGGAACGCTGTGACACCTGTCAGAAGCTGAATTGCCTAGATGCGCCCCCGGCGCCTTCAGAGACCTCGGGATGCGCCTTACAAAGATTAGGCATGCTTGTTGTACTTACCTACGGTTAGGCAGCTAGGTACCTAGGTAAGTACCAGAAATGGATATCCATATACCTCAATGTTGGTCTCTCCCAATATCCAAGAATTACCAGCCATCTACCATGTAGGGAGTTTATCATTTATTTCAGTTACATGTTTGGAGGTACCGGAACTGTAGGTGTGTTTTTTGCGGTAATGGTAGAAGTCCAGGTATTTGCCTTGGTGATGCTCTGGCGAACAGGTTAGGTACTTCCTACAACGCCTCCATACTTTAAATTCTAGAGTTTAAGACGGACAGGTAGAAGGACCCTTAGAGGCAAACTGAGTGGCCCACAATTAGGAGAAAGCCCTGCCCGATAACTCATCAGTAACAAAATGGGTACGTATCGAGCAGTCTCAGCCAATCACACCTAATCGTTAAGCCCAATCAAAAACTGAACAAAGTACAAAGTAAAAAAAAAAAAAATAGCACACCAGTCCTGCCCCTGCCCCAGTGGTTAACCCCCCGCCGACCATCTTCCATTGAATATTTTCCCCTCCTTATTAAATATTAGGGAATTATTCTGCCTCAACCTACTTCTCCTCCTTCTCTGCTTCTGCCTTTCGCAACAACACCACGATCTTCGCACGCTCTCCAGCTTCACCCATCTCACCCCG
Source organism: Xylariomycetidae sp. FL2044 (assembly GCA_022376275.1). NCBI lineage: Eukaryota > Fungi > Ascomycota > Sordariomycetes > Xylariomycetidae sp. FL2044. The sequence continues at coordinate 1,074,501 of JAJNOH010000003.1, read as the reverse complement.
CCACTCAACCCTCATCGACATCCAAGCCGTTCGCTTCTATATACCACAATGGCTGACGATTCCAAGGTAAGCAAACAATCAACGCGGCTCTCCCACTTTTGTCTGTCCTTACACCCGTTCCTACAACACACACAAACCCCACATTCTCTATCCATCACCAACAGAGCAAGCCCTTGCTGTGTATAAAAGTCAAGATATCCGGCTTGCGCCTTGGTCGCGCTATCTCACTGCCCTTTTCTGTACATGATATATACACTATGCTCCTCTGCTTCTGTCTTTTACGCTTTGGCGATCTTAGCTAATACCCTTCTGCCCCGCAGCACGAGCACACGTTCGAGCACGAGGGTGCTGATGCTGGCGCCTCGGCTACCCACCCCGTCCAATGCTCGGCCTTGAGAAAGGGTGACCCGGTTGTTATTAAAGGCCGACCCTGCAAGATTGTCGAGATGTCCACCTCCAAGACTGGCAAGCACGGTCACGCCAAGGTCCATCTTGTCGCCATCGACATCTTCACCAAGAAGAAGCTCGAAGAACTTTGCCCTTCCACCCACAACATGGATGTTCCCGAGGTCCGCCGCAAGCAGTACACCTGCGTAAGTCGATCAATACCATACCCCGATTATTACTTGCCTGTCTGACCATCATGTGTAGGACTACGTCACCGACGACGGCTTCCTGCACCTTCTCGAGGCTGATGGATCCGAGAAGCTCGACTTCAAGGCTGGTGACGATGAGCTCAGCCAGAAGGTCCGTGACCTCACCGATGAAGGCAACCTTGTCGGTAAGTTACAGGGCCCATGCACATATGATAAGAACAAACAGAATCTAGAGATGGCTAACCTAGCCTTCCAATAGCTGTCACCCTCCAGTCTGCTCTGGGTATTGAGGGTATCGACAAGGTTGACATTGAGAAGGAGTAAATATGATGAAGGTTACGATGCTTGGACGTACTCCACTGATCAGGATCGTGCACATCTAAAGGCTGGGATATGATCAGGAATGGCAAGTATATCTTACGAGATATTGGGCTGACGAACAATATGTCACCTGTGGGATGGTTTTGCAACACCCATTTGACTGGACAATACGTATGTCTTCATGAGAAATGCGAAGGGGCTGCTATAGATGAGCCTACGGATCCCAAGAATCCACATCTGATACCAGGCATCTACTAAAAGAATTGGTGAGGTTCTGGCGTCTATGTAGCATGAATAGTTCCTTTTTCTCACCAATTTAGATGCATCATGGGCACCTGGTATCATGACGGCGCAAATCCAATGTGTTAAACATGCTGTGACCTCTAACCGAATATGGGTTTTATGTGAATTGGTACAATGTAGGTGATATGTGACAAACTCTATTCCTACCTACCTGAGTAGGCCTACAGTTTGAAGGTGCAAGTAACAAATGCTAACTCGTTAATCAATGGGAAAAAGAAAGTAATGATCTTGTAGAGACTTGTTGAATTGATTCTGTAAACATGACCGGGATACGAGGCTATGTTGGATATGTAAATAGGTATCTGCAAGTAGGATGAAATGATTTAATCTGATAATCCGACTCATCTCGACCTTCAACCTTTCAACCTTTCTACCTCTGGTGGATATCCATACTATCCACCAGTATCATCGTAGAATGACCTAAAATCACCAACTTTGATTAGAAGCTCCTATCGAAAGCCACTCTTTTGAATGCCATTCCACTCGTCTAAAACCTTCTTTCCCCCAACCCTCCCCTCATCATCAACATTAACCGGGGCGGTGGTTCGACCGTACTGATGTGTCCCATCCCCTCCCATACCACCAACAATAAGAACGACAATAAAATCACAGCAGCAGCAGTGCGCTCAATTTTTTTATCTTTTTCGAAAAGGGGGATATAGAACAACAAAAGTAAAAAAAAAAAATGGCACCGACCAAGTACCACAAGTTCCCGGCGGGCGAGCGCTGCGACGAGTGCGGCTCGCGGCACTGGTACGCGCAGGACGCGCTGCGGTACTGCCGCCACGGCCACCGGCTCGAGGGTTTCGCCGCGCACGAGGGCGACGAGGACGACTTCGGCACCCAGGGCCGCGTCTCCCGCCGCAAGCGCGAGCGGCGCCAGAAGGTCGCCCTCAAGCTGACGGGCCCCCACGCCCGCGCCCTCTACCTCGAGGCCCTGCAGTTCGTCCTGCTGCGCCAGGTCCGCTGGCTCGTCGGGGGGAAAGGATTTCCTGCTGATCTTGAGGAGCTGGTCAGGGCGCTTTGGGCGTTGAGGGTCAGGGGGCTCGTGGGTGATGGGGAGGAGGGGGACGAGGGCAGGACGGGAGGGGAAGGGGAAGGGGAAAGGGAGGCGTGGAGTGCGAGTGAGGGTGGGGGTGGTGAGAGTGAAGGGGAGGAGGAGGATACGCGGGGATGGGGCGCTGATGCCAAGGGCAAGCTGAAGCTGCCTAGGCTGGTTGACACGGTGGTGTTATGCTACTTGGGGTGTTTGGTGCGGCGGTTACCGGTCACCACGGCGGATTTTCATGGGTGGTGTCAGAGGGGGGAAATGGATTATCTGGCTGCGGTACGTGGTTCCTCCTTACCCCACTGCTTCCGGGCGACTGCCGATGATTATGATCATAATGGGGGCCGTGCTGATGTATTTGTTGTTGTTGTCTAGCTCAACGGCATACCGCGCAACGTTCGCGATCGCCTGCCGGCCGAGTATCTCCGCGCTCTGCAGGTCAGAGATCATATCAAGCCGGGGTATCTCCAGAATGCCGTTCAGAAACTCATCATATCGTTCCACGCCCGGTTCGACATGATCTTTCCGCCGCTGAACTATGCCCCTATGATTATTCGGCTGATTACGGAGCTGACATTACCTGGTATGTTCCACGCCCGCGCGGGAATTGGCGAGTTATTCCAAAAACTAACGAGGCGTAGTTGAAATATACCCGACTGTCAAGTATATGGCAGAACTATTGAAAACGGATTACTCGTATCCTATAGGAAACAAGATGATTCGCACGATGGACAACCCGGAGGCATTTCTGGTGACGCTGATAATCGTGTCTACGAAACTGCTCTACCCATTAGACGGCGTTCAACGACCTCCGGTCAGTCATTACGATCCAAGAAGCACCAAGATCGACTGGGAGAAATGGAAGAATACTATAGAAAATGAACAGACAACCACTAAAAACTCTGCAAACCTGATTCCGGGCGAGGAATATAAGGTTACGGCCAACGATGTTCTCACCATGGACAAGACGAGACTGGATGACTTTATGGACTGGTTCGAGAAGATGTGGATAGGAGACGGAGATCCAAAAAGTAAGTTACTCATGCTCGCCATGTAGTCTGTATTTATAGATATCTACGGTCGTACTTACTCTACAACAGCGGTCGAGAGAATCCGCGAGCCGTTCCAGGAACAGAAACGACTCTCAGAGCCAGCCAGATCCAGATCCGACCAGGAAGAGCTGATCGGAGCGGGCTACGAGCAGATCAGAGCGAGGTACGCCATCTTGAACAGTGCCATGACGCCGGTAGAACCCGTGGAAGCCTACGCGTCGGACGAGGAAAAGAGACACCCGCGGAACTTCTGTCCGGTCTGGCGCAGCGAGGCGGATCTCCCACCGGTGGCGAAGGTCTTGTACGCCAGGGCGGCGGGGCTGGCTGCTTTGCCGCTGGATACTTTGTTGTTGTGTGCTGTGCAGGTGGAGAGACAGTTGGAGGTTTGGTGTTTGAAGCAGGCGAAGGAGAAACGTGGTAAGGAGAAGGGAAAGGGGAAGGGGAAGCAGGTCTGGACTGGTGACGACTCGCTTGAATGATGGATCGAATTTGCATATTTAAATCAATCAAAACAACCTTAAAGTACAATATTTTAACTATCGAAGATTCCTGGGCAACAACATCGCCACCCGTTCCTGCCTTTTAATCCTCTGTAGAGTCATTCGTTTGCCTGCCATCGTTTGCCTGCCATCAGGGAGTATGTGTCTTTAGATAGTGCGTCATATCAGTTTGGCAGCCATATCTGCCAGGTGCCACGGAGCTGGCAAGCAAGCGACCTGCGCAAGCAAAATTCGACCATCAAAAAAACCAGTCAGGTGACTGCCCACAATAGGGTTCTTTTTCGCTACCCCCACCGAAATTGTTGCGGGCGAAGACAGAGACCATCATCACTCCGAGTTTTAACCCATTACAACATCAGCACATTCACGACGATACAGCCAACAGTAAGTGCCATATTTGCCCTCGCGACAGCATTTCGAGACAGAATACTAACAATAATGCGCTTCCAGTGCAGATGTAAGCGATTCCACCTACCATCGACGTTCATTCATCCGACGCTCTTGCCACCCGCGCGATCGACACCTCTGCAACGATCCGAAATTGTTATTTACTGACGGAAATGATAGCTTCGTGAAGACCCTGACGGGCAAGACTATCACCCTCGAGGTGGAGTCTTCCGACACCATTGACAATGTCAAGTCCAAGATCCAGGACAAGGAGGGAATCCCCCCCGACCAGCAGCGCCTGATCTTCGCAGGAAAGCAGCTCGAGGACGGCCGAACCCTCTCTGACTACAACATCCAGAAGGTGCGCAAATTACGAACCAAGAGCGTGTCGATGGAAATAGATAAGGAATGGTACTAAATGTTTTATTGTGCAGGAATCCACTCTCCACCTGGTCCTCCGTCTCCGTGGTGGTATCATCGAGCCTTCGCTCAAGGCTCTCGCCTCCAAATTCAACTGCGACAAGCAGATCTGCCGCAAGTGCTACGTAAGTATTTTTTTCCTGTCTGCTCTCTATGGGACAGCAACGTCTGGAAAGATTTCATCACATCTAACTTGAATATCCTTTGCGCGTATAGGCTCGTCTTCCTCCCCGAGCCACCAACTGCAGAAAGCGAAAGTGCGGACACACCAACCAGCTCCGCCCCAAGAAGAAGCTCAAATAGACGACTCGCGCTCGCTGCTTCTTCCTCCTCAATATCTCCTCGGCGTCTGGTGGTCTTCGGCAATTATGAGAACGACTGGTGGACCAGTAGAACAAGGGAAAAGGGAGAAGGATGTGTGTTCTGTGGATGAAATCGATGATTTGATTGATTGACGATCGGTGGTTTTGCCATTTTACTACTGCGTGGACGTTAGCATAATCTAGGTCGCGTACAATCAAGTCATGATACGACAAGAAGTTCATTCGCTATCAATTATGTGACAACGCCGGGATGGATCGTGGTCGGCAGGGGAGAAAATATTCCATACACCACTCGGCTTCCAGATGGATGAGGCTAGCTACAGCAGATGTTTTTGCTGTGACACCCGTATGCGCTTATATGAGGTCCAAATGGTGATGGTCTGTAAGAAGGTTTCAACTAGTCGGGCCGTTTGTCTCTTACCGCCGGACACGAATAGTTTAGAGGTTACATGTAATCATCCCTGATTTTTTATGTCTACCTACCCGGTATACAGGTATGTATCTGTCCGTCTTGACACCTGCTATTTCAGCTTTTCACACAGCCAGATTCGCGATAGGGTTGGCTGGCTGACCACTCATCGCGCCGTCACTATCAGGAAGATGGAATGGAGCCAATTGATTGATTAATTGATTGCTTTGCCTTGAATAACACGGGCTCCCATGATTTCCTTTGAAGCCTTTGTATCATAGTATAGTGGTGTTGCGCAACAAACTAACTGCATTACACATCTCGACAATGAGCTTCTTCTGTATAGGTATGTCATTCGATGCTGAAGCTGAAGCATGACAAGATAGATCATCTCGTCTCGTCCGACTTTCTGTATTACTTCGGTGATGGTATGGAATGTGATCTAAATAAGTACTTAAGAGGTAGGTAGTCAAACGGGGTCCTGCCTTGCCTGTGTGCGTCCCTCTCCCTCTCCCTCTCCCTCTCCCTCCCCTCCCCTCACCCCGGACTAGGTCGGACTGGTCTCGTCTTGGGAGACGCCAATTTCAGGTCGGAGTTACCTCAAGTAGATAGGTAAGTAAGTAAGGTACCTTCAACGGATGGAATATAGAAAGGGTTTCCCGTCTCATGCCAGAAAGCGAGGCGGCTTCGGGGGCAATGAATGAATGTACGAATAAATGATAATCGCTCACTCGCAGCAGGATACCCCTCGTAGGTAGATAGGCTTTTGGTGGTGTTTTCTTTCCCCAGTTAGCCAGCCAGCCAGCCAGCCAGGAAAGCTAATCTCCCTTCCCTATTGACCTGAGAATCGTGCTGCCCAGCCAGCCAGCCAGTCGGATCGGCAAGTGAGCAGCGAAAGAAGAAACCGGCCGTATCGAAGGGGAAAAAAGGGGTGAGTGACTTGTGTGTGTTGTGTCGCGGATGAGCATGGCACGAGTACAGTAAGTTCACGCGTAAGAGACGGATGGAGGAAAGAGAGAGAGAGAGAGAGAGAGAGTTTGGTTGCCGCCGAGAGGTTTGCTAAGTAGGTTAGTGGCCAGGCGTCATGAAAATGGTAGCTTAGGTAGTTAGTTACAGCGGAGATGCTGCGGTTCTATCTTCCTGTCGTTGGCTACATTAGATAAGGGAGGACGGTCGATGTTTCTCTTATTAGGGCAAAAGGGGGACCGTTGTGCGGTAGGTGTGTATGCCACAACATGATGGCGGGCAAGGTTGTAAGAACCCCTATATTCTTCCTGTTCTACGCCGCGTCGCGTCGGAGACAGCGTGTCGAGGGCGTGTAGACGATGAGTAACTCGTCTCTCGGTCTCCTGCGCGGTGTGTGTGTGTGTGTATGTAAACTATGAGTAGTATACCATGACTCCCATCCTAGTGCCGGTCTAGAGACCAGCCCCCTCTGAAAACTCAGAGAAGGCGCATTGTTCGGAGAGAGGGGATCAGTTCCTCCGGCAAGTAATCACGCACGAGGAGTTTGTCGAGTGATCGGATGTGTATCTAGCACATTTACTTGCGCCTATCCCTTGTCCAGCAGTTTCTGGGTGGCGGCGGGCAATAATCACGGTCCGCGGATGGACCTGCGACATGACGATGCGTGAGTCAATCTCGACGGTCTTCCCCGAGGGGAGGAAATTGTCTCCTCCCGCAAGGCGAGAAACAGGAACCCCCTCCGGACGAGGCCCGGCAGACCTACGATGGTTGGACAGATCGCGCACGGGTTACCCAGCCTTTTCGCATTGGTGACAAGGCGTCTGAGCCGCTCAGGGCTCGGGATCTCAACATCACTACCTAGGTAACTCGGCCTTCAGGTTCACCGACAAATTGCCACCCATGTTGCTTGGGGTTCTCGTTTCCTCGTCTGCTCCATTATGGATGTGAGACCTATCACCCGGCTCGGCTGTGTGCGTGGCCGCGGGGATGGACTGGGCACTGATCCCCGACTGGATGGACGGGGGCGGCGTGCTACCAGGTGGCTGGAACCCGGGCAAGTCCCCGGAGGGTAGCAACACTCGTAAAGGGGAAGATATGCATCGTGAGATAGTCCGATGTCATGCGGGCGAGACGGGAATGCGCAAACTTGCTACCTACCTGGCATGGCAAAGAGGATGGTTACTTGCGTTTCACATGGGTCTCCTACGGACCTCGTCCGAGACCAATTCGCCCACCTGGCTAGAGCTTCGAATGCCATGGTCCTTGCTAGTAATCACCAGTCGATCGGGTCATACTTGAAGCATGCTGTAAGTTGGTCTGTATATCCGAGGTTCTCTGGGTTGGATTCACCTGTAACCAGTAGTCCAAACGACCTCCAGTCAAGCCCCTTTTCATTGTAGGCGAGTTCGCTCAATGAATACAGTGATATACCTTGAGCACCCCTGATTCGATAACTACCTACATGTAAGTACTCTCATCCTTTGTTTAAGTACAACTAAGGCTGCCCAAGAAAGCCCGGGAGTAAGCCCCAACTCCTTTTCAGGGAAACCGCCTCGTATAGGGTAGGTATGCTCTACTATATGCAACAAGACCGTCTTATGGATAACACGGTCGCAGGAGTGCTTCTTTCGTGAGCACCTAAGTTATCAGATCACACGCGGTGCGTCTATGGGACAGTAACCATGCTCTCGGGCGGAAGCTGGAAAACGTATGTTCACTATAGTCCCATTCCACCCTTCGACATGCGCCCTTGAAGTCGTATATATTGCATATACCTACCTACCTTGTACATTTGTATGCTTCCCCAGCCGTCTGGGTTGTATGTTTGAATATGAATAGGGGGGCAATGGATCTCACCCGACTGCGAACAATGCGAGTCACAGCAGCGATTCCCCACCAAGACCCTGGGCGAAGTGACTGCCAAAACAAATTGCAAGGGTTCATTCATTAAGCTCATTATGAGCAGCCAATGGGAACCCAGAATAAGTGTCTGCGCTAAGCTACCTGCGCTTTTTACGTTACATCAGCTGCGGCTAAAGCTCGGCGTGCTTCCGTGTCCTCAAACGTAATGTCACTTTCGACAGTATTAAGACAGCTTAAGCTTCAACCGCTGTGAGTGGTCAGGAACACACTACCACCGCTAAACCACCACCACCACCAACATCATCCACGGTCTGAGCCAAGCTCGCCGATTTCTCTACTGGCCTCGCGGTGAGCTTGAATTGGCGCTGCAGCAATCATGTCCGGAGCAGGATACGACGTCGTCGTCGACGTTGACGATGAGGTAGGTCTTGCTACTGCTGCTTTTTGCCTCCAATCCTGAACGAATCTGCCATCGTCACGAGCGAGAGATGATACGATATACGAACGTTATGAGACGGATGCCAACGACTCCCATGATGAGGCATCAAAATATACGCACGTTGCAAACAGAGAAAGGATATATGGCTAACAGATACCCCCCAACCCAAACCTACAGGGCGACCTCGGCCACACCGATCTTCAAGAAGACCTAGAATTCCACAACTCGAGCTTCAACGAGCCCTCGGGCGGGCGCAACAAAGCGCACCACGCATCGTCCCCCGGTCTCCCGCCCCCGGCGACCGCCTCTACCGGCGCGGGCGGCGGCGGCGCCGGCTCGAAGCGGTTCCTCTGGTCGATATCCTTCTACGCGCAGTTCTTCGACGTCGACACGTCGTCGGTGGTGCAGCGCTGTTGGGCCGCCCTGTTCCCGCGCCAAAACTTCCTCGACGTGCTCGAGGGCAACCCGGACCTGTACGGCCCCTTCTGGATCGCCACCACCGTCGTGCTGATCCTGTTCCTCGGCGGCACCATCTCCCAGTACCTGGCGAGCAACGGCCAGGGGCCCTTCGCGTATGATTTCAAGCTGTTGAGTGGTGAGTCCTGTTTTTTTCTCTATTGTGGTGAGAGGGCCGGGGGAGAGGGGAGGGGAGGGGGAGGGTATCAGAGAGGGATTCGTCTACATTTACCCCTTTCTGCCGTACCGTTCCTCCCTCAAAAAGCTCCCGTTGGACATCTCTACAAACACCCCGATCAAGTCAAGAAGCTGACCCAGAACGCGCAGGGGCCGCCGGCCTGATCTACGGGTACACGCTGGTCATCCCGACGGTGCTGTTCGGGGCGCTGCGGTACTTCGGGTCCGAGTCGGCCAACCTGCTCGAGTGCTGGGCGCTGTACGGCTACGCGAACCTCATCTGGATCCCCGTCGCGCTCATCAGCTGGTCGCCCGTCACCGTGCTCAACTGGGTCTTCGTCGGCCTCGGCTTCGGCCTCTCGGTCGCCTTCCTCCTGCGCAACCTCTACCCCGTCCTCAGCGCCACCGACCGCCAGACCAGCAAGGTCCTCCTCGTCCTCGTCGTCGCCCTCCACCTCGGCCTCGCCGTCGCCATCAAGGTCCTCTTCTTCGCCGCCGGCAGCCCCGTCTCCGACGTCGGCGATCAGAAACCGGATGCCGGCGCTGGTGCGGGCGCGGGTGACGATGCGCCGCCTACGGATCCTTCACGGTTCTTCTTGTTTTGAGTGGAATTGGAGGAGGGTGGTAGGGAATGGAGTTTTTTTTTAAGGCAAGAGAGTAGCATTTCATCAGGAAGAATTAAACTTGGAAGATACACTGTTGTACGAGTGAGTGGTCAGTGGGCATTATCTGGCGTAAAAGGGCGAAGATCGATCAATCGAAAATCGGGTTACATTGCTTTTGATGTACACTACCTAGCGATAGACACTACCTATGTGGTCTATCCATGCTTAAGGACCCCAACAATGGAACGTGACGAGTAGTTTTGGTGTTCAAATCTCAGACGATATAGTTGAAGTCTGTACAGCTTCTTTCTTGGAACTGAATGACTGCCTATCTGACTACACTATCTACAACTAGACTATGCGATTTGGTGTATGAATGGGGGAGTAAACCCACGTGTGTATCATAGTTACAAAACCAGGGGGCTTGATATCGGGCGCTGCCTACAGTATTCCCATGCAGAGATGCCCTTGTAGTAAACGATATCGTCTGCCCCTTGTTTTACTTTACTTCACTTCACTTCACTTCCCCCCCTCCCCTTTCTTCCCCTTCCCCTTCCACTTCCCCTTCCCCTAGCTATATATATATATATATCACACCCTCACCGCTCCACCGCACCCCCCTTCCCCACCCAATCGACCCAGCTCCCCGGGTACTCGCCGACGCGCTTCCACCCGGCCTCGCGGGCGATCCCGGCGGCGGCGCGGCTCCGCACGCCCGCCTTGCAGTAGAACACCAGCTCGCGGTCCGGCGGCGGCCTCTCGAACCCGTACCGGTCCTCGAACTCGTCGGCGGGCACCACGAAGCTGTCGGGCTGGCTGGCCACGGGCACGTTGAGGGCGCCCGGGATGCGGCCCTCGGACGCGAGCTCCGAGGGCTCGCGCGTGTCGATCAGGGTGATCTCGGCGCGGGCGGTGGGGTTGGAGGTCAGGTGCTGGATCTGTTTTTTTTGTTGGAAAGTGGGGGTTAGTCGAGGGTTTCTTTTTCTTGATCTCTTTTTTCCCTTTCTCTTCCGGGTCTGGTTTGGGATTGATGATCGACTTTTGGGCTTGGGTGATGGGATGGAAGGGTTTTCCATATTGGTAGGTTTCTGAGGAATAGAAGAAAAAAGAGAATAGGTTCTGGAGAGCGGCGCGCAGGAGGCCGGGCAGGCAGGATAGAAACAGGATAAGACAAGGACGACAATAAAACCACAAAACAGCAACCGCAACACACAAGCCCTACTCAAGGTAGATAGGTAGGTAGGTATCGCATTCAAATAAACAAATCCATCCACACATACCTCGTCAAAACTCCAAATCTTGCTCCCCGCATCCGAATCCTCCGACTTCCAACGCACTCCCCCGTACGCGGCCTTTCTTCTTCTCGCCACCACGTCCAGGTCCAGGCCTACACTCCATTGTTGTTGCTGCTGCGAGATGTTGAGCCTTGGCGCGGCACATGTCCTAGAAACGGACAGGGCTCTTGTAGAGACGCGGGCTGTGGTCACGGCGGCGGGAGCCGTAATAGTAGGTCGTGCGCTCGCCTTCGTCGTCGTCCTCGTGACGCACCACCATGACCGCGACAGCGCGGCGAAAGGGGAGGCAGTGGTGGTTATGAGTCTGCGGGTCGCCATTGTGGGTTTGTGCTGCTGTGGTGTGGTCGGGTTTTTTTGCGGGATATTCTACCCTGGTTCGGGATGTAGGTATATACGTTCGATAGTATATCGCTTTAGTAGCTTTCGTTGGTTATCTCCTACTTCGCTGTGGTGGTTTTTTGCGCCCTCGGTTTTCTATTCCCAACCGGGCCTCGTGGCGTTTTTTTTTTCGGGAGCTTCAGGAGCTCCCGGCGTAAGGTCCAACGGAGAAGAATCCAACGAAGGATTTTTTTCTTCTTCCTTTTTCTTCACTGTGATCAACTGCTGAAAATAGCCGTTGACCTTCTTCTTCCTTTGCCAGATGCCGGTGTTTGAAGGAGGGTCGTTATCGTTATTGGGGAGGGAGATGGAGAGGGAGAGCTCCAAAGATGATTGGGGGTTTCGTTTGTGATGTCACTGCCATTGGGTGGGCTAGGTTAAGTACTTTGGTAGCGTCGACGAACCCCTGACGTATGGAACCTTACATTGCCCAGCATTCATCCGGATGGTCGGAACTCGTCAGCAGATCAAATTCAACGAACATAAAAAGGATTCATTATACACAGTAGGTGTTGACGTATTTCAGCCGCAATCTACTTTCAACTACGTTCGTACCATTGCTGACTTACTCGGTGTCTTGTTCTCGAAGCTCACGACGGCTACTTTGGAGGAATATACAATAACCGCTATCGACGCCGAGTGTTCATCAAGGACTCGGTTGAGATTGCTCGAATTCTAGGTCTAAGGCTAAAGCATCCGAACTGCTGGCTTGGCTCGCTCGCTAATAAGCAAGTCTACCTTCAGGCAAATATATACAGGATCATGATTACAATTATTCTATAAGTTTCTTTCTTCATCAGGTCTTGAGCGTACTGGCATTGCCGCCAGCACACCCTCACAAGCTCTGCGAGAGTTGTGGTCAGGTTCAAATCGTCCTTTTCTTTCTTCTACGTCAAGGCACCAGCTCGACATGCATTTACCACTTTCTCTCCTCGAAAGTCAGGGGGCAATCATCCTGACAGCACGTTAGCATGGCAGGGAATAGTCCAAATTAACAGATGCAACATACCTTAGGGAAGATGGTAGCAAACACCTTGATCTTTTCAGAGTCAGGTGTAGCGTGATGGGTCCAGTTCATGAGAAGAGAAGCCTTTCCGATCATCAGAACAAGGTTGAGCTGGGCGTAATGCTGGCCGAGGCAATAGTGAGGACCGGTTCCGAACACGAGATAGTTCTTGGCACCCTTCTCCTCGGCGTCTCCGGTGTAGTATCGTTCGGGGTCGAATTCTTCTGGGTTCTCGTACACCTCGGGATCCCGAAGGGCCATGTACGTTGTTGGGATGATCATGGCACCTTTGGGAACGGTATATTCGGGGGTGATCGGGAAAGGCTTCTTGGCCTTGTATGGGACCATGATGACAGGAGGTCGCCACCGGAGAAGTTCCCTGATAACTGCACGCGTATAGGTCATAGACTCGAGCTGATCCATGTTCACAGGAGCGTGAATATCACCATTGCGCACACGGTAATTCTCGTCCCGAACACGATCCAAGACCTCGGGGCGCTGTGCCATAATCTGGAACAAGTTTGTGGCAGCGCTGCTTGTGGCGTCCTGGGAAGCGAAGAGGAAGGTGAACAGGGTCCTCGAGATTTCCATGTCGGAGAACTCGCGAATCATGGGAGACGGCTTGCGCAAATCGTCGGTAGGGAGACCTTTCTCGGAGGCGTCACGCCATCTCTTGGAATCGATCATATCCTTGACCCAGGCGTCCATGATACAGGTGATATCGCCCCCAGCAGCCATCCGCGACTTGGACTTGGCGGCGCACTTCGCAAATTCATCCATAACCATGGCGGCAGCCCTCTTTCCATACCACGTTCGGGTGTAGGGAATGATGATGGGGAAGTTGACCAGGTCGAGGGCGGCAGTGACTAAGTAGTAGTCATCCGAGATTTTCTTGATCGAAGAGTCAGGCATGTAGTAACCGACGAACGTACGGAGCGACACGGCGCACATGAGCTCGCGGAACTCGTGCATGAACGGGAATGGCTTGCCCTCCTTTTCCTTGGTGATATTGAGAAACCTGGAAAAGTATTGCTTATACACAACTTCCTGGTTGGGTAGGTAGTAGTCGAGCGCCTTGCGGGTAAAGAGACCATTCAAGCCCTTGCGGTAGTCGACGTGGGCCTTGCCGTCCAAGAAAACCCAGCTATCCTCCCCAAGGATCTTGGTAGCGATATCGACGACACATGGCTTGACGTAGGTCGGGGAGTTGAAGATCTTGCGAGCCAGATCACGAGGGGAAGCGATGACAACGAATCTAACAACCATAGAAGTCAGCTCGAATGGGTTCAAAGGGGGGGAGGGACCCAGGCCAGAGCACATACTTGTGGAAGACCGAGACACAGCTTAGAGGTCCGCTGTTCCATTTCCAGATATATTCCTCAAATTTGGGATTTAGAGACTGAAGAAAGGGGCCCATGAATGGCTCCTTCATGTACGGGCCAACAATGGAACCCTTTTGTATCAGATAGCTAACTATAGAGGCAGTTGGTGATCAGCCAGTGAGATTCGCTCCATTGGAAGTACATGGTGGCCTACTTTGGTCATATGCGACTGCGAGGCCAAGGAGGGTGAAGACCCAGGTCATGAAACTAGCATTCGCGACTGCGTCGACTATATGATCGACCTGGGGAGACAAATTCAGAGGGAATTTCGCATCCGCCAAAGGCGAAGCGAAGCTCGTGGCGTTGGCAGCCATCGTAGGTGAATCTCCGGCAAGCAAGGCGGCTTGTCAGTGTCCGACTACGCGATAAACGATAAACGGAAACTTCAATGTTGCCCGGGCGAGAAGCTAGATATCCTCCGGATGATAGGGTCTAGGAAGCGACACGGAGGGGGAAACTGGAGGAGAGAGGAAGAGGAGGGTTGTGACAAGACCCTTTTTGAGGTAGAGAGAGAGGAAAAGAGGCGGTTGAGAGGGTTGAAGTATGTAAAGGAGGGAAGTGGAAATGGAGATAAATAAATTCTTAGATTACTAGCAGGGACGGCATGTACCGGTACCTACACGCTCGGGACCCTTTCTTTGCGACCCCCTGCAGATTAGGGCATATTCCGTATTATTGCTCGATAGTGTTACCGAGCCATGGTCGCGACTCGAATCGAGTTCTTTGTTTCTCAGTGATACTTCGTAGATGATTCATAGAAATAACTGGCAAGCTATGCGCTGCTGAAAATACCGTACCGGAAAGCAACGCTTGCGACTTGCTCACTGTGATAGTTGGCATTGAAAGTACATCAATATGTCCAGCGCGCGTGCTAATAAGGAGGCATTAGCTAGAGGTATTCTGACTTACAAGTCTTGTCATCCAATGTATCTATACCCGACTCCACTCTTTCCAATCTTGACAATCGGAGTCTAAAACCATTAGGGAGCTGTCTCTTTTCGCGGTTGGGAGAAATCCGCAGGCTGTTTCATGATGCCATTCTTCTCTGTACGGTTTAGTCTCCGCCTCTCCTGAATATTTAATGATCTGTCCACCTACTCGATCTCTCGTATGTGTCACAGTGTAACGCATATCGATACCACTTCTGCAGTGCCCTTTGCGGGGCTCGCCTCTTCCTGCGGTGCTGATGTGCGAGTCTTCATGCTGTCATCTCGCAGTACTGCAGTGATGCGACCAAATCCGACAGAAGGGACACAAACGGAGAGCTCCTGTAGGCTGACATCTTTTTCCATGGGAAACCCCTGTCCTTTTGTAATGCAATGCGCGTGCTTCGCAATTGGCCAATCAACAGCTTCGGGTCCCTTTCACCCATCCACTCACCGCCACTAGATTAGGTTTAGGTCCTTAAGCTTTCTTCAGAAAGAGAATACGAATACGATACGAGCGAGCGTGCCAGCATGCCCGCCATCCATGGATGTTCCAGAAAGAACGCTCCGAGGCGGGGTGGCGGACACTTTCCCCAAAAAGGACTAACGCCCTTTCAAGTCTATCGGGCTGGGCAGGGATTTCATTACCGGCTGGAGCGATACTATCATACATCGTACCCAAACAACATTGAAGAGCACGATATGGTTTCATTCTCATACCGATTTTCGTCAGCCTTGTACGAGCAGGCCCTTCAAGCCTCTGACGATGTCTCAACATCCTCAGATGATGCTCATATTAGCATATGGACACTGGCACACTGCTGCTCTGCATTGCCGTTAAGAGGAAGTAAGTATGTATGAGAGAGCAATCCAGGCAGCCAGGGAGCAAGAGCTCGAAGAGCGAACAACTAAACATGAGCAAGCCAGCACTCCAGTCAAGCAGCCCAAAACTGCTTCATGCTGACTGAGGATTCAAGCAGGCGTCCTCTTAAGGGTGCTTGCTATGAGCTACCAAGACATGATACCACAACACACAGAGGAGGCCGGGACCACATCACTTCATGACGCCACTAATAGACCAATAATCGTTGGCTGTGTACTTTTGTATTCATCGATTCGCACTGGAGTCCATCTTCGTTTGGCCCTTTGCACTCGGCTTTCTAGACACCAGGGAAGCGTATCCCAGCATCGTTTTTGTCTCAGCATCCTCCTGGTTTCTCTGTAGGACCACGATGAGTGGATTTTCTTGGCGTGGGATGAAGATGTAGCCCCAGAAACAATCGGCTGGTAGAGGTTTACCTCGCCAGACCTTCTTCTCAACCAATCGCGTGTTCACAAGTTCCGCGCAGATCGGTTTATGCTATTTCCAGTCATCTTGCTGACACTTCCTGATGCAATACCAGGCACCACAGCCGCGGACGCACTCCGGATGTCGACAAGCATGTGTTTAAAGCGACATGTTCAGCGTCGACGTCCTCCCATCCCATCCTCTATCCATTCTGCTAACCTTCCCACCCACGCGAAGTCTAAGTTTCCCAGGACAGACTTATCAGCGATGTCAATCCTCTGTCTTCTCATCATAACCATCAGAAGTATAGCCTCCAGGCATAGCGAAGGGATTTCCACCTTTGCCAAGTCCAGAAAGACCAGATGGACTGGGAAATTCAGACTTCACATGAGTAGGAAGGTGAGTGGAACGGAAAGAGGGGGGATGGGAGACATAGTATTAGCATCGCTGTTAAGTCTGTCCTGCAAACGCCTAGCTGCATCCCCATCCGTCCGCTCACCCTGAATCCTGTCCCATTCGTGTTGTTGAGTCTCGATATCCTCCTGAGTTAAGTCGATCAGATTCCCAGGCTCGTTGGCAGCATATAACTTGTCGCCGAAAAGAGTGTCAACGACGTAGTCGTCAAACACATATGCTGCCAACGAGCTTGGGAATATGATCGACTTAACTCAACAACTCTTGACTGACGCCAAATTCAAAGGGATTTGCTCCCGATGACGGTCAGTCAGACAGTCGGGATCGCAACCCGGGCAGCAGCAGCAAGCGGTAGGCGATCTACCCCACGGGAAAGATGTAGGGCGCGCTCAACCCCCATCTCCCAACTTTCGTCGTTGGGTGTCACGCCCGGACGCGCCATGACTCACACACGCAAGGCGGGTCTTTCCTCCCAGGGTCTCACGAGGTAAGCCGCCGGGCTTATCCAGCGCTCGAAGATGAAGAAAATATGGCGGAGTCGGGATATAACACGACTGCCCCCACTCCCGCGAATCGGTTGGTGATGTGGTGGCCAAACATCATCCTCGTTGAGCAAAGTCAATATCCACAAATGAGGAGACGTAACTCCTCAGGCAGCTAGTCGAGAGAAAATCAGCAGCGGTCTTCTGGATGATATAAAGTATCGCTGAGACATCATAGGGACTCAAGGTCCCCTCTAGCCTGTGAGCATCCGCGGTTGAGATTGCTACCTTGGGAATTGACGATGAGATCGACGCTCTCGTTGGCGCTGGGCAGGATCTGGACACCATCGGTATGGCTGGGATCGGTGGCGGTACTGGTGCTGGGCGTAATGCTCTCGTTGGCGTTGGGCACAAAGCTGTTACTACCTCGGGCGTTGTTGCTGTGTGTGGAGGGGTGTGCCGCGTTGGATCTGTTTGATTCCTCGAGGTTGCCGCCGTACTGTTGTTGCTTGAAGCCGAATGGTGGGTGGCCGAACGAACACATAAGCAGCAATACGGGTTCGACTCCCATAGCCGGCACGTGGCGTTTGCTCTTATCTACGCCATCGTGCTCTTGCTCGAAGTGGCTGCCGTTTTGTAGCTGGAAGTTGGTGATGTTGTCGAAGTCGTTGATAACTTCAAAGTGGGTAGCTATCGCTCTCCTCCTCGCCTTCGGGATACCCAGCTCGTGGATAGGAGGATCACGCTTGGTGACTCCCGAGAATGGTGACCTTCCTTGGTTATTGGGTAGGATCACTAGCTCTTGCCACTAAGGACGAACGTCAACATCAGAAATCTCCGATGGGATACCCGCTACTCGTCAACAGAGAGTGGTGGTAACACACCTCGGGACGGTGGATAAGAACCACCCTGGTGGCTACCGCACTGTCCTTTGTTGGTAAATGACCTTAACTCGACGGACACAAAGAAGCGGGTTCCGTGCTGTCTGCAAATTTGAGCTTCGGAGAAACTGCAGGTTTTCTGCTGGTCTTCTGTGGTCGTAAGGTTTAGGTTCTTCCCCTCTGTGGTCGTCACGTTGAGCTTCTTCCACCGAGTGGCCTGTTTCTTGAATTCTTCCTCCAGCTGGCCGGCTTCTCTCGCGGCTTTGATTCAGCCTGCTGCTCTCACTTACTTTCGGCCCCCATGTCTTGAAGCGCTCTCTTCACACGCGCGGTGCTCCGCCTCCATAAACTGAGTTCCTTGTACAGCTCCGGTGATTCCTCGATAAGTCTGGCTCGGTTCAGTTCTGCACCACTTTATGTTTTCGGGGGCATCGAACGAGAGCGGGTGAGCAGAGCCAGGCTATCGAGGAATCACCGGAAGTATGGAGTTCAAGATTTGAGGCCCCAAAATAAGTTAAGCTTTGTGATAAGTACTTCCAATCATCTTGCTGACACTTCCTGGTGCAATGCCAGGCACCACAGCCGCGGACGCACTGCATGTCGGCTTCCTTGTCGCACACAATGCAAAGCTTGTGGTCGACAGCTGGATCATCCTCACGGAGCTGGTCGTGGGTACAGCGCGGATAGATTGAACCATCGTACATGGGGCGGATGGCTGCCTTAGTCAGAGATAGTTTATTGACAAGAACCGGATGTTGGTGGTTCTTGACTTGGGGTTGAGCAGCAGAGGCCGGACAGGCTATCGAGGAATCTCTGGATCCCCACCGCTCCCCTCCCAGCTTGTAGACAAACACGAAGAAGCGGCTGCTTGGCGTCGAGGTTAAGTGCCCGGTCAACTCATCAGGACCGGGCGTGGTAAAAGCACACTATAGGCAGTTACCTTCTTGCCCTGGTGCCAGGCCTGGGCTACGTGTTTAATCACCGTAGAGACGCTGACAGCATGTTCCGGGGTCATTGGGGCTGGGACAACGTCGGGGAGGACCCAAACATATCTCGAGTAGATCTCGGATGTCGATGTCATTGGTAGCGTATTGTGGCCCGCCGGCACAGTCCACAACCAGTTTCTGGTACAGGTACTGCTCGATACCTACCCCTCCATCTAAGAGGATAGGTCAGTGTGGACTTACTCGGGAGCTGCAGCATGATGGCATGGTCGCCATCATCTTCGTCTAGCTCGCCTTGCTCCTCTTTGGCGGCTTTAGCAACGACCTGCTTAAGCTTGGCATCGAGCACTTTCTCGAGGAGGACTCCCACTCGACGTTCTCTCTCGTCTGAAGCTTGTGCGCGGCGCTTCTTAGCGAGCACGGGCCTTTCTTTGCCATAGCTGGCTTCCCTGGTCTCCTTCCTCCCTCGCTCGCCATCCTCTGCTGTGGCCAGTGTGCGGCCGATGGTATTCTCGTTTGTCGCCTCCTTGCTGGTTCCAAAGTCGAGGTTGGTCACACACATCTACCGTACACCCCAGTCCAATCCGCGTTGCTAACTATCGCCACGGATTGTGCCGGGGAATCCAGGCGCTTCGTCACAGAGCTTCTTCTGCCTCTTCCTGGATGGATTGTCATCATCCTTATCATCCTCGTCATCGTCCACGACGGGATGTTACGCTTGGTAGTCGCACGTTGAGTTCCGGTAAGCCTGCATGACAGCCTTTGCCTTTCGCCCTCTCCCCCGGCCTTTATACTCTTGGCATTGGTGACAGGAATGGGAAGGTCATCATCATCATCAGAGTCCCAGATAAGTGATGACCCTCTTCTTCCAGACTCCGAGACTGCTGCGTTGAGCAGGTGGTGTTGACGATAATGATGATGGAATGGGACTTCCGATTCTGATACCCTCTAACCAGTCTCCTCCATCGTGATACTCTTCTTCTTCCTGGAGCTTGAAGGGCAGATTCCGAGACGGGCCCTGGTGGTCCTTGTCCTGGTGGTCGTTTCGAATGAATACAATGACGACAGCTGTTGCGCGGCGGCTCGGATCCTGGTCCTTTCGCGGGTTCACCACCATCACCACCATCATCGCCATTATCGCCATTATCGCCATCACCGTCATCTGCACCCGACGACAGCGCCGACAGCACAAAACACAGATACAGGACCTGCTGCCGATACTCCTGCACCCGATCGAAAAAACGCACGGATCAAGGCTTTGCCCCGGATGCCCTCGCTTCTTGAGCGCCGCGGTGCTGATGGTGCTCGCGGAGGCCTCGTAGTGGCCGGCTAGGGACTGGATTTGTCTTGCCGAGGCTTGCGTCGCGTGGTGGGCGGAATCGAGGCTTTTGGCCCTGCGCCGCCTGTAGGGTGGCGGTCAAGAGCCGGTGTTGAGGATGATGGGATGAGACCTCCGATCCTGATGCCCTCTAAACCAGTGTGATGGTGATGGTGGAGGGGAAAGGCTTCCTTTCACCTTAGATCTCTGAATCATCGTCGTCATACTCGTCCACCTCGACTTCGTCGTCCTCGTCGCCGGGTATCTTCTTCTTCTTCTTCGCGGCAGCTTTTTCCTTGCGGGAGCTGCCACGCTTTTTGGCCGGTCTGGCCTTGCTTGGTCTTGCCGGGGCCCCTTGGCCTTCTTCGTTGCAGATTCGGCTCTCGAGCGAAGCGACCTGGCCCTCGCTGGTATCTATACCGCACGCCTTCACGGGGCCGCTCGTGTGTATGTATGTATGCCTTCGAACTGAATGGAGGGGTAAAGAAGAAGAAGAATGGATTAGTTTGGGGTTTGGGAGGGAGGGGGAGGAAGAAGGGATGGAAGGACGAAGAAGAACTTACGTGGGCACCCTGCCTTCACTTCGTCTACTTCGTCAGCTTCTTCGTCGACCTCTTCCATCTTGCGCTTCTTGGGAGCGCGCGCTTTCGGCGCAGGTTCCTTTTGGAACCCCCAGCATTGCTGACGTTCCGGGCCTCAAGAGTCTCTCGTACCGCTTGGCGCTACGGGAAGACACAATGTTAGTTCATAGTCGGGGAGAAATGAAGGGCGAGGGGGAAACATACGCGGCTCCCTTGGTAGGTAGGAGTCAGTTACCTCTGAATGGTAAATAACTAATAGTAATCGTAGGAGAAGGAGGCATAGTAGTAATGGTCAGGTTACTAGCTATTGCCGTGATGGGTGCATGATGGATGGTATATATAGGAAAACTGGTAAGTATGGTAGAATGAGTAGTTGTTGTAGTAGGAAGAGGAGGAGGAGGAGGAGGAGGAGGAGGGGAAGGTGATTGCCATGGAGGAATTAAATCAGAAATGGAGGAATCAAATCAGAAAACAAGCTTGGTACTTATAGGCTGGACGACAACGAGGCGATTCGCAGCCCACGAGACGCCGACGGTGGGGGCGACAGTCGCGGACCGGGGCGACACATACAGACCGGGTGTTGGAAGAGACAATGGAACGAGACGTGGGGATGCGACCCTAGGCTCTGGAGAACACCTCCGCACCCCCGGGGACGGTGGCCGTGCGGGAGGACACGTGACTCAGGGATAGGGGTAAAAGCACCAACGCACCAATCCAGGCGTTGGCGGTGATGTAGGTCACGTTACTCCTTATGTGCGTGCATTGAACTGGTCTCTCCCACCAGAAGCCAGTGAGCGATCAAGCAAATCATAAAGCCAGCCAGCCAGCCAGTTTGTCACAAGCTATAAAGATTATGCAGCTCGCATAAAGAATGCAATAAACAAACAGGTCGACCTTTCAGATGTGATATATATATAAAAGACCATTAGCCCGGGGTATGTTGGTTTTAGAGGAATATTGTATATATATTCATAAAAGAGTAGTCTTAATCAAGTACTAGGCAAAAAAGGCTTAGAAGAAAAAAAAGATAAGAAGAAAAAAAGGATATACAGCAGAATCGAAGACAACACGAGGGGCTCAACATCATCATCATCATCCCCTAACCACAACCACCCTCAAACCCATACATATTTTCCTAAACCTCTCTCTTTCACTTCACAGCTTGCCTACACCGGCATTGGCCTGGACGTTCGCAGCCACGGACGAGGCCGCCGTGGCGGCCGCGACGTTCTTGCCGGAGAAGTAGGTAAGGAAGCTCGTATCGGTGCCGGTGAAGTCGCCGGAGGAGCTGTCGAGCGAGTTGGCGACGCAGGCCCTGCCGAGGCCGGACTCGCAGGCGTCGCTGTCCGAGGTGCTGGCGAAGAAGGCGCCGTCGACGGGGTCCTCGACGGGCGTGGGCACGGAGGCGAAGGCGTTGCCCTCGGCCAGGACCATGGCGCCCTCGCCGATCTCGAAGGCGTGGTCCGAGCTGGCGTACCAGTAGTTGTTGACGGCGTGCAGCAGGGTGTTGCCGCCCACCTTGGGGGAGCGGCCCGAGGTGTGGTGGATGTAGTTGCCCGACAGCGTGACGGTGTCCGAGGAACCCGTGAAGTACAGCGCCCAGTAGTGGTGGTCGTCGCAGGTCGCCGACCACGAGGTCGTCCCGTCGATCTCGCAGTTCGAGATGGTCACGCGGTTCGAGGCCGACTCGCCCAGGACGATGTGCTGGCGGCCGATGAGGGAGGTCTGGTTTGAGGTGAGGGTTTGTTAGTTCAAATATCGAAAAAAAGATTTTTAATTCTTCCGGGGAGGGTTTCATAGCCTGGGTGGCACCTCGACTGTATCTAGCTAGGGCTGGCTGAGGTCGAGGGGGGAAAGAGGGAAAAGGGGGGGAGGGGGGTTGTTTCGAGGGATGGATGGATGGTTTGGCACTCACCTTTACGTGGTCGATCCAGACCATGTCGGTGTCGTCGAGGGTAATCGCGTCACCACCCCAGACGTACTCCGGGTTGATGTCGGTGATGTGGATGTTCTGGATAATGATGTTGGAGGCTCCGGAGACGATGCGCACTATGATGGGAAAAGAGATCAAATTAGTTCTTTTTCGTTCTGGGTTAAGTAAATAAACAACCCCCCGCGGTCCCAACAAGCAATGTACTGTAGGTTACTCACATCCCTTGCCCCTGATCGCGGCGCTGCTCCCCTGGCCGACGAGCGACTTGTTGCTGCCGACGGTGATGCCCAGGGTGCCGGCGGTGTCGTAGGTGATGCTCTCGGTGGGCGCGTCGGGCTGGTAGTTGGTGCACCAGTCGTTGGCGTTGATGGCGAGCTGGCAGGCGTCGTCGGTGCCCCAGGGCGCGCAGCCCGTGTCCGTGCTCGTGCCCTCGGTGCCCGTGAAGTCGATCTCGCCCGTCAGCACGATGACGCGCGCCGTGTCGTCGCCCAGGTACGAGACCAGCTCGTCCGTCGTCGTCGGGTACACCGGCGACGCGTCCCCGCCGCCCGTCACCCCCGTCGCGAAGCCCTCGGCCGCTCCCGTCACCTGGGCCTCGGCCGTGAGCGACGACGCCGCCGTCAGGAAGAGAAGTTGTGTCAGCTGCATGGTGGTCGGTGGGCGGATAATTCTGAGCAAATGTTGGACTGGAGCACCTGGCCGCCTGATATCTTATTCAAGGGAGGGACAAGAAAATAAGGACGGAAGAAAGGGAAAAAAGGGTGTCTAGTCTGTTGCTGCTAGCTGTTGCTGTCTCTTCTTCTTCTTCTTCCTCCTCAACTCCGGTGTTGACGGCGTGAGCAGCCATTATATCTCGTTTCCTGACATCCCCCTATCGACCATGTCTCGCGACCCCCATTGCCCAGATTGGTCATGGTTACCAGGTTCTGAGCTTCCCTCCGAAATTTAACTCGGGCTCAAGGGCGTGGCGTCCCACAAATAAGCGTTTGATGCAAATTGGTTCGGGACCCAGGAGAGGGCGGAGAGGGCATCGTGGGTGGGTCCCATCGGCTGTTGAGAGGAGGGTCGTCCCATCTTCACATCGGTCGATGACCATTGCTTGTTTGATGTTCCCGTTTCCCGCCATGAGCTAAACCTAGGTACTTAGCTGCTTCCACTTCCAGAAGGAAAACGGAATCCAGGATTATCCTTCAATAGTTTATTTTCGCTTCTTCATGCCATACTATGTATGCAACCCCGATCCGCCAACGTACGTCAATCTCTCTCTGAAAGGAGGAGTTCCGGGGGCCCGTTATTATTAACTAGGTCCCAGTTGGCGGTATGAAGTCCGCAATCCCCCCCTGGATGCAAGAAGACGCAAGCATCCACTCGAGTCCTCGACCTTCACTGCCACCCCGGCACGGAGAATTTGATGCCAAGATTAATGCGCCAATCATCATCGAGCCGTGGCATCCTCATATGAATAAAGGAGCCTGATGACAAGTCCTTTTTAATGTTGTGGTTTGATCCTGCGGCTGCCAGCGTCTACTCCATACATACTACGAGAGTAGTCTGCACTTTTTTGATGTGCTGTAGGAGTAGGCATGGTGCAGTTTTGATGTACCTAGGTTAGTCTAATGAGTTGCACCATGATGAACAAGCTTTGCAGACCCCGGCAACCAAATACCGAGTAGCCCCAAAACGTCAACTTGAAGGTTCTAAACGACGATGTACCTACCTTAACCTCGATAGAGCCACGCAGGCTACAAACGCTCATTTTAATGAATCTAGTGACTAGGAAAAAAGACCTTCATGCCAATAATATATCGACGACGGCAAATCATCACTTGCATCGTCACATTACTTACACAACTGCAAGCATCTAGAGTGGTGGAGGCAAGCGCGCACCCGATTCTTAACTTATTCGTCATTCCTCGTAGCCGTCGTCAGAACCCCCCAACCCCCCCCCCCCCCCCCCCCCCAAAAAAAAAAAAAAAAAAAAGTGCGTGAATTCTGACGCCTTGACGAGTCGACTCGCGGCTCTGTGTAGGTAGGCTATTCGTTTCGGTCTATGGTGGTCAGGTGGCTGACGCATTCCGCATTGCTTGGCGCAGGTAGTGTACGAATGCAACACCAAACCGGCTTGTGTCGTCGAAGGGAACCCTTGGGGCCATGCTATGTGCGGCATCTTCAATTGATATCATCTTCATCCGTGATCGCTTCCTAGTCTTCCGACGTAGGAGAAGTTGCTGTATGTATATGGCCCATGACGATCCAGGGGGCAATCACCGTAAGCGAGGACGCAAGGAAAATAACGTTACCTACATGCGTCTTCTGTCAAGCCTAGGTCCTTAGGCATCATCGATGTCGCGACTGTGAGGCTTCCCATTCCTCAAATCCACCAGGAAACTTGGCTACGAGCTCGCGCATGCCCGAGATCAACCTGATTCGATGGTAGATCGGTTAGACGACGGACGTACTGTAAGAAGTGACAATTTGCTCACGTCGAGCGGCAAGATAGATAGTTAAGTACTTACATCTCGCGATAGCCCGTCTCACGCGTATAAAGTATCGAGTCGAGGACATTTACCCGCCTGGTGCCCGTAAGTCTCTCATTCATGTAGCTAGCTCCGTGACATAACAGCAGCGGGAAGAGAGGATCCCTCACGTGGCGTACAACCTATTGCGGTCATCGTAGTCCTCCTGGGGCTCCGACTTGGGGAAATGCTCGTAATACCGCTGTTTAAACTTCTCGTTGATCTCGTTCCACGGCTGTCGCCAGACGCCCAGCTCATCTATAGTTATATGAACGGTTTCTTAGCAAAGGGGGGGCGTGTTCATAAGTGACTAGATTTGTAAGCACGGATGGACGGCGACGACGTACATACATTCGTTATGGGCGTAGAAAGACGCGGCGTCGAAGACGATGGGCAGGCTCGTCGTGGCGTCCGTGGCCGCGTTGCCGTGCCACATGTCTCCGTGGATCAGGCTAGGCCGGAGGGAGCGTCCGCCGGTCTCTAGGGGCCGGAGGAGACGCGGTATGACCTTGGCGAAGAAAGGTTCCATGAGTTGTCTGATCTCGTTGTTGGGACCCTTGCGCGGTGGCGAGTCAGTTGTTGGTCCCATCAAATTACTCCCCGGTGGAAGTAAGTAAAGCTGGCAAGGTAGAGTGAAGTCATCAAGCTTCTCGAGTCTCACATGATTCGAGCTTCGCCGGGATAACTCACCTGTGCCTTCTGTTCAAGCTCGAACAGCACCCTTGTCGTCCTCACGAAGTACTCTTCCCAGGTGTCCGACCATCCATGCTCGATGGCGGTGTTTCCGTGGAATGTGGTGACGTCGAAGCCGAACCGGCCGTCCGGCGACGTACCCCTGCGATGCAGTTCGGCCAGCCTGGCGGTGAATTCGGCTACGTCCGGGAGACCGTCCTTCATGGGACGGAACTCGCACAGCAGGAAGTGGACTTGGGGGATACTGGAATACGTGCCCCAGGCGATGGTCTGCGGGACGAGTTCGGGAGTGATGGAGTGAATCTTGGTCATGCAGTGGAACTCGCTCGACATCATTCGTCTCCCGCGCTCTCCGCATGATGTCTATCAACGAGGCCGTTAGCCAACAGGCAGGCCATCAGACCAGAATACCGCAGAATTTTACTCGGGCTTGGTAGGGAGAAGGGGGGGAGGAGCACTTTGAGGAAGTATGAAACATGTACGCCATCCCGCTCAGCGTCGAGACGAGCCGTCCTGGTCCAGAAGCTGGCGCCATGAGCAGCGATGTTCAATACGTTGGTCTCCTGGGGGAGTTCTAGTCATGGGTTACTTATAATTCAATTGAGGCTCGGCCCCAGGAGTGTTGATACCAAGACGGATGGATGCTTGACTCGGACTGACTTACTAGCCACGACTTCAGGATCAATAAGCTGAATGGCCTCTGCCGGGACGTCTACTTGAACGGAGTCGGCGTTCCCGTTGGTCATCTTCGGGGTGGTTACGGTGTTCTGCTTAATAGGGTACTTCACCTATAGCCGAATCGCGAAAGCCGAAAGGAGCAGCGTGTGGCTTATTAGGTGCGTAGCGGATCTCCCCCGCAACTGATGATACTGTACCTTTTGACTCCCTGGGTAACTTATCTACTCCTTACAGATGAATGAGAATGAGTCATACCTTTTTTCGTATCATACTTCGTAGTATTTTGATGCCATCTTCATGCTTCGTATACTATCTACCTTGAACTGTTTCGACTTCACCTTCAATTTTCTGCTAGTTATACACAAACTCATACATGCAGCCTGCCCTGCATGTGCGCCGCCAAGGCCCACGACTGCGTATGTACGTTATTCTAATCACGTAGGCCTGCCAGCCTGTTGATGACGGTGCCTGGGTGCGCAGCCGTCTCCGAGATCCGATGACAAATCCGCGATGCGCATCAGCGTAGAACCACCCCTTACCCAGGTATACTTACGGAGTACGGAGTACTACCGTAGCTAGACATCCAATGCGGCATATCTGCACGTATGACTAGCAGCCCGCATCTCACGTCGCAACAGCCCGCGTACTCTTTTGAAGCCAAGATGACGCCTATTCGTCATCTGCTTAGGTAGGATAGATACCCCAACTTGGCTGTATGCATCTGACTCACATCTAATTTCGCGTTGTGACTCCCAAGGTGCTGGGTCGTCAATCAGTCCCTAGATAGCGATGCGCAGCAAAGGTGCTTCATGTTTGCGGTGAACTCCCATGTCGGCTTATTCATGGTGTTGCGTAGGGCTGGGGGAAGACGTGACGGCGAAGCAAACCTGTAGCGTAGCATCAGATCAATCCGATTCCTGCGGCGTTCACCATAGTCTAGTCTGAGAATCAGGCTATAAATATCTGGGCAACCTGGTCATGATTTGTCTAAGTCATGGAATCATTGTATAAGTCGTCAGATTCAATAACTAAAAGCCGAACTGTTTTTTTCCAGATCAAGCTGAACAACAACAACAGCAGGCAGCAATCAATCACTTCTAAGGCTGACTGACATATCTCCCCTATCTCTACACCACATACCGCCATTCACCAGATCAAACTCGAGAACAGGACCTGGCTACTATCATTACTCAGAAGAAAACCTTCCTCGCCGCCCACACATCATGAGCCACTCACAGGACCGAGACCAGCCGGCGATGCTGAACGCCATCCTCGAGGGCGAGAAAGCCATGAAACAAAGCGGTGAGCTTCTCCCACAGCCCATGGAGCTGAGAACCCCTTTCTTACTTACTCCTCTTCCCCAGGATCATCGCAACAGCAACTGCAGCGTCGGGAGGTAGAACATGAACACGACGACGCTGCGTCGACCTTCTCCACCAGCACCTTCAGCAGCACCAAGGCCCTGCTCAAGAACAAGTTCAAACGGTCGTCTCCCTCGTCCTCTTCATCCTCCCCCTTTACTTCCAAAAAGGGCAAAGACAAGGGCAAGAGCAGCAGCAAATCGAAACACCAACAACAGCAGACGACCAAGAATGATGACATCCAGTCTTCTTCTACTTCTGCTGCTACTGGACATAGAAAGTAAGAAAAAGCATGAAAAAAAGGGGGGTGGGGGTGGGGGAGAGGGAGAGGAGAGAAAAAAAAAAGACAAAAGATGATGGGGACTAATACGAGAGAAACCCCCAAATATAGGAGCGGTTCGTCATCAAAAAGTAATGACTCAGACACGACGTCCCGGCAGCATCAGGAGGTCATGAAGATGGCGAGGAAGAATCAGGTTCGGATGAATATCTGAGTACCGTTCATTCATTCATTCATTCCATTCATGGGCTGGTTGGTTTTTTGGTTGGTGGATGATGGAGAAGCCCAGAAGAGAGAGAGGAGAACTTGTTTTCTTCTTCTGGTGCTCTTTCGCGGGAGGTTTGATGGTGAATGGTAGATGAGTATGTCAACAGATAGGGAAGGGAGGGAGGGAAAGGTGGGGGGGGGAAGCTCTAGAGGAACAACAATATGGCATTGCTTATATATACCATATATACCCTTACAACGTTGGATGAACGGGCTATGGAGGTTGAAAGGGAAAAACAAATAGGAAACAGGGCGTTGGTTCAACTTTTAACTATGGCTTTTCGATATTGATATTGATATTGATATTGGATTGCCGGTGTCCCTCCGGAAAAGGGAAAAGGGGAGGCCCGCGCGGCGGGTTGGCTGAGTAGGTAGTCTAGGTGGGCGATGATGCTCAAAGGGGGGACTTGGTCGGATTCATCGATTTTTTTTTCGCTCTGGGCGAGGAAAGGGGGCGGATGGGGGTATACCTACCCGACTACAGGAGTACGTACATTGGGATCATGCCTAGTTTATATTTCTTCCCTTTTTCCTCCCAAAAAACAGGAGGGAAATCTCTCTCTCTCTCTCTCTCTCTCTCTCTTTTTGGGAACCGTTTTGTTTTGATGATATCTCTTTCCCAACACCGCGAGACAAGTTGAACAAAAAAAGGGGGGGGGAGGTGCGGTGGATGGGGTTAGGATGACATGAAAACGTGATGGATGAGATATATAGCCATCGTTTCAAGACTTAGTCTGATTAACAACAAAATCATTCTCGGGAACGCAAGTAGGGGGGGTATCTCGATGCCATTCATCTAGTCTATCTGTCTACCCACCTTGCCTAAGAACCTAGGGCAGATCCTCCTCCTGCCTGACTCCGTCTGCTTGCTGCCGCTGCTTCTGCTGCGCCCTTTGCAACACAGGTGCATCTATACCTCGATCCTCAATATCGATCAACCAACATCACAGCCCTTTCTCGTACACAGTCCGTCGGCCTGTGTCCTCACTCAACACCGCAAAGCCGAGTACGGGGAGAACGGGACTTACACCCATGCACCAGGGGCTTATGACCTTGACTTTTCTTCTCTTTCTTCTTACCACCCACCCCTAAGCCCCATTACTCCTCTTCCTCTTCCTCTTCCTCTTCCTCTTCCTCTCCTCATACCTGCACACCCCTGAGGTATTTGTTTTCTTTTTCTCCCGTCTTTCGATCCGCAGCTGCCTCAGATCAGAACGTATCGTCCAAGATATCATGGTTCACCTTGACCATCGTAGGACTGTACTCGTCCGAATCTTCGTTGTTGGGCGCTGCCCCGGCGTTGATCAGGATATCGTCGACGATGCGCCTACTCGCCTCTCGAGCTATATGATTATTTTTATCCCCGGTTAGGAAAAGTCGACTCAATCAACACCCTCCTCGTTCAAGGGTCATGTATGTATGAAACATCAGGTGGCCATCGCCGGTAGTGGGACAAAGAAAAAATGTAGAAAAGGCTATGAGGTGAAGAAGAGAGAAAAAAGGGGTAGAACGTACCAGGAGTTCGCAAAAGCCTGCCCGGCGGCAACGCAAACTGTATAGTCTTGGGCGGACTCACGCCCGCGAACAGCATCGCGCCCGTCGTGTCATCATAATCATCATTCCTTCCCCCTGCCAATTCATCCTCGTCGCTCTCCCAAGTGATCTCATCCCTTTTCTTATTCTCCTTCCCTTTCCCTTTCCCCTTCTCCTTATCCCCTCGAACCTCGGCAAAGATATCCCGTTTCTTCCCCGTGTTGTTGTTCGCCGGCGTCTGCACGCTGACCCCGGGCGTCCTCGGCCCCCCACCCGCACCGCCCCCGAGGATGGCGCTGCGCAGCTTGGCCGGCGTGATGTGGTACAGGTCGCTCCGCAGCTTGGGCGCCGCCATCTCGGGCGAGCTCTGCGGGCTGTCCTGCCAGAGCGCGCGGCGAGCGGCGCCCGGGTCGTCCGTCCCTGTCCCTGTCCCTGTCCCTGCCCTCCCCCTTTCCTTCTCGGGAGACTGGCGGCGTTGGTGCTGAGGGAAACCGACGGTCTTGTGCGGCGTGGCTTGGAGCCGGTAGTTCTTATCGAGGACGCGGTGGAGCAGTAGATCCTTGTTTTTGCGCGCCGTGCCCCCCTGCTGCGTATTATTTTCGTCCCCATAGCCGTAGGCCGCCGCCGCCGTGCCCGGGTGATCCTGAAGAAGGGATGACGACTGCGGCGTCATGGACATGTCTGGTAGTTTCGTGGTGGGGTTGAGCCGTTGCATCGTGGTATCGTCGTCATCGTCAACATCGGCGAGGTCAGGTGAGAAACATGCGTCGTCCTTATAGACCACGTCGCCGCCCTTGAGGAGGTCGCGACGCAAGGACTCGTAGGGATTGTTAAAGTTGGCGAAGTGCGTCTGCTGCTGCTCGTCGGTCGACAGGTGGCGCAAGGACTTGGTCGCCGGGAGCCGAGGGGTACTACCGGTCATCTCGGCCTCGTCCAGAAGCGAGTCCTCAATGATGGCTGTCGCTTCGGCGCCCTCGCCTCCGCCGCTGGTGGTGTCGGCTTGGGTCGACTCGAAGCGGGACGTGGTGTCGTCGAGAACCGTCTCTTCTGCCTTGGTTGTCTCGTCATCATCGCCAGCTAGCTCTTCGTAGCCTGAGAGTGAGACGTTGGCGGATGCTTCGAAGAATTGCTTCCAGAACTGTTGTTGTTGACGGAGTTTGGTGGTTAGCAGTAGAACGAAAGAAAAGCACGGCCGGTGAGCGGAGAGACTACGAACCTTGGAGGCTTCCCAGACGTTCTTGGAATGCTCGCCATATTGCTCGACGAGAGGGAGGATACTGGTGGTGACTATTCGGTGGGCTTTGCTGAAGTTGTGGTCGATTTCTAGTGATTGGTATGGAATTAGAGCTGGGTTTAGGGATTGATTAATGCTGAGGTGGAAGGGTGTGTGTTCCTTACCTTGAAGCGTGAGGGTAATCGATTGCTCAAGCCTCTCCAATTCCTCGGTCAAAGTCAGGTTCCTAGCTGACGAGGGGCCGGGTCGAGACATTGTCGCAGACGCTTCGCTTTGTGGCTCAGATGCTGTGATCGTTGGTTGTAGGTTTGAAGGGAAACAATTTACTGTTTTTGGGTACTTACTGCGTACCTAGGTAAGTAGTATAGCGGGGTTTTGTGCATGACGGCGCGTCGTCAACGCGATGCGGGGTCTGAGTCTGATCGTCACCCCCTGAATTATAGTGCAGCAGTATTTGGTACCTGACCCTCAAAAACACCAAATGAATCTCCTGTTGTATTGGGGTATCTCGAACTCGACTAAGAAAAAGGCCTATTTACGTCTTGGAACGAGCATAGTATGCCGACATCTCCAGCTTCACTAGAAGCCGATCAATAGTACTTTCCTCCTTCTTATCACCAAATTGCTTGCCATCATCACTCAATAAATCATGCCTCGTCGCTTTACTCGTATTTCCCCCCTTTTCCCTCAGACCTCGACATACTGTAATGAAGACGTCCACTTTCTTCCTGAAACCATCGTACAGTCCTCTCACGTACTCGCCCCCAGCGTCGCTATCAACCTTCCCCGATGCAGCCAACCGGGTGCGATTCGAAAACATGAGAATCAGGTTGAAGATATCTTCCAGTAGCTTCATGACAGGCTGCTGGCGCTTTCTCAATAATAGAGTATGCATAATGCTGTCCAACGTCGCCTCGTGTGCCTCGCGCATCTGATCCGGGCTTGGGGCCTTGGCCTTTACCGTGTGCGTATCTTGCTTCGTGAGCTTCGATTGTATGTCATCAAGCCATGCTTCGAATCGCCGCCAAGGCATCTCGATTCCAGTGTCGAAGAAATAGGTACTGATGCTCGTAACGAAGTGTTGCGCTTCAAAACGGAAACGTAATGTCAGGTCGTCCATGTCATGCCAGTGCATTCTTATCATGACAGCGTCCCGGCAGAGCTGTCCTATGACGAACAACATCCGGAGAATGCGCAGAAGCAGTTTGAATATCCTGTCATACTTCATGAGGACGACCGGAGAGATGACGGGGGCAAGTGGTGCAGGAGTCTTATAGGAGAGTCGCAGAAAATCCAGTGCCTCGAGAGAGCCGGGATCCAAGCACTTATCGATCTCTTCAGAGGAGAGGTCTCGTACGGCGAAGCTTATGTCGCCGGGAAGCTGTCGACTCTCAGAGTCTGGAATGTCTTGTGCTGCCGACGAACGATAGCTCTCACCAAGGATACCCATCAAAGCAAGCCGAAGTTCTGAGCTTGCTGGAGGCCAATTGTCTCTCCCGCTGAGTCGGAGGCCCATAACGCCACCTTGGCGAGCTACGCCTGCTTGTCGTTCCGCAGTCTCGAGTTCAGGGTCGAATAGAGCGTGGGAAAGCCGGCTGCAGAACACACCGTTGCCAAGGAGGTGAAACTGTCTCTGCACCCGAAGGTGGTCCCGTAGGTTGTGTGCCTCGAAAAGCAACTTCATGTATTCACGATTGATGATCCGTGCCTGAGCTGCCACGAGTGGCCCGAACGAGTGGAGTGGTATCAACGACCAATGAGGCGTGAATTGGGTAATGGGATTCTCAGAAGGCAGACTGTCGTTAAACAGACGTGCCTCTAGCAAGGCCGAAAGACTATCCTTCTCCATAGCAGTAGACGGGGGTTTATTCATTGCATCGATTGACGCTAAAAGCCTGCCCTCGAGCTGATGACCATCCTGTCCGAAAAATTGCAGTACGTCCTGGTTGGTACCACCCTCAATATTTGTTCTGGCATCTAGTGTAGCTGTACCGAACCTCTTGTCATGCAGACTTTGCGACAGCTGTCTCTCGTATCTTTCTGCTTGGCTCTGGGCTTGTCTAATGGAGTCCCAGGAGAATTGCCACCGGAAAGTGGGTGGTCTGCTTGAAGAGATGATGTGTCGTTGTGATAGTGAATGCTCTGGATGGTGGGCACGTAACAGTCGAAGGTTTCTTCCAGTTTCGAACATCATCACAGCGATTTCGCTAGGGACGAAGTTGGGCATGCATTCTCCATCGAGGACATAATCAGGTTCCTCAGCCTCAAATCCAAGGTCATCGATAGTCGCAACGTTTTCAACCTTGACGAAGTTCTTTCCTGGTCCATCCTTGGTCATTCGAATACCCTCTTCAGCTTTCACTCCGATCCATTTCTCTACGAAATCGGTCCAGGGTTCCGAGACACTAATGAGGACTTCCCGCATAACATCGGCTAGCAGAACGTTACCATTCTCCAACCTTTGCGTTTCGTGAAATACCAACGACAGAAGCTGTTCATCTGTCGTAGTCTTCAATGATGCTGTGATTAGTGATTTGAAGTACACGAGAACGGTTCGAATAGGGGCGACCAAATGTTGTAGCTGTAGAAGCGACTTAATCCGCCGGACACTTTCACCTAGTTTCCTCTGGATTACCAAGAGAATGATATCGATTGACTTCGCGAGAGCAATCCTTATTGGGCTGGGGTGAGTTTTATAAGTGTTCTGCACAAAGGTCGAAAGAGAACGAGTAATTGTGCCGGACTCCAGACAGCGGTTCTGAATACCTTGGAGCACCTTCGTAGAGTACCCCGAGATCCTCATTTTATCCAGTTCAGGGACGAAGTGGTTTTTACTGCCATTCCAGACGAAGAAGACGGAGCCTCTTCCTAGTACCGCAGCGAGGAGAGCAGCGAGGTAAGGATTGCTCTGAACAACATCACAGTCGGTATTCCCTATTCTCAGGACATCCTCATCCGACTTTATTGCGGCATCAAAGGCCCTGGGACCAGCTTCTGTAATGAATAGTGGTGCAGCCTCAGGGACACCTGGCAGGGTGAAAGCATCCCATGTCTTGAACTCAGCAGTTGCAGCTGGCGTTTCACCAGTTTGAAACCACCCATCATCGAAAACGTCCAGATCCCTCAGTTCAACGTCATGAAGGGGCTCGGAAGGTGAGAAGGCATGGTGTTTATCCAATGTGCTTCCGTTGAGATTTTCTGGTGTCAGAGAGGAAGGCAACTGGAAGAACTCGTGCTGGCCCAACTGGGAGGACTCGTGATGGTCCTGAGCTGGCGTAGTAAGGATGTCATAGAGGTCCTTTGTCTGTTGTCTTGTCGTACCTTCTAAATCTATCCTGAAGAAGGAATCATCTGATTGAGTTGAAGGGTTTAGCCATTGGGAAGACTGTTCGAAATCTGGAAAGGCGAAGACATTGGCAGGATCTCCATCTGCCATATTGTCTATTGACTTTGGTCACCGAGGGATTGTCTGCATCGACATGGTCTCTGCGAGGGTCACAGTGTGTATGTGTATGGAGTACAACAGACCGAGGGAACAGAGCGTCTTTGACAAAAGACAAGGAGAATATTGAATGGGTAATCAGCTCCAAGTCTTGGAACACTAGGTACGGAGTATGAACCTGAGATGGAATGTGATATGGTTCATGACGCGAAAGCCACATTGGATTGGATGAATTGACTCGTGACGCGACTACCCGCTATGGCCTACCTTATCTGCTAACCTTGAGGTTCTGTCCCCGCGATTGCTGAGCCACAATCCATGGACGCCATACAGTGTGACACAGTGCCCAGGCGAGCTACTACCTAAGTAAGCTGAAGAGGACCTTGATGGCTGCTACACAGCTGATGTTGCAGAGCTTCATCCTCCATCACCCTTGATTTTAAGCTCCCCATCAAATCATCATCTTCATGTTACTACAGCTTTCTTTCACTGGGGCAACGATATACGTTTCGCTTTGTACCATAGCGAGCAAGAATCCAATAACATTGTTTCTGTTGAATTTGTACTCCAACACTCATATCCATTGAACTCTTACACTACACAGAAGTAGAGTTGGCAGGATCATTGGTAGACCAGGTCCAACATGCCCCCGAAACGAAAGTCGAAGGCTTTGGCCGACGTCTCAACTCCGAAAGCCTCGTCAACCCCAATTCGCGACGATGATACCATGGATGTTGATACTCCCCAGGCTGCCGATACACCCAAAGCAGCCGATACTCCCACCAGCTCCAAACCTCCCGGGCCACCCGCCGCCGAGATTCTCGGAAATCTTTGGAGTGACGATCAAGAAGCTTCTCTCTTCAAGGCAATCATTAGATGGAAACCTTCAGGCAAGGAGTCTCCCCGTCTGCATACACATCACCACGGCACATTGACTGACCTCCGAGTTCTTCTTCCTCTACAGGGATACACAAGCACTTTCGCATGATCGCCATATCCGAACACCTACGCAACCATGGATTCGACCCGGACATGGAGACCCACACCCGCATACCCGGAATCCGGGAGAAGCTACGAGAGTACTATAACATGGATGCCATCGACGAGCGCGACAACTCCTTCGATTACAATAAGGGACTAGAGAGGGATGACTCGCCCGAGTCCAAGTACAAGCCCTTCGAGCTACCCCCCAACGAATTCCACGACCTGATGTGGGAGCGCGCCATGGCCGACCCGAACGTGGAGGGCGAGCAGTCGGAAAGCAGCGACAACGACAATGACGCCGATGCACCCGCCGCCCCGGCACCGGCCCCCGTGGTCGGCCGGAAGCGCAAGCGCGGCGCGACCACCACCGCCACGGATCCGTCCACGGCCGCTGACGCAGCTAGTGTGGCCGGCAGCAGCACCGCGACGAAGACCCGCCGCTCTAGTACAGTGGAGGACACCGACGCCGAGACCCCCGGTCCCAGTAGTCCTGTGACCCGGACCGCCCGAGGTGCGAGGAGCCAGAAGCGCGCCGCCGCCAAAGCCAAGGCTGAGAGCACCGACGCTGAGAGCGGCGTCGGAG
The DNA here is from genome assembly GCA_022376275.1 of Xylariomycetidae sp. FL2044. Lineage (NCBI taxonomy): Eukaryota > Fungi > Ascomycota > Sordariomycetes > Xylariomycetidae sp. FL2044. The sequence goes on along the minus strand of JAJNOH010000003.1, from coordinate 1,038,237 downwards.
GCGATGACGATGATAATGACGAAGAGGAGAAGGCGGCCGAGCCCGACGACGCTGGCGTTGATGCCAACAATGATGAGGACGAGAATGAAGGGGGGAGCAGTGGCCACGAGGAAGTCGAGACGCCTGCTACTACCCGATCTGGCAGATCCGGCGCCCCGGTCACGAGAGGACGGGGTCGGGGACGAGGCCGCGGTAGAGGGGGGCGCAAGAGGGGTTGACGGGCCACCACGTACCCCAGGACTATGAGGATGAGTGTCAGTATATGGAACCTCCAAGGGGGTCAAACTCAATGTTGTCACGCGTGTGATGTTTCGTTTTCAGCCCACGGGGACGGGCTACTGTGTTTCTTTAATGTATTCATTTGGGATCCACTCGGCCGGATCTTTTCTCAATCCTCCCTTGGTACAAATGGACTCGTGGTTCCGCCACGACTATTCCGGCGTTTTGAGGGTCTGGTCTCAATCAGGAATAAATGGGTGCATGAACCTTGGCGGAAAAAAGGAAAAAGGAAAAAAGGGGGAAAAAAAGGGGGTCGGGGTTTTTACGGGCATTGAGAAAACTAGATAGATACCCCCTTTTCTTTCTTTTCCTTTCTTTTTTTTTTCTTTTTTGACCATAAGTAGGGAGTAGAGCTAGGTAGACTAATAACTACCTTGAGTAGGTATAGTAGATGCGAGAGAAATAGGAAGTTTTCACGGCATTAATGAAGGCGGAACATGCTTGAGTAACTACTTAAGCTAGGTATGATGATTATTCGTGATAAAAGATCTGGTGAAGTTAAAGTAATCGATCGGGGTTAAGTAGGCTAAGATGTTAGAGTCAGTTAAGATACCTTATCTCGTGTGGTGCTGGTATTGGTGATGGTGCTGGTAGCTTAGGTAGTCAAGCTGTTTACGTCAAATAGGTTATGGGTGACATTTCTCATCTTGTATATATCTAGGCTAGGACCATAGAAAAGACATGTATCTTGAGTAGGTAGGTAAGAAGTACGTACGAAGTACCTAGGTAGATATCACTGTGGTTCCGATTTTCCATTTTCTTGTAGAACATACTTATTTCATTATATACCGGAAAACCTAAAACATAGCCACCCTTTCCTATGCCGACGTTTGCTCTGTCAAGAGTCTGTCTGATGTCTGTGTGTGTGTGTGTATGGAAAGACTTTCCCGATATTGCGCCTCTTTCCCCTTATCCCCTTGCGCTTTCCCTCTTTAAATGGTCCGAATCCTTGTCTGGTGGATGGACCTGTTTGTCTGTCTTTCCAGATGATATAGACCGAGAGAGAGACAAAGACAAAGACTTTCTTTCCGAATGGAGTCTCAATACACATGTCTCTCAATGTCCTGTTCCTGTCCCTGACCCTGCTTCTGCCTTGTGCCCGATCCCAAGCGCCGCCACCCACCCCTTTATGTTGATCGAGGGGTATCACTTTCCTACCCATCCCATCTCATTCCCATCCCATCCCATCCCATCTATCCAAACTGACTTGATAACCAACTTCCCACCCAATGATGATTGATGATGATGTAGAGGTAGATAGGTAGATAGGATAAGACTTTCAGGACAATACATAAAAAAAAAAGCCGAGTAACATGAAAAAAAAATCAAACCATCCATCCATCCATCATTACAGCATTTTCATTGACTCCCACACCTCGTCGCGTCACATCACATCACCTCCTCGGATGTCCCTGTCCCTGTCCCTGCCCCTGACTACTCCCCCCATCCTCCCCCAGATCATCTCGACTCTCCAAGAACACGCTCCGCCTCAACGACCCTCTACCGCTACCACCACCACCACCGATCGGACTCGTCAGACTCCTCCCGGACCCGGAGTGCACGCTGACGTAATCCGTCGCCTCCCTGCCGTCTGCCGACGGCGGGCTTATCATCGGCGTCCCGTAACCGCCACTGCTGGCCCCTGGCTGCTGCATCGGGGACTGCGCCAGCGGGTGCGAGTGTGGGTTATGGTACCCCGTGAAACCGCCCGCGTGCGGAGGGGGCGTCCCGGGGACCGTGCCGGTGGCCGAGCTCACCGTGGCGTCCGAGATGTTGCGCAGGTGCGCGGCCTCGCGGTCGCTGATGCGCGAGAGGTCGCTGACCACCGCGTTGCGCGGCGGCGAGATGATGGACTGCGGCTGTGGGGGGTGGTGGCTCGGCGTCGGGTTCGAGGGGCTCGTGCCGAGGGAGGGCGAGTCCGGGCGCTGGTAGGCAGCGGCCTGGTGGGAGGGAGGAGGGGGTGGTGGTTGGAAGGCGGTTTGGGAGGAGTAGGAGTGCGGCGAGGGAGGGGGTTGGGGTTGTTGTTGATGTTGTTGTTGTTGTTGGGATAGGGGAGGTGATGGTAGAGGGGGTGAGGGTAGCGGAGGTGACGGTAGGGGTGTTGATATTTGCTGCGAGCTTATGCTGGGGTTCCGGGGGGAGCCTGCTTCGCCGATGGCGCCGATACCGCCTGCGTAGAAGGGCGGGTTCGTGAGCGAGCGCTGGCTGTGCGGACCGCTGCCTAGGTGTGGTGTGTCGGGGAGCTCGACTCGTGGGGAAGTATCTGGGATGAAAAGGTTAGCTGTGGGAAAACCGAAAGCAAGGAGAAAGTAGAGGTGCTGGCTGCGTTGGACTTTCAAGACGTATAGCACTGGACTGGGAGTAAGCACTGAACGAGTGTAGCTTACCCATCAACTCTACGAGCGGCTCGTGAGCTGCCATCTCATGAGCCTGATTCTGGGCCATTTCTGGTGAGTGAATCGGCCGCATCGGCGTGACGCCCCGACTCTCCATATCATCGAAGTTAGTAGGCGTATCGTCGGTCGTGACGGTGCCGGCCTTGTCGCCCGTCTGGCCGCGGACCCAGGATAGGACCCGGTGGTCACGCTCCCCCTCGGTCCGGCTCTCGCTGGTGCCGCCGTTCCTCCGAAGGAGCCGGCGTCGCCGGTACAGCAGGATGCCCACGACAACGGCGGTCACAAAGACGAGGCCTAGGACGACACCTAGTACCGGCGCGACCCACGAGGGCATGCCCCCGCCACCAGACTTGTACTGGCCGCGCGTGCCTCCGGGTCCGGACGAGCTGTAGGGGTAGAACGTCGTCAGCTTTGAGGTCGCGTATGTGGTCGCGAAGACATTGGCGAGCTCGGACGTGGCCCAGCCCGTAGGCGTCGGCGTGGTCATGGTGGCGCCGCCCGTGAAGTCGCCCCCTATCATCAGGTGGATCATCTCCGGAACGCCGTAGTTGTTCCAGCTGTCCGGGTCGTACGAATCCATCCAGTGGCCCTCGGTCAGGTTGAAGACCTGCAGGACCCCGCCGTCGAGGCACTTGATCGACCCGCCTTTCTGCGAAGTGTAGCCCCCAATGACCACCATCTGGTCGGGGTACGGTGTGACGCACTGGTGTCCGGCTCGCGCGTGTTCAGGGCTGCCCGAGGATACCTTCATCCACATGAAGGAGGGAAGGGAGAGGATCCAGACGTCATCGTTGAAGTCGGAGTTCGAGTCGATGCCGTTGTAACCTCCGTAATAGTAGATGTTATAGCTTGAGAAGTCCTGCGCCGGGGCCACCACAGCACAGCCCAGAGCTAGCTGACTAGGAGCCGCGACCGTGGGTTGTTGATACCAAATGTCATTCGCGATATCGTAGATGCCGACATTAGACATGTATGTCGGACCGTCTTTCTCCTGTTCATTTGTTAGCACTTGCCACGCACTCGAGCTGACTGGTAACTTTACGCTTTGCGCTTCGTTCTGAGACTTGAACGTCGGGTTGTTGTAGTTCGGAAATGAGACACCGCCGAGCACAACCAGGATTCCTTGCTCGCCGACCGGAACCCAAACCACCGAAGGATTCGCGCGGCTCGGGATTTCGCTGGGGAGGGTCTTATTTGACCACTTCTCGGCCAGCTGCTCGGCCATATCGAGTTGAATAAAACTATCCGACACATTCGTTGGATTCAGAGAAGCATTCTGAGTTGGGTAGTAGATCGGTCCCCATGACGGAGATCGATACCCACCAAAATACCATGCCTTATTCTCGGACGGGGCGTTGACTGCTCCCCCGTACGTCACGTATCGTGTCAAACCGTCCGGGAGAGTAACCTTCCTAAACCCCGGGTGAAAGCTCGCACCGTCAGCTCCGTACCACGATGCCTCGTATTTGAGCACATCGTCCCCGTCGGGAGCGTCTGAGCCCCCGACTTGAGACAACAACCCGCCATACAGGTAAAGCTCGTCGTTGTTAGCTAGGAGCGCGCCGTCATAGTAGTTAGGTGCTAGGTTATTGGCAGCGCCGCCGTTGGACTTGGAGAAGGGTGTTAATATGTCGCTGACGTTCGTGCTAGAGTTGAACGGGGTGCTGAAGTTCAGTGTGTACATATATCCGAGCGGGTTGTCTAAGAAATGTGAGTATATTGGCAATGCCAATATTGTCATAAGCACTCACTATCTTGGGTCGGCGCGCCGTATGAACCATCAGTCATGCCAGGCACCCAGTATAAATATCCACCATCAATGTAGACGGTGTCCTTGAGAACGGCAGCTGGAGACAGGTTAGTCTATCTGAGATGGCAAGCGTTTATCATGATTATCTCGTGATAAGTAGGGGTGGTAAGCCCACCTCGAGGTGCCTGCCACATGCACATTGTAGCATTCTGCTGGCCCTCCTGCCATCCTGACTGCTGGCCGTAGGCAGGCGAAGTGAAGAGAGCTGCAGCTGCCGGCCAGGCTATCCTAAACCAATACATTCTGGTATCTGATGCTGTGTTTGCCGGGTGAGAAAGCGGCCACAGGATTATTGGGAAGAAGTTATGAGCTGAGTAGACGGATGAGGCTCATTTCATCATATGGGGTAGTCTGCGAGAGATGGGTATCCCGGGCACTAGCTTGGGGCAATGTAGCAAGGACAAAGATGTCCCATATGGGCATGGAAACCCGTCTCTTGCTGGAAGGTCGGCTCTTGATTTGTCAGGGAACGCGTGCCAAGCGGTTCATGAGCAGAAGAATCGTCAACGGAAACAGAGGATAAGACGCATTGGGAAAAGTGGTCGAGAGGCTTCTTTGTCAAGACGAGGGGAAGAACAAGACACTTGACGGCGGTGCCGCATGGGACAACGGCTTATGGTGGCAAAGGCGCAGACGGAACAAAAGAATTCTCAGAAGAACTCGGGATGCCGGCGGGCCGTACCCGTCAAGCAGAGTCAAGTGATAGAGATACAATCTGGTAGGATGGGGGCTATCAGTACTACGTCCAGAGCGCTGATCAATGCAAGTCATTCAGCAGAGGCTGCCGAAAAGACAAAGCCTCGAAAAGAATTTGCCTCTCTGGCCTGGCCTGCAGATTACCTATGAGCAGGAACGTGGGCGTGGGTATGAGACCTTCTCACCCAGATGTCTTAGTCCGGCTGAAAGCAGACTGTCATGTACCGCATCGACATTCCTGGGCTGAGAGAAGCTCACATCAGCCTCACCAGCTCAACTATCCTTATCCTTATCGTTCTGTATTCATGAACGGCGTCCTCTCTCTACAAGAGCTGACGGTGGGCTGGATCCCTGCTTGAGAATCAGCATACGGCCGGCCATGCACCTGCGGAGGAAACGCGCGCAAGAACGGTTGGAGGGATAAAAGCGGTGTCAACAATCTGACTGTGTGCTAGGTAGAAGACTCACAGATACGGTTGGTACGCCCGGAGCCAAGAGCAGATTTATCGTTGCCCTACCGTAGCATACCATCGACAGGCATCCAGATGGACTGCAAGACAAGTCAGCAAACTGCTACTATTCCCAACTCGGACAAGAGTAGATTAAGAGACACACACATCAAGCAAGTGAGCCCCAGTCAGACAAGCTCATTCCATTGGGAATTGGGAAATCTCTGACAGCAGAGAAATCTTTACAGAATTCCAATTGGATAGAAGATCCCTGCTGCATATGTATTTGGCATGCAAGTTGGCTGTGGAGGAGGGGGGTCAGGTTGTGGTGAAATGCTGCCATACTGTTTCTGTAGAAGCAGGCAGGCAGGGTGGCGCAAGAGTCGAAATACGACGAGAAGGGCAGGAGAGCTGAGGGTTTCTATGACACCGGGAATCTCTATGAACCGTAGTCTCATGAAGAATCGATCTCCTTGCTTACCGTTGGGAAGGCGGACGGAGAAACAGTGGAGAGAGAGATAATAATCAAAAAAAAGGAAAAAAAAAGGCGGTAACGTGGCAAGGCAGCAAGGGATGTCTGACATCTATTTCTGGCCCCCAAGGTCTAGCAAGGCTCGGACGAGTTGCCCAAACAGTGTAAGCAGGAGGTGGTGAGAAAGGCGGGAGGGCCATCCATGGCATTGGGACTCATATTCCATATGTGACTATGTGACTGAGAGGAACGTGTTGCCGCCTTCCCGAGAAAGCCAAATACTTTTCGCGGACGACCGTACTTCGTACATGCAATAGAATGGCATCCATGATTTCTCTGGACATCAAATAGCAAGCAAGAAGCAGGCCAGACGAAGACCGAGGCGACATGAGAGAGAGAGAGAGATCGTGATGCTAGGCAGTAAGGCATTATCGAACCTGCCTTTCCCCGCTCGTTGGTGTCAAGGTTGAGTAACATCCGGATAGTCTGGGTAGATGGCGCATTCTCTGTTGGGCACTCACATAGTAATGTGTAACGACGACCTGGGGACACCTGGAGGGGATGATGGATGGAGAAAGAGCAGTGAGCGGGTTACCGATTCGAATGGTCGGCTTACCCCGGCCCCGCCGCCTTCTAGGATGTACCTAGGTACTTTTTAGCTAAGGTACCTAGGTACTTTACTTAGGTGGTTACTTGTATTATATATCTTACCCTCACTTCATCAACAAATACGGTCAATACTATATTTCTCCAAGCCGTAATAAAGAAATTAATGATCTTTACTCTAAGTCTCATATGATCTTTGGAACACATGTTTGTGTTGATAGCTGACAGCATTAAATCTAAACAAACTTCGAACGGAGTACCTGGGTAGGTATTTAACCTACCTAAGTACATGAGGGGTGCTGGGATCCATGGATGTTCTCGAAATGGACTAAGTCAGCAGCTCAAGAGCTAACCTACTAGCTACCCCGCGCCGCGACCATGCCGCCGGAATTGAGATGATTCCCAGGGTTGTTCCTCGCAAAAGCTTCCCTTCTCCAACTTCAACTCATCAAACTTTGGCTCTCTTTCACCAACCTACCTACTCCCTACCAACCTCTCTTTTACTGAAAATAACCGAAATCATAGTTACATTACTACTTAAGCATACATAAGCTCATTCGATCAATAAATCATTCCCCTGCTTCATTGTCATCATCACCTAGCCAACACTTCCAAGGTTTTCTATCACTCCTAAGTACTCATGGTGGCGGTAGTCAAGTAGGGATGTTAAGGTTCTCTACCTCGTTCTAGAACGCCTTGTCCGAGTCCAGACAATGCGATTGAATGTTATCGTCAAGTCTTGACAAATTACCGCCGGGCCTCTACATGTTTGTGAGGCTTTTCAGACAAACAAACCACCACCTTCCTGATAGGTCAGCGATCTGACAGTACAGATTCGGGTCTGGGAATAGTGAGGAGTCGGTGCCTTGGATCGATCGGTTTGCCATCTAGGTACTTCCTACACCTACCTACTTAAGTATGTATGTACCTCAGGTGGTAGGTAAGTATGATTGCTCGCATATGCCTCGAGGGAGAGCCCGGAGCAGACAGAGAATGGAACATTCGGCCTTCACTCGGTTCAAAAGGGCACTTCTTTTCTATCCAACAAAACAAAGCTCAACCAATGGCAGTCCATTCCGCGCCACACGACAGCATCTCCCCTGGCTCTAGATGCAGGCCGGGCACCACCAGGCACATTCACACCCCGGACGTCCAAGCTGTTGGCCGGTAACATTCCCATCTATCCCTGTAGGCACGCCCGCTTGTCGTTGGTCGCCGCCTCTTGGGCTGTGCCACCATCACCTCGCCAGTGCTTATGCTGCTGTGGTGAAGTACGAATTCGGACAGTTCGATGACTTGACCATGACCTTCCTTGCAGAATCTACTCTCTTCGCTGGCTCCTTCGCTTTTGTCTGGCGGCCCAATAGAACTTCATGGGTGATCAAGCTGACCAGAGAAGGGTCGATCCTTCGCCCTGCCAATATGCTCCCGGTGCCTGGCTGCTGACGCCTCCTGTCGTGGTCTCACCTGTGCACTCAGGTATCTTTGCTACACACACCTTCCTACCATCGCTTTCCTACCCTCGGGCTTCGTACTTTGCTTCTCAAGACGAGACTGAATGTTGCTCTGGCTAGATCGTTCCAGTGAACCATCATTCGTGCTATATCCCGAAGTTCTCTAGCCTCCGAGAATGGTGATGAAGAAACATGGCGGGCCGGATTCGTGTTATCTGCTGGATATCCTAGCAACCCGATGCACGAGCTCCGCGGATCAATAGGCGGACTCAATACTTGCAAGGGGTCTGGTTACATTGGCCTTCGTGGATACCGATGCAATGCAAGCTAGGTGTGTTCTGCACATGCTAGCAGTAGCTGCAATCCTGGTCGGTACCTGACCATAGCAGAGGCTCGTGTTGTCGTTGTTGTCGTACCTCGCTCGCCCTCAGCCTTATTGTTCATCCGCATGTTTTCCCGCGCCCTTAGCTACCTGGTGCCCAGCTCTTTCGTCGGTCCCTCGTTCTCTCGCGCCGTGCCTCTCTTTCAGTTGTCTATGTAGGCAGTCCTGGTTCGCTCTTTCGTATCGACGTCAGGGAGAAACTGAATTCGAAGCTGTAGTGAGTAAAAATATACCCCTCTGATGAATTTCTCGCTGACGAAGCTAGATACAAGCTCTTGCGGTTCAGCGAATCCTTCGTACCAACGAGTCAGCTGGGGTTCTGATCAGTCAACTACCGCAATTTCACTGGCCACCCCAACAGTCAAGCTGAATGAGGCTCAGAGCCCTCCTCCCCGGTCAAACTTCACTATTAACTTTTATACATAAAAGTTGGCCAGTTCGAGACGCCTACTCGGTCGTTTCTACTTTCGCTTGTTACACCCTTCGCTCAGAGGTCACTATTTCCGGACGCTCGTTATTGGAAGACATTCGCTCACTCTGAGTAAACCGAGTACGTACGAGATTCGAAGGACGATCAGGAGCTTTACGTAGGCGACGATGGTTCGTTTATCCTACCTCACGGCCTTGGCTGCCGTTGCGATTTCGTCTCTAGCAGCTGCTCAAGAACTGCTTGAGCGCCAATACTGTGTCCCAACTGCGACAGTAACATCGACGGAAACTGAGACGGAGACCACAACAGAAACAGTCTAGTTCGTGATTCCACAGCCTTTACTTCTGTGGACTCGGAAATATACTGACAATTCGTACAGTGGTGTCACCACCGTTTTCCAAACGTACAGCTACACGTACACGGTCAGTGAAGAACCAGACACTGTCACAGCTTCTGTCACGGTGATCGATGAGGATACCACAACTCGATTTGTCACAAGGACAACCACTACGACTGTCACGACGGTTCGTTGAGGACCCCTAGTTGGATTAGTGAACCTTGACTAACGCACAGCAGTCATATCCGGTATCGTATGCGGCCTGCTACACTACAACGGTGGATTGCACCTGCGGAGGAACAACGACGATATGGGGCTCATGGTGTGTTACTACGACCGAATGGGAGACCACGACGACTACAAAGGTGATTATAACGACAGACAAAACCACTGTCACGACTCATGTTCCAACCACTATCCCTACCACGATCAAGGTTCCTACCACTATTAAGGTCCCTACCACGGTCCCTACCACTATTAAGGTCCCGACCACGGTCCCTACCACTGTCACGACCCGTATCCCAACGACAACAACAGCGACTATCACCTACACCACTACAACGCCCGTGACGGTCATAGTCAACAACACTCTGACGACAACGGATTTCAGCACCGTGACGACAACAACTGTCTCGACGTTCGTGACAAGCATATTCACGACACTGACTGCTACTGAAATTTCCGTCTCGGTCTCCGCAACCACAGATACATCCGTGTTGACGACGACTGCAGTTTCCACGTCACTGGTGACACTTACGGCTACGACGACGTATGTGACAACCTCTGAGATCTATATCACCGATTCGGTGACTAGTACAACTACATTCACGACTACTGATGTGATCACTACCGTGTCTCCAACTACCATTACCCTGCCTCCTTCCACAATCACGGCGCCAGGCGTGACTATCACGGGCCCGGGAGAGACGATTACGGGTCCAGGAGAGACGGTCACTTTGCCTCCTACGACAGTGACTTACACATCAGTCCTCTCGGCAATAAGGGCGTGCCCTTCTGCGACGAATGAGCCAGGCTTCGCTGTACCTGCCTATGATGTCGCTTCCGATTTAACATGGGGTTGCCGACCTGGTACTGTGTGCGACCCACCAAAGCCGAATGATGAATGTAATTTCTGGCCCAGTCCCCCATCCAAGGAATATGTCTGTCCGAGCCAGGAGTTCTGCAAGCAAGCCCCCACATATGCAAATATCACTTGGGACACCGACACGATCAACTATTATCCTGCCATCGATGGCTACTTTTACCTGGCTCCCCAGGCATTCGGATTAAACTACGAGATCTTTGAGATTGAATATATCCCTACGGTCGTCACGGATCAGTCTGGAACGTACACAACAACACTCTCTACGGGGACCTACCAGTCTCAAGCGGATCTTACCGCCTACCCTCCCTCTGCCACTTCGGAGGGAAGCGCTAATCCGACACCTCTACCTAAACGCGATACTCGGATATCCAAACGAGGACCTCCGATTCCGGCTGTCTGTTTTGCCATCTGCAACAATGCTGAAATTGCAGCCGAGAGCACAGGAAAGACCTCGGAGCTATGCAACGAAAACTCGGCGTTCCAGAACAACTACCAGGGTTGTTTAACGTGTATAGACGCCAACACCGATGATCTCCAGTTGACTACGCGCGACTACCTTGCTCCTACTTTTGAGCAATGGCTCGGATACTGTCAGGCGCACTCGATCATCGCCGTTCCGACCAGCGACACCCCAGGACCCGTGGTCACGGGCACACCAACAGTTACGACAGAGTCAGGTGCCCCGCCAGCAACAACCACGACTCCGGCTAGCAGCAACACCACCACGACGACCCCGACGTCCACATCGACTTCATCCCCGAGCTCAACGACGACCCCAAGCTCGACGTCGACTTCGACCCCCACCTCGACGACAACCCCAACCTCGACCCCGACTTCAACCCCTTCATCATCCACGAGCGCCTCATCCACAAGCGAAAGTACGAGCACCAGCGAGTCACCATCTTCTTCGTTGTCTCCTAGCAGCACAACACTGACCACGCCTCTTCCAGCACCAACGAGCACGACACCGTCCACGACGGTGCCTCCAGCCACCGTACCCGGCACCATCTCGAGCACCTGGTCTGCACCCACGACGGTGGTGACGGCAGGCGCGTCGGCGCCCTTAATGCGCCGCGATGGCAGTTCCTCGTCGTCGATCCTGTTCGGCCTGCTGTCGATCTTGTTTTTCATCTGAACGAACAACTCCGTCCCCCCGCGCATATACACGTACATACCATATTACCCGTAATGTTTGATTTTTAGTTGTTTATATTTATTCTTGCTACGACATCACCATCATCACCATTACTATTATTACATAATTTCTAGTCAATCCTTTAACGAAGCTCATGAGCATTTAGAGTTTACTTTCACATAGCAATGCGGGTTTGGAAGGTTTGTTTTTTGGGCTTGAAATTTTTCTTTTCATGATATACGACGACCTGCATTGCGAACTACAGACACATACATTCACACAAGCACATTGGGACTATTTGATATGGCATCTGGGCTTTGGAGGGCCGGAATCTGATCTTGTCACACTCATTTACGGCGGAGTATATCTACAACGGTCCTTACTTCTGGGAGGGAAGCATCTGGATGTTGGGGATTTCTCTAGGGCTCGGGCTTGGATGAACGATGATGACCAACGACATGGTTTATGTGATACCCCTAACTGATTTACGTTCCTTACCTATTATTATCACGCGAGAAGAGTCTGCGTTTACGATTTACGGTTACGGCCGGCCATACATGGACGTATGGGGAATGGTATGAGGCGCGCGGGGAGGAAAGGAAGGGTAGAGAGAAAGAAAGGAAAAAGAGGTATGAGAGGCATGACAGAGCTTGCCAAGAGTGTGGGCTAGGTTATTCAGTCATTGGGGTGGATGTATGGTGGTGTCGAGCTCGACTATACATACTTTGACCTGACCGGAGAGAACGATGGGGCTGGGATGGGGGATATTGAGGTTTAGGGGGGAAAGGGGGAAAATGGTGAGGGGTAACTATAGGAACACGATTCTTGTCTGGGTCAGGGGATATATGGGTATACTTTGCGCTGTTGATAATCTTGGTGATTCACGGATTGAAGTGAGGGTTGTTGGTGGTTGAAACCTTAGGGAGGTTAGTCAGTGTGTTGTTGTTATGGGAAGGATCTAATACCTAGGGTTTACGGGCTGAAGCAGATATGCCTAACAGAATAAGAGAAAAAGGGAAGGCTTTGATACCTTATTTTATATACTACCTATTTAGGTACCTACCATTCCTGTCTGCCGCTTTATTGGTCTCCTTGGGTGTCTGTCTTATTTACCATCTTTGATCTCATGGATGATTGGTTTGATAGCAAGTACATACTTATGTAGCGAGGGTTACTTAGTGTGCTGGAGTGGGAGTCAAAATATAGGTGTGAGACTGATCATGCACATATCTAGGTGTAATGTTGAGACTGAAGTAAGTCACCTGGGAATAATGTATTAACAGGATGGAATCCCCGCGGCGTGTTTATTTGATTTGATAAATGCTGGTAGGGATGCTTATAAATGCGAATAATTATAAGAGTTCTCATAAGTCAATAATTCATAGCTTCATCAATATGAATGAACCATAAGCTTTGTGCACAGCTTCTAGGTTAATGGCATCTGTCTTGGCTTGACTGGTAGCATACACAGTGAAAAACACAGTGAGAGAGGTGAGCTCAATGAAGTGAAGAACGACTGCGCCACACCACAATAAGTATGAAAGCCACTGGTACTTAAGTAACCCCGCGGCGGCAACAAGTGGATGATTCTGATGAGAAATCACCCTCCTGTGGCTGCAGTCTGCCTGTCTGCCTGGCAACCTCAACATGCTGTAGGTATCACACCCAGCACCCGGTGAAACTGCATTGGTGGAAGCTTCCATTGGAGTTGCTATCACATTCTACAGAAATACACCGCAGCCTCGCCACCAGAGCCAGTCTTGGATTACTCAAGCGCCTCTGCCATTTTCATTTTAATTAAAGCTGGTCTTTTTCTCTCCCGCAATACATCCAGATAATTCCAAAGTTGGATTTGTCAACCGTTTGTCTACAGTACTGGACTACGTCATTTTTACTACCCACTACTGGAAGTATCCCCATCGGCTTCTAGAGGGCCACTCGGAACTCCCACACCTCGGGCTAGGTAGGTTGGTGGGGTCATTATTGACTGAAGCATTTCCTACAGTACATCTGTTCCCAGCTGAGCCGACCTCAACACTACTACAACAACAACATTCACTCCTCTCACTACTGCCATCGCCACCCATCATCGTTCCTTTCCACACTCTATTCTGACAAGCTACAAACAGATCCATACATCTGTACTCGCACAACCCGATCCCGAACAACACCCAGGCAGACGACAAGCAAACAACGCCAAGCTGGGGAAGCGCAAACTCTCAAACGGAGATCATCCTTTCTCCCCCAAGAGAACTATGACCGTAAGTACTTGATACATCAGACTCTCCTAGCACACCTCATACTTGCTGGTTGCTTTGGTTGCCTCTATCTTCCTTGCCATCGCAGTACCTCTGCCTCGCGCCGACAACTCCAGGCTCGAGTCCTATCCCCGCCCCGCGCCATCTCTCTCCTACTTCGCTAAACTAACCTGGGACCTCTACTTGCAGGATACCAAAATGGCGTCGGGTCCCGAGGTCGACCTGGTCACCCGGCTCCAGGTCGACGATGCTGCCATCGGCCACACCGAAATCGACGAGTCCCTCTACAGTCGACAGCTGTACGTCCTTGGCCACGAGGCCATGAAGCGTATGAGTGCGTCGAACATCCTGATTGTTGGTATGAAGGGTCTAGGTGTTGAGATTGCCAAGAACATTGCTCTTGCTGGTGTCAAGAGTTTGACCCTTTACGATCCCGCGCCTATTGCTATTTCCGACCTGTCTGCCCAGTTCTTTCTACATCCCGAAGATGTCGGAAAGCCTCGAGACGCTGTTACAGCCCCTCGCGTCGCAGAGTTGAATGCCTACACACCTGTCAATGTTCACGAGTCATCTGGGTAAGTCTAATTCCAGGATCCCAAGGAGACTTGTCCAACGCTAATCTTCAAATCCGTAGTATCGGTGAGAACTTCTCCCAGTTCGACAAGTACCAAGTCGTTGTCTTGACCAACACCCCTCTAAACCTCCAACTCACTATCGGCGATTACTGTCATTCGAAAGGCATCTATGTCGTGTGCGCCAGTACATACGGCTTGTTTGGTTCTATCTTTTGCGATTTTGGCAAGAAGTTTACCTGTATTGATGCAACGGGCGAGAACCCGGTAAATGGCATTATTGCTAGCATCGACGAGGAGGGTGTAGTCTCGGCACTCGACGAGACTCGACACGGCCTCGAGGATGGCGACTACGTGACCTTCACCGAAGTTGAAGGCATGGAGGGACTGAATGGTGCCGAACCCAGAAAGGTCACTATCAAGGGACCATACACCTTCTCTATTGGGGACGTCTCTGGTCTTGGAGAATACAAGCGCGGTGGTCTATACCAACAAGTCAAGATGCCCAAGCTGATTGACTTCAAGACGATCTCGGAGGCCATACGGGAACCCGAATTTCTCATGTCCGACTTCGCCAAGTTCGACCGACCGCAAATGCTACATGTTGGATTTGAGGCTCTCCATGCTTTCAGCCAGACACACGGCCGCTTACCTCGTCCCATGAATGAGGAAGATGCCATTGTGCTGGTCGCATCAGCCAAGGTGTTCATCGAGAAGGAAAAATTGGATGTTGAGATCGATGAGAAACTCATTAAGGAACTCAGTTATCAGGCCCAGGGTGACCTCAACCCTATGGCTGCGCTCTTTGGTGGTCTGGCCGCGCAAGAAGTCTTGAAGGCCGTATCTGGAAAGTTCCACCCCATCAAGCAGTGGTTCTACTTCGACTCTCTTGAGTCGCTTCCTACCAGCTGTAAGCGTACCGAGGCCCTTTGCCAGCCTACTGGCTCACGATATGATGGCCAAATCGCGGTCTTTGGCAAGGAATATCAGGAGAAGCTCGCAAATGTCAAGCAGTTCCTTGTTGGCGCCGGAGCTATCGGGTGTGAGATGCTCAAAAACTGGGCTATGATAGGTCTCGGTGTAGGACCCAAAGGCAAAATCGTTATTACCGATATGGACTCTATTGAAAAGAGCAACCTGAACCGCCAGTTCCTATTCCGTCCTAAGGACGTTGGTCAAATGAAGAGTGACTGTGCTGCAAAGGCAGTCCAGGCCATGAACCCTGACCTGACTGGCAACATCGAGTGCTTGAAGGATCGTGTCAGCCCCGAAACTGAGCACATCTTCAACGAAGAGTTCTGGGAAGGCCTGGACGGTGTCACTAACGCTCTCGACAACGTAGAGGCAAGAACATACGTCGACAGACGATGTGTCTTCTTCCATAAACCTCTGCTCGAGAGCGGAACGTTAGGCACCAAGGGCAACACGCAAGTGGTTCTCCCCAGACTTACCGAATCTTACTCGTCATCTCAAGACCCCCCTGAGGTGTCATTCCCCATGTGTACCTTGAGGAGTTTCCCGAACAAGATCGAGCATACCATTGCATGGGCCCGCGAACTTTTCGAGACCTCGTTTGTCAAGTCAGCCGAAACGGTCAACCTCTACTTGACCCAACCCAACTACCTGGAGACAACTTTGAAGCAAGGCGGTAACGAAAAAGCGACTTTGGAGACCATTCGGGATTATCTTGTGACGGACAAGCCTCTCAGCTTCGAGGATTGTATTATCTGGGCACGCACGGTATTCGAGAAGCAGTACAACAACGCTATTCAACAACTTTTATACAATTTCCCTAAGGACTCGACTTCCTCCACCGGTACTCCATTCTGGTCCGGACCGAAGCGTGCCCCTGACCCATTGAAGTTTGACCCCAAGAATCCTACACACTTCGGCTTCATTGTGGCCGCTGCCAACCTCCACGCGTTCAACTACAATATTAACACCAAGGGTGTTGACAAGGAGCTGTACTCTAAGGTCCTAGACAACATGATTGTACCTGACTTCTCTCCTGATCCAGGCGTCAAGATCCAGGCCAACGACAGTGATCCTGTAAGTTGGCGCCGATGTTCTATTCTCAAGAACATAGGAAATACTGACCACGCAACCAGGACCCCAACTCCAACAACCCCTCGGCTTTCGACGACAATGCCGAATTGCAGCAGATCACTGACAGTCTCCCGCCTGCCAGCAAGATGGCAGGCTTCAAGCTGACCCCTGTCGAATTCGAAAAAGATGATGACACGAATCACCACATCGACTTCATCACCGCAGCCAGCAACTTGAGAGCCGAGAACTACAAAATCGAGCAGGCGGATAGGCACCGAACCAAGTTCATCGCTGGTAAGATCATACCTGCCATTGCCACGACTACCGCACTGGTTACGGGTCTCGTGGTCTTGGAGCTTTACAAGATTATCGATGGCAAGGACGATATCGAACAGTACAAGAACGGTTTCGTCAACCTTGCCCTGCCTTTCTTCGGTTTCAGCGAGCCGATCGCCAGCCCCAAGGTCGAATACCAGGGTCCCAACGGGAAGGTCGCTCTGGACAAGATTTGGGATCGATTTGAGATCCCCGATATCACTCTGAAAGAGCTTCTGGCTGATTTCGAGAAGCGTGGTCTGAACATCAGCATGCTCAGCTCAGGCGTGAGCCTGCTCTACGCCAGCTTCTTCCCTCCAGCCAAGCTCAAGGAGAGATATCCTCTGAAGTTGAGCAAGCTGGTGGAAACGGTGTCGAAGAAGCTCATTCCCGAGCACCAGAAGGACGTTATTTTCGAGATGGTGGCTGAGGATATGAACGAGGAAGACGTCGAGGTACCTTACATCAAGGTCAAGATCCGATAGGCGATAACGAATGCTTCGCAAAAAGGCGGGCTAGGCGTCCTAGGACGGGGTCGATTATTTATGCCTGGTTACTAGGAGTCCAGTAGAGTTCGGTTTTAGGCTCGCCTCCCATGAGTAGGTATGCATGTATGGGATAGACGCGTTTATGGAGCGGACGAATGCAAGATAGGGCTACCCATTGAGGGGGAAGAAAAGAGCCTCCTCGTCTTGTTGGCGTAAGCCGAGGCGGACTCGCAAGCAGGCAGGTAGATGGTCTATCTTCTCCCATTGCAGCAATAAAGCTTAAAAGAATCAGCAAAGCAAGCAGGAGTTTTCAGTCGTGAAAATAGCTATAACTTTCCACTTCCTGAGTTCTTGATGTTGTTCTCTGCTGCTACCATACTGTGACGACGCAAGCTTGTCCCCACGTTCCATGACCCATGCCCTCGTCCCCTTGAAGCAGAACTTTGTTTATAGAGAGATTGGGAGGGCAGGAAGAGGAAGAGGAAGTTGGTTAGGTTAAAGTGCTTACGCGCTCGCGCTTAGGATGGAAGTAAGGAGGTAAGGAGGTAGGTTGTGATTCCAGATCATGTTTAGATTTCCAACCTACCCTAACCTCTAGGTAGACAAGCTCATAACGCCGGACACCGATCCCACCCTGCCCCCCCTTCCCCTCCTTTTCTTCTTTTCCCTTTCTTCTTCATTTCATGCCGCCGCGTCCTCCCCCTCTTCCCCCTCGGGCAGAGGAAACATACAGAACCCCTCGCAATCGGCCCCGCCCCGCTGCGGATCGCACGCGTCCCCCGGCCAGTCCACGCACACCGTCGGCACGTCCACGCCCGGCATGCACTCGAGGCCCGCGAACCCGCCGCACGACCGGTGCTCCGCCTTGTTCTCGCGCACCGGCACGCATATCCCGGGGAGGTCTACCGCCTGCTGCTGTTTTGAGGGTTTTCGTGGGTCGTCGACGCAGGTGTAGCCGGCGTCGCAGGTCTGCGGGGGGGAGATGGTGTGCCCGCCGCAGGGGGGGTAGGTATGCGTGGTGGTGGTGGTAGTGTTGCGCGGGAGGAGGATGGCTGCGAGGGTGGGTGATGGGGTGAGGAGGAGGAGGAGGGGGATGAAGAGGGAGGAGGAGGATAGAGGGATATGCATGGTTGGATTTGGTTTTCTTTGGATTGTGGTTTCTAGAGAGAGACACGGATGTCCGACAAGGAGGGCGGTACGATGGCCCAAGTAGGTGAGTATGCTCTTGTAGAGGAGGAGGAGGGCGTGCTATGAGGTCGATAGCCCGGCAGATGGAGAGACTAGGTAAGATATCTTGATGGTTGTTGGCGTCGCCACAAAGTCAGTGAGTGCACCGTGTTCAGGAATGCTGCGTAACGTGTATCTGGAGACTCATTCCGGCATGAAGGGGCCGCCCTCACTACTTATAAGTCCCAACGAGGTTTTCGAAGGAATGTAAAACATCGTCTTCACTTTACACACACCCCTGTTCTGACGGTAAATCGATCATTCACTGGCATGTGCGTCATAGTATGAACGCCCAGCTTCCTTCCTACAGGCACCATAATTACCAGCCCGGTACTCGCATCCGTACCCAGGTACGGTTTATTGGATCGCGGAACGGATACCTCAGCCGACGATCTTCCTCTTCGTTTTTTTCTTGCTGACCTCTTGCACCACGCAAGAGGCTTATGCATTAGCGACCGCCCCAGCTGACAGCCTCATCAGCCTCACCCCCGGTATCTGTAAGGGGGGGGGGGGGGGGCGGAGGTGAACGGGAGGTTTGCGGGACAGATACCGCGTGTAGATGACCTCAGCTTATTATTCTAGGTGCATTTGACCATCGGATCCCGATCGAGCTTCATGATGCGGCCGGATCTTCATTTCGGTATCGAAATTCAGTTCCTGTCGTCTTATTACTGAGCGAGCAGGGCGGGCAGGGCGCCCGCCCGATGCCCCTGAGGACAGCTTGTCGTCTACCTAACCTAGTAGCTCTTGGCGCAATGCCCTAAATCTTAGAAGCGCATTCCTTCTTTATTTTTGGTGCTCATGGCTTAGTCATAAGCGAAAAGGGGTATGGACTTCCATAAAGGGAGTCAATTGTGCGACCCTACAATACCATTGCCATAAGCAAGGGGGCACGAACATGTCAAGCCAACGCCAAGACTGCCTTACCGAATTCATCATCACGGCCATCCAGGATCTCGCGATGTTATTTGGTGTTGATGATAGTCAAAATCGACTGTTGCGCTAACCGTAGATGAATTGGTGATTTATACTCGATCGCATAACTCGGATATCCTCACTGTGGGGTGCCCTCGAAGAGAGGGAGTAAAGCGAGCCAATAGATCGCACAAACTTATGTACATATGTACCTCCTCGTCAGAACTCCGAACGCCGTAGACGTAGAGCCTGCGAGCATTTTCTCCAGGCAGGCGGTTGACCGTTGGAGGCCTGACGGGTACGTACATCGAAGGGATCGACCTTCCTACTTCGTCCACCACCATACATACTAAGTACATAGGTAGGTGCCTACCTAGGTATCTGGGTAGGTAATAATTGGTAGAGGCAGACGGACAGCTATCAGATGGCCGGCAGGTGACAACGTCGAGGCAGATACATGGCGCAGGCAGCTACAAGAAGCTGGAGGCCTTCCAACTGCAGCATGACCCCGCCCTTTCTCTTTCTTGACTCATCAACCATGTTCTACGAACCTTTGCCTCATGCTCGGTGTACCCGGGTCCTTCGGATCCTCGAAGCGACACCAGAGGAGGAGAGCAAGCTCACGGTGACCTTGTCTACGCTTGATCTGAGCAAAATCAATGGAGAAGAAGGCTCAGGAGGCCTCATTGGAGGCATCAATTCAGCCGGCAGTGAACGTGACAGTGGAAGCGAGAGTGGAAGCGAGAGTGGAAACAATGGCGAAGACGACAACGAAGACGACAATGGAAGCTACAGCGAAGGCGACTACGACGCCCTATCCTATACTTGGGGTTCTCCTTTCAGCGAGCCAGAAGAGCTGGAAGAGCGCTATACTAAGGAATTCGATGCTCAGATCACCGTCATTGCCGGGTCCAAGCGCGGCAATACCAACATTGGGAGAAATCTTTACGAGGCACTGTGCCATATCTGGGCAACTGGCAGGCGGCGCTTTCTTTGGGTTGATGCCCTGTGTATCAATCAAGCTGACTTGGTCGAGAAGTCAACCCATGTGCAGTTTATGGGCCACGTCTTCTCCCAAGCCAAACGGGTAATCATATGGTTTGGAATCGATGATCCCGATCTGCCCACCTTTGGGCATGTAGAATTTCTGGCTCGCGTGTGGAGGAATCCGAACAAGGTACCAGTGATCGCATGGAGCATGTCTCCTGAGAACTTCGGCCCCCAAGAGGGCGAGGACGAACTACAGTTCATATTCCCAAGAGAGGCAGTGAAGTCGTTGTTCAGATTTCTAGGCCGGCGGAGATATCTTTCGAGAGC
Source organism: Xylariomycetidae sp. FL2044 (assembly GCA_022376275.1). Taxonomy (NCBI): domain Eukaryota; kingdom Fungi; phylum Ascomycota; class Sordariomycetes; species Xylariomycetidae sp. FL2044. The sequence continues at coordinate 1,017,548 of JAJNOH010000003.1, read as the reverse complement.
TTGGATACTACAGGAGGTAGCACTCGGCAAAGAATGTCTGATATTGTTGGGTGACCATTACATGGAGTCGGGAGAATTCTTTGTACTCAAAGATTGTCTTGCTGGAGTGGATGATCCGAGGCTTCGTGAGTATGGACCTATGGAGGAACTCTCCGGCATAGGCATTGGACTGGGCGCTTTGAGCAGTTTTCCTGCCCGAATTGCACAATGGGGCGCCCGTCGCTATAGAGCGGATGACTTTGGGAAGCAAATTCTCGCACACTACGGCGCGCACGACGAAACCACGGATTTTCTGGCCCTCCTCGACTTTCATATAACGGGAGAACGCCCGAACCTCTGTGAGAACCCCCTTGACGGATTGTACGCACTATTTGGATACCTTGGTGCTATAGTCCCGTTGGAGAATTTCCCTATCGAAATCAATTACCAACAAAACACCGAAACTGTGTATATATCAGCAACAGTCCAAATGCTCGAAGCCCTACCTCACTACACGATTCTGTCGGCCGTGTGCGGCGGATCCACGTCAGTATCAGATGATATGCCAAAGCTGCCCAGCTGGGTGCCGGATTATCGCCACAGGCCCGTGGCACCGCCGATTTTACACAGAGCACTTCGTGCTAATGACTCCTCTTGGAGCAGACCGCATTTGCTTGAGGGCGGCAGGCGGGAATTTATACCCGACTTTCGTGCCGGATTTGACGACTCGAGATATCCACCACCAATCTTCAATGGAAAAGAACTGTCAATCCACGCGCGGTACTGTGGGAAACTCTCGGTAATAAAAAGACCGACTCTCGTAATGGACCGTAATGCAGTTTTGGTCAATTACTTCGAAGTGCTCATATCCATATTGGAGGTGTGCATTGTGTGTCGCGAAATGCAGCCTGGGGGTCAGAGCCATACCTTGATTGAGGCATTATTCCAGGTCACATGTCTTCCTTCACCTTTGCTGGGATGTAATCTGAATATTGATTTCGGCCTACTCATCTTTAAGACCATCATGAATATCCTCTCATTCACTATGACCCCGGATTCTAGCTTTTTTGGGCTAACTCAACTTGAAGACTATTGCTTAATTGAGGCCTCCGGAGTAAGGCCTAAACACTATTTCATAAGCGCAATACAGGGCATACTTGAACTGGGAAGTCAGCCTTGCCTCCCTACGCCGAGTGATATACTATGGATGTCGGATCAAATAGAACACGGCTTGGCTGCACGCCGGGATCAGGATGAATCAGGGTGGAAAGGGTGTGAATATTTTCAGGATGACGAGAGACAGGCCTTGAATGACTACTGGAGGAACTCAGCCCTCTTCATCACGGACCATCGTCACTCGATTTTTGTCACCGAAAATCGATCCGCGGGCATGATAGCGAACGAGGCCGAGGGTGGGGATGAGCTCTGGCTCATCTGCAACGCCAGAGTCCCGTTCCTCATGCGTCCCACTGCCGATGGCAAGTACATACTTGTCGGAGAAGCGCTGGTTGACGAAGCTATGCAAGGCGAGCTAATTGCGAATGGGATTGCGGGAGAACCACAACGGATCACGCTCGTATGATCCAGAGGCTGGACGGGAAGGAGAAAAGCCCACAGCTAGTCCGGATCTCAGGGGTATCCCCGGATGATGGATCTTTATTCAGGGGAAGTGAGAGCAGTTTGAAAGCCGCTACTTCCTTATCGTCAAGCTATTTACACGGGAGAACTTGTCCACTTCCAAGATCCAGTGGTGAACCCCGGCTTGATTCATCTCCGGACACAACTTGCGTATCGTGCGTTCCGGATCATCTGGCTGGAGCGGTATTACGGTGAACCGGAAAGGGGCGACATTCTGCAGGGAGGCATGACAAACTCGACGAACTTCATTAAAAAAAGAGAAAGAAAATGAGAAAAAAAGAGACCATTATTGGTCCCCCGTTTCCTTGTGTTTCACGGCGTCCATATTTGGGTTTGAAGATATGGGAAACCCCTTTGAGCCAGGGTCATAGGGGCTGCACAGTACCCGACACCCTGCAGCCCCTTACATGGTCGAGGAGTATGAGTTACGATTTCATTCGGGACCTGGCTTTCAAATCTGATCTTTCGGATCAAGACAACCGGCCCTCACTTTTCATGTCTATCATCCAAGGAAAGAATTCTGTTTGTCCTCTCCTCTATATATCTTGGCCCAATTTGGGCTTGGTATACTGTCCTGTCTTTTCTGATTACCATCGTTTCTTACTGTACTTAGACCATCCATATATGTCATGATTTTGTCATCTATCTTCAAGCAAGCTTATATCAACTTCGATTGTGCACTTAGCTAAGAGCTCCATTGCCATGTCAGTGGCAATATCACTCTAGATATCACCCGAAGTCTTTCACCTCTGCGGCCGTCATCCCTAGTTCATGATGCCGATTATGACTATGGCACTGTCACCATGACTATCGTGACTTCAAGCTCACGCTCTGACGTCTATTTCACGCCATAGATATCAACTTCATTGTCAGCCAGTGACTTGATTCATAAAAGACAGCTTCCAATAACATCACAACATATCGCATCGCATGCTCATATCCATATATACATCCAAGTTCTCCCCGCCTGTCTAGCTGGTGATCAAAGAGGGACCACGGCCAGCCACATCAGATTTCCAGTAGGTTAGCTCAAAGCAGCTGCTGATCAACCCCTGCTCTTGAAGAGCGGTGAGGTCATTCCAATACTCACTTCATAACATAAGTAGGCGTTCCGTAACTTATTCCTGAAAACGCGTAGCACCCAGAACACTCTTATCGCATTTCATCCACAGACATAATCATCGCACCGCCCCCTCTCACTCCTTCGCACTCAACCCCCGTTTCTCCCCAGCTTCCCCAGTCTCCTCTCCTCCTCCTCTCCCGCCACCGACCCTCCTCCCCCTTCTTCTTCTTCTTCTCCCCCCACAGGTTTCAGGCCAACAACAGCCCGCCACGACACCGAGATCCGAGCGTCCCGCCACTCCCGCTCAACCCGGCGAGCCATCTCGGCCGCAAACCCCTCGACGCGCTGGCCATCCCACCCCAGTCCCGTCCCCAGAGGGTCGCTTACTCAAAGCACCTTTCTAGAAGCTCGTCCCAGGCACTGATGGCGAGCACTGTCTCGGACGAATGGATCAAGTCGTATTGCCTTTGGCGCCCCGGGTGGCTCTCCCACTCCAGCTCGAAGTCGCTGATCTCGAAAGGGAGGCAGTTGGGCGGGACCCATGTCGGCTGGATCGGGCTGAGGTCCATCCCGAGTACCTGAGCATCCGGGTAGGCGTCGGCGACTGATATTGATCTCAGGTCAGTCGAGATAGTGTACTAGTAACGAGAACCAGCTAGGGAAGGGAGATTTTACCATCCATGGCCCATATGCCGGTGCCCGTCCCCAGGTCGAGAATCATGCCGATGTCTCGTGGAACGGGGGCGAAGATCAGATTCTTGCCCTGGAGCTCGAGGATCTTGCAGATCATGTGATGCTTCAGGTCGTTGGTCTCCAATTCAGGCTCGGATCGCAGCATGTAGTATCGCCACGCGGAAAGGAAGTGAGACTCGAACATCTCCTGTGATTGTGTGAGCCCCAAGCGTTTACGGGTACAAACGATCGAAGATCTTAAATCCGCATTCGACAAGTTCGATGCCCACGGGAGTGAGAAGGTAAGTTTTGAGCTGAAATTCCACTGCCCATCGTTCGTATACTAAATGCGAATGCCGCCTCTTAAGGGGACGTCTGTTAAGGGGTCGATTCAAGTAGCGATCGCCTCTCTCTTCAAGATGTCCAAGTTTCAGCAAGACACCTTGACCCTCGGCGAGCTTGTGTCGATGTTACGGAGACTCCGGAAAAGCGCGCTGAAAAAGAAGAAGCTCATAACTAGCACCAAGAAACCGCTGTCTCGGGAGTTTCGTGAGATGAGACGATGCACGGCCTCGCTTCATGCCGTCTTCTCGCAACAGTGGTCTTGCAAGGACACTTTCCACACTCACCACGTCTTCAACCTTCTCATCACCCCGGCAATCAGTGATACGATCGAGTTGAAAGCTGTCGTGTGGAATCATGTTGCAGCCGATGACCGGTGTGCCTCTGCTACACACGGCGAAGAGGAGCGCCTTCAGGTTTGGACTGAGCTCGCCCCTGACCAACGGAATAGCCCAGGCACCCCGATGCGGATTGTCTGCGAAGACATACAAGCGCCAGCAAATCGCGGATCCACCTCTCAATCACGAACGAGACCGCGGTCATAAGAGGACTGGCGTATCAACCGACCGTCGGCGAAACGCCTGGCAGTGGAAAGACAATCGGGCGAAAGAAGGCCTCGGATATATCGCCCTCCACGGCAGAGAGTCATGAGAACCAGGCCGGCACAGCCACGAGTGCAAGTTCCGCCGGAGAACCTTGCGCTATGCGGGAGCGTATGTTCCAGGATCGCCCAGGCGCTTACGACTTCGACTCACGACGTTAATAACGGCAAAAGCAACATTGACAGCGACAGCGACACGCCGGCCGGCTACCTCGAGATCCCGGACTCGTACCGCTTCGCCTTTAGCCGGCTAGAGGATCGCGCGCTTCTCCATATGTTCAACAAGTCCCGGCCCGACGCACCCCCTCCCAGCCAGATCCTCGACCGGCCTCTCCACGAGAATATCAGCATGCTAGACCAGTCACGGCTGGCGTTGACGCTGGCCCGCGCGACGCTGCACTTCTGGTCGACCCCCTGGTGGGCCGACTACTGGCGGCTGGAGGACCTCCGCTTCGACCCGGCGTCGCGGAGCCTGACCGAGTGCATCGCGACGATCCACGTACGGCAGGACCTCTTTCCCGCGCTCCCGGGGCCGTCGGCCGCGCCACGGACACACACTACCAGCGCCGATGACCAGGAAGACGACGCAACAGGGGCTCACGCCGGCGGTGTTGATCTACGGGATACGCAACATGAACCTGCACTGCCTCGGCGTCGCCCTGCTGCAGATCGGGCGGTGGATGACGGTGGCGGCTTCGGCGTGGGCAAGGACCTGCGCAACCCGCGGCTGCAGGCGGCGCTGCACGACGGCGTGATCAGGGAGCTGGAGAAGATGGTCGAGGTCTTGTGTCTCGAGGAGGACGAGTGCTCGTGAGAGAGGGTTGTCGCGATCCTGGTCGGGACTTGGCTGGCTCCTGGGTTCCCTTACCTGGTTAAGTGTGACGAGCTACTGATGCAACCTCCCTTTTCTGCCGGTGATGGCTAGGAGACCAAAGTTCGCACACGTACCATAACGATGCACAAAATCACGATCATCATGGTGGTGTTGCGCAATCGTATTGCACAAGGATAACAATAACCCGACAGGGCAGATAGAACAATAAGGGGGGATGGCTCCGCACAAGCCTCAACAGCAGTAAAAACTCAATATAAAATCACGATCTATGTGCATCCATGAGCTCCCACATAGTTAATATCAGTAATTCACTCTTCGGGAATTCTTGAAATGCTTCGGATTGTATGCAGGTCTTCTTATAACGGTTTTTTGTAAGAGCATTATCCATATTTTGATCCGGATCTAAGTGCGTCGAGTCAGCCATGTCACAACTTATGGATAAGGGATACTCTGATACGCACACGCCGGAATCCACGACAAGGGACTGTCCATTCACAAAACTCGCCCCGGGACTCGCGAGGAAGTGGATGACATTTGCAACCTCCTCTACGCTGGCGACTCGTCCGAGTGGCATCGACTTGTTGAGTATCGCGCCGATTTCAGGCTGCTTTTCGATACCGCGTCGCAACATCGGAGTGTCCGTAAAGCCCGGACAAACCTCGTTGACTCGCAGGCCCAGCCTCATATTTTCCAAAGCTTTTGTATACCACACCACGGTCAGAAGGTACATGCTTCGTATAGGGAGGGAGCTCTACCAACGTACCGGCACACTTCACAACCCCCCTAGCGGCGAATTTGCTGGCGACGTATGTTGCCGAGTTAGGGGTGGCAATGACCCCAGACAAGGATGTCACGTTCACAATAGAACCCGGGCCGATGCTACGGCGCCCACTGCGCCCTTCAACAAAAAGGGGCTCTTGGTCCTTCATGACTCTGATCTCTTCCTGGAGGCAGTGGAGGATTCCCTTCGTGTTTACGTCATGCAAGAGGTCGAACTCCGTCTCGTCGACATTCGAGACACTAGCTTCAACCTGACGCGGAATCTGGGATGCCTCTTCAGTACGTCTCTATACCATTACCCCCCCTGGCATCACCAATCCTGGGGCTCTGGCAAGATATGCAGAAACACTTACCCCGGCAGAGTTAACGGCGTAGTCGAGACGCCCGAATCGGGCCTTGACTTCGTCAACCATCGCTTTCACGGCGGCACGGTCTCGGACGTCGACGGGAATAGCCATAGTCTGGTAGCCTTGGGCAGTCGCAATCGAGGTGCTATAGTCCGAGCCCTTCTGTGCCGCATCAGCATCTTGATCAGCGAAGATTACGGCCCGAGCGCCTCTCTCTGCAAAAGTCAGGGCAGCTTCTTGTCCGATTCCGCTTCCTATTCATTGTATTATAGGTTAGCAATGTCCTCTAGGAATGAGACTGGGGGGTTAGAAAGCTTGCCTGCGCCGACAACAAGGGCCACTCCGTTGACGTCCATTGTGCTCGGTTACACCGGATCGCGCAGAGCAGGACGAAGAGAACAACCCGATAGTTAATACACCGGCTAAAGTTTGTCTTAAAAACACTTCTGTATAGCAAAATGCATATATGAGGAGTATCATAGCCCTGAGACTGACATCTACTTGAAGTTCATCACAGCCTGGTTCACACGGAATCAAAAGCCGACGCAGCCGGTGATGAACATAGTATGGTCCATGGAGGATTACTCCCCTACAGTAGTGTTGGTCGTCATGCAGTTGGTCATGCAGAAACAGTCTTTGGACAGGAGCCCGCATCCCGGAATTTTGGCTCGCGCCATAAGACTACACCAATAGTTAGTAATCACATACGCTTCGAGACACATGGAGATGATCTGCATCCAAGTGCGGTGATCAACGTTCGATGAGGGTGGTTCTTCCGGATCCAACAAACGCATGCAAGGGGGAGCCGCGCCGCGGAAATTTCTCATCTGTGTCCATCACCTCAGAAATACGGCTCCTACATGAAAGACTGGCGCCTGCTCTGATCCTAGAGGCCGTGTAACTCTCTGATTGGTTTGTCCGCAAGAGGTGGAGAAGATTGTCTTCGTCTTTGGGTAGGTCACAGCTTTCTCATAACTAGGTAGCCTCGTACGCTTGTTCGTAGTAGAAACGAACCCCTGCTGAGATAGATCGTGCTACCGGTTTTATCCAAGGCGGTATCACGACCGTTAGCCCTCGAAGATGTTCGCTCTCGTTTGTAACTCAGTAGTAGTCGATCAATATTGGCATACAATATCGAACGCCTATCTCCCTAGAAAGAAACTTCTTGCCTCTCGATTCTTGATATGGGCAAAATCATGAAGGTACCGACCAGTACTGTAAGCAGCATCCTTCATTTGATCCTTAGTCTTGTTGCATACTCATACATACTCGTGCTGCTTCGCGCCATCCTTTCCCCAATGGGCAGATTCTTGGTGACTCAGCACGACATCCCGAGTAACGCGAACCCTGCCGTTCATGCTCTTGGGACAGAAAGAATGTTCAGCCGCAATCTCCCTCTGGATGGAAACTCCCTGGTTGGGGACCAAGGGGGTGTCAGTGGCACTCAAGTCGTCTTGCAGCCAACCGCGCGACGCCGATTTATTCCCGCCGGAGCTGCTCAATCGAACGCGGCCTCCCTGATTATCTCGAGGCCGGCCACGAAAATCCTGGTCGGGACAATGTGGTATGTCGCGTGTTGTGAAAAGCGACGCAAGGCCTTCGCTGGTAAAGCGCTTGAGTAGGAAAAAGCAGCTCGGAACGCAGATGGATAGAACAGACACGGATATCTCGGCGAGGGACCAGCTGAGCTCCGGGATCTGGTACCAGGAGATATCGGGATCGCCGAGATGTGGCTTGGTTGATATGAACGAAGCCGTTCGTCCCACGGAGGTCGTCAAGGTGCTTGTGGTGAACAAGGTCAGCGACTGCTCGTTTACTGTAAAAAATTTCAAACGCTACTCACATATATCCCACTGCGAATGCGCCTAGTACGACAGTCATTTCCTTTCGACTCATATGGAAATGATAGATGGTGGGTAGAGGCAGCAGGAGAATCATCAAGTTCGTGATGACATCGAGGAGGAGCCCCGCCAGAAGAAGCCCGAAGCTGGTGTCGTTGCTCTCGCAGTGACCTTCGATCTCGGGGTGCCAGTTCTTCGCCGGCGGTACGCAGGAAAAGATCTGTGCGGGGAGCTTGTAAAGAATGAAGACGGCGACTAAGCCGAAGGTTGTGTAGAGTGCCACCTGGAATTTGGGAGAACGTGCTGAGAACACTCGACAGTAGAAGGACAGGATCGAGAACTTGGCGAAGGCGATGCCGGAGTCGAAGACGATCCGAGAGATATAGGATATCTTCAGCAGCTCGGTCAGGTCTTCGGCCGACGTGTAAGCTTCGGAATGCTTCCCCAGGCCGAGTTGGACGCCTCGCATGGCGAAGGCGCAATTGCACATGCAACAAGCCTGGGATGGCTTCTTAGTTCATCATCATTTCCGTTACGGATCAGGGCTCTGACATACCCAGGCACAGAGGGCCAACCAATCGTCCCACCAGAATCTTTTCCTTGGAGAGGCGAGGACTCGGGACCAGAAGCGGAATACTATGGCCAAGGTCGGCAGGATTGTCATAGCAATTCCTAACCGCCACAAGAGGGGCCCCTGAGTCTCGGTCCGAGCCGCCTCTCGCTCCATGGTGTGGTGCAAGATTTGAGTCCTGGATTCGCAAGTGCTGACTGGATCATCCGATTGAAAACAAAACGCCGAGGAGAAGGAGTTGTCCTACAGAAAGATAAGAAGTTGGGGGGAGTGGGAAAGAAAAAGGCGAGTCCTGTATGGGGAAAAGTCAGCCCTGGGAGATACCATATCTTCCTCTCGAGGGAGAGGAAGAACCCCTGGAACTGTCTAGCGGCAAGACGTCCGTCCAGCTGCTCTTCATAAGTGCACGGCTCTCGACCCCAAAAGCACTGACTACCTACCTAGGTAGGTATCAGTCTCTATTGGGTTCCTCTAGCGATCGGCCCTTCCTGTTGACGAAAGAGCCAACATACATAGGTATTCCCAAGGCGACTCAGCAAAAATCCTAATAATAACCACGCCCCTCACTCTACGACGCATGACGCGACCAACAGCGCAGCTGCACAACGGTTCACTACTGGGCGGTCAAGAGCTGATCAGACGAACGTGCGTAGCCGACTCCCTTACGTTGCTCAATGTTTGCTGAGTTTTTCCCACGCAATGCTACCCAGCTGCCCGGGTTTGCGATCCTTCTCTTGGGGTATGCAGCCAGGCTACCAATCAGGCGACCTCTCTGTCGGTGGGAAGCGATGTAAGTAATCCGAACTTGATTTCTGCAACTCAGGGGTAGGCGTCAGCCCCAGTGTGACTCTCTCCAATGCTACGCACTCGATGCAGGCGTGTCACACTCACCATACCTTCGACTCGCCAGCCTGCTTGCCTCGGGCGGACAGACGGTGGAGGCCATAACGTGGCGCCTCATCGGTCAGGTTGGTGTTCGTTATGTGACTCTAATCCACCTCAGGTCAAGTTGTTGGCAAGAAATGAATGCCAATCCTTGCCCCTGAGAGGCCTGACGTGGGAATCTACAGAAATCCTTTCTTAAAGGCTTACTCAGATACGTATAATTGATCGGATTTCAATCGGTGGAGATGATTGATGCATTCTTTGGTCATAGGGTGCGCATCAAGCCCCCAGGACATGAATAGACTGGATAAATTGGACTTGGAGCGCAGCAGTGCATAACGCGGTATGCAGTGCTTCACTCTTTTAGTTTTTTTCAAGATGCCTGAGGAGTCCTTGATGCGCGAGCAGATGACGCTGTCGTAGTAGGTAGGAAGTGCCAATGCCAGCCGACTACCCCAGCCGGCGTGCCCGCTCATGAGGCTGACATCACATTCAGCTCGCAACCTGCTGACACTAGACGTTTCTGCGAGCGGGTACGGCCGTTCCGCTTCGGCACGGCTCTGTGCCTGACGCAGCTCAGCTGGGCTCTCAAGGATGGAGATTGATCCGGCCCGTGATCCGCGGCACGGCAGTGAACAGTTAGGGGAGAATCCCCTGGCATTGTGTACCCAAGAGCTGATGGCTAGGGACTGGTTTTTAAACAAGGCTGTCATTACGTAGGACCTTCTCTTTCCTGATGCCATGGACTACATGGAGTGACAGAGTCCTGGAACAACAGTCGGTGACTCAACCGAAGTCGCAGGCTCGTCAGTCGGGTTCCATTAGGGATTTGACCCTCCGGACACGATAAGAGCTTTTCGGTACTGTGCCTAGTCTTCGCGTGTAGGGACGGTGTCCGTGTCGATGGAGAACCAAAACATAATGATACAGGTTTACGACCCTCAGACAGGACCTATCAGTAACTGTTGGGCGTATGCTGCTGGAACCATGTCCACGGGGGCTTTGTTTCCTTTCAATAACCCTTGCCTGATGTTCGGACGTGCTGCAGTACCCGTTCGCTGATAGAGTGGCCGAGGTCTTACCAGGCGAGAACGACTTACTTGTTACCATTCAACACTTCGAGCAGTTAGCTCATGATCGGGTGCTTTGGCGCCTACGGAGTCCCCTGGACGAGACGGGTGCGCTCGCGATGAATACGCAACTGCATCTTCCTCTCGCAATCAGGTTCTGACAGACCATCGGCGGCGGACTCAGTTTCGGAACTCAAATCCAGAGGCACACTGCCCACGTCGTACGAGACGATGTTGGAGCTCGCCGTCGTTGTATGGTCCAGCTCGAAAGCGGGGATAGTCCACGCCTCGATGTCCGCGAAGGCAACCCACCGTGAATCACTTGCATGCAAAGATTAGCATTGCGGAGTTGTAGCTGGAGGGTGACCGAACACATAAGCAGCAATATGGGTTCGACGCCCAAAGCCGGCACGTGGCGTTTGCTCTTATCTGTAGCCAAGGTCCAGGGAGCGCCAAATACCCACCAAGTACTCGGTGGCGGGCACGAGAGCTCAATCAGACTTTCTGCTCCTCGTAGGTTCAATCTTTGATACCATCAGCAGACCTACCGACCGGAGCCACCGTGGTAGCGTTCGCGCGACATCGACGCGTGGACGGACGACGTCGCTGAAGGGACTGAGGGCCGTGTCTGTAGCCCTGGGCGCCATCAGTTGCGCGAGCATCCGGAGATGTCGTCGGTCTACACGCGTCGGAGGTTGCCTCCATGTAACCCAGACGAACTCGTGAGACTGTTCAATCTAGCGATGTCTCATTCGGACCCAGTCGAGAACATGAGGGTAGGGTCGCGCAGGACTTCGGGCAAGTTCGGCTGTTGACCGGTGGGTGTCAAGATGGAATCTGCTAAGTAGCGCCGAAGCCACGAATCCAAGGAACACGGCGTGGCATTCGACGTTCTCTTCCAGGACCCGAGAGCGGCTCCGTTGAAAGCCGTCATACGAGGGCGACATACAGGGCGGCGGGAGCGCGGCATCGCTCGCGGAAGTTCAATTATCCCAGCAGATCCATGACGCTGCGTGTGCAGGCAAGCCGCTGCGTAAGGCATGTGCAGAGGGCATTTGGGGTTTCAAGTTTAGCAATGTCATGTTCCCGCCGGAGAAGATGAGGCACGCGAAACCAGTCGCTGGCGAGTTCTGGCTTCGACTTGGTGGGTGCTGGCGGCCGACTTTAGTGGCTTCATGAACTACGCCATGCAGGTTGACATACCGATGCTCGATACTATCGTCGACCTCGTCGTCGATTCGATCGAGAAGAAGGAAGAGGGGGGAAACCCGGATAATGTGAAAATCGCAACCCGAATAGCGCGAGTAAGGAGATTCGCGGCTAGCTGTACCTAGTTAATGCGACTCTGCATGCTCGCTATTTCGCCTCGCTATTTCGCTGACACAGCGTTTATAAGCACTTGGAAAGCTGTTAACCCAGGGCGGGATAGCGAGCAGTCCCACAGCGGGATAGGCGGAGAGCAGGTCAGCCCCTAAAGTAATGCCCATGGGCTCATTAAAAAATACATAGCTCTACCAGCTGCCAGGGTGAGGGTTTGATGTATCGGCTGTGCAGATTGCTTGATTTATTTCCCAGGAGAACATGTACGGCCGAGGGCGATGACCAAGCACATGTTGATACTCCCTATCCACTCGTCGAATTGATTCTTGATGTCATTAATAACAATTCTTTGACTGGCTAGAGAAATGTGACCGTACCGACATTGAAGTCTCAGGCGACAAGCAGTGCGCAAGTAATAAAAGTTGCAACATACATCTATACTTAACAGTCGCCTCCTCAAGACTTCGTCATCAACAACAACTCACCCCGCACCCCATCGAAGCCCAGCTGAGAGCTGTCCATGAACTTCAAGGCTAGTAAGATATCTCTTGCAAGGTTACTCTCATCGACACCGTTGTCAGCAGCTCGAAACCCTTCATACTTGAGCAAATCAACCGCCGCTACTTACGTTCGTACCTCTTTCGATCCTCGAGTCGTTCCATCTTGGACATCTCAGCGAGGATATCACATTTCTCCACGGAATTATATAGGCCCAACGGACGCCAGACCAGGAAAAGTTCTACCAAAGAAACAAGGATTAATCGACCAGCAAGTGAGAATGGTGAGTTGCAGCCCCTGAGTTTAGCGTGCCTCGCATGTCGTGAGTGGTGAATGAGATCGCTAACTGAGACTACAGGCTTCCAAGATCACTGAGTGGGTTAAGCCCGGCGACAAGAGCGGCGAGTTCAAACGCCAGGCCAGCGCCTTTCGTGACTGGATCTCCAACGAGGAGGGCGCCATGTTTCCCGCTGAGAAGGGCCGGTATCATCTATATATCAGCTATGCTTGTCCATGGGTAAGCCTGATTGACCTCAACCTACACCAGACTACAGTGGAGGCTAATGTTGGCCACATAAAAGGCTTGCCGCACTTTGGCTGCGAGGAAGCTGAAAGGCCTGGAGGACTTCATCTCTTTCTCCGTCGTGCACTGGCACATGGGTGAGAAGGGTAGGTCGCCCTCATTACTCTTTACCGGCGCCTGCATGCTTTGACTTGTCAGGCTCGTGGTCGTCCAGACGAGCACAGAAACTGACCCGCAGTGCAGGATGGCGCTTCCCGACCCCTGAGGACACCGACGCCGAGGGCGAGAACGTGACCCCGGATCCCCTCCCCGGTCACGAGAAGAACACGCACCTGCGCGATCTCTACTTCGCCGTGGACCCCAACTACGGCGGCCGCTTCACCGTGCCCGTGCTCTTCGACAAGAAGGCCGACACCATCGTCAACAACGAGAGCAGCGAGATCCTGCGCATGCTCGGCACCGTCTTCAACGACCAGCTGCCCGCCGAGTACGCCGAGGTGGACCTGTACCCTGCGGACCTGCGCGCGCAGATCGACGAGGTCGGGCAGTGGACCTACGACGATATCAACAACGGCGTGTACAAGAGCGGGTTCGCGACGACGCAGGAGGCCTACGAGAAGAATGTTCTCAAGTTGTTCGAGTCCCTCGACCGGGCTGAGAAGCACTTGGCGGAGAACAAGAAGGCCGGGAAGGGCCCGTTTTGGTTCGGCGACAGGCTGACGGAGACAGACGTTAGACTGTGAGTGCTTCTCAGATTCTCCTCTTCCCAAAGTCAAATGCCTGCCAAGCGTTCACATGCTCCTTTATCATACCATCTTCACACATTCATGGCCCCATTACCCCCTTAAATCCCCCCCCGTACTGACCATTCCCCACACAGCTACCAAACAATAGTCCGCTTCGACCCCGTCTACGTCCAGCACTTCAAATGCAACATCCGTGACATCCGCTCGGGATACCCGAACCTGCACGACTGGATGCGCAACCTGTACTGGAACCACCCGGCCTTCAAGGACACGACCAACTTCTTGCACATCAAGAACCACTACACCAAGAGCCACACCCAGATCAACCCCCCCTCCATCACCCCTGTCGGGCCGCTGCCGGATATCTTGCCGCTGGACGAGGAGGTACCTGCCGCTCAGGCTGCGGTCAGTCGCAAGTGAGCGGAGAGTAAGGGCTGCTTTGGTGAAGGGAAGCATTGGGTGGAGGGGAAGGAAGGTCATAGGTGGTGTGGTGGTGGGTGTAGTAGAGAAAAAGAGGTCGTACGGAGGCGAAATAGATGCGATGTGACGCGAGATTGAAACATGAGTTGGCTAGCACCTTTGGTATTTAACAGCGCATGAGCAAGACATCATTGTTATATCGATACGTTATCGAAAAGGTCCTGGTCTGCACCGAGAATAACACAACATCGTGACGCAATTTTGTACCGAATTTCATCGCCTTCTCAACACCGCAAGGAGTAGAGTCAAAACAACTGGTTTTTTTTTTTTTTTTTTTCTTTTTTTTTCACGACGAGACCCACAGGCTCTCTCATTTCAGCAACCGCGTCAATTTACCTACCTCCCTCCCTTCCTCCCTTCCAGCCCAACCCACTGCAGCAGCACTCACGCATACGACGGGAGCCCCCCGTTGGAGCTGACGACGGCCCTCATGAGCGCGAGGTAGTCGGGCACTCGCTCGGCGTCGGCGTGGAGGTCCTGCTGGACCCAGAAGGCGCGGACCTGGCGGCGGACGGCGGCCATGCTGCGCGGCGCGGCGGCGTCGCTGTGGTGGTACCGCGTCCCGGACCGCGCCATCAGCGCCAGGACGGCGAGCCGGCGCTCGTCGGTGCGCGCCTCGAGCGCCAGGATGAACAGCGGGAACACGTTGGGGCACGACGCGCACGCCCGGATCATCGGCCCCGCGAACGCCCCCTCCACCACGCGCTCCAGCCGCCGCGGCGAAGGCTCCCACGGGCTCTGCGTCGCCCGGAGCAGGTACACGAGCGTGCTGGCCTGGTACATCTCGACCTCGACCGGCGCCGCCAGGAGGGAAGGAGTAGGAGCTGCGAGGCCCCCGGCGGGGGCGGAAGAGGAGGAGGAGGAGGAGGAGGGCAGTTGGTTGATTCGGGATTCTAGGGCGCTGAGACGGCGCTTGTAATCCTCCTCTTGGCTTTCGGGATCGCGTGGGTCGATGAGGGTGTCGCAGATCTCGGAGAGGAGATTCAGGCTAGTAGATGGGTCAGTCATTGTGAGCTAGGTATACTAGGAGACTGACGAAGAATCGATTTTACATACTAGGGACTTGTCAGCAAGACCAGAAACCATGGGGTAGTGAAAAAATGGGGTAGTGAAAAAAGGGGGGAGCGGGGCAGGTTTGAGCTAAAAACGCAACACATAGTGAGACGTACCATGGCATGTGTAGGCTTGGGCGATCGTGCCGCCTGCAGCTCAGTGTCAGTGAGTTGTTATAATGCTGTATTGCCACGAAACGACCTACCGGCTCATGCTTTACCGCGTCCACGGCGCCTAGGACCCCTCCAGGCTTGCGGCGCCAGTGATACACGGCGAATCGGGAGAGCGTGTCATGGTAGTGAACCCAGTCGAGAAGGTCCATGATGCCATTCGCGACACACACTTCACCGAGACGAGCCTCCATGGCGATCCTCATGGCTCCGCGGATGTACCAGAGCCACTCGCCCGAGCTCTCCGACGGCGCAATGAGCTACGTGAATGGGATGAATGAGTGAATGAGTGAGTGAGTGAGTCGCGAGCGCAGCGATTCCAGCCTCAAAGAAGGAAGGGAACACACTCACGTCGAAGGCGCAGAGAAGCATGCAGGTGGCAACGTGCAGAGCAGCTTCGCGCGGTCCCTGGGTCGCCGCGGCCGCCGAGGCAGAGAGAGCCTGGAGCGCCCCGACCTTGAACTTCAGCGTCTCCTCGTTGAGCCCGCTCCGGTGGAGCGAGGAAAAGGCGAGCAGGGCGTAGAGAAGGGCCCGGCCCGGGAGCTGGTCATACGTCAAGGCCAGGGACATAAGCAAATCCCGAATCTTCCACGGCCTCGAGTGGAACGTGACCAATGAGAGATAGGCGAGATCACGGACTATGATTTATGGATGGGTGAGCGGAGGAGAGCGTGGATGTCTCAGAGGCTGTCTAAGGCTCACAGTAGTACACCAACTCCGCATGCTCCAACTTTGGCTGTGGTTGGGAGAACAACGTTCTGCCGGGTTGCGGTGCAGGATGCCAGATGTCCTTCTGCAGGCGAAGTCTACGGTAGGAGTATACATCACAAGAGGTCGTATTGATGAACAGCTGACTGTTCGTCCGATATCCTGGTGCTTCAGTCCTAGTCGAACTCGCAGTCATCGCACGCCTGTTGTCGTTGGCCCTCGGCCACGAGAGGCGCAACCCATACCCTTGGCAGACTCGCCGACCTCGGGTACATCTCTGGCAACTGGGTTGAGTTCGGTCACATTGAACTTTCCGGTCTGACAAAAGGACTTTCGTCAGCAAGAAGGCACCACAGAGAGATCGACCGCGTGTGTGTGTGGCTATAATACCAACCTCTGCAAGTTCGACACCCTTTCGTAGCCTTTATTGCCGACATAAAATCCGAAACTGATCTGGCGCTGATGAACAGGCGACGGGGATGGGGTAAGAAGGAGATGATTATTAAGAAAACAATCTCATAATTATCAGACAAAAGTTCCAGACGTCGGGGAAAGTTGCTGGAGTTGGAGCCTCGTTTTCTTAAGTAGTCAGTCTCACCTGCTCGTATCCCACCCCTGAATCTTCTCTGTCTCCCGAGGACCCACCACAGGCAACTTTGCGCGACCTTGGCAGACTCCCCTGCATTTGTCATCAAGTCTTCCCGCCAACGAACCAATCAGGTGCGTCGATTCGCAGATCTATAGTTGCTTAAGTCCGGTACCGTGAAGGAGGCTTTGAGTCCAGTAAGTGAGTGAGTATATGAATATTGGTAGGTATATATACCTAGGTATGTATCATGTTTTCGTTTCGATCTCGAGGTTTTCAGGATCACTAACTACCCAGCTCTACCACCAAAGCTTGCCGAAACATTCCCTCATCGACGTGAACTCATACTGTCATCTACTTCTCCAACGAGCGCATCATCAAGATGTCTACTTACTTAGTCACGCAAGCAACCGGCCAGCAAAGCCAATGGGTCATCACCCATCTCCTCGCCGCAGGCGCCAAGGTCCACGCCATCGTGCGTGACTCTGCGAAGAAGCTCCCGGAAGTCCTCCAAAGCCCAGGCGTCACCATCTTCCAGGGGAACACCGAGAACTTCGAGGAAGTCTACAAAGCCGCGCAAGGCTGCGTCGGCGTCTTCCTGAACACCTTTCCCATCCCGGGCCTCGCGCCCCGGCAGGCCCAGGCCGTCGTGGACGCTTGCAAGAAGGCCGGGCTCCGGAGCATCGTCTCCTCCTCCACCTTCGGCACGGGCGACAAGGCGGGATGGGACAACGACGTGACGAAGGCTGCCGGGGTCCTCGGGTATTTCACCCAGAAGGCGGCGTGCGAGGACATCGTGCGCGGCGCCGGCCTGGAGGCGTACACGATCCTCCGGCCCGCCTTCATCCACTTCGACTTCTTCAAGCCGAGCCAGCGCATGAACTTCCCCGAGCTCGCCGAGACGGGCGAGCTCGTCCACTTCTACGACGACAGCACCAGGATGCCCTACTCGGACGCCAGCGACATCGGCGCGTACGCGGCCGCCGCGCTGCGGGACCCGGGGCGGTTCGCCGGGCAGGAGATCGATATCGCCGGCGAGGCGCTGACGATTCGCGAGGTCCGCGACGTCCTGGCCAGGGTCAGCGGCAGAGACATCCCGCTGAGGAGGCGCAGGCCGGAGGACTTGGCGGAGGCGATGCCCAGGATCCACGGTCTGGTGTTCCAGATCCGTGCCAATGGCAGAGACGAGACCGCCGCCGTGGCCGCGGCCAGAGAGGCAGGGGCCAAGCTTGGCATGCCCTTTAGGTCGCTTGAAGAGGCGTTGAGGAGGGATAAGGACCGTCTCTTGGAATCGCTGCCCGCCTTGGCTTAGTTTGGCTGCATAGAGCATCGCGGAAAGGAATGGGCTTAAAAGGCTCGATGAAGCAGCACGACGTTGCACTTCGCATGGAACGCATAGGAAAATGTGGGAGATCGTATCAATATATTGATTTGACAACCGCGGGCGATGGGGTACTGTAACTGTTTTTCCTGGATATGCTGTGGTGGATGCAACAAACCACAGCAGATCCTGCCCTCGTGGATCATTGTTTTCGCTGTGCATTGCCATTGCTCAACACCACCAGAATCATTCCGAAGGATGTGGCCGCCGGCACCTGTAGGACAGCCATGGCTATTGGGGAGAAAATATGGTAAGCGTTATTATCAAAGAACCAGTCTTCCACTTGCAAGCTGCATCGTATGAGGGACAGAAAGGGGTCATCGTGAGAATCAAACAACCCCCTTAAACAAAATTCGTCCAGAAGACTCGAGAAGTCCCGATCCAGCCCCCACCATCTCACCTATTATCCTCCGAGACAATGCCCATACTCTTATCCGAGCCCGAAAACGTGACGCGCCACTCCCTGTTCTTCACCGGATCTCTCGGTCTGAGCTCGATATGAACATCGTGATCCGGGATGGGGAAAGCCGCCGTAGCCGGCGTGTTGTTACAGGTCGGCTCAACCCACCTGCCGGCAGCCGGTGTGACGTCGAATTGAAGCACTAGCAGGGCGGCAAATGCCATGATCTCGGTACTGGCAAAGTGCCGGCCGGGGCAGAGGACGTGCCCGCCCCCGAAAGCACGGAACGCTGCGCGGTTCGGCTTCTTGCGACCCGGCGTCGGTACGAAACGCGTGTGGTCGAACTGTTTGGCATCCTCGCCCCACGCCTGGGTGTCGGTGTGAAGCACAGTCGTGGGTGACATCAGCACTTTGTATGAAGAAAGTCAGCAGCCTGTTTCTTGCATGATGCTGATGAATGTAGATTTTGAGGCTTTGCCACCCTGGGCAGCGCTGATATCAAGTCAAGTCCGTGAAAATGACGGAAAGCATCCTCGTTCACAGGCAGGTCAAAAGGCTCGCAAGCTCATGACCGGGTGAAAATCGGGCATAGGGTGGAAGAAGAAGAAACAAACTCACTGCTGCCCTTCTTGAGTAGCATTCCATCCAGAACCACGTCTTCGAGTACGACGCGCGGTCCAGGTGTGATGGTGCGAAACCGAAGGACCTCCTCAAAGGTGCTCAAGAGCACCGGACAGGATTCCCGGATCGCAGCTAGATCAATGGAGCTCACCATAGTCTCGCCCTCGCGTTCGCTGTGCACCATAGCCTCCAGCTCGCGGCGGACGTCCGCCAATACCCGGTCGTCGGAGAAGATGTGGTAGAGCAGCCACAGCGCGCAAGGCGTCGAGCTGCCCAGCACCGCGAAACTGTTCCCCAGTTCTCCGCGCGCGATGTCCTCGAGGCTCATGCCGAAGCCCTGGTGGGTGCTCGAAGCGCTTGCGTACCAGGCCTGACTATAATGGGATGGTTGTATAACAGTCAGTACAGATCGTGCCGTATGAGCAGAGGGTAGCCGACAGTGACCAGGCCCTGTCTGCTACGAGACTTCCAAAGTGATGTTTGGTACGCATTTCTGAAAAGGGGGCATTTGATGAGCGAGGCACTGCTTACAGCTGATTTGTAGCCTCCCTTTCGCATATACTCTATCATGGCTGCTGCGAGACGCTCACGTGCGCGAACCAGACCTGGGTAAAAAAGGGTGACGAAAGGGAAGATGTTAAGCGTTAGAAATCCCGACTCGAACACCCTACAACCTTGGTTAGTCAAGATAGAAGAGCATTCCAGACTGGCTCTGAGTGCAAGATGGACGTCTGTTTTGGTAACAGAATACCTCACCTCCAAGCTTCTGCAACGTCAGGATCACGATAAGGATTATGGGGCCCCCAAACGGCTTCCGACGTCGACTTGAGCATCATCTCGCGTGACCACCGCCCCAGACTGACCTTGATCGGGCCTCCGAGCCCCCTCAAGCGTTTCGTCTCGGCGGTGTAGATCTCGATCGATCTCCTAATCATCGCGTCGAGATCTCTGCCGGGGGCTATGGAAGGCGCGGTATACTTGGGCCAGCTCACCGAGAAGCTGTGCTCGTTGGTCAGGTCGTGACGCATGATCTCCCTGCCCTCCTTGCTGATCCCCACGGCCTTGCCTGCATCGGCGGCGATGGCGGCGAAGCTGATGGTTCGCCATTGCTTCTGCAGTGCTGGGAGGAGCTCCGGGGCGTTGACGATGTACATCCGTGAGAATGGCAGACGCAGCGTGTAAATCGGGAGACGATAGGTGTCTCTTTTTTCCAAGTGGAGTTCAGCTTCCTATGCTGGGTGATGGGTCGAGCCAGGGGATCGTATGCGAGCGTACCTCAAACGGACGTGGAAGTTTGATTTCTCTCGGATTATCCCTATCAGAGGTCCGATGAATGGAATGCCATTTTGGATGGCCGGTGGCTCTCTTGCGTCCTGGGTCAGGCGCAGGATGAAGCGGAGGAACATATATGTAGTGACAAGACTGCCGAGTATAGCTGTCACACTGGGCGCCATGAAGGACGAAAAGAAAGGCTTGGGCGAACCAAACGAGAATTACCTGATCGATGATGGGTTCACAAGTTTATGAACTCTGCGGTTTGCCTGCCCAAGGAGAGAATGAACGACGTCGACGGGTCAACTAATAAGGTGAGGGGATTTATGGGCCACCCAATTCCTTCGTACGAAGTAGAGATTAAGGTTAATTTTACCCCTTGCTACACATATAAGCTATTAATAGTTCGCGTCAGCACTACTGACGGCACATTCAAGTCAGGTCAAGGTGTGCATCTTTACTTCTCTGTCTCTCTCTCTCTCTCTGTCTCTCTCTCTCTCTCTCTCTCTATCTCTCTCTCTCTCTCTCGCTCTCTCTCGCGCTCTCTATCTTTCTCTCTAGAAAGTCAGTGAGTGAAGATATTGCAGGAAGAGTCAGATGTGCTTCCGAGATCCTGCAACAGTGTTGTAGGATGGTTCTCTATGCTATAGTGACATTTTGAGATCATTCCGGGAGAATGTAATGCGAATAAGTTCAAAGCCTCTTGCAGGTAAGAGTACGGTGATACTATATGTCGTGGGGTTGTGAGAATTTAAAAGTGGGAATCCGGTGATAACTACTATTTGTTGCAATTATCTTACTAAGTAAGGAGATGTGAAGCACATAGCTGTGGCCAGTCGTCAAAGAGCTGTGCCTGTCGGGATTTCAAAGATCAAAATGCTCAAGAATAGAGCGCCGCTGATTCGTAAGGGGGTTTTGAGCCAACCATCATGGTTCACATAGTCCTCGTTAGAATCAGTAATATCCGTCTCACGTATCTGCAAATAAAAAGCATATTTATGCTCTGCCATAAGCATGGAACATCATCGAAGGAATGTTTGAGCGCGCCCTGAAGTTCATATGCTACTGTTTTTCGATAAACTGACGAGCATCAAACTGCTTGTCTCTGGTCATATTATCATCGCTTAGCAGTAGCTGTTTTGATTATCCATAAGCTTTCGATTCTCTTAGAGCTATTCTCAGTCTGTCATCTAATCATCGAGGCGGTATGAAAAGACTCTGATACTCACGACAGTTTGTTGATGCCCCAAATTGTGTTTATCGACGTCTTCTCCGTGTTTATGTGATTGGTACTTGCCTTTATATCAAAGTAGCGCATCTTCAATAGGACTCGTGATACGTCTTCCACTTCATGTGACTCACTGTGCTCGGACCATATCGGGGCGCTAACAGAGGTGGGATTGGGTGTTTCTTTGCCTCGCAACATTATTGACTGGCCGGCATGTCTATTTCTTCGAGGGCTTATCATTGGGTGAAGAGCTCACGACAAGGTAAATCATCAATACCCTTAGTGGCAGCTGTGACTCGTCATGACGTAAAATTAGTTGATGATACAAGCAACTCATGATAATTGGATGTTCGAACGTTATTGGCTGTAGGTCGAGAAGAAGTTAAAAGTATTTCTAACTGCCCCTTTACTGTATATGGCCAGAGATACTTTAAGTTAGTGGACTCTGATTGGACGTTGCTTAGTGATATGAGAAATATGTCACAACGAGCCGTCTTGTCCTATCAGAGAGCGAATAATCTCCTTACGATGGTAGGGACATAGACATCCCGCCATGTTATCATTCGCTCAGAGCACTCCTCCAATCATCCTAAAGCCAATAAGAAGGTATGATCACCAGCTGGCTGGAAGATATCCTCATCGCAAAAAATATACAAACCCCCTCTTCTTCTATAGAGATGCCCTCTCTTCTCCCTTACTTACAACAGACTCTCCAGAATTCAGCAAGACTTCTTCCGACTTATCGGTTCCAACTCCAGTTCCATTTTCACTCCAAGTCTTATCAGCTCATTATCACTCCAAGCCTGACCAACATACCCCTTAGCCAGAAGCCACAATCGAAGCCAACAAAAATGAGTGGAAACAGCAAAAACACCACCACCACCACCACCACCAACAGCCAGCAGCAAGGCTACGAGTTAAACGAGAACATGCAGTATAAGAGCCAAGGTACTGCCACCTCTGAAGCTGGAGGATGTGCAGCTGGCCAGTGCCCTCACCACCAGAACAGCAGCGGCAATAGCCACCAGGGCGGGCCTTCTGGGGGCGGCAGCAGCGGAGGGGGCAGCGGTGGCGGCGGCGGCAGCGGCAGCAACAATAACAACAATAGCAACAACAGCAACAACAGCAACAGCGGCAGCAGTAGCCGCAGAACCCTCAGAAAGATGGTCTCCTGTGCCAAATGCGGCTCCGAGCTGGCTGGACTCGACCTCTCAGTCTGGCAAGCTACTGAGGCTGCGGAAGACGCTGGCTGCTGTGACGACGGGTGCGGCTGCTCTTGATTGATTGGATGGCTAGCCTCTTTTAACATTATGGGGGAAAGCGCGATGTAGCTTTGAGGAGGAAGGGACTGGGAGAATAGGGGTAATGAGCCAAAGCTCCAAAGGTAGCTTGTTGCCTTAGCCGATCCAGACCATATGGGGCTCGATTGTGGAAGACTGGCCTGTTACGAAAGCCCAGGACAGTCCTCAGAGCTTTGGCAGCTTTGATGGGAGAGATCTAGAAAAGAGAGAGAAATATCCAAGAATAGCATATATAGCGATTATAGCCCTGATTTACTGATTACTGATTTGCCCCCCTGAAATGTCTATTATTGAGAGATGCTACTCCTCTTATTTGAATAACCCGCAGTATTTATTTGAATAATCACTGAACCCAGTATTTATGGACGACACGAAATCGCTTATTCAATTAATTCTGGATCTTCTGTGCGACTTTTTCTTTCTCATCTTTGTTTTCTTCTTCTTTGTCTCTATTCTCATCTTCATCCTTCTTATCTTCATCCTTCCTATCTCCATCCTCCTTGTCTTCCCCTTTGTCATCGTCCTCATATTTCTTCCCGCCCTGCTCCTTCACTTGGTAGTAGGGGAACACTGCCTATATAATTCTTTGGCACCCCAATAGCGGCTTTCAAAGCTTAATTATCCATGTTACATGCAATCCCATAGCGGTATCTTAAGGCTGACCCCTGTCTTAATCACTCAAGCAAATCTGCTATCATGAGATATGTTGTTTCCATTTTCGTACCTTCAGCCCATTTACATCAAGATGCATTCCTTTGTGACGTCAAAATTGCAATTATTGTATACTTGCTATCGACCTGGTGCTTGAGTACACACTATGAGCAGATAAAAGATACCATTGAGGTATTATGAACCTGACGGAGCCAAGTGGATAGGCTTAGACTGCTGACCTGGAGTATCTTTGCTGTCAACTCCTGCATCATATGCATGGGTTATTGGAATGATGACAGTTGCTATTCGTGATTTCTTCGAGTCTGCCTCGGTTACGATGCTTCCGGATGGTAGAGATAGGAAGGGGAGTGCGCCAGCGGATGACCTTGATAGCTTGGAAAAGGGGGACATATATGCAAGGCTCGTCGATAAGATCGTGAGAGAAATATTCTCCTAATGGTAATTATTTTCTACTATGAGTTTCTAAAAGTTGACCAACACGCTGTCTATTGTTTAATAACAGAAACATTGTGAAGTGAAAGGATGGACGTAGTGAATGCGGTAAGCACACGATGTTACATTAAATATCCGTACGGATATCCTTGGCAAACTGTTGGTGCACCAACCTGCATTCCATTGTCACCTCCCACATCAAGACGATCTACCTACTACGCATTCATCGTCACTACCGCTGTCATTGGCATCTTCGACTCTCCCTACCCAGACAGGAGAAACTATGGCATCCCAGAAATCCTGTGATATAACTATCAACCAGGAGGTTGTCGCCATCCAAGATGAAAATGAGCACCGCACGTCGAGGACGCCGGCCGGTCATGATGCGCCGGATACGGAGAAAGACCCCGCAGCTGAGCCCACGCCGCCGCCGCCGCCGCCTCTGAACCACCACCACCATCACCTCCAACTCCCCACCGAAAAGCACCCCCATAACTGGCCAGCATGGCGGAAATGGCTCTGTGTCACCATAGTGGCCTATCTCGACGGCCTAACGTAAGTTCACCCATGTTGAACCCTCCAGCAGGAGCTGGAAGGAACAAGAAGAAAAAAAAAATTACTACGGAAGCCAACATCCACACAGCTTCCTGACATCCATGATGCTGGCCCCGGCCCTACCATCCGTCCTATCAACCTTCCTCCCGCCGCCGTCCGGAGGAGGAAACCAGGACCCGAGACCGAGACCCCAGGGGACCCTGAGCATCACCATCTACATCCTGGGCTTCGTCGTGGGGCCGCTCGCGCTAGCGCCGCTGACGGACCTGCGCGGCCGCCTGCCCGTTTACCGGGCGACGGCGCTCGCGTACCTGGGCGCCACCGTCGCGTGCGCGCTGGCCCCCTCCCTGACTAGCCTGATCGCGTTCCGGTTCCTCGCCGGCTGCGCCGGAGGCGCGCCCATGGCGATCGGCGGCGCCGTCGTGGCGGATCTGTTCCCAAAGGACGAGGATGAGAACGATGATGATGACGACGAGAGGGAGAGGGAGAGGGCGACGGCGACGGCAACGGAGGGCCGGCGAAAGGGCCGGCGGAAGGGCCCCATGGCGGTCTACGGCGCCGGGACCGTCATGGGGCCTACGCTGGGTCCGGTGCTGGGGGGACTGGTCACGGGGGCTTGGGGGTGGAGGTGGGTTTTTTGGGTAGCGGGCATCCTGGTGAGTCCGAGTTAAGTAGTCGGTTTGATCACTTACTCTCGAGTGGGTGGGTGGGTGAGTGAGCGTAGGGCAAGAGAAGGGCGAGGGAGAGAGTAGAAGGAGAAAGGGTAGGAGGAAGAAGACTTGACTTTTATAAGGAACCGGATGTGCTAACAGGGCCACTCTCTCCGCCCGCGGAACGTAACAGGCCGGTATCGCATTCCTCAGCGTCGTGTTCGCCCTTCCGGAGACGCACCTACCGACCCTGGCACGTCGCCATCGCGAGGTCACCAGATCCGAGGGTGTCAAGAAGAAGAAGAAGAGAACAGCAACTCTGCCAACCCTATGTCTACCTCGCCTTCACCCACCAACTGACGACAATGACGATAAAACCCCATCCATCACCGCAACCCTCCGCCAAGCCAGCACCCTCCCGGCCCGTATAGCCCTCACCCACCGCCCATCCACCACCGCCATCCTGCTCCTCATGCTCGTCTTCAACGGCCTCGTCAACGTCATCCTGTCCTCCCTCGGCACCGTCTACCAGCAGGCCTACGCCCTGCCGGTCACGACGGCGGGGCTGGCGTACCTGGGCATCGGGGTCGGCGGGGCGGCGGGCCTGTTCGGCGCCAAGCGGGCCACGCTCTGGGTCGCGGACCGGCTGAGAAGAGGTGAGGAAAAAGGGGAGGAGGAGGAGGAGCACGCGCTACTGCCTTTCCTAGGGATCGCCTTGGTCCTGGGTGGTCTGGGACTCGTGTGGTACGGGTGGGCTCTGCAGGCGCGCGAGCACTGGATCGTTCCTGTGCTGGGGTTGGTCTTCTTCGGGGCTGGGTACATGAGTGTTCGGGTGAGTTTTTCTTTGTCTCGTCAAGGCGAATCACAACATTCTTCGAAAAGCCCCATTCCCCCCTCCCCTTTTAAGAACCAACCCCCTTTACTGACCAAGCCGGAAAAAAAAATAAAAAGTTAACAACCCAACTCTTCCTCATCGAGGCCGTTCCCGAGTTCCCGGCCTCGGCGCTGGCCGCGCACACGGTGGCCTCGTCGATCGGAGGCGCCGTGATCCCGCTGGCCACGTTTCCGCTCTACGGCCGGGTGGGCTACGGCTGGGGCAATACCGTCGTGGCGGCGGTGATGGTGTCGCTTTCCGCCGTGCCGGCTTGGCTTTACGTGGCGGCGGCGGCGAGGAGAAGGAGAAGGAGAAGGAGGAGGGAAGGAGGAGGCTCCCGGGGACAGTTCGGATATGATTGATTATGTGTGGCGTAATGAGATCTTAGACCAGGTTAGGTTATGAGATAGTCTAGATGGGAGGGATAAAAACTCATTGCCCGATTCTAAATTGAATTAATGTACCAAATATTCTCCTGTCTCCTACACTCATCTCCTACCTCATCCGCAGCAACATGCGTCACATGTTCAAACACAATCCACGTTCCTCGCAAGCATTCATCAAGGATAGTCAATTTCGCTTTATTCCTGTATTCTAATGCAGCCTGCCCAAGCAGAAGATCCCCCCCAACGAGGGACTCGGTAGTAAGTTCTGCTCTCCCTGGGCCCCTGTTTGTGAGCCTGTATTTGTTGCCATGCAGTTTTATTAGTATATAGCTAAAACCCTCCCCTTTCCGTGTTTTCCAGATGCCAGGTTTCCGCTTTATAGCCCCGAGGTTTGAAACAAAAAAACAATGATCCAGGAACAGAGCCCAGATTATGGCTATGACCGAGGATAACACATGCACCAAATATAATATTATAGATCAGACATACACATACGACAACTTCTCTACAACTGGCCAGACAGCAAGGCTTCGGTTGCTAGGGGTGCTTGTTAGCCTCCTCACATTTCGAATCTGATTTGAGGAATAGAGGGAAGAGAAGGCACATACCACTGTTGATATACGCTCGTTTAGCATCAAGGGATACCCCAAACCGTCTTTCCAATTCCTGCTTGATGCCCTTCTTGTTGACGGTCATCAAGTCGGCCGTGCGCAAAATTTCACGGATCTCCGCTAAAAGAGCATCATCGCTGGGCAAGCCTGCCAGGTTCGACAGCTCCGTGTCGGTCTGCTGGATACCAAAGTACTGGGAGCCGCCGAAATGACTCAAGCGGTTCTCAGTAGGGGCAAACGACATGCGGCTCATGTGGCCGGCGCCCTTAGGATCGTAAGGGGGCGCTACACCAATGGTGGATCCAGGTCGCGAGGGGGCGTAGTAGCCACCAGCACCGTACTCAGACACTGCCACGTTCATGCCGGGCTTAGTAGCATAACTAAACCCACTGACTTCGGAGCGCGTATCGTCACGAGACGTCTGGGCATCCCATAATTCGCCTTGGTACTCCTCCCACTTCTTGCGAGGGATCGAGTTGGGGTCAAAGACACCCTCATCTGTGACGACAACCTTCTTACCCTTGTCACCGGTGACGACACGAGTGTTACCCCAACTGAAGTCGTCCATATGCCAGAAAGCATACAAAGGCAAACCGAACGAGAAGACGGGAATGGCGCAGATGTAAAGAAGCATCCAACCGATCATTTCCCATTTGCGACGCAGGATGAAGATAACGGCCTGAAGACCGTAGATGACACCCAGCATGATAAAAGCGGTCTGGGGGACGATCGTGGACGAAATCGTGACCAGAACGATGAGATAGACGATGTAGGCAATGATGACAGGTTGCACAACGGTCGATAGCAAGTCGACAAAGACAATGAAACGCATACTGAAGCAGCAGAAACCACACAGCTGTCCCATGGGGATAAGTTCCATCAAGTTGTGCACAGTCGAATTGATCCACCGGCGACGCTGCGACAAGAATACCTTCCAAGAATCCGGAGCGATGGTCCACGCGTGGGCAGCGAAAATGTACTTGGTCTTGTACTTGGCGTGGAATTTGAGGAGCAAAGTTGTCAAGTACCGATCCTCACCCAAGTGCAGCAAGTTCTTCATGTGCAGGGTATCGACACGAATCGTGGAATAGGCCTCAACAACTTCTCGGCTGACAAACAGGGGCTTGCCAGTCTCAGCAGCTCGGATACGGTACATGGAGAAACATCCCGGTAAACAAGTAACACTTCCAAACAAGCTCTCAAACGCCTTGACCAAGTTGTGAGAGATGTAGTACTCGTACACTTGGATCATGGTCACGAAGGAGGACTTGGCGTTGGTCAGAGATGTTTCACCACAGACGGCGATGAGCCTCGTATCATCGAGGAAGGCAGAGACCATGCGTGTAGCGGAGTCTTGGGCGACGACGGTATCGGCGTCGATTCCCAGCATAAATTCGTAGAAAGTCGGGTTCACGCCAATGATGTTTCGGATTTGATGGTACATCTCCAGTTCCAGTGGACTCATAGCCAGGTTGTAATGCACGCGATTGAGGAAGCGCATGAGAACCATCTGAGAGTCTCGCTTGCCACGGTTACCGGGACGAGAAACTTCGGACGGCTTACCAACCTTGACGATAACCAGGAAGGGAACAATATGGCCTTGGACCTCGTACAGACCCGAGTAGACCTTACCCATGTTGTGCTGCTTGAGACCTTCACCAAGAGATTCGAAGCTGAGAGGTTCCGGATCCACGGATTCCGACACCCCCAAAATGTCGAGAACGATACGGGGCGTGGGCCTGTCGTTACCCTGTCCAATAATCATACCGTCACATATCAGGACGAGCAGTTTACGCTTGTCATCGTAGCGCATACGGGCGGCTGAATCGATGGCACGGCGCAGCGAATCCTCATCCTCTGTGTAGGCGGGGATCTGGCAGATGACAAACTTATCCAGGTTTTCCGGTATGTTCTTGGAGCCGAATTGTAGGGCGGCAAGGAACTTGAAACCAATAATGGTGCATATTATAATCGATACAGCAAGAATGAGGTAGTTGGCGAACTGACATCGAACGGAATTTCGTGTATCGACGTCTCCCACGTAGAACAAGTTGTCAAGGCAGAGCTGCATACGCTGGCGCATTCCATCGTCGATAGCAAGCGCATTCCAGAGCTTCGTCACATCCTGGCCAGCTCTCTGCTGGAACAGGTCCACGACCATGTTATCCATGAAGTCGGTGACATCAGGATCCGAGGGTGCGGCTTCGCCTGGCTTTGGTTGGACGACACGGCCACCGAGAAGATATTCAGTCATGTCATAGACCCGACCGTTGAGTATGGCAATCGAGTTCTTGTTGTCGGCAAGAGTCTTGACATAGGCAGGGGGATAGCCGATCGTGCCCTTCTTCCAGGTTTTGAGCACCTGCATCTTCTCATAAAACCAATCTGGTTGAGGCAGTTCGGTGAAATACCGGAAATCGTGATACTGAGCGTTCACATCATTTTGGCCCAGAGTGTTGGTAGAATCGGTGTAATTAGTTCTTTTGTAGCTCAAAGTGACGGCCGGATCTATCTGCCCATTTTTGCCCTGGCACAGAGCTGAGACCTGGACGGGGAATAGAGAAGTTATATCGGAGCCTCCGTAGTTCGTGAGCAACTTGGTCTGGAGGTAAGGCGGGTAGTGGACGGGGGCGTAGGAGGTGATGTCAAAGACTTGGCCTCGGATGGCAGCATACGCCGAAGCCCCATCCTCGCCGTTGTAATTAGAGAGCTCCTCCAAGGTATAGACGTATTGCTTCGGGCAGATCAACATGGGAAACCCGATGATGAAAAACGTGGCAACCAAACAGCTGAACCAGATTACCATATTGATAGCGAGCTTTTCGCGCCACGCCATTCGGACATCCTTACGAGGCATCCGACCAGCCCATCGAATCAGGAAATCCGGAATAAACCAAGTCAGCAGGTACGTGACAAACACCCATCGCTTTCGACTCGCGCTGTCTCTATATTCTTCTACCTCGACGAGAGATTTTTCATTTCCTCGCTCAGCCATCTGCTCGCGCGTATCGAAGTTCTTGAACATGTCGCCACCGCCGAAAGCGGACACGCCGGCCTCGGAGCGCGTATCGACATCACCGGCAGCGAAATACCCACCACGGGGCTTTTCAGGATACTGTGGCGTGTTACCAAGGGATGACAATTGTTCCCGGGAGGCGAAGGGGTTCTCTCCAGAGGCAGGGGTTAACCCATCGCCCGAGGCCGCGGAAGTACCG
Organism: Xylariomycetidae sp. FL2044; assembly: GCA_022376275.1. Classification (NCBI taxonomy): domain Eukaryota; kingdom Fungi; phylum Ascomycota; class Sordariomycetes; species Xylariomycetidae sp. FL2044. The sequence goes on along the minus strand of JAJNOH010000003.1, from coordinate 987,242 downwards.
TCATTCATGGCCACTTCCATCCAGCACCGCTCGCTGAGGAAGACACCAGTTGAACCGATCAATACCTCGTTGTTCAGCCACTGTTTGTTCTGGACCACTGTTTCGACCTTTTCGCGCTCGCTGCCGACGATGAAGGCGTCCGTATCAACGAGGCCGAGGAACTCGCCAAACGGTAGGAACAAGCTGAAGTCAGCAGATCTCAAACGTTGACTTATCTCAGCAATGCCAAACGTCTGCACCTGGGTCCGAACGCATTTGCTGTCGAATTGGTTGGCAATACGTCGATCATTGGGCTTTAGACAGAACACATAATATGTGTTGGTGTTTGGTGCAGTGAGTGCTTGTTTGACATTGTCCAAAGCCGAGAGGAATTGGCCCGAGGCGCCTTGTTCCGAGGGACGTCCGCCATTTTTCCGCGACTCTCCTTTGGATCGCTTCTCGCCATAATCCCCGGCATCGCTGTCAATATCCTCATTGGATTCTTTCCGCTGGGGCCTTCTGGATCGCGCTGCCCGGGATCCCTTCTTCGACATGACACTGGGTGCTCGCATGGGCTTTGAACTGACGGAAGCCTGCATCACGGTGGTTTTCTCCTGAGGGTGCATCACTGTCTGGAGCGCTTCCTGCCCGAAGAGCCGGGCAACAAATTCACTTTTGCTCGAGTTAATGAGGTTCATGAGATCACCCGAAATGACTTCCCCGTTCTCCTCTACGAGCCCTTTGACAGGGTAGTCGACCTCGCCGGCGAAGTGCTTGACGGTGAAGGTGGCAGCCGTATTCTCCGACATGAAATTGCTACCCGGGAGCCTTGCTGTGGCAGAACCGACGCTGATGGCGGGGTTTTTGCCTTCGAATCGCTTCCTCAGACTCTCCAAAAGCTGCATATCAGTTCGGTGTCGGCGGGTTTGATCGTCGAGAATGCTGAGCAAGCCATTCCCGGATTTGAGCAGACCCTTGACGGCATCGGAGTTGTCGAAGTAGCTGGTAGAAGGGACAACGACTTCTTCGGTTTCCAACACATCCGCCTTCCGATCGAAGAAATTTTGAAGGGTCAAATTGTACAGAGACTCGACCGCAGCGTTGGTCAAGAGCTGATCCAGAGCAGAGCCGGTCGATGAATGTTGCGAAAATCCAGGGAAATCAACAATGTTGATGGTGTTGGCAACTGACTCCTCCGGAGCACAGATCCTCTGATTTATGCTCTCAATCACGTACGCCACAAGTAAAGAGTAGATGGTCCGGGCTAGTTCGTCGGCGTTGGCACGGGCTCCTTTAGGATCCAACATAACAGTTACCCTCTCACGATGGATGATCTTAGTCTTGTATCCCATAGTGTTCTGAAGGTCCTGCGCGCTGACGCCCAAGAACGCGGCGATTATCCCGAGAACGTCCCTATTCCGAGCCGCAGTGATCTGCTGTCCTCCCTCGTGGGAGAACCCACCACTATCATCACCAGTCGCTGTCGTGCTCTCCGTGGCCTCAAATTCGAGCTGACCAATATGAAGGATACAAGCTAGAATCTGGCATATTTCCGCGATCTCACTTCTCGGGAACTCCAGCTTCCGTAACGCATTCTTGAAAAGTTGAAAGCCCTCCGCGTCGTTGATGCCGACCTTGAGCTGAGTAGGGTGACCCAGATATTTCCAACGCCGCTGGCCCGTGGCATCTCTAGCAGTGTCTATGCCCAAATGAGTCTTCTCGGCTTCGCTGGTACCCGCAAGCAAGTAGTAAAGAATGTGAAAATTGCGTTCTCCAGTGGGCACATCGGCTATTCTACTTCTCTCCAGGCGATGGTCAAGCAATTTACCTCCAATGAGGAGGGGATTGGTCGTAGATGCTGTGTCGTATTGGAGTTCATAGAAAAGACCGGCTTTTGAGGCAGTCGGCGTGGTGGCAGTTTTCGTCGTAGTCAAAGAGTCGAAGACATACGCAGCTAAGGATAGCTTGGTGGACAGAGGAGTGGAGGATTTGTTCAAGAGCGTGGTCAGCAAATGAGAGCGTATGGTGGTCTTCCCAGAGCCAGATTCACCCCTAGTCCCTGGAGTTAGCTTTATTTTATCAGCGAGTATGGTGAGAATCGAGTCTACACGTACAAGAATAAAACTGCCTGATTCTCAGATCTGTGACCTAATCTGAGAAAAGCTCTCTCAGCCATGTCTTCGGCTCCAGCCATGGCACTGCCCTCTTTGCCCCCTTCATGGCCTTTAGTCGAAGAAGTGTAAGTGTTGAGGGAGATCAAGGCGTGTGACGAGAGTCGGGCAGTAGGAATGGAAACATGGAAACGACTGGCGAGATGTGCCGTCAAGTGAGTGTCGGACTGCAGATGGGCGGGCAGAGATGGCAACGAAGGCTGGGTATGAGCACCTCCGCTGCCGCCCATCAGGGGCATATCATGAGCCATGTTGAAAACAACTCCCAGCGTAGGGGGCCTTCAACAGGCCGAAGATACGGGGGACACTCGACCGAAGTTGAATCACTCGTCGGTAGTCCGGGTTTGAACACGACGGTTACAAAACGAATTCCAAAAAACAGGGCTACGTTGTCGATGAGGCGATGGGTTTTGCCAACGTCTGCACGAAAACCCCTGAAGGCCAAAGGAAGAAAGCGACAGGGCGATGGCGCTGGTATTAGGTTATGTAACTAAAGATAAGCGAGCCGTGAATAGCGAATGCAGAGCGTCACTGATTAACTAACGAATGTATTGACAGAGTGAAGAAATGGAAGAAAAACGAAAGAGACGAAGCGAGAGAAGCCGATGACGATGCTCAATCGAACGTTACGCCGGGAAGTGGTGTGAATTGGGGATGTGTGGTCAGGATGTAGGTTAGGCCAGGCAGGTTAGACAGGAGACAGGCAGGTGAAAATGATATTAGACGGGCTGGGCTGGGACTGGGAGAAAGTCAGCCGGAGCATTGGTTTATTTTCGTAAGGGTGTCAACCTCGAGATCGAAACTGGGACTGGGCCCTGGGGGACTGGGCGTCTCTGGCGCCGCTGCAAGGATCCGTGGCGCGGGTTTACCAGACGAAGTTCGTTCTGATCCATATCGATCGTACTTTGTATGGGCTGGATGGATGTACAGGTACCTGAGCGTGCTGAACAGGGAGCATAGGAGAATGTACTCGCGCTAATGTTGAGCGCTGCCACCATCTCACACGCAAGGAATCTACTAGATAAATAAGTACTTAAGTACCTACCCTGCTACCGTAGGGTAAATGGGCGAGAAACTGATGTTACTCTTTGCCCTTTCGACTGCATATGTACCTACTTCACAGATACCTCTTATATATACATGTATACCCGTGTGAGATAAAATTCAATTGGCCGCTATCGAATACTTTAGAAAGCCTAGAGAATCATTTGAAATCGGCTGGCGTACGGGATGCTGGAAGCCGAAGCCAAGAGGACCCATTAGGTAAGCTACGATAGTTCGTTTATTCCCCCAAGAATATCTATGTACACACTAGAAGCTAACTAGGTGATAGTGCGACCGGTGGCTTGGTCATCGATCGGGAAGGAAAATAATAGAAGCTAAAAAAAAACAGAAAAAAAAACCAAACTTGTCTGTCAACCGAACCACCTTTAAACCCTGGAAAAACATGACAGGATTCATGGAGCTGTTCAGGGGTCGAATTGATTTTCGAAGATCCAGTCTGAATTCCATCTGCAGGTAAACATTCAGGACAACGACAGTACAGAGCACAGCCAGCTTAAAACATTGAATGGCTTCATCGTTTGATGGTTCAAGCAGTCATGTGTTTGGGACGGTAGAGTTTCGTTGGTGCAGCTGATCCAATCTAGCTAAAACGACGCGGCGTTGGAACGGGTGATGGGCGGGTGATGGACGTGTAAGCAGAGGTACTCGGGTCGCATGGCTCGGCGAGCTCTGTTAAAACATGCAATATCTTACTGGCAATTACATAAACACATCATCATCCATATCCTCGCTGCCCCGACCAGTTGCTCACACAAATAGGTGTCCATGAGTAGGCTGCATATGTGTGAGAAAACCGAAAGGTACAGCGCGCCGCATATTGTGACATCCAACACGGAGGAGTGCAAACCTGGGAAGTTCCCGTAGTGGCTTATTACCTGTACATATGCACCAGTAGGCCGTTCCAGGTTGTCTCGGCCAATAGAAAATGGCTCAGGTGCAACGTCCTAAAAATAGGGTTACACGTTAAAAGACGAAAGCCGATTCATGCAACCGGCTGGCCGGTGCCCTAAGTTACGTCTTACATCTGAGGAACAAATGGTGCTCGGACAATACGAATACGCCAGGCGTTGTAAGCAATGTTAGCTAGTCTAGCACGTTTGTCGTTGAAAACTCTCCTGGGCTTTTCAAAGGTCGACAGTTGACTGCTTAACAGAATTCCATGTTGGGATGGCGAGATCAGCGTGTTGTCGACTCTGCTCGACACGACGGACGATTCACTGAGCACTCGTATTGAGCACGGCGCTCGCTCCGGCGTGGAGACTTGCAGGCTTGCAGGCTTGCTTTTAAGGGGGGGCAGTGTCTGCCGATCAGGGAAATAAAAGTGGTGCAGTTCATAGTCGAGAAGGCTATCGACCTGCATGATGGACCTTGGGAAACCAAATAATACGGCGGGATGAGTGGATGATGCATTTCGCCGCTTCGTATTAATATTCCCGTTTGTTACTACCTGGATACGCTACATGGGGCTGCAGTCACGAATTCTCGTGTTGTGTATAAAAAAAAAAAAACAATAAGCAACAGTCGAAAATCGTCAATGCACACGAGAAAAAGGGGTAACCTGCTGCGTCATGACCAGCCGAGAAACATTAAGATTATTCTCGGCCTGAATACCTAGGTGCTCTCTTTTTTTGTTCGCCTTGTTCCCGAACAAATCTCATGAAGGGGATGGTTCACATACTAGTCGTTATTCTGAGATATTGCAATATCTTGTTCATCACTGGCTGCTGGCCGTCGAAATTCAGGAGCTGTCTAGTCAGCTAGTGTTTTTAAGGGATCGACCGTGCCAAAGGAGATCAGCAGCGCCTTTTCGAAGGCGGCAGGGCGGTGGGTGGCGCATAACGATAATCCAGGAAATCCCAGAAGAACCGCGGGACTTTAGGGACTTGTACGCGTGCATTAGCGCCTCGAGGCCAGATCGGAGCTAAACCTTGCTAGGCAGTACCTATCCACATGGTGGACAGCCAAGTTCAGGTACTTGATAGGGGATAGGTGCCTGGTCAGGCGCTTGTACCTCGACATCTACGTCTACTCCGTACACTGTTGTCTACTTCAGACGGTGGGTGCACTGCAGACAAACACCTGCGCAGGTATTCCAGCTTCCCCTACTCGCCCACACACAGCCCAGCATTCTATTCCAGCGCCTGTTTTCTGTCTGCTGCTTGCTGGCTGGCTCATCTGATCCTCCATCAGCACACCTATTCTACTCACCACCCTCCCCGGCTCACTTTCGTTACTGCTTCAGTTCATTCCATACCAGCCGGCTACACGACACTATCTTCCTATCATTATCTTGTTTCCTTGTCTCTTCAATCACCTCACTCGCTTTGGTGACATAATAATACCTGTATCGTTTCTAATAATTCTCTTTTGCATTCCCGCGTGACCGACTTGAGGTATCCGACTGCCAGTCCTGTTCCCGCTGGTGAGTGAGTGAGAACCAGAAAGAAAGAGAAACTCTTTTACTTTGAAGGTTAAGCCACTGGCCGCCTCACATTCGCTATCTACCGAAGCCTCCCGTCCTAGCCCAAGCCGATTGCGTACCAAAAAGCGTGGTGGTGCTCAGGGTCGAGTCGAAATCCGAGTATCGTGATTGTCCGAAAGGGCAGCGCGACCCCTCGAGCCCAACATGGCGAACCAGCAAGCTCGAATGTCGTTATACTCGATGACTTCCGAGTCAATGGGTCCTCGGGGTGCTGGGCAACAATCGTCCCAAGTTTCAACCACGACATTGCTAAATGGCATCCATAACAGTTATCTCTCCTCGCAACCGTACAGGCTGGATGCCGGTACGAGTCTCGTTGTCAACACTTGGTTGACAGCTCACCAGTCTGGTTCAGATGGCAGCTCCGGGGGAACTATCGATTCTGCACTCGCAGCAAGAGCTTGGGAACATGCACGACGGAGGGCAGAGGATGGATGTATCATCTTGGGGTAGGTTAACCAAATAACATAGTGTTGGGAATATATCACTTACTTGACTCTAGGTCATTGCATACATCGTCCCCTTCGCTCTTAAATCCATTTCTATCCTCGCTTCCCCTTTCGACCCCTTCATCGTTGTATGCGGCCCTTCAAGCAATCCACCCCTTCATTCGCTGTATTACGCCTCAAAACCCGTCTGCACCGCGCCAAGCCGCCCTCGCGGTCACCCTCACCCTCAACCTTACCGGCAACTTGACAGCAGCTAGTCTAGCACTGTCCCAGGGCGGCATTGACACGGCGCAAGGCTTGTTAAGAATACCCTCCGAGCGCGGGTTCCGTGCCTTTGACGTATTCTACTACCTGCTTACTTCAGCTTCGACGCCAGCTGAGCGCGAGTTTTTGAGTCTCAAGCCTGCGTCGAATTATGCTTTGCTTGCTAGGTCTGGCACGTACGATCCGCCTTCCTATCTCCCGACCGCCGACGATGCAGCTGCTGCAGATGACTTCCGAGCTGCTCTCAAAGCAATCGGTATCAAGGGCTCTGCTCACCGGAACTTCATCTCCACCCTTGCAGGCCTGCTCAAGCTGGGGAACACGCTGGACTATGATATTGACGATGAAGTTTTGGATGATATCTGTGAAGACGTCAGCGGCTTGCTGGGCTTAGATCCCGAGGTGTTAGCCAGCCAATGCACCACTGAGGACCGGCAGACTCTGGTCGGTGGCCTGTATGAGGCTCTGGTAGATTGGGTTATCACCAAAGCGAACGAGGCTATCGCCGCGCAGATGTCTCGTATCCGGGACGGCGAAGAATCCTTAAATGGGCACCGAACTCCGACCACGAGCGAAGACAGCGCAGATACCGTCTGTATCACCGTTGTTGAGGTCCCGGACCCAAACTTGGGCAAGGCGCTCGCCATGCGTGGCATTTTTGACGACAATACGGGTATCAACGCCGAGATGAAGGAAGACAGCGTTGATGTTATACCCGTCGGGCTCTCTGTTCAACGAGAAATGCAGAATGCGGTAGCCGAAGTTGGTCCCGACCTAGGCATAATGTCTGGCCCAGTTGGTCGTGACCGGCAGCTCGAACTAGAGAAAAGAGAGGCCACTTTGGAGAAAATTGGCTATGCCGCCGAAGATGACGGTTTCTTGAAGAAGCTTCTATTTCCAGTCCCGGGTCAAGGTATCAACTTGGGCAGAAATGCTCGATTTGATCTCCCTTCCGTTCTTGGTGCTAGCAGAGTCTGGTACCATCTTTCCCTCCATCCGACCGATGACACCCCCGCAAGCCTGGCGGCGTTACCATCAGTCACATCTGCTTGGTCTGCTGGTACAGTCTCTCGTCAACTTCGTGCTTGGAGACTCCCCGAATGGGCCAACCGCCGCAACAAGAACCTTGATTTCACTGCCGATTTCGATTTTGACGAGTTTGCCACTCGATTCGCCCCTCTCGGTTGCCGTGAAGGGCGGGATGGCATTGAATCGTGGATCCTTGAACGAGGATGGAGCAATGGCGAGGTGGTCATTGGTAAGGAGCGAGTTTGGATGCGCGAAAACGCTTGGTGGGAAGCCGAGAGCATGCTCGATCTGAAGCCGTCAGGCATGGGTAATGACATGGTCAACCTCGGATATAACCCAGGTTTGGAGACTGGTTATTCAGCAAATGGCAGCGGCTTCTTCCCACCCCTCGATCCAGGCTCCAACGACAGCCGTGACCAGCTTATCAACCACCAGAGGAACCAGAGTCAGCTTACATTTGCTCAAAGTCAGATGAGGACTCCTTCTGTTGCCCCGTCTGGACTGCGCAATATCAGCAATGGCGACTACGGACTCGGGACGAAAGGCGATACCCATAAAGACCAGATTTACTACACAGGCGAGAACGAATTCATCAACAATCTGGATCCGGCTGATGCCAAGGGCAAACATGTAGAAACGGTGGATACGACCTTGAGCCGACGTGTCTGGGTTGGTTTTGTTTGGGCGTTGACCTTCTGGATCCCATCGTTTGTGCTCCGTTATGTTGGGCGGATGAAAAGGCCTGATGTCCGGATGGCTTGGCGAGAGAAGTTTGTTCTCGTCTTCCTCATTTTTCTGCTCAATGCTATGATTGTGTTTTGGATTATCTGGTTTGGCAATCTGTTGTGCCCCAACTTCGACAAGGCCTGGACCGAAACAGAAGTTAGCGGGCACAAGGGAGAGGATGATTTCTGGGTTAGCATCCACGGAAGAGTCTACGATATAACAGACTTTTGGAGAGTGCACGCTAACGACGCCGACACCGAAACGACTACCGACGTCATGATCCAGTTTGCAGGGTTGAACCTCGACGAGTATTTCGTTGCACCCTTGCCCCTTACCTGCCCAGGATTAGATGTCGACGAGACGGTTGAGCTGAGGAAAAACAACACTCCTACACTGTCGCAAGGTGTGCACGTGTCGGGTTACTTTCAAGGAGACACCACTTCAGCAATGAGATCCGACACATGGTACCGAACTACATTCCAGCCAAAAATCAAGGAGTACTACCACGGGGATCTCGTCTGGGACAAACAAGACGTCAAGGACGACGGAAAGAACAACGACCACAAGTGGATCATCTACAACGGTGGCATCTATGACCTGACGGATTACTTCAACACGATTGATTACAATTCGCAGATAAGCTTCCTGGATAGCGAACTTGTCGACATCGTCTCGAGCAATCCGGGACAGGACGTAACCAAGTTGTTCAACGATCAGCTGGACAGTGTTAAGAACAACGCAACGGCTTACGCTCAGGCCTCAAACAGTATCAACTGTATCCAGCAAACGTTTTACGTTGGCATACCTGATTTCCGCTACTCGGCGCGATGCCAGGCCAACAATTATATCCTCTTGGCCTTCGCTATTGTCATTTGTGCCGTGATCGGCATAAAATTCATCTCGGCATTGCAGTTTGGTTCCAAGCGTCGCCCGGCGCCCCAGGACAAATTCGTCATTTGCCAGGTTCCGGCTTACACAGAAGACGAAGACTCGTTACGAAAGGCCCTTGACTCGCTCACTGCCCTCCAGTACGACAACAAGAGGAAGCTGATTTGCGTCATCTGTGATGGTATCATCGTAGGTGCCGGTAACGACCGTCCGACACCCAAGATTGTATTAGACATTCTCGGAGTCGATCCCAAAGTCGACCCTCCGGCTCTGCCATTCAAGTCTGTCGGCACCGGAAGCGAGCAACTGAACTACGGAAAGGTCTATTCTGGTCTCTATGAATACGAAGGCAACGTGGTCCCATATCTGGTTATTGTCAAAGTTGGCAAGGAATCCGAGCAGTCCAAAGCCAAGCCCGGGAACAGGGGTAAACGTGATTCTCAGATCTTGCTTATGAGTTTCCTCAACCGTGTCCATCACCGTTCGCCGATGAATCCTCTCGAGCTTGAAATCTTCCACCAAATCAACAATATCATTGGCGTCGATCCCGAATTGTACGAGTATCTTCTGATGGTCGATGCCGATACGTGTGTACGAGAAGATTCCTTGAACCGACTCGTCGCCGCTTGTGCCAACAATTCCAAGATTGCTGGCATATGTGGTGAGACTGCACTACAAAACGAAGAGCGATCCTGGTGGAGCATGATTCAAGTTTACGAATACTTCATCTCCCACCATCTGGCAAAGGCTTTCGAATCTTTGTTCGGTAGCGTAACCTGCCTTCCTGGATGGTGAGTTCTCCTTTCTCTAACGAGCCCATATGAGCCGGCATTGCTAACACGGGACATATAGCTTCTCCATGTACCGACTTCGAACAGCTGACCGGGGGAAGCCTCTGATCATCTCCGATGGTGTCATCCGTGATTACAGTATCTGCAACGTTGATACCCTTCACAAGAAGAATCTTCTCTCTCTGGGTGAAGACAGATTCCTCACCACGCTCATGACCAAGTACTTTCCTTACATGTCTTACAAGTTCATCCCCGACGCATACTGTCAAACTGCGGCCCCTGAGGAATGGAGCGTCTTGTTATCCCAACGACGAAGATGGATCAATTCGACCGTCCATAACCTGGTGGAGTTGATGATGCTGAGAGACATGTGTGGTTTCTGCTGCTTCTCCATGCGCTTTGTCGTCTTCATCGATCTGACCGGTACAATCATCTTACCTTCTACTACCGTCTATCTAGCCTACCTGATTTACCGACTCGCCGCTAACGTCGGTGGCTTCCCGCTCATTTCCCTCATCATGATCGCCGCTGTTTATGGACTGCAAGCCCTCATTTTCATTCTGAAGAGACAATGGCAGCACATAGGATGGATGATCATCTACCTGCTTGCGTTCCCCATCTACTCTTTCGTCCTTCCTATCTATTCTTTCTGGAACCAGGATAACTTCTCGTGGGGTAACACTCGTATTGTTATCGGAGAGAAAGGCAACAAGCAGGTTGTGGCTGTTGACGATGAAGGGTTTGACCCTCGCTCCATCCCTCTCCAGCGCTGGGATGACTACGCCGCATTGAACAACCTACCTGGTCGTCGTGGCATGCACTCGGAGAAGGGCCACGAGGTGTACGAAGACACGTACGAGATGGATGACATGAGATCGGTCTATTCGTCTGTGCGACAACCATCCGTTCTTACCGGGCTCCAGGGTCGCGGAGGTCATATTCCACCTCAGTCGCCCGGCCCCTTACAGAGCATGTCTCGCCATTCTACATACGGTCCTTACACGGACAATCCCCTCGCGCATCGACAATCCACCGCCTCGTTCGGTGACGTCCAGCGCATGCAGTCACCATTCCTCGATTCGCCGGGCCACAGACCCAGCATGAGCAACCTGCGCCTAGTCTCGAACACCTCGCCCCACCAAGACATTTCTCACAGAGCCTCCCAGTCTGCCTTGGGCTACTCGGGCGGCGCTCGTTCCGCGCTGGGTCAAGGCCACCAGTCGGTGGCGTCGTTTGACTTTCAACGCGGACACGCCGGCCCGGACGATGGTACCATAGTAGAGGCCATCCAGGCTGTCCTCGGGGAAATCGACCTAGACACGGTGACGAAGAAGCAGGTTCGTGCTCTGGTGGAGCAGAGGTTACAGACCGAGTTGGTGGGCGAGAGGAGGACTTTCATGGATCGCCAAATTGACAATGAGTTGGCTAACATGTAAGGTTGTCTGGATATGCATGATGTGGGAGTCTATACACACGCATCCTGCTCCAGCGGGGGCGTTTTCTATTTTTCTTTTTACTCAATCATATGGGTGTTTTCTCTTTTACTTGATTAATGGACTCGCATATTCATCGCTGGGATGGGCGTCACTGGGGACGGAAAGACAAATGGAAAACGACTCCTACATTTACAGGCAGACTATTTAGATCCTTGGAAAATGAGGGTGTGTGTCTCGTTGATGTAATGTAACAAAAAATTACTACCTACTAGACTATCACAAGTCCTAAATTCATTCGTGTTCTGAGATTCGTGAAAGAAACGAACAAGTAAAAGGGGAACAAGATCGGGGCGGGGTCTTGAGGTGGGTATGAGGAGGGTATGAGGCTGGATGGGTGGATGGATAGGTGGGTTAGATGGGTGGATGGTTCGGCTTATATGGTTGTGGCCCGTCTTTAAGAATGTCTTTAAGAATACCTACCTGGTAATTACATGGAGGATTGATGATTTAGGTATATCAAGTGGACTTTGCTATCTCTGATGGTTTCAAGCTTTTCACTTCCCTCATACCTCTCTTGTCTGCTCATGACATGTTCGTGAGGGAATCTACATACTTAGGTATGTTTACCTACATGGCGCAAGTGGTACTTACGATGCTATGGATGGACAAATTGTAGGGAATTAGTTGCTTATATGTTTGATGGTTCTACAATCAGACAGACATAAACGTAAAAAACTCAGCCTTCTGACGGAAAACTCATTATGTAGCTAGGCGTGGCGGGAGGAGGGCCAGGCGAGGAGGGCCAGGCGAGGAGGGCCAGGCGAGGAGGGCCAGGCGAGCGGCCAGGGGGGAAGGTAATGTTATATTGCATTATGATAATATTTCTTTTCTCTTTTTTTCCAGAGAGTGGTAGCGGAAGCTGGCGGAGTACGTATGTACATATAATATATATTTATGTATACGTATATACTTACAGTGAAAAAAAAGAAGAAAAAAAAACACTCTTGCGGCAGGGCAGGGCAGGGCAGGGTATGGAATGAGCTCTTAGAAGTCAGTCAGTCAGCCAGTCGATCAGTCTGGGGTGGACGGAAGGGAAGGGAATGGAAGGGAAAGGGGGACAGGAGGGGAGGAAAAAAGACATTCTTTTGTCTTGGAATGCGGAACGACGAAAGGAAGCAAGAACGAAAGAACAAAGAAAAAAAAATTCACTCTGACGTCTGATTCTCCGTCTTACTCAAAAGAGAGGCAAGTGTAGAAGATTCTATATCACATCGTGGTCCTGGGAAATGGGAAAGGGGAAAGGGGAAAGAAAAAAAAATTAAGCTCATTTGTTTTCCTTTAATAATCCAAGTCTCATTGAAAATCCTAGGATGAGCCAGCTATCTACCTGCTTCTTAGATCCAAGTAAAGTATGTACGTGTGTGTGTATGCGTGTGTGTGTATGTGTGTGTACGTTCATGCCTGATAATGACAACTAAACAAAAAAAAAAAAAAAAAAAAAAAAAAAAAAAAGACCCAGGGAAGGTAAGATATGGCATGGCGTGGCATAAGACCAGTAACTCCTTGGTACTCCTATTTCTCCCCCTGACTCTTTTGTGGCTCTTACTACTCGATCTTCCCAACCCCCTTCAACCGAAGATAGACATCCGTCCCCCACCCATATAGACTCTGCACCCCGATCCCACCGCCGAAGTACTCTGCGTAGGCCCGGGAGAGCGGTAGTCCGTATCCTAGCCCCGCAATCGAGCTCCCGCCCGTGCTCGCCGCCGAGATCACCCCCAGCGCATCCTGGGAGGCTCCTGCGCCGCCGCTGCCCCCGCCAGCAACACCACTACTCTGGCTGGGACCACTGTGGTTGTTGGGAATCAGGTCGTCCACCGCTGCCCCGTCCTCGCTGAACGTCGTGAAGCTGTAGCTCCATATGCTCGGTAGCACTTCGGGCGCAATCCCGCCTCCGCGATCCCGGATCCGGATCGTCACCCCCGGCGCGTTGTCGTCGAGGGGCTTAATGGCGTCGCCCCTGAAGGCGCCCTTCTCGCCCGCAGGCGGGTCCAGACGCACGCGTGGCGGTCCCACATCCGGAGGTTCCGGGGCTATGGTGATCACCACGGGCTCGAGGGTGGTGTCTTCGTAGTGGCGACCGTTACTGCGGCTATGATGCGAAGCCGGGTTTTCCACGGTGGCCCGGAAGGCGTTCTTGAGGAGCTCCGTCACGATGTACTCGAGGTGCATAGGCACGAAGGCGAAGGTGGTGTCGGGCTCGCCGTCGATGACCCAGCGCGGCCGCACGCCGTACCGCAGCTCGCATATATCAGCGACGAATCCGGCGCACGAATCGACTACCTCGCTCGGCGAGAGGGCCGTGTCGATGACACCGATGTACGAGGGGTGTTCTGGGCACGGGGTCGGGCTCGCGGGCGGGTCGAAGTGCGGCATGCTCGAGTAGTGCAGAGCGATGTGCTGCTCGGCGATCAGCCGGGTCCCAATGCGCGTCCGCAGGTGGGTGTCCAGGAACCGCGTTACCTCGGCCGGGCTGATGTACCGCCGGCACTCGAGGAAGCCCTTGGCTAGGATCGGGATCGTGTCCTGGTGCGTGGCCACGAGCTCGGCGAGCACCTGCGTAAACTGGATCTCGGCTTCGAGGTTCGAGATGGTCCGGTGCTTCCAGGGGAGCAGCGTCGAGAGCGAGTGCAGGTAGTTGTTGTAAATCCGGCTTATGTTCAGGTTCGATACCACAATGAAGGGCAAGTTGCGGAGAGCCTGGATACGGTGCGCCAGCCGGATCGGCAGGAGGGAGAGGGTGAAGTTGGCCGAGCTGAAGAGAGCTTCTTCGGAGAGAGGGGGGCGGCCATGTCTGGTGGGTTTGGAAGAATGGTGGTCAGTCGATTGCTTGGTCTATAGGATGATGTATCTGTATCTCTGTATTCTGTATTTTGACATGGAAAAGAGAGTCATTTGCAATTGAAGGTCTCTTCGGAAAGAAACGATGTTGTAGTACATGTAGCTATTGACAGCGAAACACGAGAGCGGTGAAGATATCCCACAGGTTGTAAGAGGAAGATTGAGATTATCAACCGCGACTCACTTGACTAGATCGGCCAGACTGAGTGAGTGTTGATTCTTACTGGTCAAGTCGGCGATCTCCTCATCAGTCACAGTCGCCGTACTGGGCGGATGAGACCATTTCTGGTGTGAGGGCGAGCTGGCACTCGCGTGGGTAGTGGCATGTGAAGACGAGTGGCGCTTGTAGTAGCTGAGGTAGGAGTTGCAAGAAGTTGATCTCAGCTGCGCAATAGAGATAAGTAATGGTCTTCTGACGGTGGCATTGGGCGTGGTGAAGCACCGCAATGGCCTGTGTACGCTTCCCATGGCGGCATTGTGTGGTTGTAAGCCGTTTGTGAACGAGCGGTGAACAGGAGGGAAGAAGCTTTTTTTTATTTTTCAATTGTATATGGGATATTGCTTGCAGAGAGAGAGGTGAGTAAGTTGCGGTCACGAGGCCGGGAGTTTACAGCTGGCGAGAGGAGGGAGTAGCATAGGTTACGTAGGTGGACGGACTTGGCTGGTACCGACGCTGATCCTCAGCAACCCCTCACCCCTCACCCCCCCGGCCCCTCACCCATCCATCCCGCGATGGCTGCACTTACAACATCGGCTGAGCGTATTGAGACTCAAGTATAATAATCATGGCAATACGCGAATCTCTACGACTCGGCGCTTTCACAAGTGAAAGTTCATAGTAGAATCATAGCATAGCTGCCCGTAGGCACTGTTATATTTCTTATCGAACTTGGTACACTGCCAAACCCCGCAATACGGGGTTCACTTCTCCTTCCATCTCAGGCTTTGGACGTGTCTCAGTATGTCAATGTAACATTGCGTATCGTATCGATTCGGATCGTTCGTATCATCCATATCATCATCATGCTCATGCTCTCACAATTCTTGTGAGACCAAAACAAAACGAGAAATGCTCTATTGGGTTTTCATTTCCTTATCCTCCTCGACAGCCTGGACGTGCTCGTGGGATTCCATAGTCTGTACCGAGTCTTTCGGGAAGGTCACACTGGTAGTCCGGTTGTCAGTGAACCCATCCATGTTGGCGCTGTGGTTCAAAGACCAGATACCAGATATGGAAAAGGTCTTAACTTACGAGAAGCCCTTGATGAGATTGTATTCATGACCGATCTTACCGCCTTGCTCCTCGGCGTGCTTCTTCGCGGCGGCCACCTGCTCGGGGGTGGCGTCCTTCTTGCAAGTTATCTAACAGATGTATGTTGTAAGTAACCATCACAGCGGAGACCCAGCAACTTCCACCAGGGTAGTTTCTCAAACGTACAATGTAGGAAGGCATTTTGCTGGCTGGTGTGTTGTGTAGAAGACGTCTAAGTGATCGACAAGAGTTCCTAGGTGTGAGGTAGCGCGAAGTCGGAGGGGCAATATTGACGAAGTCGTATTTATTCGTTATTAGAGAATAAGTGTTGGATCTAGAAGAAATTCTGGTGAGGGAGCAGCTTGCCAGTTAAGTAGGATTTATAAACTGAGTTTAAGGGAGGACCGCTGATAGTTTGTCAACAAGCCGCTTATTATTAGGTCGGCTGGCTACCTCTCAGTTTCACCATCTTTCCAGGTTCCGCGTCACAAGCGCCATCAGCCCCGTGGAAATTAGGGAGGGTGAATACGTCATCACCATCATCGCGTTGAGTACCCATATGTTGCACCCGTGGACGTAGCCTGCCGACCTAGTACTTTCGTGAGGGTGCGAGTGCCTGATGCTTATCTACCACTGGTGCACCTTATCTGCCGACTTAGGGCGATGGGCTGAGCAAGACATGCATATTCTGGGTCTGGTACAGCCTTGGAAGCAAGTTTTCTTGACTCATTCGTGGGATTACGTATGTCATACAGAACGAAGCGAGCGTTGGAAAGCCGCATATAACCAGACAACCAGATCGGATCGAGGAACCTCGGGAGGGGCAGGTGAGAGGGAGAAGGGGTATCACGAGAACACAAAAGGGGTGAGGGGCCTTCTTTGAGACCCCACCCGGCCACCTCCCACTACCCCACTAAAGATAAGGTAGATAAGCGTTATCGCTATCGATAAGGTATCATGCTCCAAAAGTTGGGAACTTTTTTTTCTAAAAAACCAATGGCCAGTATTTTGTAGCTTCACAGACACGCTCACGCTCACCCTCATTCGGACTGGCGGGCAATAGGAGAGTCGCCATTTCCTTTGCAGCACAACATGGACGAACAATCGCATAAGCCTCATCGCAAGTCCAAGGAGAAGAAGAAGACAACCGGCGGTATGTATGACCAAGCCTGTGACCATCATCTGCATACTAAGACCGTCGCAGAACGCAATCCAAAAGCTTTTGCTGTCGCAAACCCTGGCAAATTAGCTCGACAAGCTGCAAGGTCTCACGATGTAAGCCTTGACACCTTATATCAGATGTATTGACGCCAGATCTGATTTCCCTCTTCCCAGATAAAAGAAAAACGCCTCCATGTTCCCCTCGTCGAACGAACGCCCGAAGAACCTCCACCGAAACTAGTTGCCATTGTTGGACCGCCCGGGGTTGGAAAGACGACGTTGTTAAAATCTCTGATCCGTCGATATGCCAAAGAAACGTTGTCCGAGCCTCAAGGGCCTATTACTGTTGTCACGTCCAAGAAGCAGCGGTTGACCTTTTTCGAGTGTCCGAACGAGCTGGAAGCCATGGTCGACATATCGAAGGTCGCCGACATCATACTCCTGATGATCGATGGAAACTTTGGGTTTGAGATGGAGACCATGGAGTTCCTGAACATATTAGCGTGAGTCTTCATTGCTACGAGCAATCGTTTCCGTGGTCCTCGGACCGCGCTGGGCTCTAACAACCTACCTTGTCATCGCGGTGGCCTCGTGCTAACTATTGCTATCCTAGTGCCACCGGAATGCCTGGAAATGTATTCGGTATTCTCACACATCTCGACCTATTTCGAAAACCCCAAGCTCTGAAAGACGCGAAGAAGCGCTTGAAACATAGGCTCTGGAGTGAACTTTATCAGGGAGCCCATCTATTCTATTTGTCAGGTGTACTTAACGGACGATATCCAGATCGCGAAGTTCATAACTTGTCACGTTTTCTCTCGGTCATGAAGAACCCGCGGCCTCTCGTCTGGAGAACCTCCCACCCTTACACGCTCGTAGACAGCTTTCGCGATATCACACATCCTGAAAAGATAGAAGAAGATGAGAAATGCGATCGAACGATCGTCTTGTCTGGATATCTAAGGGGCACCAACTTCGCCAACGACAATCAGCGCGTTCACGTTCCCGGCCTCGGCGACTTTACAATATCCAGCATGGAAGCTCTTCCGGATCCATGCCCCAGCCCGCATATGGAGCAAGTTATTGCAAAAGCTACTGGAAAATCCGGCCGACGGCGACTGGATAAGAAGGAAAAGAAATTGTATGCGCCGATGTCGGATAGGTCTGGTCTTAAAATTGATGGCGACGCTATCTATATTTCTCGCGAGAGAGGTTTCAACTTCGACAAGGATGATGAGACTGCCGAGAGAGGCGAGGGTGAAGAAATGATTATTGGGCTCCAAGCTGAAAGGCGCTTGCTTGGTCAATCGGGAGAAGGCGTCCAACTATTCAGAGGAGGTGAAAAGTTGATTGAGGTGGCAGAAGAGGAAGACACAGGCCGGAAGACCCAAAGAAGAGCGAGGATTGCCGAACGAGATGAAAACGAAGACGAGATACCCGATGATGAGGGCTTTGTCAGCGGGGACGAGGACTTCAAGTCTGACGAGGAAGCCGACTTCAGCGAACAGAAGCTGGGCAAGATGTTCAAGGCTGATGCCGACAGAGATGGCAAAGATGAGGATATCGCCTTTGCGGAGAGTGATTCGGATCTCGGCTCGATATCAGGGGATGATATTGATGAGGACGATTCTGATGACGATCTGGACGACGAGGAAGAAGCTGCTCTCAGATGGAAAGATGATCTGGCTGGCAAGGCTCGATTGCTCCACGGTAGTCAACCATCGTATCGCACAGTCGATCTCGCGCGTCTCCTCTACAATGAAAAATTCACACCTAGTGAAGTTCTTCGAAAGTGGAGAGGTGAAGCTGATGCAGACGGCCAGGAGGAAGAAGATATCGAAGATTCAGACGATGAGGCTTTTTTCCAGAGATCGAAACGAGAAAAAGATGACGAGGAGGCTGACGATCGATATGTACCTGAATACGACTACGAAGACCTCGCTACCAAATGGTCACTGGATGAGAACATTAATCTCCTACGAAAGCGCTTCACTACTGCTACGTCGAATGGGGGCAATGATGACGAAGACGACGACGGTTTCAATGGCTTCGATGGAGCGGATGATAACGACGAAGGAGATGGTGCATTCGAAGATCTTGAAACAGGTGAAAAGCACGAACCCGAGCCAGAACCGGCCGAGAGCTTAGAAGCTGAACGGGAACGAAATGCGCGGAGGAAAGAAGAGCTCAAACTCAGATTTGAGGAAGAGGACAGGGATGGTCTCAACAACGATAAAGCCATTGCCAGACGAGAAGGTCAGGATGAGGAGGAATATGGTGAAGACGAATGGTATGACGCCCAAAAGGCCTTGCTACAAAAACAGCAGGATATCAACATGGCGGAATTCGAAGCGTTGGATGATCGGCAACGAACCGCCGTAGAAGGATTTCGCGCTGGCAGATACGCGAAGATTGTCCTTGAAGGTGTACCTGCGGAATTCGCTACAAATTTCCAGGCGCGCATGCCGATCATCGTTGGTGGTTTCTCGGCTACAGAGGACAGGTTTGGATACCTCCAAGTCCGCATCAAGAGACATCGGTGGCATAAGAAGATCTTGAAGACCAATGATCCCCTCATATTTAGTCTGGGCTGGAGGAGGTTTCAGAGCCTTCCGATCTACAGTATTTCCGACTCCCGGACACGAAACCGTATGCTCAAGTATACGCCGGAACACATGCACTGCTTTGGCACATTCTACGGTCCCCTCGCCGCTCCGAACACGGGATTCGTCTGCTTTCAGTCCTTCTCATCGGCCAATCCAGGTTTCCGGATAGCTGCAACGGGTACCATCCTGAGCGTAGACGAGTCAACTGAGATCGTCAAGAAGCTGAAACTCACCGGTACCCCGTCCAAGATCTATAAAAATACGGCTTTCATCAAAGACATGTTCAACACGTCGCTCGAAATCGCCAAGTTCGAGGGTGCTTCTGTCAAGACTGTGTCAGGCATTAGAGGTCAGATCAAGCGTGCCTTGTCGAAACCTGAGGGCACATTCCGTGCTACGTTCGAGGACAAGATCCTGATGAGCGATCTCGTCTTCCTCCGAGCCTGGTACCCGATCAAGCCCCATCGCTTTTACAACCCGGTCACGAATCTGGTTGGTAGCTGGATGCCCATGCGTCTTACGGGTGAGGTGCGCCGGGACCAGAATTTGCCGACGCCCCTGGACAAGAACAGCAAATACCGTACTATCGAGCGGCCCACGCGCCACTTCAACCCTCTCAAGGTGCCTCGCGCCCTCGCGGCCGAGTTGCCGTACCGATCGCAGATCATCCAGACCAAGCCCCAGAACAAGAAGACATACATGCAGAAGCGGGCAGTGGTGCTGGGGGGCGAAGAGAAGAAGGCGCGCGACCTTATGCAGAAGCTCACCACGATCCGCAAGGACGCGCTGGCGAAGCGCCGGGCCAAAAAGGAGGAGAAGAGGATGGAATTCAAGAAGAAGATGGCGGATGCCGGGGAGATGCGTGAGGCTAGGGAGAAGCGGGAGAAGGCGGAGTTCTGGCGGAAAGAGGGGCGGAAGAGGAAAGGGGCAGATGGGGATGATGGAAATGGTGGGGGTGGTGGAAAGAGGAGGAGGTAGGAAATCAGTAAATAAATAGGGGTCGGAGAGGTTTTGTAGATAGAGGAAAAAAGGAAAGAAAACGGGACCTGGCTGGTTTTCAAGCCATGTCTTAAAGAAGGGTGGTTGAGAAACATGATGATTTCGTCGATATATCTATCTTTTTCTCTGGCTTCGTGTTCTGATACCTGCTTTTCGCCAATCTGCGTCTGCGGCTCTCTTTCAAAATCATCTACCAGTAAGTTAAAAACTCCCCTATGTAGGTACTCAACCTTTTTCCTTGCACCTCGTCTTTCACACACGCAATGATCCGATTAAGAATGTTCTGTTCCCCGCCACCCACTGGCCGCCACCATCACCACCACCAAATTCCCAGATCCCGAAGGACTAGACTCACTCTTTCTCTCTCTCTCTAGTTAGTCAGTCAGTCAGTCAGTCAGTCAGTCAGTAGGTTTCACAGACGCCGCCGCCGCTTTAGACTTTAGTTCACAGGGCCGGTGATGATTTACGTGTAGATAGTTGGGAGTTGTTTGAACTTTCTCCTTTTTTCTTTTTCCTTTTTGTGTTCTTCTCTGTCATTAGGATAGGGGCTAGAGAGAGACAGAGAGAGAGATGGACGTGTAGGGAGCGACAGCGGGGGTGTGTCAGTGAAGGTGAGAGACCCTCGATATTCAGGCATAAGGTAGAGTATCTAGGTAGGTAGTCTAGGTAGGTATGCCACATGCTGGATAAGTAGACTATATGGGATTCAGGCTCGCTTTATTAAGAGAGAGGGGGGGGGATGGGGGGGGGGGGGGGGGGGTAGGTAGGTTATTACGTCGTGTACCGAAATATGTATGGTTATGGTGATGCTGAGCGACTGCATTGCACAACGAAAACAATGACGGAGAATTAGAAAATACTTGAAAGAAAGTCTGGAGTACGAAGTATTGGGGGCAGGGGGCAGGGGGAACTCGGTTCTCTTGGGTCGGATGCGCCCCCGATGCTGGGTTCACCTGGTAGCATCGCCTACCTGGTTAATAATAAGTTCAGGGGTTGCGGCGCTTTTTCCTGGCTGTTTTTTTCGGATGTACAACCCGACACCCATCCATCGTAGGTAAAAAGCACCTCCTACCTCTCTATTTGATTAGTTAAAAGGAGAGGGAGATCTTGCCTTAGGTCGTCCGCGGCTCCAGATTGCATAATCATAGGGCTTTTTCATACCAATGAGGCATATTGTCTAAAAGCCTGGCATTGTCCTTAGTCGTGTGATAAGATGTTCGTTCGGGTTCCCCGTCCGATGCAAGCTTATTCAAGTTGCCAAGCTCCTCACCCCATTCTGTCAAAGTATCCTAGATAGGTTAGGCCACACCGGGGGACTCTTCCGGAGCTTGGCCCCGGCCGCTTCGCTTACTGTGTCAATCTGATGGGGGGAAATAACGGAGCACGTGGACACTTGAGTAAAGGACCAGTTAGCACTGCTGCCGATATCTCAGCCGGGCCGAGTGTGGGCCAGATTACCCCCTGTGCTCCCGATGCTTCGTCTCCCACACCACGGGCATTATGCTTGTTCTCGAATCTTTTCCTGTCCTTGTTGCAGGTGACCCTGTCGTTCTTACAAAAGGACACACACCATTCCCGGCTACCTGGTTGCAGTCATTAATTTTCTTACGCCGGCTTTCAAAGATAGCAGATATGCAAGATTTGAGTGCGCGCACCCAGTTGGCTCCAGATCCCTTGGGAGTTGTTCGAGGCCTTGTGCGGGGAGCTTCTCTATTGTTCTCTCCTGTCCTCTTGGGTCACTGTCTTCGTTGTGAGATGATGCATTTGCTCAGCACCACCAGAATCTTCCCTTGGGGTTGGTTACCTTGCTGTTGTCTTGCTCTCAGGTGCTAAGTTACTCATCATCACATCTCTGCTAGTTTTCTCTTGCCTACTGGCGTCTGCGAACTCGTTACATTCATTTACAGCTCTGAATACAGTGTACATTTCAGCACATTCAAGTCAAGATCTCTCGACCTTGTATGTATTGGTGACGTGGATCTTGCCATCGTCGGCTCCCTGAACACTTGGGTTCTTGCGGTATTCTTGACCGAGGATATTCTCATCGCTCGTGTTGTCTGGAATACTGCCCATGACTCGATTCTGGTCCATGTACGTTGCTTGAGCCCAGTTGTACGGTCCGTCGACGCCCAGCTTCATGTCGTCGACCGAAAATGTTTTCTTCCTCGCTTTGGACACATCCGAGCTAGAGGCGCCCGGCATATGGCTACCACCTATGGTCTCGAGGCCGATTGGCGGCTCCTGGCTGGACGGTTCCGTCTGGCTTTGTGTTGAAATGATCCCAAGACGCTCAAGCCATTGCTTGTATACTGGCCGACAAACTGGAATGCCGACTCCGACCAGAGTGGCGACGATCTCCACGTGAGACCAAATTATCAGACCGACAGAGTCTCCTAGTAGGCAAGTTAGTGGACGACTCAAAACCTGGCCAATGTATGGCACTCTGTAGCGGAAGTAGATAGGGGGACGAACGTAGATACTCCGGACCGTAGAGACCTGGGACTGCTGTCGTCCGGACGATTCCCGCGGCGGCAGCACTACGCGTGACGTTAGTTTCTATTGTGCCAGAGACACCAACAGTGCCAAAGCAGTGTAACTTACAAGAGCCCAAAGCTCATACTGATAGCGATGGTGAGCTTTTCTCTGTGTGGCATGTTCAATTTCCAGATGAAGGTCCAGGGCAGCACCGCAAAGAAAACGTCGACAGTAATGGTTGAAACTTCGAGACATGGCGTCAGCTTTCCTAGCTTCATGAGGAGAGGCATGTTCCCTTACTGCAGAGGATGTACGAAGTTGGGCGAGTGTCGTATCCGCAGTATCCACCGGGGATCCTGCGGTCATAGACATAGGCGAACGGAGTGCAAGAAAGCCAAAAGAAGCATACTTGGGCTGTGGGAGACGTTTGGGATTAGCATGGTCTAATGGCAAGTTTCAAAGAGGATGAGAACAGAAAGATAGCCTTGAAGGTGATGAGCAGTATCAGGCCACGGAGCGTTCGCACCTATGGAGGCTATTCCAACCAAAGCCATCATTATCCAGATGCTGATTCGATGCCATTGAGCGTAGACCAATCTTAGCAGGAAGAAGCCGCATGACCAGTTAGCAATGGCCATTCCCACGATGGCAAAGGCCTGGCCGATACACTCGTACTTCGTCGCGTCCGTGATCCGGTCAGGGTCACCTATCTCGGCCTGCGATCGACCAAACCCATTCTCTGCGGCAAGCTCGAGGAATATGGTGAATATCAGGAGGAACGACTAGCGATTGTGAGCTCATGAATATTGCTGCTAGTTGCGACGAGAGCTGTCGACATACGAAGGCTAGAATATAAACGTGGTCATCGATACCATATGATGCGATGCAAACGATCCTGGTGTACAGGCGAAGAAGCAGAAACAAGAAGACGAGGGTCACCAAGAACCAAGCCAGAGGCATGGCCCAGCTCGCCTCTCCTTTGTAGGCCATTGCGACGTTGATTGCGCAGCAAGTTTATCGTGATAGGTCTTCGGCGGCACACTGCCTTTCGAATGGAGTGAAGAGGTAAGAAACATATGCAACTCTGGGACATTCAACTGTTTTCAAACATTCTTTCGAAGGAGACATACCAACCATTGTCAACCAGGTCGACTTCCATCCTCGAGTGCGCTCTGACTTGTACCCTAACGTCAAACTGGGATATCTAGTAACACATCCTTGTCAGATCTGACCTGTCACTTTCGCACCACTCCGTCTACATAGTTCGTACATAACAAGAAGAGCGAGCGCCATGCACCATGGCATAAAAACCAAACGCCAATGTCCTCCCGAGCTTAACGACGGGCATGCTAATAAGCGACCTTCCAAGGTCACATGAGGACGTCTGTTCGGAAATTTGACTTCCCCTGAAGGGCTCAGCTGGCTTCTCATATAAGAAGAGGCTTGGCACCTCTCCCCCTGTCTTGTCCCCAAAGTCTAATGACCCAAGCGGTGTATCATTCCTTGCAACCTTGGTTGCTATGATCTACGAGGTCTAACCAGATCGGCGACTGCTCAGGTTCGCTTAATCAGCAGTACGGCTTCTTATTCGCTTTCCAGCGTTGCATTGCGTGAACTGGCCCCTTGCACTCCCCCACACGTTTGCATAAAGGGCAGAAGTATGCGGCACAAGGTGCAGGAGTATGCGGCATATGACTGCTACCCCATCGCAGGCGAAGTAGACTGTAGTGCTCGGGTCGCATTAAAGAACAAATATGCCCAGGGTTGCTGTTCAGGTCCTGTTTCCCCCCCTCTTCTCCGACATAACACCACGTGCATATCGCAATGGATAACTCAACCAACAAAAGAACATACGGTGACGCCATCCTCGAGGCCGTGCAGACGCCCAAGCTCGGGCTTGCTGTTGGTCTCGTTGTCTTAACCTGCGTTCTGTATGCCATCGCTCCCGGCAACAAGGCCCTGGACCGATATCCCGGCCCGTGGATTGCACGATGGACGAACATCTGGCGTCTGTACATTGTCTACGCCAGGAGATACGCTCCTACCGTCAAGAAGCTCCATGAGAAGTATGGCCCGATCGTGCGTCTAGGACCGAATATCCTCGATCTCGATTACCCGGAATTAGGCAAGGTTATCTACAACACCGACGGTCAATGGAACAAGGTGTGTGCTTTTCTTACTTATGATCCAGAATTCCGCACACGTATGTGCACAACTAGCTGATACGGCCGGCATTTCCGGCG
This sequence comes from Xylariomycetidae sp. FL2044, assembly GCA_022376275.1. Classification (NCBI taxonomy): domain Eukaryota; kingdom Fungi; phylum Ascomycota; class Sordariomycetes; species Xylariomycetidae sp. FL2044. The sequence continues at coordinate 962,325 of JAJNOH010000003.1, read as the reverse complement.
GCAACAGAGCGACTTCTACAAGAACAATAGTGCCATGGTCGATGGCAAGATCCAATACCATCTATTCAGCCAGGTAGAAAGCGCCGAGCACGCTCGTCTGAAGCGGCCCATCGTTCGGCATTACTCGGTGCCCAGCGTGCTCGCGCTGGAGAAGCACATGGACAAGGTGATCGACGACTTGTCCTCGCACCTCGAGAACCGCTTCATCAACCAGGGCAAGGATTGCGACCTGGGAGCATGGCTCGGATATTGTAGGCTTTCCCTCCCCGCTGAACCCCTTTTATCACGAGCGTCCTCACTGAACCAACTCCAAAAGATGCCTGGGACTTCATCAGTGCCGTTACCTTCAGCAAGCGGTTCGGCTACATGGTGGAGGGGTGCGACTTCGATGGCACGCACAACATCGCGAACAAGTCGATTGACTACCTAGGTATCTGTGGTCAAATGCCGTTCCTAGATTTCTGGCTTGACAAGAATCCTGTGATTCGGCTCGGCCCGCCGAATCTCGACACCGGTATGTATAACAACACCCTCCACCCCCTATTCAAGTTACCAAGACCGGCAGGTCTGCGGCACGGCCCAGGCTCTCCCTTCCTACTATTCATGAGATGAGAATATCGGCCCTCTGTGAGGAGAGGACTATCAGATGGTCGGAGATTAACGTCCGCACAGTGGCCCGCATGGCCGTCGAAGCATTGGTGCCGCGGCTCAAGGGCGAGGATACCAACTTCGATCCTCAGAACCCGGATTTCCTGCAGTACTTCATCGACTCCAAGACCACGTACCCGGAGGTCGTAGACGATATGACCATCATCAACTACCTTCTCCTGAACTGTAAGTCGCCACAGGCTCTTACCCCCCCCCCCCCCCCCCTTTTTTTTTCGATTCACCCCCCTCCCCTTATCAGTCCCTAAACCTTCCCACGCGACCTCGCTAACCATATTACCCCCTCCTTCAACCTACAGTGATCGCCGGCGCCGATACCACCGCCATCACGATGCGCGCCCTCTTCTTCCACTGCCTCAAGAACCGCGCCATCTGGGACCGGCTCACGCGCGAGGTCCGCGCGGCGGGCATCGGCACCGAGAGGCCGGCGTCGTACCAGGCCGCGCGCGCGATCCCGTACGTCGAGGCGGTGGTGCGCGAGACGCTGCGGTACCACCCGGCGGTGAGCATGTGCATGGAGCGGGTGGTGCCGCACTACGGGCTGGACCTTCCCGACGGCAGCTCGGTGCCCCCCGGGACGCTGGTGGGCGTGAACCCGTACATCATCGGGCGGAACCGGGGCGTGTTCGGGGCGGACGCGGACGCGTTCCGGCCGGAGCGCTGGCTCCGGGGGGACGAGGAGACGGAGGAAGCCTACCGGGACCGCATGGTGCGCTGGAACGCGGCCAGCATGACCTTCGGCGGGGGCTCGCGCATCTGCCTCGGCCGCCACCTCAGCCAGATGGAGGTCTACAAGATCGTCGCCACGCTCGCGGCCTGCTACGACCTCGAGCTCGTCGACCCGGACGCCCGGCTGAAGACGGTGTCGAGGTGGTTCTATCGCATCGAGAACGACTGCATCATCTGCCGGCTGAAGAAGGTGGAGGGGTCTGGCTGAAGGCTTCGCGTTTTTTTTTGTCTGATGTGGTGTGCATACATACGTACATACATAAGCCTGGATGGAGTCGGTTGTTCTGTTCTTGCTTCTCTCGTTATCTCGTCTCGATCTCTCGAGGAGGGTAGTGTTTCGAAAGGTCATGATTGTTGTAAAGTTTTGGGGGAACTCGCAGTGTTGGTTGTACACAAACAGATATAACCTCGTTTTCGTCGCAGAGAGAAAGGCAATAACATGGAATCGTCTCGCAGGATCCGTTCCTCATGTCTGATTCCTCGTTTGTGATGGCGGTGCTGCGTGAATATGTTGCACAAGGCAAACAGTGACCCAGAAGAGCAAGGCAACCATACAAGGAGGCTCCGCGTAAGGCTGAAGATAGTAAAACTGAATAGCGGCTTGCCGAGTTCGGTGTAGGTGTTTGAAAGCAAGAAAAGGGGCAACGCGGGAAAAGGGGCATGTGAGGGCATGTGAGGGCAGGATCGGCTGCGCGTGGTTCGACTCGTCTTGTTGAATGTAGGGTAGCCAGTTCAATTCTCCCATCCCTATACTCTAGACTTAATAGCAAATGCGATACGTCCTATACATATTTTACGTTCAGTTTCTTCTGTTTCACCTTTTGGATCAGCCTGTATAAGGCATATTAAGAAGATTCCAAATAGGATAAAAGGTGTAAAGGGGGCAGATGAACTCTAGCTCTTTGTAATATTACACATAGATAAACGCAGCAGCATTATGAACTCTCAAAGCTGTGTGAATGATTCATGTCTAAGCAATGGCACTGGTATTATGCGGTCTTATTATAGTGTGCTCTCCTTTAAAATGGTAATGAGGCTGTCGAAGAATACGATCTATTAAGTATCTTTTTCTTCACCCTATAGCCTCCTACTATGGCTTGGAGCCGGCTCGGTACGTGAAAGTCCGTATCATTTTATAGATGACCAAACATACCTAGATCAAATCCAAGTAGGAGTGCTTTGCGAAGAAACACGGCCTCCAAGCCTCGTGGACAAACGGAGAAGTACATCGACGGACGTAAACCACAATCCTAGCTATGAGGGTGTAACGCCAAGAAACGGAATTCGGTACGCACCCGAGCTTTGTCATTTCTTATACATCATTTCGACAGCCACATCCTATAGCAATCAGGCTATTAAATCACCTATTGGATAGCCATCCATTATAGACGGTTTGGCCTCTGGAAGCCTGCATTTATATTCTTCACCAGGGATATATCCTGTTAAACAAACCGGAGAAATACAGAGAGGTGTCTTTATGGCGGTCTTGCGCAATTGTATTGTACAAGGATAAAGTACAGAGAGGTTACAACAGTATTGAATTCATCACGGGCGGCAATAGGGGCGATAGTATATGTGTGCCTAGGATATGATTTTCATTCTGGGTGTATAGCGGGGGAACCAAGAGAAAAAGGCAACTTCTTATAAGGCAAAGATGTGACTATGTCATTGGTTCGGCATCGTCCCAGGTCAGCTTGCCTGCATCTAGGAGTATCTGACCCCCGTTGGGTCACTGTTGTCCATGTGCGATGCAATTGTGCAACACCACCATGATTCATGACTCTGAGATAGTTTCCAGCGGTCTGAAAATTCTGCCTCACCCCTACCGCCCACAAACATGCGGCTCCTATTATAGTACACTGTAGACCTTAGCTGTCCTGGGTGCTTTGCGTGGAGGCTGATATAGTCCACCTAGGGGTATGCCAGGTCATTCTCTCATCCATTTCAGGGCTCGAAGTGTCCAGAAATCCGGCAACGTGCTGTACGGGGAAGCCTCTCTAAAGCCCCGAGTTACCCCGTCATATGTCCCACATGCCTCGGTGTCCTTCCGAGTCCCGGGCTCTCTTTGATAAGTCGATGGGTTACACAGCAGAGGTGTCGATAGCTCCAAACGAAAAATTTGGTCCCCTCTTGTAGCCTTACAATCCAGTCAGTATCCGTATCCTATCCTCATTCCGCGCTCAGATGAACGAATTTCAAGGAAGGCTGCAGCTGTTAGAAAGACGCGTCCTTGTTCCCTTTTCTAAGCTATGGAGATCCGTCCTGCCGGGCTCAGGGGGGGATGCTTGACTCACTTCTCTCAACACCCCACTGGCCTTCATCGAGACAAATTTGTCATATTCTCGATGACTTTGAATTTTGAAGGGTTAGAACGGGAAGAGAGCCGAAGGAAAGTGAGGCGAGTACCTGTCATTGGCCTCATTGGCCGAAGTTCATGACTTCGTTTGTCGCATGGTGTCTTCGCAAAACGCATTGAGTGGGTTATTAAACCTGACGATATACGATGCGGCACCAATAGCGTATATAAAGTCGGAAGCTTCCCTTACTCTACCATGGTCATCTACTAGGAACTTGATGATGATAAATAATACCCAGTCCCACACACATACACACACACACACACTCACTCACTCACTCACTCACTCACTTTTCTATTCTTGTTGTACCACAGAGTCACTTGCATTTCTCACCGGTTCACTCTTCGGGAGAACGTTCCAACGTACTGAAAAGTTCTTCAGACTCCTAGCTTCTTTTCAACAACTCATCATGGGTTCGTATCTAGCCTAATGCCCGATCTTTAACCAGTTGCCTCGGCGTTATTTAAAATTGCCCCCAACAACACAACCATATACTAACACTTGTCACTACTCAGCCACGACTCAGTCTACATACGTAATCCTCCCCTGGATGAGTGAATGGTGGAACTTCCTCCCGCATCAGCAGCCAAGGTACGTTTTTTCTTACGTTAGACATTAATGTGATAGATGCCTCCAAGATAATTCAAGTATTGACTTTAATCCAAAGGCTTCCGATCGAGACAAGTTCCAAAGCCGTGGAACCCTCCATCGGCTCTGCGCCAGGAGACTCCAACACGGCGACGTGCAAGCAAGAAAGGGATGGAGAAAGCTATGGGTACGAGGAAAATAAGGATTTTCTCCTCGTCGGAGTTGGGTCGCAGTTCCCGGAGGAAGGACCACGATAATAGTTCTGATTTCTTAGTCGCAGTGGCAAGATTTGCAGGTAGGAGACTCACGGGTGGGACTGAGGGTCGTTGGAAAAAGGGGGGGCTCACGTGACCTATGTAATAGATGGTGCAAAGCCTGAGGATCCTTAGGCAGAAGGGATAAGGGCGATAAAGAGCCTTTGTGGCCTTTGCAGCCACATATAAAAGGGAGCTATTGATCAAAGAAAACTAGACCCACCTAATGGCCATATAAGGTTATTCCTCCCTCTAATTATATATCTATCTATTTTAGCTAAATAACTAACTAATCTTAAAATAGTTTAGTTATAATATATAATTAATTTATAAGGATTATTTAAAAGCTATAAATAGTTATTTTAATAGTTAAATTAGTAATATTATTATTTTTTAAGCTATTTTAGCGTAATAAACGCATTTTTTTTATATTAATTTATAAATAATTCTTTTTAACTATTTTATTAGCGTTTTTTCTATGTTTATATTAATTAACTTATTTTTAATATAGATTTTTTTTATAATAATGTTTATAAATTTTATTTAAAATAAATTTAGCGATAAATAGCTTAAAAGTTACGTAAATTATTTTAAAGCCGTTTTTTTTTAACGTATTAAATAGTATTTATTTAATTACACGTATAAATATTATAGTAATAATTATAATAAAAGTGTTAAATAAATAAAAAAAGCGCTTTTTAGCTATAATTATTTTTATAAATATTATAGGTTTTTAATTTAAATAAATCTTTTTATTTTTAAATAAAAATAAAGAAAAAAAGATAATAAAATAAAAATTGTTACGAATAATTGTTTTAAAGGTTAAAAAACGATAGTTAATTTATTATTTGTGAGAAAAACGATTATATTAACGTTTAAAAAAGCGATTTTAAGATTATTTTTACGATTAAAATTTGCGATACTAGTTTTTTTTAAAGTTATTTATAAACTTTAATTTTATAGTTAATTTTTTTATTTTTCGAGTTTAATTTAAATAATTTATAATTATTAAGATAATTTTATTAACGATTATTATATAAGATATTAAGTTATTATTTATAATTTTTATAAAAATTAATTAAATAAATAAACGATTATTAAATAGCAAGTTAAATTTATAATAAATTAAAAAATTAAATAAAGTTAATATAAAATAAAAATGGCGCGTATAAATAGTTTAATAAAAGGTGATAATATTAAAAGATTTAAAAAAATTATTTAAAATTTATTATAAAAATAAGGTTATTATTTTATTAAAGTTATAATTTTATTAAATAAATTATATTATTTTTTTTAAGTTAGAAAATATTTAAAATAAATTTAAAACGGCGTTAATATTATATAATTTATAGGTTAATTACGTTATTTTAAAGTTATTTAAAGATTTTTAATAAATGGTATTATTTATATAAATTAGTTTAAATATAACGTGGGTGATATTTATAAAGGCGATTTTATAAGTTTTTTTAAATTATTACATTTTATATAGTTTATTAATAATATTTAATATATTTTTATTTAATTAAAATAAAAGTTTAATTAGTTTTTTGCGATAATTTTACGAAGTTTAATATTATTTACTATTTTAATATAAAAATAACGTATAAATATAAAAGTTAATTATAAATAAATTTAAAGTTTATATATTTTATATATAGTTTTTTATAAAAAATGTTTATAATTTATAATTTACTAATAAATTAATTAAATAAGTTATATAATAAAATATAAAAGTGTTTTATTTAATAATTAAGGATGCTATTTATAATAAACTATTAATAATAATATAATTAAATAATAAAATAATTTTATAATATATTATTAATATAGTTAATAATATAATTAAAATTAATTTAATTAAACCTAATAAATTAATGTTATTAAATATATTATTAGTTATTTTTAACTTTAAAAATAATGATTATAACGTTTATTTTATTAAAAAATAAAGTTATAATTAAGATTATTATTTTTTTAATTAAGACCTTATTTATTATAATTATAATAAAAAAAGTTATATAGCTAAAAATTATAAAATTTTATAAATATAAGGTAAATAATAGCTTAATAATAATAAAAATATTATTTTTAAAGGAATATTTTATAATAATAATAATAAAAGTAATAAATTTAATAAGTTTTAATTATTATATAAAAAGTGGCGAGATTTAAAGAATTATAATAATAAACGTAAGGTTATATTTTATATATATTATAAAAAAAATTTATTATAAAGGACGATTTAAATAGCGATAAATTTACATTTAAAAATTATTTTAACGATAATTTTATCGATTAAAAGTTGGCGAGTTTTTTTTAAATATATTAAAAAATAAAAGGATTAAGGGTGCTATATTTATTTTATAATAATAAATAATAATAATAATTTACGATTTTAATTTTAAAGAAATTAGCTAATTTAAAAAAATTATAGCGATATTTATAAGGTATTTTAAGCTATATTTTTTAATAATTACGAGTTTATAGTTTTTTTAATAGTGGTTATATAAGTTATTATATAAATAAGCGTTTAACGTTTTAATTTAAGCTTTATTAAATAAAATATTTAAATAAAATAAATAATATTAATAAATAAAGATTATTTTTTATAAAAAACCTAATTATTAACGCTTATTTTATTTTTATAATTAAAAAAATAGCACGCTTTTAAATATTAATAAGTTTTATTTTAAATTATATATTTTTAAATAGCTTAACATTTAAAAAAAATATATTATATACGTGAAATATATATTATAAAAACAATTATTTAATAATGCGCAATTCTTTTAAATAACCTTATTTATAGCTAATAAAATTATTTTTAAACGTAAATTATAAATTAATATATATAACTAATAAAAAAATTACTATAAAATAATATAAAAATATATCTATTTTTAACTAATAAATAATAATTTATTTAAAAGGTTATATATAAGATTTTTTTAAACTTTTCGATTTAGCTTTTTAATAAAAAAAATAAAATATTAAAAATAAAATATTATATTAATATAAAAAACCACCCTTTTATTAAATTATTATTATATAAATATAATTTTATATAAATATAAATAATATAAGTATTTATAAAAAAGTATAATAATAAACTTTTTAATAAGTTTATAAATTTATAAGCATTTTTTATATTTTTAACGTTAAAAAAACAAGTTAATAATAAAAGACAGCCATTTTAGCATATAATTATAAACTATAAAAAAATTAATAAATAATTAAAAAAGCACGCTTATTTATTTTTAAATGCTATAAATTAAATTTAAAAAATAGCAGGTTATTATTATTATTATTATTAATTTAAAAAATAGATTTTAATGTATTAGATTTAATACGGACTTAAAAAAGAAAATAGCATTTATTATTTTTTTTAGTATTTATAAATGGTTTATTATATTTTTTAAATTAATAAATGCTTTTATTATATTTTAAAATTATATAAACGAGGTTTTAAAGTTATATATAGCTTTTATTATAACTTTCTTTAATAATATTATAATATTTATAAATATAAAAAAAAGTTTAATAAGCGAGTTAAAATAATTTTTAAGTAATTTATAATATATAATTTATTAATTAATGTTATAAAGTTATAAATATTTATTAAAAAAAAGAGTCTTTTTAAGCTTTTTAATATTTTTATAAGGTATTTGCGTTAATTTAGCTAAAATTAAAGCCATTTTAAAAAGATTTATATTATAAATATTAATAAAAATTAAAGCTTTTATAATAACTTTAAGCTATTTATAAAAATTAATTATACGATTTTTAAAGTTAATAAAATTATTATTTAATTTTATAAGATTTTTTAAAAATAAACTAATGATTTTTAAATTAAAAATAATAAAGTTATAGCAAATAATTTATAAGAAAATAATAATTTTATTTATTATATAAGTTTTTAGCGAATATCTATTTAATATTATAAAATTAAACGTAAATTAAAGATATATAAAAATAATTACTATATAATTATATATATTTAAAAATCAGTTTATTTTATATTTTATAATATATTTTTTATATAAATTTATAAATATATAATAATAATATATAATATAAAAATAAAAGCTATTAAGCATTTTATTAGCATTATAATATCAAAAACTATAAGTAAAAAAAAAAAGTTATAATTATTATAAATTATAATAGCTTTAAAATAATATAATTAAAAATTAAATAATTAATACGTATTTTACGGTTTTTAGATATAATTAAATATTATAATATATAAATAATATATTATTTAAATAAAGTAAATATATTTATAAATTATTTTTTTAAATTTTTAGATTTTTTAAAAATATATTTTATTTATTTTACTAATAAAAAAAAAGCTATTAATATTTTAATTAACGTATAAATAATCGATAAATTTTATTAATTAATAAGATTTAATTTTTAAGCTATCTTTAAATATTTTTATATTATAACGCTATTTTTATAAAGATTATATAAAAATTAAATAAAAAAGCATTTTATAATTATATATAAAAAGCTTTATAAAATCGAATTTTACGAATAAAGCTTTAATAACTTTTTTTATGCTATTAATATAATAATATAAATAATTATATTATAATAAGTTTGAAAATTTGCTAAATTATTAATAAAAATAAAGCGTATATATATAAAGCTAAGCTACGTAATTATCGATATAATATAACGTGAGATTTTAAAGTAATTTTAGCATTTAAAAATATTATTAATTATATAATAAATAATTTTAAAATGTTTTTATTATTAGCTTATAATAATTTTTGCTTTTATTTTTTTTAATTTAAATTTTATTTAGCTATTTTTATTTTTAATAAAATAAGCAATTAATTATATTATAATTATAAGTTATATTTTTATTATAGTTATTAAATATATTATAAGATAAATAAAAAAATAGATTATATTTTTTATTAAATTTAAAGATATTATTTTATTTTTTGAGAAAATTAGCGATGTTTTTAGATTTTTATTAGAATAAATATATAATAATGCTAAAAAATTTATAAAAAAAAAAGCTATTATTTAATATAAGGTAAAAAGGTCGATAATTAAGCTTATAATTTTTATTAAACCTTATAATAATGGTTTAATCGAATTAATAAATAATAAAATAAAACGTATTATATTTAAAAAAAGATTAATTAATAATATAATAATATTATTAAAACTTTTTTATTATGCTATTATAACTTTTAATCGAACTTTATAATTATTTAAATATAATAGTTTTTATTTATTATTTAAAATATAATTATTTAAATAAATATTTACGATTAAACGAACGAGTTATATTTATAATTATATAAAAAAGGAGGAAAAAGCATATAATTAATGGTTAATTAAGAAATATAAGGCTTTTATAGCTAAATTATATATTAAAAGAATAAAGATAATAAAAGTTTAAATATAAAGGTTTTTATAAAAGAAAAAAGGATTTATATATATGTATATTTTTAAAAATTAGGTGTTAAAAATTAAATAATGTTTAATTAAATATAAATTTTATTATAATGATTTTTAAACTATTATTTTATATAAATTTTATAATATTTATAAGTTACGTAGTTTTAAAGGCATATAATTAAAAAATAATTATAATAATACGAATTTTTTTCTTATATATATTAACGATAAATATTTTATATAAAGTTTTTAATATATAAATTAATATTTATTAGAGATAAATAAATAATATTTAAAAATATAATTAAAAAAGCGGTGAGATATAAACGTTTTTTATTATTTTATTAAAAAAGTTAGCATAATTTTTTTAAACGATTAAAAGATATTCTATTAAAATTTTATAATATTAAAAAATATCGTAAAATTAGATAAAAATATAAATTTGCGCAAGCAATAATCGAAAATAATTATAAAAGAAGAAAAGGGTAATTTAAGGATTTTTAAATAGAAAAAATAAGGGCGATAAAAAGCCTTTATAGCTTTTATAATTATATATAAAAAAAAGCTATTAATTAAAAAAATTAAACTTATTTAATAATTATATAAGGTTATTTTTCTTTTCAATTATATATTTATTTATTTTAGCTAAATAATTAATTAATTTTAAAGTAGCTTAGTTATAATATATAATTAATTTATAAGGATTACTTAGAAGTTATAAGCCTAAGATTTTCTCTTAGCTTCAGGTTAAATAGCTACTATGCATAATAAAAGAGCATCTTGCGTCGAGTATCGCGAAATCTTGAGCCGTTAGTAATGGTAGACGTTTGCTTCTATCGTACAAGGTTGAGCCCATGTCCGTGACGCCCAGTGCGCATCTTAATTAGGCTTCAACTTTAAAGAGTTACTTTGAGAAACCTCAGACCTCACCAAGATTAGGCGGACTACTAGGTACATGCCAAACTGTTCTAACCATTCATATCTTGATGCTATTTCGGCGTGATAATTGCCTTGTGGGCCTCTCTAAACTACTCGAGCGGGCGACAATATGATCCGTAAGTAAACAGACTTATTGTGTATACGAAGTGACGAATATATTACTGAAAGAGCTACTGCTTAATAAGTGTCGATCGGTTGAAGACTGGAGCCTCTCCTAGTATATCTAGATAAATCCCGCCCCTAACTCCTTACCCCCCACCCCCCTTCATAATCCAAGGGCAGGAACAATCCACGGATCGAATCCGTTGTTGGCCATAGTAAAATTGGGTATCCCGAGAAGCATAAACAAGGTGAATCTGAGATGGTCTTTCCACATTTCATTTTGCACGATACCGTAGTTATTTGTGATCTGCGCCGCCATGGTGAGGTAATTAAGCCGCACCGGGTGCGAAGCTCTGTTGGCATAGAGTAGGGTCAACAAGAAGACAAAGAGCCGTGGGAGCGTTGGCCTACCAAGTCCGGACGCGTCGTCGAATGCATCGCGGCCCGGGTTGAAGGCCACCTGGAAGCGTTGGTCGTCGACGAGCTCCATGGCGATGGCGATCATTTGGAACAGAGAGCGGTGGGGTAAAGCGGTATGGTGCCTCCCATTCCATTCGACATGATGGGCGTTATCCAATCCAGTGATGGCACCGGCATTGTTGAAATGTGCTATGTTTCCTCCTACCGCGGCAGCTATATTGGGAGGTAGCACGACCCCGGGCGGGAGCGCAACGGTTTGCCAGTAATTCACGACCTCAGCCCAGCGTGTGTCCAGAGTTGAGCCCTGTGTTACCCATCTAGTGTCGCACCATTGCATGAAGTTCAGTTCCCGACTGCGTGAGTTGGTTAGAGTATGCGTTGTAACGGATCAGCACCAAAGGGCTCGACTTACTCCCAAACAGACATACTATAGCATTGAGCAGACGTCGGTCCAGGGTTATGAACATGGATGAAAACATAGAATCGGTATCGCGCAAGGCGGATCCCAATCGGGCCCCGATAATTATACTGAAGCAAGGAAGCCCACATAGTAGTCATGTCCGCCAGTATTTCGGCGGGAAAATTGATGGGCGGCGGCGCCGCACCGGCTGGCGGCAGTATTTCAATTTTATGGAAATATACAAAAGTACCACCGGTATTTAGGTTGATGCTGTCGTACATATTGAAGATGTTCAACATAAGAGGTATTCTACTGTCGAGCGGCCGCTCTGCAAAACATTTCTAGTCAGTGCTTATTCGTAAAGAACCTGGCATTCGAGCGTTGGAACGCGGGCCAAGGGGGAAGACGCTTGCCCAGCCATGCGACACGTACCGCGCACATTTTTCGTTTTACGCAGATGAGCCTCTACAGCGCTGATCTCTCCGGTGGTCATCAGAGGCAGATTTCCCCTGGGAGACGGCAGCGAGGCTCGGAGCTGAAATGGATAAGGCCAATCCCAGGTTTGGCCACCAGGGAGAACGGCACCGGGAGGTGGAGCTGGTAGACCAGCCATGACGATTTCAGGTCAGTTTGAAGTGCATATAATGTTGGGAGTCGAATAAGGGAAGGGAAAATGGAGACACATTCGGTCCGGGGGTTGTTGCCTTTTGTCCTTGTGGGCGTCTTTGAGAAATTGCCTTTGATGTGGTCAGACAAGGACTTGATACAAATAATGCCCTTGCCCGTGCCGTTTTCGCAAAGAACATGGCCTTGAGAATCAATGAGACACGATAAAGGACAATGGGACTTGGGAAGCTCAACAGACGATTTCGAGACCTGGCTACCTGTACATGGCCCACGAAGGAGACAATGCGATCTCACACTTCATCGCCGGCGCCCTGGATGTCGAGCTCGCTGTGCAGTATTTACAGGACAGCACAAGGGGCCGTAACTCAATCCAAGATGATCAGATGGAGGAACTTGGTGTGATGGAAACCCACCCTTCACGCCATGACCGATTTTTGCGCTGAGATGATTTTGCTTCACTTGGGATCGATCCTAGATTTGTGGCATATCGTTATTCCGGGCAGCCGGGGAATACGCTGACTGTCGTGGCCAGCATAACCTACTTGGTGGGTTGGGATTCCGGCGTCTTTGCTTCCTATCTTGTCGTCATCGGTCAGCTTCAGGGCCACGAGTATAGCTATCTTCAGAATTGTTGATAATGCAATGCCATCTGTGGACATTGATGCTATTGATGTGGGATACCTGATGCATTGTACATAAACCTTAGGTAGGTACATATGTAGTCTAAAAGCAGCCAATCAGGGTACGACGAAGAACCCCATCTTCCTACCTAGGTCCATAATTGGCATCCCGACAACAACGCGGACCCGATGCTGGTCCCTGCCCAATCGGACGAAGCTGCTAAGGTTGTTGATCGCCTGACGTCAGCGCTTTTTTTTATGGTCCATTTACGGAATGAGCAGGTGAGCTGAGCTACCTGGCTACGAAACGCGTCGACAAGAGGAAACCGCGATGAGTGAGTGTATTTGCACCCGACATAGAATCCCCCTTATCGCAGCCCGCATCCACTACCTATACACACCTCAATTGATTAATATCAATCAAACACTGCCAATACAGTATAATCACGCATTCAATTGAAGTCCACTCGATCCTCGACACTCGCTAAACATCGGACTTGCTTGCGTGCATGCCAATTGAGCCTTTGATGGCAGAGTCCGAGTTCAGCTATAATGGCACCATCTCGTAAGCGAAAGTCGACGACGCGTCCTTTGACCGATCTCGACACAAACAAAGCCAATCCCATCTTCCCACCCTCTTTCGTCGCCGAGTTTGCTGCGAAAGGGATCATCGTGCGAGCTCCCTCACCAATTTCTTTGTCGCATGACTCTCTACTCTAACCACTAAATCCTTCCAGCTACCGTCCACGCCCCAGTCTACCAACGAAAATTCCATTGTAGCCTCCCGGGACAGTAGTGGCAAGGCCACGAGCCAAGATGCTGCCACGCCTCCCAGCGAACCCAGTCCCCCAACTACCAAGAAACCAACCACACGCAGGAGTACGAAGCGTAAGTCCGACGCTGTAGAGGAACCAGATGAGGATCTGCCCGAGATCAGCGACGATGACCCCCGCCTCGACGTAATCGACCAGACCTGCGGGCAGATCCGCAACAAGATCCGACGCTTCATCGACTCGGGCGCCATGAAGGTCGGCGAGTTCCAGAAGGCCCTCGTGGTCCTGCCGGGCTCGTACCAGCGCTTCATGAACCAGATCGGCCCGGACGCCGGTGCTAGCAGCACCACATACGTCCGCGCTCACCGCTTCTTCAAGAAGCGCGAGCTCCAGGGCTTGCGAGCCGTGCCCCCCAAGAAGCGGGGCAAGAAGGGACCCGGCGGGGAGGACAGCGCGAACCCGATACCGGACGTGAGCGACATCCACCTCGAGGGCGAGGACAAGGTGCAGGTGCCCGTGTACGACACGTGCGACGACGTGCGCGGCAAGGTGCGGACATTCCTGCGGCAACACCCCAAGATCACGCAGGCCGGGTTCCTGCGCGAGATCTGCAAGACGTACCCGTCGCCGCGCGGCATCTCGGCCACGCAGTTCAGCACGTACATGAGCAAGAAGCGGAACCCGGTGGCGGGCAACACGTGCGCGCTGTTCTACGCCGGCTACGTCTTCTTCGAGAAGCTGCGGATCAAGGAGGGCAAGCCCAAGACGGAGAAGCGGCTCGAGATGGAGGAGATCTACAAGCCCGGCCACCCGCACGGCAGCGAGGACGGCAGGCCCGGCATCAACACCACCCGGAGACTGGACGGACCCATCTGGCTGAAGGACACGGAACGCGCCTGGACAGACAAGTATGGGGTCCTCCAGATAGAGCAACGCTAGTCGGAGGGAGGGAGGGCTTTCGGTTTCACTTCCACGTGGGATAATTGACAGGTGGGGGGAAAAAGATGTCACACGGCTGTCTGAGATCAATTCATGTATTGTTATTTGTTCCCTTGCTTGTCTGTCCTTTTTTATCAGCTGGTACATATACCCGGCGATGGTGTATACATTGCTCGGGGTCAGCGAAAGGCCTATCCTAGGTACATTTTATCTTTGGGCGTTAAGGGATCTAAAACGAAACTGCCAGCGCAATGCAATAATCATGTCCTCTCCGTCATCGGTTGCGATTCTGCCACGGATTTGCCCAAGTGGCAGCAGTGTGTTCTGCTTCGTAGCCAGCTTCACGATTCATTGCGGCCAGTTGCAAAAAGTCCGCCTATTTACAACCTTGGAAATGAATGGCTTCAGGGTGGCTGGCGATTGTGTTGCAATCGAAAGCGGAAAAGGGTGACTGGCCATGCTCTGTCTTGGCGGTGCTATGAAAACCGGATTTGGTGCCAAGCAATCTGAGGTGATATCTGGCTGGCTTCAAGTGAGCCGTGGTGGTGGGTGGATCTGGGCCTCAATTTTTATTTCTCAGTTGGCATCAGGAATCACATTGAATCACGAAAGCAAACATAAAAATAGAGGTTGAGTCCTTGGATGAAGCTATCGTGATATGCCCAGGTAGGCAGGTTCAACAATCTTTTGGCACATCGTCCAGACAAGCCTTACCGACGTTGACAAGCTTCCCAGCCAAGGTAAAACCAAGGAGCGTTGTTTGTTGCTGACTCCAAAGTCAAGAAAGTTCCAAGGTTCCAAGGAGGTTGGCATTTTTTGGCGATCCCGATGTTATCCCCCCCACCTTGATTGCGAGAAAGATATGATTGGTCGACGATGAATGAATGCATCGTACTGGACGGGTTGGAACATCAAATCGATATTAAAGGCCACGAGCTGTGCAGACTTGGCGCCGGTGAACAAGGCCAATCTGCGACTTGGACTTCTTTAAACGATGGAAAAATTAAACAGCTGAGTGGAGTGGTATTTAAGTATTGCGTGATACAGGAGTATATTAATCGAGCAGGTCAGTCAATCGAACAACAAATACTTTTGAGTCGTTGTGATGTTTTAGAGGAATGTGGGGGAAGTGAGAGGTGAGAGGCCTCTCGCGCCACTAGCAATTGTCAATACCGCTAGGTACTGACTGACAGCCAGGCCCGCGCGTGGGCCCGGCGTTGGGGCCATCGGAACGTGTCTGTATCCACTCTCCCCCGTTTTCTGGTTTTGAAGATGGTAGTGGATCTGGCCCTGGGTTTTACTGCAGGGTGACGTATCCACCAAAAAGACGAACGAAAATGTCGGGCAAAAGATTTCGACTTCCAACCTTTCCAACGTTGAAGGCGAGTTTATCTGTCTGTTAGGCATGTTGGCGGCGTGGAGGAGGCGTGTTGGTGGCGGTCTAGACTTCCTGTCGAATCGCATCGTGCGAAGTAAATCTCTTTGCTTGGCAATGACAGCATTGGCAACTCTGGCTCTGATGCAAGACTGCAGGTGGTAACTAGGTACCTTCCCACAAATTGTACCCCTGAACTGGCCAGGCCAGGGGTTTCCCTCATAAGACCAAGCGGGTCCGACCTCAATTTCCAGTCTCAGACGGTCTCGTCTGTCCGTCTCGATCCTCCTCCACTACGAAGTACTGACTGATTTCACCAAACTCATGTATTCACCGATTGGGTAACCTGAATCATCCTCTGTCCTTTTTCTTGTTTTTTTCCCTCATTGATTTGTTTCTTTTGAGCGTCCTGTCTTGAGCGTCCTGTCAATTCCTTTGCTGTACCTCCAGTCAAACAGATCCCCCCGCCGAACCTTAGAACAGCGACACGGCACACACACTTGATCGACCTGAGCGATAGAAAATGGCAGGTTACAGTAATGGCGTCCTGAGGGATCGCGAGAAAGTTGCACGACCATCTCATCACAGCTCCCGCGATCCTGCTCTACCTCGATTTCAGCCCGACGTGGATGGGGCCAATGAAAAGAACAAACGCCGCCCGCGTGGTCCTGTACGCGTCAAAACCGCTGGAGAGAGTGGCCGGCGCGGCCTGCATCCCTTACAGTTTTTAGCTATTGTCTGGAGGTCGACCAGCTGGCTATCGCGAGCCGTCAACGTCCTCTGGCCCTTCGTACCCGCCGCCATCGCCGTCTACTACAGCCTCGAGGAACACCATGTTCTCAAGTTCAGTTTGGCCTACATCGCCATGGTCCCCTGTGCCAACCTCATCGGATTCGCCGGCCAGGAACTCGCCAGGAAGATGCCACACATGATTGGTGTGCTAGTCGAGACCACCATCGGCTCAGTGGTTGAGATCATTCTCTTCATGGTACTTCTTACCAAACACCAGTACTATGTCATCCGTGCCGCGATTCTGGGTTCCATCTTGGCCACTATGCTGCTCTGTTTGGGATTGTGCTTCTTCGCTTCAGGCCTGCGACGCGAAACCGCCGAATTTGATGCTGCCATCAGTGAAGTTGGCACCAATCTTCTTCTCATCGCGTCAGTACTATCCCATCTATATGTGTCTAGGTGCTGCTCGCACTCTACTGGGCCCTACTAACAACGTCTTTAGTGGTGTCGGATTGGCCATTCCCTCGATATTCCAACAAGCTATTAGCGCTACCGAGTTCCACCTTGACGAGACAGCAACCGACTCCAAAGCCGTTAATGTCTCCCGCATCGTCGCTATCCTCTTGATTGTGGCCTACGCTGTCTTTATCTGGTTCCAGACGCGTACACACCACGGTATATACGATGCGGTCTTTGAGCACGACGAGCGACGAGACGCCGACGGCCATAAGGACAGGGCCAAGGACAAGCTCACCCTGACCGAATGTATCGTCGCCCTTGCTGTCTCCGTCGCGCTTGTAACTTTCATCGCCATCGCCCTGGTCAACGAGATCCCCTACATCGTCGAAGAACAAGGCATCTCCGACCCCTTCATGGGCTTGATCCTTGTCCCACTAGTCGAGAAAGCAGCCGAGCATCTGACGGCCATCGACGAGGCCTGGGATAACCAGATCAACTTCGCACTATCCCACTGCATCGGTTCCACGATCCAGACAGCCATGTTAAACGCGCCTCTCGTCATTATTGTTGCCTGGGGCCTCAAGTTGCCTATGGACTTAAGCTTCGAGATATTCGACGTCGTTATGCTGCTCCTTGCTATCATTACTGTCGGCAACGTCCTGCGAGACCAGAAATCGGATTACCTCGAGGGTTTCCTGTGCATTATCGTCTACATTGCTATTGCGGCCGCGGCTTTCTTTTTCCCAAATCCTCCAGAGTCGATGGCCCACTGATTTTTCGAGAAGGGCCTGGCCGAGTCCTGTTCTGTTTCAAATTTCTACCCCGGAGATGTATGATGTATGCGACTCAAAATTGTTGTTATTGTGTTGATCCAGAGAACAGAAGGAAAAAGATTAGCGCGGAGTCCCCTGGTGTATTTCTTTGGCAAGGATTTATTTTTACGAGATTTTCAAGTGGACGCTGCATTGCGTTCTCAAGCCCTGGCGTTTGTCGACTGATCGAGTTTACCACAGGCTCCTGCGATGGTGGGTCCTTTTTCGCATGTGATGACTGTTATGACGAATTCTCTCACAGAAATAATATATTTGAACTTGCCCAAAAAGAGATCTAAAAACCATGTGTAGCGTTTGGGAGGCTATGGACCGTACCGCAACTGACACTAGCCTGACCATTGAGGCATCTCGGGGAAAGCCGTCAGATCCAGTGTCTCTGGCGAACTTGTCTGCCGCGGCATTTCAGATTGAAGACCTTTGCAACAGGCATCACTCTCGCCAGACAGGCATTCGGATATCTTAAGCGAACGGCGCGGCGAAGGACGGCGCTCGAGGGCCACCTAGGAGGTATCTATGACTCTGATCGCATGTCGAGAATGCCGAGAGGCTCCCTTGTCTTCAAAACTCAAGCAAGTCAGTACGGGGCACTATTGGGAGAAGGTACCTCTGATAAAAAGACCTAACCTACACCTCATTTACCGTGGATCCAGATCTAGAGTGCTCTTAGGAGCTTTCGCGCTCCATGACTGCCAGAGATGTGAGATTGCCGTCGATGAGCCGGACTAAGACACAACGCGGTCAAACTACTTACAGTATGGCGGTGCACTGGGAAGTTCATGGAAGCCGGGTCTGGCTTGGTTGTTCTGTTTGGAAATGAAAAAAAAGACTTGAGGATGCTCGGAAGCTGCTTCAAAACCATGTACGGCAGGCTGGGAAACGGTGGTCAATATTCAGGTAAATAACACGCTTTCTGCCCCCATGAAAATATTCAATGACCCCTTTCTCCCTACTACGAGCTTCTTTGAGCGAGTCCCGTCCCAACTCGCTTTCCTACGAAAACAGAATATAGAGCTTGTCATTCCAAAGCCGCCATCATAGCAACAAATCAGGGGAATCAAAAAACCCCTGACAGTCGACGGCCCCCCACCCCCCTCTCCCCCAACCACACCTCACCTCATCTTTCACAGATAAGCCGTGGCGACGCCCAGAGAGACCAGCGCCTTGGGCACGTCGACCCACTTCTCCTGGTCGCTCACGATCTCGATCCACTCCGGGTCCGACATGATGGCCCCGACGGTCCCGGGCCCCGGCAGCGTGTACTCGATGACGCAGTCGTAGTCGGCGACGTCCCAGGTGGGGCGGGTCGCCTGCAGGGACTGCTTGAGGGGGTCGTTCATGGCTTGCGGGGTGACGAACTATTTATCCTCTAATTAATAAAAACAAATACATCCTCAGTTCGTAGGAAATGGTTTCTCTTTTTTTTTTACATGGAAGGGGTTTGGAGGGTAGAGGGGGGGGGGGGGGGGGGGGGCGAAATGATTATGGGGGCTCATTTCTGGGAAAACGCAAAAGGGGGAAAGGGGGGAAAGGGGGCGAGATGAGGGTAGGGGAGGGGAGAGGAGGGGATTGAAGAAGAAGAGAAAAAAAAAACTTACGAGCGTGTAACCCAGAACACCGTGTTTCTTGAAGATGGGGATGGCGGCCGGCAGGTGGTCTTCCACGATCCACTTGATGAAGGCCTCATGGGTGTGTTGGGATTGGCGATAGTGGGTGACGGTGAACTTCACCCGCCCGGCGGCTGCTTGTTGTGTGCTTGATTCGGCCATCTTCTGAACGCCTCTTTTCTTTTCTTTTTCTTCTTTTTTCTTTTTTCTTCTTGCGTGTGTGTATGTATGTATGTGTGCGTCTTTCTTCCGTCGAAATATGTTCTGCTGACTTGCTACCCGAAGGGATCTTACTTATTTATGATTTTTTCGGTTCTTTTCAGAGACGACGAGTAAGAGACATATGTCAGCATCAATCGAATACGACGGACGGGCTTTATGGATCTAAGCATGTCCCAAGGATTTCGTATTCCGGCCGGACCCACGGGAGCGGCCGCTCCAGCTGCGCCCCCCTTACGCGCGCGTGATCCTCCGCCCGTGTTTCCCTTGCTATCTCCGCCGGCCTGTGGTTGGATGTGTATTTTTGGTTTCGCGACGACAGTCTGTCAGCCCTTTAGTTTAATTACAAGCGAGAAATGCATATGTACCTGGGGATCGAAGACGAGCGAAATTCGCATTTAGACTACTAGAGAGGGCATCACCTAGGCCGAGAATTCGAAGCTACCGGTGGTCCCGTGGAAAGGGATCCATCCACCCGCCACCATTTTGTAGCAGCCTTTCCACATTGATCCGTTGGGGAGCACAAGTTTTAGGTGACTATCAGCAGGCAGCCATCAGTCCGAGTAAAAAAAGAAAGTGCTGTTCTTGCTCACACGAGACAGGAGTTATTTCAAACGATGTGTGGAAGTCAACAGAGGCGTCCGCGTTTCTCTGGCGCAGTAGTCAGCTATGAGGACAGGGATAAGAAATTCTTTGAAGGTATCTAGATAACATAACAAACTAGCTCTGAAGATAAGCAAACCCTTTCCGCTCTGTGGGCTCTTATTGGCTCTTGCTGTGGCTCCCATTGGCTCCCATTGGCTCTCCCATTGGCTCCCACTGGCTCCCACTGGCTCGTAGGCTTCCATAGGCTCTCGCGACAGATATAAAGAGTAATTGAGGGCCTGTTTAAAACGATAAGGGCGTATGGCGCAGAGGTAGCGCGTTTGTTTCGCACTGTTTCGCACTGTCTAGCATACAAAAGGTCTTGGGTTCAAATCCCAATTCGTCCATAGTCTTTTCGTTTTCCTTTTTGCTTCCGTTTCCCTTCACTTTTATTTCTTGAATATATCTCAGTTCTGATTTCATTTTCGCTCGTCATTTGTGGAACATGGCGCTTCCGATTTGGTATTTTTGGTATTGTTGATGTTTGTGCGAGAGTGTGTCGTATGAAATGCTACTACGAGTTGGCGACAGCAACGATGGTGCTGTTGCGCGACTTCGGCAGCATTAAATTGCCTTTTACAAACACGATCTTCGTGGCAAGATGAAAATAGATACGATTTAACTCTCTGCTGCGCGGCATTTCTCTTATCGGTTATTAGGTTCTTTGGTAGGTATGGACAATGAACCCCTGTAAGAAGACAGCAATATGGAGTATAGATCTCTAGACAGATAGTAATGAATATTGAGTAGTGGCCAGGTACCTGTGATCAAAAGGGGTTCCAGTAAGGGGCATGCCACTTTATTTCAACCAGCATCCGTGTTCCTAGCCAAAATTTATAGTCCTGTCCTGGAATATAAAAAAACCTAGAAGTGGCTTCAGCGTATTCATGAGTCTACTTTCGCAGATATTCATCTAAGTAGAATTACACACTACAATTGCCGTGCTACGCCACTCAAGAGATACGACAAGACATTGACCATGTACCACGTTCGAATAGATCATGGTGAAAGGAGTGACCATGGATAAGCCCACGCGCCAATTCAGTCATATAATATCCCACATGGAAATTGCTGGATCAGACGTGACTATAGGTGACTAACGGCATAAACCTGTCATGCTTCACGCATGAGAAATAACCAAGTCCAGCTAAAGACCCTTTGTATTATTATCTATATAAAGTCCCAAGGCCGTATTTTAAATCTTTCCCACTACATTTCGAAAAGACAATCTTGTCCATACCTCTGCTATACCATGATTACCAGGAAGAGTCTCCTTGGGTATCTGTCAATCATTAACAATATGGGAACAGCAACTATAATAGGGGTATCCTTTGCAGTCGCTGTCGTGGTGGTCTTGATAGCTATGATCGCTATTCGGTTAAAATACCATGTTACCAACTATAGGAGACAGAGGTTACAAGTACTCATCTGATTTCGCATGGAGCGAGAGGAGAGCAATTGGGAGCAGACCGCTCAACGACACGGCCTACCATTATCGTGGGATTTTTCGCCCTTTTCGCAAAAAGAAGGATGATGTTCATACTGATGAGCTTGGATGGTTCCCTTACCTTCAAGATCGATAGCGGCCTTAAGACGATTTAATAAATATCTCGCTGTGGTTTATCTCTCTCTCCTCTCTTCTCCGTCATGTTGCTTAAGTCCGGATGTCTCCGAAAGCTCATCGGACCGAACCGGGTCAAACCTAACTCCGAATTGGTGCTGGCAGGCTGGTTCTCCCCTGAACCCCTGACGCTTGCAGGTGGCTGGCTGCATGCGGACGTTTACCCCACTTCAACGGCCAGCCAGCCAGCAGTTAATTTGCGACCCCGCAAGAAGCTAGACTACCTCCTGCAGCACATCCTGCAGCACTTCCTGGATAATATCTTGTACCTCCTGAATGCAGCCTCTTCCGCAGGCTCCCTCGCAGAGTACCTACTTAAGTAATCACCAAATCAACACAATGGCTGCTCCTTCACACCCCAATGCGGCTACGGTTGCCATCGCCAACACCGTAGCTTCACAGCCCCATGCAGGGACCATTGGTGCCCCCTCCCACGGCGACGAGTCGCTACACTTCCTTCGCTACTTCGACACGCTATTCCTCATTGACGACTCCACGCACATGAAGCGTCAATGGCTCGACGTTTCACAGCTGATGCAGGCCATTGCTCCGGTATGTCTCCGGTATGACGAAGACGGCATCGACATGTACTTCGTCAACCACCGGCCCACCTTCTACTTCCCCGGCATCTCGGGCGTGCCCAAATCGGGCTACAACCACATCGGCAAGCTGCACGGCGAGGGCTCGAGCAAGAAGGACAACGCCGCTGGTATCTTCAACTCGGTTAAGCCCGGCGGCGGCTGCAAGCTGGGCTACCGGCTGAACAAGATCCTGTCCTGGTACATCGACCAGGTCAAGCAGGACCCCAAACGCGCCCCGCTCAATGTCATCGTCATCACCGCAGGCGTCACCGATGATGACTACCACGCCGTGCTGGCTGATATCGCGAAGCAGCTCGACTCCATCCGGGCGCCGGAGCATCAGTTGGGCGTGCAGCTGTTCCAGATCGGGGACGACGAGGAGGCCAAGAAGAAGTTCGAGCATGCCGATGACGAGCTGCACAAGAAGGCGGGCACGCGCGACATGGTCGACACCATGGCTTGGAGCGGATGGCCCGGTAGCTTAAGCCCCGATGATATGGTTAAGGCCGTGTTGGGCGCCGTGTCCAAGCGGATGGACAAGCAGCAGAGAAGAGAATCGTTCCAGCCGGCGCCGAAGCATAGCGCTTTCGATTACGACTGATTCATTCATACTCGGTGCTGGATCCGCAGGAGGACATGTGCGTGCGATGCATTCAGGGATAAGCTGAGCGAGGTGGTGAATAGATAGGTCTTCGTGTCGACCACAATACCCAGGGCGCATAATTTAGACGTAGGCTGCAAGCCTAATCGATCGTTCAAGAGATTCATGGTATCCCTTGTTATTCGAGGGGTCAACAAATAATTGGTTCTTCAACCAATTGACTTTTATCTGTCCCAGACACTTCGACTCTTACTTGAAGTCTTAAATTGCTGATAATACCATCGTGCTTCAACCCCCAACTTCCTCCAATCATCATGCAAGACGCGCCATTGCAACCCTACAGTGCCGTCGGATCTATGCGCCATCTCCAATCTCTACCATTTGAGGCTAAAAGATACAAGCCGCACCTGCGTGCGAAGCAGAACCTCCGATTCGTCCATCAAGCTCGGGAGGGAGCAATACTCAGACGGTGCAATAACCGTGGATCGTACTGATTAGAGAAGTGCATATTGATCAGATGACCGACGTATTTATTCACATACAGTACATAAGCTGGGGAATGGACTGCTCGTCGGATCTCATTTACCCAGTAACGAATTACTGAGGTTGCTGTAAACACCCAAGGAGGAGAAGTCATGGCTCTGTCGTACACGATCGCCACCCTCGCCGCCACGGCGCTCTTGCCCATGGTCCAGGGCCACTGTATGTGCATCACTAATCTCTCCTGCCTCACCGCCGAGCAAGAGTTCCCATGCCCGCTAACACCGTAATCAGTCACGTTTGCACGCATCTCCGTCAACGGGGAGTGGCAAGAGCCAGGCCGATATTTCCGGTAACTCACTCACTCACGCACTCGCATCTCCCATCCCATCCCATCAGCCCAATTTATCGCCCCATCCATTCCTCCCAGGTTCTTCTTGGTTTCAACCCATTTCTCCCCTCATTCATTCCCATGACACTCCTAAACTAACCCTGCCCCCCCGTCGCCGCCCATCAGGAACAAGACCGACCCGTTCGCGGAGCCCGCCACGCAGGACGAGGCCCACTACACGTTCTATAACAACCCGACCTTCCCGCAGCACCTGCCGACGTCGGTGCGCTGCGGCCGCGACAGCCTGGCCCACGCCGCCGCGACCGAGGTCCTGACCGTCCGCGCCGGCGACGCGCTCGAGTTCGCGCACACCAAGTTCGCGCCCGCCGAGTGGCGGGACGAGCAGTGGTACGGCTGCCCCGAGGGCCGGGGCAGCTGTGCGCCCGGGTCTACGCTGTCTTCTTCGGTGAGTGGGAACACTTGTTTTTCCCCCCCTTTTTCCCCATTTCTTCAGTTTCAGTTCGAGGCTAGAGTCTCATTCAGAAAAATGAAAGAGGGGGGGGGGGGGGGGGGGGGGGGGGGGCAATATAATAAGTCTGACTGACTGACTGACGATAATGACGGTTAATCAGCCGTTCATGGAGTTCCCGCACCCCGGTCCCGTCCTGGCCCACCTCTCGCGGGTACCCGACGGCCTCGGCGTCGGCGTCCGCGAGTACGAGGGCGACGGGGCGTGGCTGAAGATCTACACGCTGGGCTACGAGTTCGACGGCGGTCCGGATCGGACGGTCTGGCTCGCGCATAACAAGACGGGGATCCCGGGCCGGGTAAGTTAAATATCTAATACATCATCTCCATTCTTATTCCCTTCGTATCCCCCTTTTACTAATAAATAAATAATACACAGATCACCTTCAATCTACCCGCCCAAACCCCCGCGGGAGAATACCTCCTGCGGATCGACCAGATTTGGGCATACTACAGGGACGTGGTGCCGCCTAGGGGCGGTTACACGCAGCTGTATCCCAGCTGTGTGCAGATCCGGGTCGAGAGCGATGTCGTGGGGGAGCTGCCCTCGGAGGGCGGCGTGAAGATCCCCGAGGTCTTCTGTACCGAGTGTCCAGGTAAGTCTCGATGATTTTTTTTGTCTTTCCTTTCCTTGTGGTTGGGTTCGTCTTTGTCAGGTCAAGATCAAGGTCTCTCGCTAACTGTGTGGTTGGTTTCACGAATGCAGGGATGAAGACGGGCGTGGGCATGTATACGGGCATGGGGGCGCCCGACGAGGATTACGTCTTTCCTGGCGGTCCGCAGTGGGATGGCGAAGAAGTGTCTGTGGTGCAGCCGCCGACTTGGTCTGCTGAGTGAATGAGCATTGCGGTACTGGATCCAGTGGGTGTTGCTGCTGCTGCGAAGTGACGAGTGGCATCTCGTAAAGAAGGAGGGTATGGAGATGGCACTTAGTTCTACCTTGGCGGTTTTGAGATCTTGTTTCATATGATTGCTAGTGGATGGCCTCTTGCTATCAGAAGGACTGAATGAACTCTCGAGGATCCCCTGACTATTGTGAAATACGCTACATACTCGTATAATAGTATAATACGGGTCTGAAGGCCACAGGCGCTCTTGCCTGCCGTAGCGAGGTTGATTGAGTATTCCAAGTATAATGTACACAGAAGCCAAATAGGCTTCTACGTGCTCCTGGGTCGTATCGTGGGTGAACAGTTGAGACACTTCCAACAGCGTGTGAACATTATCGCATTGATTCTTATCATCTCAGCCACTGGCATGACATATTTTTGCTGCTTTCCTCATACCGAATGAAGTTCAGTCTCCGCTCCGATATGTGCCCGCCCTTAGGTAGCTTCACCGGCCCTTACATCGCCACCATCAGAGACCATCCCATACTTGCGCTGCTCCTTGACAGCCTCTCTCTGTTCCGCCTGCTCTGCCTTCTTGCTGTTCGCCCCCATGCCGTGGTCAGTCAACCATACTCTCTCTCATGATTCAAACCCTGACGTACAAGAAACCAGTGGGGGGGTCACAATACGTACCGATCAAGATCGCTAGCGAGGTCGGGCTGCGAGCCGCTGGCGCCGGGCTTACGGTTCACCACATCGGCCACATCGCCCTCACCGGGTGCGCGCATCTGCTCGCCTTCCAGTTCCCGATGACGCCCGGCCTCCTCCTCGGTGCGGCCGAACTGCTCCTCCCCTGGCGGCGCGCCTCTAATTCCTCGACCCAGACTCGAGGGCACGGCTTCGTCTATCCCGGAGGCTTGACTTGTGGGAAACCGCTCCTCTACTGGCTTCCCGCTGGAGTGGTGTTGGGCTGCTGCACGCTGCTCTGCGGGATTCGAGGTCACTGGATTGCCCTTGGTTTCGTACGCGGTATTGAGGGATGGCTGTGCTGGTTGCGAAGGATCCATGATGACGCGGTGAGAGGGGCTGAGATGGTTCCTAGGATAGCTTTGGTCTGAAAAGTAAGAGACGATTTGACTGTGATGGTAGGTAAAAGGTATAAGAAAGAAGTTTGTCTGTTTGCGTGATTTTGCTGTGCGATGCCTGACGCAATGTTTTCGACCTGGCCCCTTAATTGATCAATGACGTCGTTTGTAGTGTGGGCGTGGGGTAGACTAAGGTAGTTGCCCGTTAGTGGCTAAAAGTTAGCTCTGGCGCGTTCACTTGCCATTCGTAGGTTGCATGAGCCAATCAGGAATTAGAGCGTGAACTACAGCTGTGGCTGAATGAACATCGAGAACTGCCCCCAGAAGTTTTTCAGTGACAAAGGACCGTGAAGATGTATGAAAAGATTTTGTGGAAAGGGCATGTGTGGTGACTGCGAGTTAAAAGCGAGAAGTTCAATACTTGAACAGAGAAGGTTGGGCAGCGAAGGAGCGGATATTTGTAAGTTGGGAAGGCCGTTCAAAAACGGAATTGGAAAAAAAAGGTTTGCAGAACAGGCCATGGTGAGAGTCGTGTAGGGAGGATTTATGAAGTTTCTAACTTACTTGTCAGTAGCAACCCATTCGGGGTATCCAAGAATATCTTCCAAACGTCTCCACCAAAGACGTTGTTGTCTCCAGAAACGTGGATCTAGCAAAGGGTAAGTATCCAAGAGTAGGGAAGTATCCAAGAAAGGGGAGTATCCAAGATGATGGAGCAGGCTGCTACAGGGACTTGAACCAAAGACCTTGGTAGTCAAGTGAGATCTATCAAAGTCTGGTTAGCAACTTGTGATCAACCGTAGAGACACTCCACTCGGCCACTGCTGTTCTGTGTTGAAGATAGCTGCTGCTATCTGGCTATATGAGGCCCATGTTGCCGTCGTTTATCCGAAATTGAGCCGGCGTGTGAGTTTTCTTCCGGGTCTAGCATTGATCCTGTCATCAATTGGATGGGGAGATGATATGCCGAGGTTCAACCTGCAGCGATGAGGTTTACTGTCCTCAGAGCAATTGACCATGCTTCCCCCCAGGGCATACACAGATCAACTCACGCATATCCTCCCACTGTATATCAGGCTGTATTCACTGACCATAGCTAGAAGACGCTAGGAACACATGTGAACGCAAATGAATATTATTTATATTGCTGAGACCAACTCCGAGTCATCTGATCGACTTTTACTGTCTTACCATGGGACTTTCCTCCCCTACTGTAGGCTCATTGTCTATGAAATCTTGACACAAAAAAGACTTCGCGTCTGCTTGACAATACTCCTCTAAAAGACTCAGAGGCATCAAGGTCGTCCGCGGGGCTTCTACTGAACCGGCCTGAACGGCAATACTAGAATGAACACATACCATCAATGACTGGGCTGATCTTCCTTCCTATTTGGAACAATGCGGCAAACAACCGGTAAAATGGAAACGATTATCAATTACATAGAATGCATTCAATGGTCAAAAGGCGTTCAGTTAACTCAGCATTTACATATTTGTTCAAAGACGCTAATCTTCCATCCGATGTCTACTGGGAACTTAAGAAACTGCGCTTGCCTTTGTCGAATGGAGCAATACGTTTATTACAGACACGTGTAGAATCTCTCATCTACCAGAACATTGACATATTCAGACCCATGCCACCTTTCAGACAAAATAATCAAGAGCATCGGGAAACAGCTGTTCTTTCATTACTGTTCAGTTTGATTATCTTTGTGATGGTCTTGCGCAATTGTATTGCACGTTCGGTTCAATTACGTTCCAATAAACTAATATTTTCTAGCTGAGTGATCAGGTTCCTCATTTACTGCAATGAAGCATGTATTGGATTATTAACAGCCACAAAATATGACCCATTAGGTCAGATAGGAGAGAAATTTGGTATCGAGGTACGATCCAGACTTCATGGTAATTTTGAGTACCATCCATAGGAAAAACCGAAGAACACGATACCTAGGCGGGCATGCAAGATAATACCCCTGAATGCTAACTTGTTGTTGACATGGGCCCTTAACTCTGTTTTCATTTCAGCCATACGGATGAGTTTTCGACCTTTCCAGCCTTTTGTACATCTATATCAAGAGCCCCGGACTACCTCGCTTTTGCATTTCGAACGTATGACGCTTTAACCTTACAGTAGAGACTGTCTAAGCCCATGCCGGAATGAAGTTACAGGACCCGATGCACCGCCCTCGGACGCTTCCGATTTTTGTCCCTTGCTTTGCTAAGGGCCGGGGGTCGCGGGGTAGCCTGGTAGCTCCAAGGCATGGTTAAACCGGCCCTGATAGACAAGAACATGAAATTGCCATCTGATTTGATAACCGCCTTTGCAACTGGCCACCAAGAGTCTGGGCGGCGATAAGCGTCCATGTCTATCCAGACAATCATCGCCAAATACTTGAAAACACACGCATATTCATGGAGAAAGTTTATCAGGAAAGCCAACGATGTAACCCTAAGCTTGAACACTTCCCCGCGTCATCGGGTATGACTCCGACTTACCAGAACTTAGGCCAGGGATGGGCCGTTGCGAGGTTACAAAAGACGAACGTTCAGTCCAGAGAGCAGCATCATCATCAGACAGACCTATCTCACGCTCTCTGCACCGTTTTATCTAAGAAGATAATAAGAAGAAGCCGCCAGCATGGGAAACAGCATACGAGATCCGACCCCCCGGGCCCCGGAACCCACAGACGCGGTCGTAATGTAATCGACGAGAAGCTCGTGTCCGCCCGCGAGTACGTCGACACCGCCCCGACGTTCCTGCGGTCCCGCGCTCCGTCACCCGCGGACGACGGCGAGGTTCGAGATCGACGAGAAGGAAACTGATGCGCAAGGTGGTTCGCATGAAACATGCCGCTGATGCTGGCGTGCTAGGTACTACTTGCAGTACACCGACAAGACGTTGCGTATGTCGCATACCTGCCTCCCCCCCTTTCTCAAACCCCTGAACGATGTGTAACTTGTGATTGACCCACTCTCTCTCTCCCGAGAGAGAGAGAGAGAGAGAGAACCGCGGCCACCTACTCGGGCCTCATGGGCATAATGGAAGACGCCAATATGCCCGCCAACGGCTAACTCGTACTTGCCGGTGATCTTCTATATCTCATCTCTGTTCTTTGAGCTGGTTTAGGGGTAACATGATGCAGAAGTTCCCGACGGCGAAGTGGCTGGGTGGCAATGGTGAGGACTTCAGTTTTTCTTTTTCTTTTTCTTTTTTTTAACACCTCCTCTATTGGCTTTGACAAACGCGATCTTGGCTCTAGATGGTTCACGGTTCTTCGTCACGGTCAACCCAGGTGTAAAAAATATCACTCAACTGTACCTGAAACATCGGACACGGTGTGTTTATACTACATCAGGAAAGCTAGAGCTGCGTAGACGACAACGAGGCAATGAATGCACATGGTAGGCTAACATGGCATTGTTGCTGTTCAGACGTTGACGCTGGGGATTGGGAGGGAGAGGTCGATAAGCTCTTCTTGCTGTTGCTATTGGAGGATCTCTTGTTGCATTTCTGTAGCAAAGCTGTTGGCTCGTTCATTGATCTCTTTCCCGGGCTTTGCTATGCCATTGTGTATTTCGCTGCCCTAGATTGCTGTTATCTACTTCATTTTAGAAAAGCGAGTGGTTTTTTGTAATAGCAACGCAATCACTAGGTTTTATAGATATAAGCAGGAGAGATATCGGAAGTGTTTTTCCTGACAATGTACTACTTGGGAGTTGCCTTCAGGTGACACAATGTAGTTACTTTTATCTCAGCTATGATGATGTTATTGTAGTCTTTTTTGGTTCCTCTCCGCTTGGGGTATGACACTGAGGATTCTTCCATCTACGATAGTTGCTACGCTTGTATACGGGCCTCTTCGTTTCAATACAGGATTAAGTATAAAACCGGCAAACCTTCCCCAACTACGTTTTCTTTTCCACCTAGCTAGATGTCGCCCTTGGATTTACTTAGGTCTAAAGAGATTTCTGCTTTGAAGCAACATAGGACATCAATTCAAAATGCGCTCTCTTAAGCCATCATGTTCCAATGTTTCTACCATGATGGAGATATGTGTACTTCACAACAGCGCAAAGTCCACCAGCTTGTCACTTCCCACGTTGTGGTATCTTTTGAGTCTTATCATCCGGCTCCGACAGCAGTCAAGCATTGCTGGCCCTAGTGAAACTTGTGGCGCCCAATAGTTCTGACGGCCCGCTGGTTGTCTCGGAGGTCTGTCCGTCAATCCGCTGGCGGCGTGCTGATCTCTCTGCTGGCTAGCGCCCTCCGTGATCACAATTCAGCTCGGAAAGAGGGCGCAGTGATCGACTTCATATCAAGTGCCCCCATAGACCAGGTGGCTTGAGATCGCTAAGTACTCCGAGTCCCGAAGCGGCAATGGCTGATCGCGGACCCGGAGCCGGCGATCTTGATGTCACAATACTAGTCGAGGGAATTGTAATATGGCTGTAGACCCTAACACAACCTTTCCGCAGGCGCTTGAACAGTCAACGACAAATAGGGGCACGGCGATTGTGATGCAATTGATAATTTCCATGACCAAGCCAGCACATGGAGAAAAAAGACGAAAAGCGTCACGTCGTATCAAGCTGAGACACACAGCCTCTGACTGACTAACGGGAAAACCGGCACCGCGGATAAAATATACCACGTTATGGGCCAATCAAAATCACCATCATCAGGTTAGAAAAGCCTCTGGGATTGATATTGGTTGGCTTTACCTGATATCTGATAAACTTGGAAGTGCCCATGCCTTCTCGAGGATTCAATGTCTCGGTTACGGTGATCTTCGCTTTCGGGCCTCTTTCGGGAAGTGATAAGGCTCAATAGCCTCAAGTGCGGAAGCCCTGGCAACCAATATGAAGGGCCCGAGGTGATTGGCCGGATCTCAAATAGGCTTTACAGCGGCAGGGACCTCGCGCCAAAGTCACCCATTCACTGGAATCGCCAGATTTGTTGGGCAGGCCCAAAGTTACTTCCTCCCAGCAACGTTCCTAGGCACCCGGGAGTGCGGTACGGCAGCTCTTCTGCTTCTTCTCCTTCTCCTTCTCCTTCTTCTCCATCTTTACTAGAAGGTTTGTTGGGCCTTGCAGGAGGACTGGCTTAGTAGTATGCCTTGACTGTGCCCGGATGGCTGTCGCGGCAGCAATCAAATACCGCGACGACTAGCCACCGGCTAAACGAGTAACACGGCACTGTCGGACTATCCCACTGGAAAGCTATGGAATTCTGGTCTGGTAAAGGGAATCCGGATGTCGAGATAAGAGCACAGAAGGATCTTGGGCGGAACCTATTTACTACAGTAACTAGATAGCACAGCTAGATAGTTACTTACCTTCGAGCAGAATAAGGCTTTTCCTAGAACATAACGGAGGCCGTCTTTGCTTGGCCGTTAGTTACTCCGGCGTCATGCGGCTTCCCGTGAACAGGCATGATCCGCCTTACTTCGAGTTAATCCGTGACCGGGTGCCTGGCAGATATGGGATGAGGCTTGCGCGCGCGGAAGAGCAGATCTGATTGACTACTTACCCCTGAGTCAAGTGTAGTTGGTATAAGCTGTTACGGAAGCGATATAGCTTGTCTATCGTCCCCTTGGCCCAGGATCGGACGGCTGGGTCGCAAGATCGCCCAGCGCGTTGCTGAAAAGGGGCTACGATCGGCAGTTGATTTCCCTCGCCTATGCTACGCTATGCAAGCCGCGGATGGCCCCCCACCGATCTGAAGCGCGGTAGACTGGACGAAAACGGAAGCCAGCTTTCAAGATTGATGAAGAAGTTGCACGAATGAGGAATGCAGCAGACAGACAGACAGACAGTAGAGCATCATCTTCTGCTTGGTTCTCCTGTCGACCAGAAGTCGCCGTGCCCCCTTTAATCGCACCGGTCGTGATAAGTAGGGTTTGCGCTTACTATCGTCTCGACCGGTGGGAAAAAACGGACGGCAGAATTGGGGCACCCGAATGAATGCCTGCCTCCAACTAGGTATGTCCTACTGGACAGACAGATAGCCATCAACAAAAAAGAAATCGACCGCCAAGCTTCCACGTAGGTATCTACCGTTTTTCTTTGGTGCCTTGCTCCAAGCCGGTTCTCGGCTCAACTGGAAGTACCGGCTGCATATGCGTGTGCCGGGTTACTACATACTACATGCTCAACAAACGGAGGTCTCCATCCCCCACTTGCGGTACAACTTTCCTTTCATATTGCGCGTCTTCTTTTTCTTTTTTTTTTTTCTTTCTCTATCTACATTTCCTGTCCTGGGAAACGAAGAAGCCCGGCTCGCTAACAAGGAAACCGACAAGTCACTTCCCCATATTACCACAAGCGACGGACGCCTTCGAGACCGTGGTAGAAGATATTGCGTTCGAGTCAAGACAGGATCTCGAGTTCCCACTCATAAGAGTCCAGACCGATACTGCTACTGCTGGCTGCTTTTCGAGGCACCTTGTATAGATAGTCGAGCTGACGGAGTGTAGAGTGTACGGAGTAAGTACTGTACACGCCATACATGGCTTTGTATGCATTGACTAAGAGGAGCCGCATATCGCCTACAAGCGACCTGTGATAGGCATTGACGAGCAAGGGCGGCGCGGAGCCAGAAGAAGCGATATCGACCTATGGACCACATCATCGTGACGATGATTACATACAATAATTCATTTGTTCGTTCACCATGCCACCTCGTCTAGATTTCGGAGAAACCCCCCCAAATGAGGCCTTGAACACATGCGCCAGCCAGGATGTATATCGCGGGATTGCAACGTCGAGAAGCATATCTACCTAGGTACCTATATTTCGGGGGTCCTCTTGTCCTCTTGGTGGGCTAACCGAGCAGGCACCGTCGCAACTCTATTCCGCTGCCCTGAATCGGGACTGCATGATTCAGATTTCACATATTCGCCCGCCGCCCGTTCATTGGTGCGCTTTATCAGGGGTCTTCGACGGGCCATTGGGCGGGCAGGCGGGATGACGGGTAGTGTGTGGTTAATACGTAATTGCCCCTGTCGCACCATCCATCTAGTTTATTTTTGTTTTTTATTCTCTTGACGAGAAGAAAAAAAGAAAAAAATCTATCTAGAGAAGTCCAAGCCGTGTGCGGCTGCTACGTCCAATTCTGGCCAATGTCGAACCCCATCCTCCCCCTCCCCCCGATGGGCAGCATGGCGCCACTCAGGGGTGAGGAGACTCCCGAACGCCTGACTCGGACCTGTACGTACCTCTGGCATATCTGTCGAGATAGGCCGCGCTGTCGGTGGGTTACTTCCATGGCGGGTTCCTCAGTCTTGGCTTCTGCTTTGCGATATTGACTCAATCAACAGGTCCCTTAAGTAAACGTGGATAATAGATTGCCTGGCAGATCCAGGAACTTCCACGTTGAGTAAAAACGAAAGAAGAAAAATTGAGCAACGCGGTTGCCGATCTATTTTCTGTCTGTCTGTCTGTCTGTCTGTCTGTCTGTCTGTCTGTCTATCTATCGGACTGGGTCTCTTCTTC
The DNA here is from genome assembly GCA_022376275.1 of Xylariomycetidae sp. FL2044. Classification (NCBI taxonomy): domain Eukaryota; kingdom Fungi; phylum Ascomycota; class Sordariomycetes; species Xylariomycetidae sp. FL2044. The sequence goes on along the minus strand of JAJNOH010000003.1, from coordinate 928,072 downwards.
CTACTCCCACATACAGGCAGGAGGAAGATGCACATATAAAGGAGGTAGGTAGGCCTGCTCGTTCCCGTCTTTCTTGTGGACTTGGATCTTGGTAGGTGTTGGAACTCTATCAGCTCGCTTTCCAGACGCTCTCTCGTACCTCGCAGTTCTCCCCAATCTCTCTCAACTGCCCAACCTCTCCCATCCGAGAACCGCTTCGGCTCAGATACACCTCAACTCTCTCTCACAATGGCTCGCTTCTTCGCTGCTATCCTGGCCGTCGTCGCCATGTTCCAGCTCGCCGCTGCTGTCCCCTACTACCCCCTGGCCAACGGGACAGTTCCCGAGGTTGCCCCTACGCCCACCGCCAGTGCTGCGTCTTTCCTCAAGGCACCCGTCACCGAAGATGCACCCATCGCCCGTGAGGTACCCAAGCCGAAGCGCGGGTTCCGAAACTTCCCCGTCGCTCTTCCCCGACCATAAAGGGATCTCTGCTTCGCAGACAAGAAAGGGCCTGCCCGCCCCCTCCCCCGGGCCCTGCGTCCGGCCCCGTGTCGGCACATTCGACTGAGCCCAGACGTTGGTCCTGCTCGGGGCCGCGGATGAACCCATTCCGACATGAAAGACCTGCTCCAACCAAGGCCGACATGACGTCGACCTCCAGTCAACACCCAAGACGCTCACTTGAGCCACGTGGTGGCGCCGTCTCTGACTACCCATCATCATGTCGCCTTGATTACGAACTTTCTTCTACAATTCACAACGATAGACGGTTTTTCTTGTCCCCTTTTCGGAGGAGCGCCCCTTTAGGGTATTAGACCTTGGAATTATTTGGCCTCAGGGAGCTAGCTAGCTAGCTGCTTGTTTCTGTCCTCTTATGTTGGCTTTTTGATTGATGGAACGAACGTGGGGCAGTCGGGAGTTCAGCACAGAGATACCAGATCTGGGGTTTGAAAACCAGCAGCATGATGCATTACTCTCATTCATATTCCAATGCCAAAAACACCTTCAATTCTTTTCCTAATGTGAGAATGATCCCATACACCGTTATGGTCGTGATGGGTTGCCTATCGCTGTGAAATTGGTGGCTTGATCAAGCCCAGTCATGGCGTGCAAGGGAAGTTTTTCAAGGTCTTTTCTTCTGCTTGGCCTTCTTCAACGAATAACACTCCTATGGTGACGATTCATCTACTGTATATATATTCATTTCGGCCTTGGTAGATCATTACGCGGCTCTATGTATCTCAACGAGTCAACCGCTCCCATGCAGGTAGCACTCAGAAGCCCTGTATAATCAACCTTAGACATACTGGACTTGATAACACGCAGCCACAATCTCGTCCCCTCGTGCGTCTTAAAGCAAGCAGCGAGCGTTCCGGTTCTGCTTATCGGTCAGATCCAGGAACTCGTAGTCATCGGGCAACTCGGGCCGCCGACCCCCCCACCTTCCCTCCTTATCCCTGGCCCTGTTCTCACGCCAATACACGAAGTCGAGCGGCGGCGGTGACCAGGATGGCGAAGCTCGGGACGATGACGATGCACATCTTGGCCGGGATGTACTCCGGCGCGTCGCTGTCGCGGAACGTCAGGGGCCCGATGATGTTTCCCGACGCAGAACGCCATCAGGACCAACACGTTCGTTCATCACGGTCCTCTTGCTGTGGCCCGCGTAGTTCGCCGTGATCCAGGAGTACATCAGAGGGAGAGCTGGTACCCTGTCAGTCAGCCCACGCGCCTCGGCGGGGTGAAACTTCGGGCTCTCCTTCGGATAGATAAAACAGGGCGTGGCGATGATCTAGCTATGAGCGTGGGTAGACTTACCTTACCGCTTCCCACGCTCGTCGTGAGGAACATGCCCGCCAGCAGGCCCCCCCCCTCCCCCCTTCCTGTCCGAAGGCAACCATGGCATGAGCGCGCCACCGATCAGCGTCGGAACGATCATGGCCGTGATTCGCTATACCGCGCTGGTTGAAGTGCCCCGCCCACCAGGTGCAGCCGAAGACCGTGACGAAGTCGTAATCGTCGTATCCGATGCTGGAGCCGCACACTCAATCAGTTATACTTAAGATGCCACTGGGCAGCAACGGGAAAATGCGATAGCACTGTAGTGCAGCAGCCCGTAGGCGACGGGCGACGAGATCATGGGCCCGAAGGACGTGCCCTGGTACCAGATGCCCATCCGGACTATCTACCTGCTCGGGGCGCTTGTACCACATCCCCGTGAGCAGGACGAGACTTGGATCACGGTCAGCGCTTTTTTTCTTTCTCTCTCTCTCTCTCTCTCTCTCTCTCCTTATACTCCTTAGTTCGCGAACTTACCTCGGAGCTACCGAGGCTTCGAAACACCCCAGCAGTACCCTTAAAGCCACGATAGGGGCGTAGCTCTTGCACGCGCAGTTGAGAGTAACGACAATCCCCCACAGAACGACTGGGGGGGGGGGGGGTTGGGGGGTTTAACCGTCAGTTGTTGGGTTGGCAAATACATAAGTATACGCCAGTGTTGAATTATTTCTCTTATCTCTCCCTGGCTTGCGTGAAACCTCTTTGCTTGTTGGGCCACCATTTTACACGTGTAATCTTTAAACTGTCCAGCTGGAGGTAACATGGCGTAATTGCCGAGATCTCCATACTTGTACATGGTCCTAAGTATTTATCAAAGCATATTCAGACCCTATCATGACTATGTAACAATACTCATAACTCATACAGGGAACTGTGTTTCCATAATTGCCCAGTCCAGCACTATCGCAACCCAACCCGGACTCTCCCCCTCTGGATGTATCAACTAACTAGGTAACCCACTGACACCGATACCGTGCTACATTAGGTTGCGGTGCTCGCCAGGTCGACATGAATATTACTAACTCCTCATACTATTACTTGTCTGCTCCTTCAGGCTTAGGCAGCTTCTCGGCATAGGACCCTAGATTCTCGTCTTTATCGGCCTTCGCGCTCTCTTCTACTTCCTTCCCCTTTCCCTTCCCCAAGCCCCAGCTGCTTCTCCTTCTTTTACCCTTGTCTTCCCGGGCAGCGACGTCCGTCTTCAGCCCGGCCATCTCGTCGTCCGTCTCTTCGGCTTTGCTTTCGCCTTCGCCTTCGCCCTCGCCAGTGGGCAAATCCTTGATACTGCTGGCCTGGCTGACGTTCGCGCTGTCCGGGCTCTGCACGCGCAGGCCGAGACGCTTCTCGGCATCCGGGTCCTGGGCGTTGCCGCCTTGCCAGTTGGCCGCCCGCATCTGAGGGACCGGAGAATCCGTGCCAGGCTCGCGGATGGAAGGCTCTTTCCCTGCGCCTTCGGGTACGATGGATCGCCAAACGACGGCTATCTTATCAAAGGCACGCGTCCCTTTTCGGCTTGAACCCTTGATCCCATCCATCTTGTCCCATTCAATCTCGAAAACACCGTTGTGATCCGGGTTTCCATCCTGTTCTGGACCGCCGCCCTCGAAGAAAGTATTGAACCACACGTGTGCCACGGCCGTGACCATGGTCAGACCCATGGAGCTGGGTGCACGGTTGCGTCGCTCGATGGCAATGTTGACATCGCTATTAGGTAGTCGGATCGGGCTTTCAGGTTTGAAAATAACAGCCATCCCGCCAGGTTCTGCCTCGTCATAATCTTTATCACTTGACGAGGATGAGGATGATGAGCTCGCAGGACTGTCTTTGCCCTCTTTTCGTGTTTTAACTTTCTCGGATTTGCCACGCAGCGATCGCGCGGACGCCGATCGTGGTATTTTGGATATCAGGGTGGGTATCCGTTTGGTGCTGCCTCTTGACTTCAAAGACATGGGGGAGCTCGAATGCTCCGGCGTTCGAATCGTGTCGCCAATGGGCTTGCTGTCATTCCCTCCTCTGGAGTCTTCCGGGACCTTCTGTTCAGCTCCTGAACTCTGCCCGTAACCGGCCATGTCATACATCATATCCATAAAGCCAGTACCACCTTCTGGTGCATCGCCTTCAATGATAAGACGTTCTTTCTTGGTAAAAGTGTGGAAAACGTGTATTTTCTTCCCTTGATCCACAAACCCTTCGACAGAGACTTTGACACCGTGGCGCAGGCCCCAGACGTGAATTTCTTCGATCTCAAGCTCGCGGTCGATATATTTCTTGCTCCCTTTTGTCCACCTGTCGACATAGCTAATCCACCGTAGCTGACTTGGTATGGAGACGCCGGCACCGAATTTTGGTCGCATTCTCCTCTCTGTGAAACGGGCCAGGGCTTGTTCGGGCGTCCATCCACATTCGGCAATGAGGTAGCTGCAAGCCATGGTGCCACTTCGACCTTTACCGGCTTTGCAATGGACAACAACAACTCTGCCACTCTTCTTGTCCTTCCACGTGTCTAGAACTTTGCCCACGAGATTCTTCTTCGGATCGGTGGCGCCGACACCATCGGCATCTAAAGGATTCCCTGCTAACCAGTTGCGCATACTGGCCACGATCATGGGCACAAGTCTGAAGGGGGGCGGGTGGTGGTCGGGCCAGGGATAGTGTCGTATACGATTGTACACAAGTTCGTCTGGATAGCCAGTACCCTCTCCGCGGAACTCCCATATTGCCCAATTCTTGCCATGCTTGGAATCGAGGAAAGCGACTAAGCGGTCGAGAGGATTTCGGTAGGCTCGCTGAGGGTATGTTTGGGATGGACCGGATCTAGAGCATCGACGAATAAGCCTCTCTGAGCAAAACAGTATGGGCAGGGCACGTACGTCGCAACGATATCGTCAGTCACGTAGCAGAGGTCAAGACCTGCTTCCGGATGCCTAGCGCGTGGTCCTGCGACTATCTGGCGAAGTAGGGACGCCATCTTTGACAAGGCACTGAATTGGGATGATGCAGATCACTCCTCCTCAGCATTGTACATGGAAATGGCAGAAGGTGAGACGCGCAGGGCAGCAGTCGTAGAAGACTACTCCATGAGTCTGCCAATAATAAGTAAGGACGGGTAAAAACTATTTAGGAGACAGTTTTGTCTGAAAACATGAGCTGAATACCTCAAGAAAACCGAGTATCTCGTGCGCGAGGTTTGACAGGTGACCGGTTCAAGGTTGTCGTTGTCAGGTTGTCGGTGACATGAACAAACAATCACCTGCAAGCACTTCCAAGGTTCCAGTGGTACCTAGGTAGGTTGACTGGAGGCCTACAATGTGACGTCACTGGAATACTTACAGCAATGACATGGGATTTGTGGCTGTGTTTCATCTGGTGAAGTGGCTGGTGGCCCCTACCTAGGTACTTACTTAAGTACTTAGCAGAATTCTAAAAACAAACAACCCACCCGACTTCCACAAGATGGCCAACAATCTGATATCTTCAGGTGAACCTACTACTACGCCAAAAACTTCATCCCACCGTCTCAACAATTTTTTTTTGAACACTGGAAACAGATATGACGATTTGCCTTTACTTAGTTAAGTACCTGAAGCGATCGCTCAGGGGCTTCCGGGATGGCAAAGAATGACCTGCCTATCAACCTCTTGAGTCAAAAAAGTGATAGACTACGAACTACAACAACTTGCACCAATTGATATATGATTTAGACTAGTTTCTTTCTCCCATACAGTTGAAGCAGAAAACCACCGTCCCCCCCCCCCCCCCCCCCCCCCATCTAACCCCACAAGGTCATCTCCAGCTCCTTCGTGTAGCGGCCACCCGTTACCTTGAAGGACCCCAGGATAGCGTCCAGCTGGGCCTTCTCCTCCGCCGATATATCAATTACCTTGGCGTTTTCCTCCACGCGCTCTCTCGTGGTAGCTCCAGGGATAGCAACGATGGTGCCGCAGCTCTCCGAGTTCGAGTAAGAGCGAATCCAGGCGAGGGCCAGCTGCGCGGCCGTCGCCCCCTTCTCCTTGGCGAACGCGTTGAGCTTGTCCACGAGCCCCAGATTCTTCTCGAAATTCTGTCATGATCTCTCAGTTAGCACCACCCCTTTTGCCTTCCCATGGAGAATAGGGCTTCATGTTGCGCCGCGGAGTAAAAGCGGTACTGCTCACCTCGGGCTGGAAACGGTCCAGGTACAGACGTATATCGCCCGCGGGCACGTCCTCCAGCTTCTTGAACTGGCCCGTCAGGAACCCGCGGCCCAGGGGCGAGTAGGCGACGATAGGGACCCCCAGCTCCTTGGCCGTGGCCGCGACGCCGTTGGTCAGGATCTCGGTGCTCCAGAGCGAGAACTCGACCTCGACGAGGCCCAGGGGCAACAGCTCGTGCGCCCGGCGGATGGTCTCGGCGCCGACCTCGGACAGTCCCACGGCCCCGATGGTGCCCTCGTCCGCGAGCGCCCGCAGCGCGCCCATGGTCTCCTCGAGCGGCACGCGCGGGTCCTGGCGCGTGGGGCCGAAGAAGTCGATGCTCTTAGCGCCGCCGAGCGCGCGCGCGCACGCCTCGGCGCTGGCTCGCACGCCCGCTGCGTCGTTGGTCGGGTACATGGTCTGCGGGTCCGCGCACCCCTTGACGTAGATCTTCACTTTGGCGGCGTCCTCCGGGTACTTCTCGAAGTACCGGCGCAGCAGGCTCAGCCCCGCCGTCGGCTCGTCGCTGGGGCCGTATAAGCTGCCCGTCGACCAGAACGTCGAGCCGTTGGCGATGGCTGCTTTCATGGCCGCGAACGCCTGCTCGTCGGGCGTCTGGTGAGCGCGCCAGGTCATGCCCATGAGCCCCAAGCCGATGGGACCGGCGGAGAGAGGATTGGATGGAGACATCTTTGGTGCGCTGGGTGTGTGTATTGGGTGTCAATGAGAGTGCATTTCGACTTGTAGAATCTGATTTCAGTTCGTGTTGGACTGTACTTGTGATGTACGAATTCTGATAGTCGTTTCGATGTTATAGGAAAGCCACCGAGTTCATGTCACGGTAGTAGCATCGGAGAGGGCATCAACTTATAGAAAATCTAGTCCTACATGCTCATAATACGCTGACCTCAATTCGGCATGACTCTTCGTCGCATATCAAAACCCATCACACCCAGTCAAATTTTCGACGCGCCCCAATACCCGGCCATAGCTTAGGAGATAGGCCTGTCCCGGGGATTGCTGTTCGGAGCACCGGGATGGACGTAAGCCTTTTCCGAAACAAAGGGGAAGATAATCCCGACAGTGAGATAATCCCGATCGTTTTGTGGCAACATTGGACGGGTATACTTCGTAGAAGTGTCAGCATTTATTACGAGGGAACAGGGGGCTGACAGAAGACAAGGATTAGGAAGCAATTGATGCATGCTCTTGGCAGCTTGGCTTGGTGCCATTGCAGTCGAGAGCTTACCTACTAGACTAAGCCTTTCCTCAATTATTGCGCTGCGACGGCGTAAGTTCATTCTATACAGAGGGTTTTCGTCTTTATATACCTGATCAGGAAAATAATCTAAGAGAACTCCCTCCCTAGGTACTTTCAGCGAATCCAAACCGTCCGCTCTTCCCACCCGGGTCCCTCTACGCCCAACCGCGACGCATCCTCCACTTTGAACGAGCCCATGCGTTCGTAGTAGTAATCGTCGCCGTCGTCGACGATGGGCCGCAACAGCAGACCGGAATAGAAAGGCCCCTCCTGGACCTCGCCGTCGCGTACGCGCCGGCTGTGCTCGAACGTGAGCAGGGCGTAGACCCGCTCCGGGAGCCGGGCGGCCGCGTCCTCGTCCGAGATGGCCACCTTCCGTTGGGGGCCCGCGTCGGTCTCCTCCAGCATCTGGCGGTACAGGTCGGTAAGCACCGCGCCGTCCGGGAGCGAGGGTCGCATGTCCTGCGACCGGAACAGCGGGAGCACTTGCGCGGCGCTGATGCGCCGCGCGAGGCCCCGAAGCCGCAATTCGCCCGGCGGGGTCGTCGTCGCGTTCACGGTGGGGGGTTCCGATGATGCGCCGGTCGCCGAGATGGTGGTGCAGTCGAGCACCGTGGCCACGGGCGAGGCGTACTCGTCGATGTGACCGTACGACGCCGCGGCCGCGACTGAGGCCCAGGACCAGGTAGGCGCCCGCTTGAGCGGTGGCCGGTCCAGCCACTCCCGGGTGTCCGCGTACCACATCAAGTCGTGGAGTAGATTGTCGCGCCACAGCCCGGCGACGTATTCCATTCCGGTGGCCCGGCTGATGATACTCGCGATGCCGCCGATGCCGGGTAGGCGATCCGCCGGGTCCGACAGCTCACGCTTGGTGTACTCGCCGAGGATCCGGTACCAGGCGCTCAGGAGCTTGTGGACGTCGAAGTGGTCGAGCCTCGCGGCGCGCGACCGGCGCGTCACGTCGAGCAGGAGTCCCGCGGACGCGTCCTCCTTGTCGAGCCGCGGGTCGCTGCTCAGGTAGAAGCCGCCATCGGTCTGCTTGGCCTTGCGGCAGCGCCAGGTCGGCCAGCGTCCGTAGTTGAGCACGCGCGGCGACAGGAGTCGTTCCTGCAGACACCAGCCGCGGTGCGAGACGGGGTCTCTGCTGATGCTGTAGTCGAGCGCTTCCATGTCGTCCATGAAACACATCGTACCCCAGGTGACGTGGCGGTCTCTCCCCGCAGTGTTCTCGTTCTCGTCCACCGGCGGAGCTCCCTCTTCGGAACTGCTGCGTGGATCGAGGACGGGGTAGCGGATGGGGATCAACGATTTCCACCAGCCGATGTGAGGATCTGCCCTCGACTGGAGGAAGCCGGACTGAGCGGAAGTCGTACTCGCCGCGATGATGGTCAGAGTGGCGTTTCGGTAGATGCTCCCCATCCGCGAAATCTCGCGGGCCTTGTCCTCCGCATTGTCTTGCAGGATGCACAGGGCGTCTACCCAGAGATATCCCACATCGACGCTCCTAGCTACTTTCACGGCGTCGGCTATGGTAAGCGGGAGGTCATCTATTTGGAAGCCGTCTTTCAATCGAGCTAAGGAGTCCGTTGACAGACGCAGTCCCTCCTTACCTCCCCACTGGTAACTCAGAGCGCAATAGGGGCTCCTGTGGTCCAGCGGGAGTTCCACGAGACGCAGCCGTTTCTCATCAGCAATTTCGACGAGCCTCTTTGGCCTTGTGGGAGCACCATTACTTGACTCTGGCTCTGCTGAGCATGCTGAGCCGTGCTTCGTGAGACACTCCTGAAGCCACGTATGAGCCAGGGCCAAACTTTCAGGCGACGCCGGAGAAGGTTTTGGCGCTGTCTTCTTCGCGTTCCTGGAGGACGGGTTGTTCGGGGGCGAGAAGGCTTGTAGATCAAATCTGACTTCGCCTCTGGCGCCGAAGCACTTCTGCACTAAGCTCTGGTCGCAATAGGCTTTGATGCCCCTGAAGCGGATACCGTCGAGCCACGGTTTGCTCTCTTCAAGAACGCCCGTGATGGGTTCGATAGAAAATACGAAACGGTCGTTGGCCAACAAGGTTAACAGATGCATAGCGTTATCCAGCACCTGCGCTCGTCTCTTGTCCGCGTTTTCCCCTCCGAGATACCATGGCCTCAGCGCACGATAGGCCAGGCCCACCCCAGAATGCGGCCCGAATAGCTTCTCCAGTATGTAAGAGCAAAAGGCACATCCGAACGTGGTGGCCTCGACCAAGCCGGAGAGGCGAATTGTCCAGCGTTCCGTTGTCTCTTTGATCGACCAAAGCGCATGCCGCCGCGGGATGTCTTGGATGTCTCCCCAGGCTTTGTGGTGCCATACCCCAAGGATAGTTGCAACGGCGCTGCAGGACTTGCAGAAATACTCAGGGGCGGAACTGTCGTTTTCAAGATGCAACAGCGGCTTCGGCTTTTCTTCGCGCCTCATCGCTGAGAATCTCGGGTCTTCGACGAATTTATGTTCGCCGGCCTCAGCTTCCTTAGTACCAACCATGGGCTTGAACTTGTGCCCTGGATGTATCCTCTTTGCGCTTAGGTAGCACCCAGGGCAATAGTCGAAGTTTGGGCAGTCCTCGCATTTGAGACGAAGGCCGTCGATTGGTTCGTCGCATCGATCACAGGAGAAACGGGCGGATCTGGCCTCTGATCCTGATGCTCCCCGCGGCTTTTGTAATTTATCCTCGGTAGATCGTCCAACATCGGTGCCTCCTGGAATTGCCTGTTGAACATTGTCCTTTTGCTTGTTGCGCCGTGTATGGATATGGAGGTTCTCCTTGCCAACCCAATTTGTCAACTCGCTTGTGAGCTTTTCCTGGAACGCGGCAACCTCTCCTGTGTTTTTGGCCATTTTCGTACCTAGGTTGTCGTTGAATCGCGACAGTGATTGCTAGTGACGATTTAAACAATAAATTGGCAGATACATCGAGGAAAATGTCGAATATTTATAGTCCGCCTGGGCGGCTCCATAGCAGAGAGGCAAAGGCTGTGCTTATGGAGAGGCACAGCCACTTAGATGCTTGGCTATGCACAATAATATACGACATGATCCTCACAGCCTACTCCGTACTGATGATCGACTAATTACTCGAGTGTGGTGGCGACATACCAGAGAGGTCGCCCGGCGCTCGATTTTTGTCGCGATAATCTGTCCGCTCTGTCAGTAGGTGGCTGCTTGGAAGTTGTGATGGCTCAGGGGTAAACAGCTCTTGCATAGGGTCCAACACCTACCCAGCAGCCGCAACACTAGAGAATACAATACCAAGCATATTCTCCAGACCTTCCAGCTTAGTATACCAGATAAACGCGGCTAGGGACATGGGCAACGTTGGTATGCACACGCTGGGCTGCTGGCGCATGACTTCTTCATCTAGAAACTAATAGAGAGAGCATGCGCCTAACCGTAGGTACTCATTATATAGCAGATAACGCTTACGAACATAAATAAGGCGGTATCTCAGGCTCCTAGGCTACCCTCTATAGTCCCGTATAGCATTGGCTTGCGGCGATGAAGAAAGGGAGAGATTAAGGAAGAAGGTGGGAGACGAGATGCGAAAGGGGTTCTTTTCAACGAAGGAGGTCGCGAACTAGAATGTGCCCGTGTTGCAAGACTAGTCGCATAAGGGCTGACGTGAACGAGGGTTGACGCGCGATCACTTAAGGCGTTGATATGTCAAACACACTGTCACCATAAAGAAGAACGATGCTCTGCTTCCTCAGGCCACACTGAATACAACATCCAGCTTCACCGGAGCATATGAAGGATATCTGTCTTGGCCACGGCCGATCCTGTAGCGTCTTTATACCATCCAGGGAGACATTGTTCCTGGTGCATGGCAAGGTGGAAGGCCACTCGGGCAGCCCAGATGCGTTGCACCGACTCAAGGAGGGCATCCTGTCGTATTAGAGAAAATAAGCTTCAGGGGCTCCGAAGTAAGGAGTAAATATGCACGTAGATCCGGCGCGTACATGGCCCCTCTCCCCAGACGTAGGACAAGGCTACGTAGGGTCTGCCGCCGGATTCTACTGGCAGCAACGGAGCATGGAGGATGCCGCATTGTAAGTCGTCGTCGAAAGTAGTACCGGGCAACAAAACCAGGATACGGAAAGTCGTGGGGTCAAGCGGAGTGTAGGAATATTCTTCAAGGGTTGGTGTGGACGTGAATATAGTTGGGTTTTGCATTATGGACCATTCAACCGCCTGACGATGGCGATGTTGTCGATGAGCGGTTACTGTATTCGCAAGTCGTGACCCTGGAAATTGACCTTGATCGCCTACGCAGCATACGTGAGAAGATACACCAAATCATCTGAGTAGATATTCGGAAAGAGATATGCGATACTCTTCCGAAATATTACCTGAGTACTTGATGAGGTCAATCATAAGTTAACCACAGCCCGTGAATGGTTTTCGATCGAGGGCTGTCGTTCTTGATCTGCAAGAAAGTGTAAAAGTGTACGAATGAGGGTCGGTGCTACTCAGACTCACTCAGATATGATTACAGCCTCATGATCCGACAACACAATGAAGAGTCTTTAATCCTTGAGGTGATCGTGCTATTCAGCCGCTTCCAAGTCCCATCCATTGATTCGACATTCTCCGATGACAGGGCGGTCCGGGGCAGTGTCAGGCAGGATAGAAAATACACATATCATACACAGAGATCCAACGATCCAAGCTACTCATCATTCACTCCTCCGATGCGAAAAACCGAACTCAAGGATTTGGATCACGATGATCCTAGAAGAAGCATGCGACAACAGCGTGCGATAGTGTGGCCAAGTGCCTCCTCTCTTCTCCTCTCCAATTACCTAACGCTGCCCTGATCCAATAGCCATACTTATACCAAAGTCAAGTCAATCCCCTTCCCTCTACCCCTCCTCTCCTAGCCACTCCCTCCCTGCCACTCATCATCAGCCCTGCAGAAACGGGTAGATAAACTCAATCATATAGTACTCGAAATAATCCCACGTGTACGGCGGCGCAAACGCGACACGCAGCTCCAAGCGGTCGGGCACCCCGTCACGAACCAGGGCCTGCCGCAGCTCCGGGGGCATCGGGAAGATCCCGGACGCCTTTCCCTTCTCCTGTTCCCCTTCCTGTTCTTTCCCCTTTTCACTTCTCATCCCCTGCGCCAAGACCGGGTACACGGCCGTGGCGTTGCTGGCCGCCACGGAGTCGAAGAACAGCGTGCACGTCTCGAGGCGCGAGAACGGCGTCACGAGGGTTTTCAACTGCGTTACTGAGGGCAGGTGCGGGCAGGCAGGCAGGCAAGGAGCGAGGGTTAGTGATGGGAAGTGAAATGAATGTGGTGTACGAGTGAGTGGGTGAGTGGGAGGTTTAGAGACAGAGACAAAGAAAGCATATAGGGGGAAAGGAAGTACATAAGATGTATACAGTACTTCATAGGCAATACACAGTTCATGAAAGGCGAAACCATCCTCAACACCCCCCCATTAGAAAAAGGGGTACATGCATGCATGTATGATTGTAATTTAAAAAGAATTAGATAAAGAGAGAGAGAGAGAGAGAAAAGGAGACATAAATCGACGCAAGAGAAAGGGGAGAAAAAAAAAAAGAAATCTTCAACATACAAGCATACGTGCTCCACCACCTCTCGTGCACCAACACGACATGCCTCACGCACCGCAGCGCGACCTCCCTGTCCCCCTCCGCCAGCAGGTCGTGCGCGAGGCCGAACCGCCACATGTCCGGCAAGCCCGGCTGGGCGACGGCGACGACCTTGGCGGCGAAGAAGGCCTCCTTGCCGACGCGGCGCAGGCGGCGGCACGTCGCGTTGACGCGCAGCCAGTCGGCGCGGTGCTCGGCCTGCGGCGCGTAGACGTCGCGGTCTCGGTCTCTGCTGCCGCCGTTGAGAGAGGTCGTGAGGCCGCTGTGCCGGTAGTGGATCGTCATGGGCGGGTGGCGGGGCCGGGGCGGGCGTAGGTCCGGGACATCAACGCCAATGCCGCCGGGTGAGGGGGATGGGGAAGAAGAAGAAGAAGAAGAAGACTCGAGGAAGAGGGGGAACTCGCGCGTCATGGCGTGCTGGAGGATCATCTGGAGGATCTCGTCTGGGAGGCGGTCCAGAAGTGAGGGGGGTTGGCTTCCGGTTTGATAAGACGACGCCATGGTAGGTATCTACGTAGGGGTAAAGATGCGATGGAGATGAGATGAGGAAAACCTAGATGGGTACGTAGCTTTGCGTATATAACAATTTCCCCTCTCACTATAGAGGTTTATGCCAGCTTGATGGATAGAGCATGGAGAGTTCATATAAGTAGTTGACTGGACGGAGGTGAGATGTTATCTTATGCACACGCGAGCGATTCGGGAGTGGGGTAAGTAGTGAATGGAACGCTGTACTTAAGCCGGCAAGCAAGCACGCTTCCTTACTTACTGTATCAACATGTGCGTACTCTAAGTACCTTGGAAGGTCACATCATGAGATTTCGTAGAAATCATATGACTTGTTTATGAGAAGCCAGGTTTCATATCAGGACAAGTTAGCCTACTAGGTTATATAAGAAACCCGTGACCTGTCCTGATTAACATTGTGGCTTATCTAAGGGGCACACAATGGTCAGGTAGATTGTCTCCAGCTTCGATCCACGTACAGTAGGAACATAGGAACGATAACCGCGGCCAGCACACAATGATATATACAGTTACCTGCAAAAATTACAATATACCCTTCTCATGTTCTCTCGCTGTCTCGGTCTCTATATACCGTTGTTTATAAAGGCTTCACCTCAGTCGCGTTTTGCGAATCAACTGTGGTCACAATATCCACTGAATAGGTGACAGAGAGTTCCATAAGAAGTGTTACGCACGACCCATTTGTTACCCAGGCTAAGTACACTGGGATCTGCGATCGACAACAGACAAGATAGTGGTCGATCGGCCCAGCTTAGCTCAGCATATGACAGAAGAGCTAAGAGGCAACGACGTCATGATCCGGTCCACAAACTTACCTCCTAGCTCAAGGCCCTTGGGGGAGAGTACTACCGTAGAAACTCGAATTATTTGCTCTCCCCCCACTTTTTGTGGCTTTATAAGGGAAGACCAGCTTTGCCACATGGCTGAACGTGGCTTTATAAGGAGAAAAGATACTTATATACAAGGCTAGGCCTATAATAGCTTCAAATCAGCCACTTTATGGCGCCATACAGGTGAGCCACAGAGTTTTCCCATTAAAGCCACATCACGTGTAATGTGGGCGAAGAGCAAATAATTCGAGTTTCTACGGTAGCAATGCATTCATAATTTCGTCACCAGTGCAATCCGTAGGAGCAGGTATGGCCAACTTCTGCACGTGTCTCTGGAAATCGTGTTGAGGATATGGGATTCGGTCGCCGTTGTCGTCGTGCCGCGGGTTATAAGCAGTGTATTGTATCAGAAACAATGCTGAAGACTAAGACAAAACCGACTGTGCAATACAATGAGTTCCCCCTTGGCCCCTGAACCGCATGTCCATGTAACTCCTAGAGAACAGACGACCAAGCAGTCCACCTTACAAGAGCTTTTCCATTACCGTCCCCTTCCTTTCCCAGTAACCATATAATGGTTCTCGGGATTTGACATTCGCATGTCCACGTGAAGAGCCACCTTCAGTCACTTTCGAAGCTCCATCTTGTGCTGTCCCCTGTCTGCTGTAGATTTTGCGCGTTGTATAAGAGCCAGAGTCCTAACGTTGTCGTGCCATTTCACCATAGGCTTACAATCGTATCGTAGGATTCAGGCCATACTCCTTCAGCTTAAGTTTAGGACGCCTTCTTGGGTGCGGAGGATCCGCCGAGATACTTGCTGATGTCGGTAATGGCGTGGAACTGACGAATGCCATTCTTCACAGCTTCCCAGGCGCTTCGCGCAGCGGGGGGGACGCTTTGGGCTCCAAGCTGGGCGTCCAGACGAGCTTCGAGCTGGGACACGGAGTTCTGCACGTGGTTGCTCTGCGCATAGCGGGCACGAAGGAAAGCGGTGTAGAGAATCAGAATCCAGGAACGAGGCTGGAAGAAGATGGCAGCCAGCAGAAGGCGGCCCCACAGAAGCACCTCGAGCAGCGACACGATAGACATGGACGAATCGTAGTACTGCTTGACGAACGCACCGATAGCATCGGACAGAGGGTTGTTGGCGGCCTTGGTGCCCGGCGAAGCACCAGCAGGAGGCTTGCTCGGCTGAATGGTGGGAATGACATTGTTCCGAGTATAGGTCGCAACGTGGAAGATGGAGTAGATACCGTAGGGGAGCATCGCGAGCGGGAATTGAGGGGCCATAAGCCAGACCAAAGCCATCGCTATACGGAATATCCAATTAATATGACTGCAGAGGAGCCGTGAGTGAGAGGGGTAAGGTTGACTTACCAAGGTATTGGACATTCTCGTCAGAGAGAACGCCAATTGCTCCACCTGGATACTTTGCACCGACCTTCTGACGAGCTCGCCAGGTCTTGTAGACGACTATACCGTAAGTAGCGGCAGCGGAGACGAAGGCTAGACGATAACTGTATCGAGCAGCGCGGGAGTAGTAGTTGAAGGTCAGGTAAGACAAAGCATAGCGGACTGTGCAAAGGAGAAGCACGAGGTGTCTATGTTGGAATCGTCAGCTTGTTTGTCCGTGCAGGCTACGGACAGAATTGGCAGCGGCGCTTAGGCATGCTTCCGAGACCACAGGATAATGGGAGTGGAGATGTTGGATGATGGGACTGTTGCGTTCACATACCCGGTGAACCATCCAACTAAAGTAGGGGCAAGATCAGTAAATATATTCCGGCAGGTTAGAAGAGGTATACAGGGCACATACATTGCAGAGTTGTCGCAAGAGCCTTGATTCTCTCCACCAAAGGCAGGTCTGCGGACGGAGGGGGCGCCATATTGCCGTCTTGTTCGCGGGTAGTCGGTGTGGAGGGTGGTATTTGCAGATAAGAGTATAGCAGAGCGATTCCTGGATATTTAGTACTACAGGAGGAGATATCGCAGTGCAAGGCGTTCTGGGCGGATGGCGGTGGTGATGGTGATGATGTTGGAGGAAAAGAGGAAGGTGAGGTAGATATCTGGGTGTAGGTACGGAGTAAGTGTGTCGGCGACAAAATGGAAGCTGGTGAGGTGGCTGGATGTACTTGTGGAAGTGGGAAAAATGACGACAAGGGTTCGTCGCTGCTGCGGCTACTTCGTACTGCTGCTGCTGCTACAGCACTGCACTGAGCACTAGGCGCCAGGTTTCCTGTGGTTTGTGCGTCATACTTAGCGGCCATAGAGGGGTTATGCCCCCCTGATCACCTCTAGGTGCTAGGGCTACCTAGGTTAGGTTAGTACACTGGATAAGAATGGCCCAAGCTTCTTCCCGGTTTTTGATCTCGACTGTTGCTAGCAGCTTGACAACCTCATCGACCTTCATCAATCATCGTCAACCATGTCAGAATACGATGATACTATCCGGCTATTACATCATCTCAGCATATCACACACTCCCGTTCTTGTTAGTCATGAGTTCTATTGACCTATTGTTAACAGATCCAAAGATCCATAGCCTCTCTATAACCTGATGGCCTTCTGTGCCAACAAGGGGAACTCATTTGTGGGATGAATCTGCGTACATGCTGTGAAGGAATGGAATAATAACCTTCAGTACCTACCTATGTCGGTAGACATGTAGGTAACATGGCAACAACAATGACTACGACCAAGTAAATGTTTGAAGTGATTACAGTGCAAGAGGAGAACAAAGATGCCTGTGTGAGGATACCCTGTTCCAAATCCAGGGACCTGCCTCATGATTCCAGAGAAAAGTTATGGTATATTCTCCTTTACAAAACCATGAACAAATTCAACCTCTCTGGCAAGTTTCACTCACCCTTGATGCAAGCTGATTCCTTCGGCACAATAAGAATGACCATTCACCTGCTACTACGATAGACCCCAGGGCATAAGGAGCATCGACTAAATCAAGAGCTCATGAGGCGGATTAGCCCAGACCTGAGCTATGATATCCAGATGACTCCTATGGGCCAATCCCCAGAAACCAGGCTGAAATTCGTTTAACTTGCGGAAATAACCCCAAGGAGAAGAAGCATGCCATTGCAGCAGTCTGAACCCCGCTTGATACAACCAATGCAATGCAGCCTTACGCAGAAGCCCATCATCCCCACCTCATCACACATCACACACGCATCTACCTACAACCTCACCTCCTCCCGCCTCCAGCCTCACACACAACACAACACCAACAGCACACAACCCCAATATCCCCACAAGCCTACCATAACCCCAGACCAAATACCCACAACCACCATCATGGCCACCGCCGCGATCCCGGTAATAGCCCGCTACAAGCTCATCTTCCGCGTGCCCCCGGCCTCCGTGGACATATGCAAGAAGGCCATCTTCGCCGCCGGCGCCGGCCGCTACCCCGGACCGGGCAACTACACCGAGTGCTGCTGGACGACGGCGGGGACGGGCCAGTTCCGTCCCGGGGACGCGGCGAACCCGCATATCGGTGCGGTGGGCAAGCTGGAGACGACGGAGGAGATCCAGGTCGAGACGCTGTGCGTGGGAGAGGACGTGGCGAGGCGAGCGGTGGTGGCACTTAAGAAGTGAGTTCTCTCGCCCTTTTTTTCGTGTCTGTTTTTCACAGAGGAGCTCTGATCAATGTGTTATTGTCGTTGTGTTGTGTATCGTGGTTACAGGGGTTGCTACTAATAGAGTACAGGGCGCATCCATATGAGGAGCCAGGGTATGAGGTCTTCAAGCTGGAAGACTTCTAATACGAGTTGGCGACATTTCTCTGAGTATGGGATGTTCTACGTCGAACAGGGTAGCTTTACAGTAGTAATATGGAACCCAGGAGGCTTATGATAGGTACATTTCCGATCACGTTCGTACTTACTTGCTATACCCCGATCTTCCTGGTAAGACAGGAGGTAAGTGAGCGGTATAAGTGGGTGGGAAAATGGCCCAGGGGCTCTCGGATGGGGTCATGAGGCCAGCTTTCATCGATGCAATACAGCCAGCCTGGGTACCCAGCATGGAGCTCGCTAGTCTTCGTGTTGTCAAAACTCGGAATCGGTATGCCCAACTCTCTGAACTTGGGACCTCAAACGCTTCATCTCGACTCTCATAGCATCCCGAAGTAATAGAGCATCGGCGACATAGGCCCCTGATGTCTGAACGAGTGACAAACAACTATATGCACGGAGATCTCCGTGACTTGATGCCTGACCGTAGACTTTTAGGCATGACTGATAATCAACGGCATACTTACCTAGGTACAGAGACTGAAGATATGAAGTCTCGGGACGTAATCATCTTCGCCCGGGTCTATGTACCGACCGTATCTCGAAGGCGCATCCCAATGAAAGACCCAATATCGCGCCCTATCAAAGCAAGCCTGCCAAAGAAAACGCCAGGAAATTCTCATCCGGTGAAACAAACTGTCATGCCCCTCATCTGATTGGCTCGAAAAGATTCAATCCCCACACCGTGCCATAACTTATTAGTGCCCCGATAAAATGTCTCTCCCCCCCCTTCTGATATATGTATAAGTAAAGTGACAGACAGTGGGACTGTGAAAGGTTTCTTTTCCTACCTACCTAGGTAGATATCAGACAGAGCGTCGGTGAGATCTCCAAATTATTCAAACTCACGAACGAGAAGTGTTATTCAAATAAGGGATACCGACTTTTTCTATTCAGTGTCATCTCCCGTACACTACACACCCACGGGCAGACGCAACAACCCCCAATGTCCACCACCTCGCCAGCCCTCGATGAGAAGAAGAAGCGCTCAAGGCAGGACGACGATGTCCTCCGACCCGAACCAGGAGCCCAAACCCAAGGCGAGGCCGCAGTAGAAAAGAAAAAAGAAGAACGGAAATCTGACGATCTAGAAAATCAGATCTCGTCCCCTTCCTCTCACTCCCACTTCCCAGCACCATCATCAGCATCAGCAACTGCTGCTCCGCCCAAAGAATCCGCCTTCAAGGCCCTCGGCTGGCTGGACCGCCTCCTGGCGCTATGGATCCTGCTGGCCATGATCGTCGGCATCGTCTTGGGCAACTTCGTACCGGGCACGGCGGCGGCGCTCGAGAGGGGCCAGTTCGTCGGGGTTTCGGTGCCTATTGGTGAGTGAAATTCCAATGAATGTTGTTGTATCTAGTCTAGTTTTTTCTTTCGCTTCTCCCTCGAGAATTTATGGGTTTGGTTGGCTTGCCTGCCCACGCTGTTCCTGCCTGATGAATGGTGGTGGTGATGTATGTGAAAAGAGAATGAAGTAAAAGACAGATAGATAGGTAGAAAGAAAGTACGTGCTGACGAGAAGATGAACACCCCAAACAGCCGTCGGTTTGCTCGTCATGATGTACCCCATCCTGTGCAAGGTGAAATACGAGACCCTTCACCAGGTCTTCTCGCACCGCGGGATCTGGAAGCAGATCGGGTTCAGCGTCTTCATGAACTGGATCATCGCGCCGCTGTTGATGGTACGTCGACCCCTTTGTTATCCCTCGCCTCATACACGCCCCCACGCGGCCCGAAGCATCACGATCGTATTGGCATGAAGCTCCCTAGCTGACTTTTTCTCTCTCTCGGAACGCCGTATAGTTGGCACTCGGATGGGCCTGTCTCCCCGATAAGCCCGAACTTCGAACCGGGCTGATCCTCGTCGGTCTGGGTCGATGTATAGCCATGGTATGTCATGGTAGTCCCCACCCCCTCCCCAATCCTGATTAAGGAGCAGCACGACGCTGACCTACAACCACAACAACCAGGTCCTCATATGGACAGGTCTAGCCGGCGGCGACAACGAGTACTGTGCCATCCTAGTCGCCATCAACTCGATCCTGCAGATGGTCCTGTTCGCGCCGCTCGCCGTGCTCTTCATCCGGGTCATCAGCCGCGAGAGCGGGCTCCTCGACGTCTCCTACGACATCGTCGCGACCAGCGTCGGCGTCTTCCTGGGCATCCCGCTCGGCGCCGCCATGGTCTCGCGGTTCGCGCTCCGGGCGCTCGCGGGCCCGGACTGGTACCGGCGCGTGTTCCTGCGCCTCGTCGAGCCCTGGTCGCTGATCGGCCTGCTGTACACCATCCTGATCCTCTTCGCCTACCAGGGCCAGCAGGTCGTCCACCAGATCGTGTCCGTCGTGCGCGTCGCCGTGCCGCTGGTCGTCTACTTCGTCGTCATCTTCTTCGCGACGCTGTGGGTCACGCACCGCCTCGGCTTCGGGTACGCGCTCGGCGCGACCCAGAGCTTCACCGCGGCGAGCAACAACTTCGAGCTCGCCATCGCCGTCGCCATCGCCACCTACGGCCCCCACAGCGACCAGGCCCTGGCGTCGGCCGTCGGCCCCCTGATCGAGGTACCCGTGTTGCTCGCCCTGGTGTACCTGGTGCGGTGGATGGGAAACCGGTGGGCGTGGAAGAACTAAAGTAAGACAGTCGATGGACTCGGATATTCAGGAAGTAGAGACCAGCGATCTCGTAGTTCGTTCGATATTCCATATCAATCCTTCCGTAGTAATCAAAATTGCATGTTCCATCCCCCCAAAACCCAAACACGTCTACCATCCATCGAGATTCCTCGTTCGATCACGTAGTAGCCTCATCCATCAACTGGAAAAGCCGCGTGTTCTTAACGTGGCAATTCCGCACCGTCTCGCACCCCAACGATCTCCGCGCCTGCGTCGCGTCCCCGTGACCCTGTAGCCCGGCAATGATGACCGCGGCCTGGTCGCAAGACGTGATGAGTGAGCCTTCTTCGGCCGAGGCGGTCGTCGTAGTAGTAATCGTAGTCGCGACACCGCCATCACACACCGTGATCGGATGATCATCACGCCTCGCCGCATCAACATCAACATCAACATCATCATCTACCACATTCGGGCCGGCAGAGTCTGGTCGTTGCAGCACCCCCATGCAACCGCCACCCTCCTCTCTTTCTCTTTCCTCTTCTCCCCCCCTCTCCCTTCCCCTATCCCCTACCGGCATCACATCCCCATCCCCACCACCACCAATACCACCAATACCACCACTACCCCGCAAATCCCCCCCTTCCCCATCCCCCTCATCCGCCCTAACGAACCCCTCCACCACGCCCCTCCCCACCCCCAGCCTCTCCAGCAGCAGCATCAGCCTCTCGTTCCGCCTGGCGACGGCGCGCGCGGCCATCTGCACCTCGCGCGTGGCCTGGACGCCCCGGGCCTCGTGGTCGCGGACGCGGCGCTCGAGGTCGGCGACGTACGCGCGGCGGCGGGCGCGGCACTCGCGCTGGTTGGCGCGGTTGCGCGGGGCGTCGGGGGGCGGGCGGACTTTTCGGGGCATTTGGTGGTGAGGTTTTTGGTGTTGGGTTGGTTGTTGGGTTGGGTTGGGAATGGGAAAGAGCAAAGGAAAAGGGAAAAGGGAGGGAGGATGAGAGAGGTGTGGTGAAGAGGAATATGTATGTATGTATGTATGTATGTATGGGCTGGATAAGTGGGCTAAAGGAGGTTACCTAATTTAGGTAAAGTAGGTAAAGGTATGGAAGGGGGTTGCTGAGTTTTGTTGATTGGGGTGGGTGATGATGGTCTTGAAAGACGTGAATCATGTACCTAGATGAGGTTGAGGGCGGCGTGTGTGTACAAGCTAGATTCATAAGAATTGTGCATGAAGGGGACGAGACACAGTGTTAGTATGTTGCCTTGAAATACTGTATGACACACCCGATCCGTTGCTTGGCCGCTTCTTTTGCTTTCACGACCTACAGAACCGCAGTCATTAATGACCTACACCTATTCAGCCGTACCGAGAGGCCTTTAAAGCCAGCAGTGAACGATGCTAGTTTTCATGGGAAAAAACACATTGTTGAGAAAAAAAAAAGTCAGGAGCTCAAAGTTATCGAGTCATCGAGTTGTATCTCTTACAAACGCCCTAGCAACGAGTTGATGAACTACGAGACCATATGTTCTCCGGAATTACCTAGCCAGTCTTCAAAAGACAAAACTGGATGAAGGGAACATCAGATCCTATATAGATATCCTCTAAGAATTTCAGCTCGCTCTAATACAGCTTAGAAATATCATATATTCGTCAACCTTCCTCTCCTCCGAGAGTAAACCGCGCTGTTGTCATCAACGAGACCAGAAGCGGCCGAAGAGAGTCTATGCATGTTTGAACTCCCTCGTCAGAGAAAAATGCATCCCATGGCTCAGCCCGAGCCGTCTGAGAAACATCCATGCAGTATACTCCCTTCCAAAGCCATATGACGAGACAAGGACGCGACGAAATAGGCATAGGATGCTGTTGGAGACAGAAAACGGAGCTCGCCTGCCCGTAAATGCATCGTGAAATCCAGTGGGGTATCAATCCGCTCTTGAAAACGCCATTCCAATGCAATGCACCAAAGAAACGAAGATTCGTGAAACATATTCTGGGGAGTGACCATTGCGATAAATAACTTTTGAGACCGTAAGATTGTCGCGAGATTCGGCGGCAGGAGTCGTAAAGTGCGAGCAACACCGGTTCCATGCTTGCGAAAACCGTAGGAAACGGGGTCACCTCCATACAAAAGGTAGAGCTTGCGGTGTTGGGCGTTGGGAATTGCGAGGCCATCGTGTCGAAACTCAAAGGGAATAATTTCCAGCAATCTAGTAGTTATCAAAAAGCATGAGCTGGTCCTACCAGCCACCACCTCCACGAGGGCGTTCGTTATTGCGGTTTCGAGGCCAGCCAGGGTCAAAGCCACCACGGCCACGACCACCGCGGCCTCCAAAACCGTGACCTCGACCACCGCCATGACCGCGTCCACCACCGCGTCCGCCGCCACGACCACCAGGATTCCGGGGGCCACGGGGCCCGCGAGGCCCGCGAGGTTCGCGAGGTTCAGGTCGATCCTCTTCCTCGATCACTTCTTCGACTTCGACCTCGTATTCGTCATACTCGTCCTTGGTATACTCGTCATAGATCCTCTTATCATCTCGAGCGGCCTCGGTGTCGAAGACGTAGCGTACCGTTCCTTCCTGCTGTCTCATTGGCTCCCTGACTCCGCGCTTAACGGTGCTGTTGCTTCCAGTTGGTGAGACATTTCGGTCGGTGGACTGCGCTAAAGCGTTGACTTCGCGTTCACAGACGCTGCAAGCATGAACGTAGCGTTTTACACTGTCGTTTTCCATATCCTTGTTGAGAGAAATCTTGAGATCCATCCAAGTCTGTTGACTGTGATCCGGCCCAACATAGGTACTGTTCGGATACTCTGTGTAGAGATCGAGAAGATCCAGCATGAGTTCAAGAATGCAGTGGTGATCTGTTCCCCATTTTTCCAGGTCCACGGCTCGAAACTGTTCGAGGCATTTCTTGTTGACTAAGGCGGTCAATTGAGCGACCATTACACCAATGGTTGTCGGCGTGTGTTTGATATTCGCGAAGGTCTTGTAGTTGTCCACTAGCATCCTGAACGCGGCAGCATGGAAGGACTTGGCTTCTTCGGTATTTCCCAGAACTTGCTTCACAACCTTGGCAAGCCAGATATGAGGATGGTTCATTGAGAAATCGAATCTGATGGCTTCGAGAACGTAACGCTCGAGACCTGTCAATGTCTTGGCATGGGCCTCAAAGAACTGCAGATGGGTCAGCGCTGGCAGTTACGTTGGGAAGGTGAACTGCTACCTTGTCTGTTGGAATGCGCTCACGATCGGGATTCTTCAGGTTGTGATACGCGCAAAGGATCGCTTTGCAGGTATGATTGGTGTCCTCAGTCTTGCAGGCGACCCAGAGACAAGTCAAGGAGGCATCACGCCAATCATACTCATTGTCGGCGTACTTAACGCGGAACCGATGGTAGAAAATGCATGCAGCTCCCATGGTCTTCACAGGTCTATTCAATTGCTATGGTCAGTAAAGAGAGAGATATTGATAGGTTGATGAGTCGATGAGTCGATGAGTCGATGAGGAGTGCCTACAATTTGAGGGCGTTTCGTACGCTTTCAATGAGATCCACCCCCTGGATCCGGTAGGGATCCTCCTTTGCAAGGTCAGAAGACATAGTAGCTCCCAACAATTTGCGAATCTCAAGCTCAGTATAATAGCGCTTGCTGGCCTTGATAGTGCCGATGGGAGGACCACTTGAAGGCGCCATGGTGCTGGTGTCTCAAGCGGTACCAGAAAATGGTGATGAGCCTTTCCAGACGTGTTGAACTCAGCGCAATCGGCAACAAAGAAAGACAGAGAAATAGAGGGTCAGTCCTCAATCGCGGTTGGGCCGAGGGAGTAGTTGCAAGTGGAAGTCTTCAAGATGAGGCTGCAGATGTACTCGTCAGGCTGGTAACCACGCCGAGATGAGATGATTCGGCTGAAGAGCTGAAAGGGCGGCGCTAATACAAGGTACAAGTACGAAGTAGGTACGCTAATAAACACGCTAGAACTGGCGCTTGGGCCAACGTGCTCAAGATGATGCATCGTTCAATCCCGAATATGAGATTATGTAACACCTTAGCCGACGACATCACCACGGCTCCCTACTAGTAGAAATGTCATTTTGGGTACCAAAATTACAATAACTGGCCTTCGGGGGTTTGAAAAGAGGCATTGGAATAATGGCACAGAGGAAGCCTTCACATTTTGGGCAGTACCTACTAAGTAGGTATCTTCCAGGTTGTGTAAGTCAAGCCTCAGCTGAGTTCAGCTGGCTATCAAGTGGCTGTACCGATGACGAAGCGCTGTAACCTGTAACTTGGGCTCCTGACTAGGTCCGATGACACTACATACTGAGAGCTTGATCATCCCTTTTCTACTCCCCCTAAATTCAATCCATCTCATTGACTTTTAGAGAGTTTCCTACGATCAAACTCTTGGATCCATCGAGGCCACATTCCATAATTGCCTGACTGACGTCTCTCCTCCTCTGCAAGAGACATCAGATTAGGTAAACCAACTCCTACCCTTCCAACGACGAATGCGACACCACTCCTAGTCCTCCTCAACCACCATGGCCCCCCTCGGCCCCATCGCCCTCGCGACGGCGACGACCCTCCTCACCCTCCTCCTCCCCGGCATATTTGCGCACTCCCCGCAGCAGCAGCAGCAGCAGCCACAACGCCCGCTCTCACCCGCCCCATTCGCAGACGATGAAGACGACACGCCCCTCCCCGTGGTGATCTGGCACGGCCTGGGCGACTCGTACTCGGCCGAGGGCCTGCAGTCGGTGGGCGCGCTGATCGAGTCGGCGCACCCGGGCACGTTCGTGTACTTCGCGCGGCTGGACGAGTCCGGGTCGGCGGACCGGACGGCGACGTTCTACGGCAACGTGACGTCGCAGCTGGAGCAGGTGTGCGCGGACCTGGCGGCGCACCCGATCCTGTCGACGGCGCCGGCGGTCGACGCCATCGGCTTCAGCCAGGGCGGGCAGTTCCTGCGGGGCTACGCCGAGCGCTGCAACGCGCCGCCCCTGCGCAGCCTGCTGACCTTCGGCAGCCAGCACAACGGCATCGTGGACTACCGCGCGTGCGGGCCCGCGGACCTGCTGTGCCGCGGCGCCATGGCCCTGCTGCACGGCAACACCTGGAGCGCCTGGGTCCAGGGCCACCTGGTGCCCGCCCAGTACTTCCGCGACCCGGCCGACCTGGCCCCCTACCTCGAGAGCTCCAACTTCCTGGCCGACATCAACAACGAGCGCGAGGGCAAGAACGCCGCGTACGCCGAGAACCTCGCCGCGCTCGAGAACCTGGTGTTGTACATGTTCGAGAACGACACCACCGTCATCCCCAAGGAGACGGCCTGGTTCGAGGAGGTCGACGGCGAGGGCAGCACCCCGCTGCGCGCCCGCAAGATCTACACCGAGGACTGGATCGGTCTGCGGGCCCTCGACAGGAAGGGCGGGCTCAAGTTCGAGACCATGCCCGGCGACCACATGCAGCTCTCGGACGAGGTGCTCGTCGACGCGTTCAAGAAGTACTTCGGTCCTTATGGGAAGAAGTTCTCTCGGGATGAGGGCGTGGGGTCGGAAGAATTGTGAAAGTCTCAGGGTTATAGGGAAGAATTGTAACAATAATAAGAATTACTACTTTGTGGGAAGCATTCAGGGAATAGCAGTGGCATAGCATGGGAGTGAAGCGATTACTGGGTTAGCTCGAGAACCGCATGGGCCCAATGCAATAGGCATGAACATACACTATGGTACCAAAATACGTTTTCTGGAATTCTACTTTTTATCTTTGGCGTTACAACGGGTGTATAAAGAGGATGATAGTCTCCCACAAGGGAGTGCTGTGATGACGCGATCCCGCAAGAAAAAAAAACTCCCAAACGCCTTCGGCCAGCTATTTACACCTCCACCGGCCTCCCGCAAATTACACTTTTGGGCTCTTCTTTTTCAACGCTTTTTCGGCAGCTTTCTTCTCCAGCTTCTTCAACATATCCTTCTCCTCCGCAACCTCCAGGTTCTTCTTTTTCTTCAGAGCTTTCTTCGCAGCCTTCTTCTGCTCCTTTGTCACGAGCGTCTCCTCAGGAACCTCCTTGCCGAGCTCGACATTTCTCTTCTCGTGAACTTTCGACGACTTGGACGCCTCGGGCTTCTCGGCCGCCTAGGCCTCCAGAGCTTTCTTGGCCGCCTTCTTCTGCTTCTTCAGCGCCGCCTTGCGGTCGGCGATCTCCTTGTCCAGCTTAGCGTCGTTACTCTCCGGGAGCTTCGCAGCTTTGGCGGTGGACGACGACGTCGTCTTCTTAGCCTTTTTGGCCACCGGCTCGGCCTCCTGAACCTGACCCTCGAGGGACTTCCGCTTCTTGCCAACGTTCGCCTTCTCAGATGATAGGAGCGCCTTGGCGGCCTCGGAGTCGTCGGCCACGATGTCCGTCTGCCCGTCAACCCACAGCTCGTCCGTGAGCCAGATGGGCAGCGCCACGGTCTCAGGACCCTTGATATAGATGCTCTTGATGTTTTTCCACTTTCCGGGGACGAATTTGTCGACAAGCACTCTGCTGACCACGTTGACATTCGCAGCGAGCTGGTCCGCGGTGAAGCCAGCGTACGCGACCCTTACGGCCGTGTTCGTCGACGGTGTGAGACTGACGAGGGCAGCGCCAACCGCCCTCTGAATTTCACCAGCGAGCTGCGGGGGTGTACAACAGTTGATAGTATCATCGCCCTTCGCGCGCTTAACGCGTTTACCGTCGGCGCCCTTCTTGACGCGAGCTTGGATCTCGACCGGTACGGGTCTCTTTGTAGTGTTCTTGTAGAATGTCTTACCCATAAGCTTCGGGAGTCGGTTGATGATGCGCGTATCCGCCAGGAAGACATCATGTTCGGAGTAGAGCTGTCTAAGCGACTCGTAGGACTTGAACTTGGCCTTCAGCTTGGCGATGTCGATAACGCGGGAAACCGCTTTCCTCCACTCGGCAGGGAAGTCATCGGCGGCGACAAGGTTCTTGTATGCACGTTGAGGCTCGGCCACGATGAGGCAGACCTGTAGTTCAGGGTCGGTTTCTATGCTGCGGAGAGGGTGTGGCAATGGGATTTTGGCGGGCTTCAGAGCTCTTGAATCGGCGATGTGACGCTTGGTTGTCAAGGTGAGGGTAATGGACTGTTCCTTGACACCCTCTTCGTCGTCAGGATCAGCTAAGAGGTTCTTCTTCTCGGCATTGGCGACTTTTTCTTTTTGGATCTTGGTCATATGCTGAAGCAGAGCTTTGCTTGCTTTGACGACCTAGTAAAAGCAAAGTTAGAAAGGTTGGAACGTCGAGCGCATTCGCGACGATGCTAGCTACTAGACGAACCTGATCAGGGTCGATGAGAGAGACCGAGGCTTCACTCCGAAGAGCGACTTGGTTTGAAGGCGCCATGCTTAGAATAATAAGGCCGTAGGGGATCAGATTGTAGGACCCCAAGACTTATTATTGGCTTCCAATTGTGGCCTCGTTCGACAGATATCGGGAAGCGTGAAGCGGGAAGCAGCTGCAGAGATGGAAAAAACCGACGTGGGGCACTTCGGGATGGCAGAATCAAATTATTTTTTGACCGCCCGGGTCCACTTGAGATGTGAACAGTGGGCAGCAGGCACCAGGTGCCACATGGCAGATCGCAGGTGGCAGGCTCGGACAATCCGCCAGGTAGACATGGACTTCTTGATAGCATTCTCGACACGAATAGCCACCTCAAAGTTTCAATATGATAACCTCGTACATCTATCACACACAGCCTTGCAAGGTCTGAACCGCGTGAGGCTGTATCTGCTCATGGCGCTGTACGTCTACGCAGTATGCCCTGTATTCATCGCGACGTGAGACACTAGATGTCGGTCAGATTACATAGCACCTTGAAGCACGCCTTTGCCCGTTCTATTTGAAGGCCAGCCATTGAGCTCCATCAGGGGTAGCCCGGGCCCGTACGAAACTTGGAACCCAGCTGAGGCGCTAAACACTCTTAGATACTTATTACACGAGGACTGCTGCCTACAACAAGACCTGGACTAAGACTCACTTATAAAATAAACAATCTTCAAAGAATGTCATTAAATACCAGTGTGCCCTCTTCTGCCCTGTTCCCTCTGTCTTCTCGCCATGTACTCTGATTTTTGGCCTACAACACAGTTGCGACGACCTTTCTCTTTTTCTTCAAGACTTCCAGCCACCATCCAACTCCAGCCACCGTACAACTCAATCTTCGCACACTAGATACCTACCTAGGTACCTAGGTAGTTAGACGCGTTCAACGCAACGCTCTGTCTTCACTCCCTCGAGAGGTCATTGCGTCAATCCGCTCATTCAGGAGAGTATGGTGTCTACAAGAAGAAGTGCACGCTTGGCACAACCTTCCTCTGCTGTCTTGTCAGCGCAATCTTCAACCGGCGATGAAGCCACTGCCGTTTCCGAGATTTCATCGAAAAGCAAGGAGCTTAAGGATCAGAAAGCGGCCCGCGGCAAAGACTCTCGGGTCCATGAACCTCCACTGGAAACCAAGCCTCTCAATGGCAAGAAACGTCCCGGTCCAAAAGTCCCTCTGAAATCTGCTCCAGTCCAGAAAAAGATCAAAAAGCCGTCCGTACCTACGAGCAGTGGAGATGATCTCCTCTCCTCCCTGCCACCAGAGATTCTCGACCTTGTCCTTGGCAACGTTAAGGATGGCAAGACTCTGAACGCTCTGAGCCAGATCAGCAAAGCTTACTACGCTGTCATGATGCCACAGCTTTATCGTCGCGTGGCCGTTTCCGCAGCCTATCACGCTCATATTGCCAAGCTGATCCGTAGGGTGCAGGGCCATCTGACCATCGCCCAGAATAAGCAGCTCAAGAAGGAGGGCAAATACAAGGGCCAGCGCGAGTCCTACCCCACCAAGGCCGACGCCCATGCTAAACCTTTCTGTGTCTCCCTCGTGCGCCAGCTCGTTGTCGGACGCGTGGACCCAGGCCGGAAACATCGATATATTGTCGACCGGTATATCGAGGAGTTGATGAAGAACCTGGAGAATTTGGAAGCGTTCGAGACATGGGTTTTAACAAGTTCGGTTGCCGAAAGCATCGCATCCATGAAGAACCTGAAAGCCCTAAACCTCTTTTTGGACTCTTCTGGTGCCGAGGATTTGCAGCCATTGGCTCAGATTAAGAACCTGAAGCATCTTGTCATCAGAGACCATGACTGGAGCTCGGGCTACAACGATGACCGACGCAGGCCAATTCAAGCCATGATTCTGAACTCGGCAGCTACTCTTGAGACCCTCAAAATCGAGAACCAGGGCCATAACAGCGGATACCTGCTGATCGCTGACCGAGGAGCAGAGGCGATGGACCCATCCTCCCCGCCAGTTTTGGCAGCCCTCAAGTCGCTTCACCTACATAGCTACAGCGTAGAGAAGGCTTTCATCGAAGTTCTACCCCGCGCCATAGACTTCCTGCAGCTGACGCAGCTGACCTTCGGACCCTTCGACGATATGAACGGGGCACTCTACCGTAAACTAGCCGCGTTGTTCCAAGCTTCGTCCACGAAGCCGAAGCTACGCAAGCTGCAGATAGATATGGACACTTCCGGGTCTTTGAGTGCCACCCCCAGCGAGGAGCGTGAGCGGCTGAACGCTCAAATGGCATTCATATCGTCCTTTGACACGCTGGCGGACCTGGACATCGAAGGCTACGGACGATACGCCCTCGATCTGCCCAACCCTGGGCTGGATGATACGATCATAGATACGATCCTGAGCCACCGCCATCTCACAGCACTACGGATAACCTACACGAGTACACAAAGCGGCAGGGTGAACCGCCGTCTGCTACCCCGTGACGTCAAGCGGCTGGCGGAAGGACTGGAGAAGCTGGAGAAGTTTGAGTTCGCTTTAGACGCGGACCAGACGGTAAGAAATCCTCGAATCAACCTGTTTCTCCATTCCTGACACCCTTCCCGGCCCTTTCCTCCGCTCCTAGACTGGAAATGATATTTCTTTGCTGACGTGTATCGAGCCGTCTCCAGCGCGACATATGCGAGGCTTTGGCACCTGCCAGAAACCTGGTCACCCTCGACCTTTCCTACGCCGCCTGGAACGAGAGGTGCGAAGGGGAGCTCATCGCTTCTCACGCTCTGCATGGTCTCTTAGACGGCGCCCGAGGAGGAGACGCCGACGACTTCTTCGTCTGGGACCGGGAGTTCAAGCTGCGACGGATTGTAGCTCACTTCACCGTGTATTGTGTCAGTTCGGACCCGCAGTGTCCCGTGCCCTCCTTTGCCCAACGCCACCCCAAGCGCCCGCACGGGAAACCGGTGCTGAAGACGAGCACCGACGGCACGCGCTCTGTTTACTATCGCCGCGTCGAGCAGCGGATGCTGACCGAGGAAGATCTGGAATACAGGTGGATGGACATGATCGATAACCACCAGTAACAGCGATGGGGCCGCTGTCACGGAGCAGCGCCCTGTCTATTTTGCAGAGGATAGTCGGTTCTGGAAACTTCGCGTTCTGGCTAAGGAACATCGATCCGAGCTCCGAGCTGGTTATCGGGGCCGCTTCATCTGCTCTCAGCCCCGTGGCGTACTCTACAGCTGCACCGTTCCTAGTACCCTCATCGCCCGTAACCTCCAACAAACGGCATAGGTTCTCATTCTTGATCCCTTTCCCGTGTCTCCCCATTCAATGGGAGAAATATCGCTCACCTTGGTCATAACCCACTGTCTTTTTCCCCCCAAAAGCGGTTTAATTATAATGTGTTCCTCCGGACACCATCCGGGCGCCGAGCGCCCCCCCCTTTTCACCCCCTATTTTTTTTCCGCCCTACGATCGCGCCAGCTGGGTGGCGTAACCTAGCATGCTCGTATAGGCAGGCGCCTTCTTTACGATACCTAAGACAGATGGAGCGCGAGCTTTTTCTCCAGCTTCAGCATGTTTTTTTTTCCCCCTGTGATATAATCGGGTAACCTAGAAGGACTGGTTTGTCCTATATACGGGCCACAGGTTAATAATAATAAATTATAATGTGTTTCCATCTTCGTCCACCCCCTATACGATAACTTTTTTCTTCCAAGATGTCTCACAGGTTTCGGTCATACCTATCTATGAAATCAAGGAGTTCTGAACTTTTTTTCTTTCGAGTTTGCTATGTAGTTCAAATCTAGACCGCTATCTCCCTCATACATCTATCTAGGTTATCTTAAAAAGGGGCCTAGGAGGGCGCGCCGCGATAACAAGCCAGTGCGGGCATAATAAATGTATCAAAGACCAAAGACCACACGCATACTATATACACAGGCTTTCTTTCCTGTGCCATACGACCCATGTAGGTAGTCTATTGTTCAAGGGTCACCCCTTTAATCAGTGATTATAGTTGGTCATTATATCGCCTACTTTCTTATTTCATACGATTTAGATATATGTTGAAAGTTGATAGCCTAAAAGACGCACATCTTCGATTTATGGCCTGCCTGTTATTTTACCATGTAGTTCACTTCACCCACGACACTCACGCTAGACTCATCACTAGACAAGCACATGTTAATAGGGAAAATAGTATTACTACGGATAATATAACGCCTAGTCAATGCTTGAAAAGGGTTTACACATGAACCATTGGCTCGTTAGCATCTGGTGCTCAGTGACTCCAGAAATATGATGCACCTATCCCCAGCCATTTCATTTCCAGTGCCTCTCTACCCTTCTTTTCTCCCTCGCCCCTAATGCTCGACCTCGTCTGGCCGACCGAATGAGCCACCGCCTCTCACACCTTTCTCACCGTCTCCCGCGGGTATCGGATCCTAGATAGTCGATCGGGTTCCTGCACAAGGGACAGGTGTTCTGGGAGCTGCTCTGGAACCACTTGTAGAGGCAGGTGCGATGGAAGAGATTGCGGCAGGTCTGGCAGCGCTTGTCAGGCATCCTCCTGTCGGACGAGATAATGCTGTAACAGATGGCGCACTCTGACTGGCCCTTCATGGCGCCAGCGATATTGCGGCGGAAAGTGATCAGGCCGTCGATTATGCTCCCGCCCTGGTGTCTTGATTAGTGGATACTCGATAAGGACATGATGGTAAAGTCCGGTTTAAGGGATAGGCAAAAGAATGGGAGGAAATGGGAGGGGCCGAAACGTACAGAAAATGTAATTGCACCTTGCGTGATCAAGATCCAGCTCTGCCACTTCCGCTCATTAACCGCCACGCGGTTGACACCGGCAACAGATATGCCTTCGAGGGGGTATTGCTTAGGCACACGTATAGCGATAGACGCATTCGACTCGTCGACCTCGTATCCAGCCAAGACCTCCCTAGCCGGGTGACTGACCATCACCGCCAAGTCCTTCTCATCGTCGGCGGGAGGCTCCTGGTTGCGCGCCCACTCGGCAACATTATCGAGGAGGTCCGAAATGATGATCGGGGAGAAGTATTTGGTCATCCATCCTTCGACGGCGATCTTGGTCTGCTTGGAGCGGCAATCGATGTACCAGGCCTTGAAGAGATTAGGCAGGTACTTGAGAACCAGGTAGAAAATGTGGATCATGAGCCACTGCATGTTGTGCTCCCTGACCTCGGCTTCCGCTAGCTGCACGTCGTACCTGCAGATCTGATCCCTGGTGAATCCGGCTTTATCGAGATTCAGGGGGTGCGCCGCCGAGTGACCAAGGACGTCAAAGGTGAGCTCCATGAGTGGACCGATCAGGTTGGCAGCCTTCAGCTGTTCGCTATAGTCGCCTCGCACCTTGAAGGACGCGACGTCAAACGCGGAGAAGACAAGGCACCAGGACAGTAGGTAGGAGCGTACTGCCATGGGGAGATTCATCAAGATGTCCTCATTAGGATAGTCCTCCAATGTGGGTGCGTCGAGCAGTAGAGATATAAGCTCGTCGGGAAGTTGGGCATCTTTCTTATCAACGAGCGCATCAACGTTGGCATGCTCCTGAGCTGCGGGTAGAGCTTTACTCAGAAAGATGAAAGCTGCCGTCTGAATAGCGCTGAATCGGCTTGCGACCAATCCATAGATGTCTGAGTGATCCTTAATATGGTTAAGTGGGAGCTTCTCTACCTGACGGCAGATGATTGTATCCACGATCATGAGGGGTGTGTTGTCCACCTCTCGGGGGAGCTGAAGCAGCTCGATCATTGCTTGCGACCTCCTCTCCGCCGACGACTCCAGGATCTCAACCAAGTCATCGTTGGTATCATCTAGGGACTGGAGAGTCGACATCAACCGTAGTGAAGCATGTATCTCCGGTATGCGACAATCAAGGGACTGAATGACCTTTTTCGTCCAGAGGTAGATACAGAAATCGATAGCACGTTCCCAGTATGAACCATAGACGTCCTTGATGGATGGGAGAAGTCGTTGGAGACAGCGACAGATTTCAGCTGAGAATCGGTAGTCGAGATCTTCGGGAGATTCCAGCCAAGTGGAAATCTGCCGAACGGCGAATACCAGTCGGTTGTTGGCGACCGGCAATTCCCCAACATCGTATAACTCCATGCAAGTATTGAGAAGAACCAGGGTAGTGAGAGTTTTCTCTTGGTGAACATCTGCCCCAGCGATGTCACTCACCAAGCGGTTACAGAAAGTATTGACGGTTCGTGACGCAGATAGTGCCTCGCCAATGCCACTTAAGATCGCGACGGCAGGGAGCACGGTCGACGGGCTTGCTTTAAGAATGTCCAGATTTTGTAGCCACTGCTCTCCACTTGAAGGAAAGCCATGTCTTTCTGCCAGCGCTTGAAGAATTCGATTCAATGCACGAGCATAGTAGAAGCTGGCAGGAGTGAGCGACTTTGATCCCTCAAGCAAAGTCTGGAGAACTTCATGAACGAGAGACGACAGGTCTGACTCCGAGCCATACCTCCAACCACCGGGATCCTCGGCCAGGCGGTTGACGAACTTTTGGCCACTGTCAATCAAGTCCTCGGCATCATCCTGTCCGGCATCCCTCGCCACCGTAGCCCAAAGCTTGTAATTACTCAGGACAGCCTGCTGGTCACTTGCAAGCTCTGCAGTCAAGAGCATCGGAACGACAACACTAGCTCTGGTACGGATATCAAGGCGTTCAAAGCCGAACTCAGGTTCAAGCAGTCTCACCGTATACAGAGCCATGCGCCCAGGGATCGAACAGCCATCTCGATCCCGCGGGACTGATTCTGTTGTCGTTGACTCCGACACTGGCAAGAAACAGGCACCACCTAGGCTACTAATGATTGCAAGAGATGGATCAGGGGTTTCCTGGAACTGTATAGACAACTCTTCGTTCCAGAGCTTTACGTCCGGTAACAGATCCTTAAGTTTCTGGATAACATCTAGAGTGTCTGCAGCCTCTCGAAGAGGCTTGTATACTTGCTGCGCTTGTTCCTCGAGGGTATACGTCCTAAAGTAGTTGAAAAATCAGTAAATATAGTTCATTCCACGCTGATCAACAAAACTTACCCCAAGGAAAGATGATCAGTACTGTTAAGATTACGCTGAATCAAGTCGATGATGCGAGAGTTCCCAGTGGAAGGGCTATCAACTAGCGCTTTCAATCTGAAAACTTCCGGAATAGGAGGCAAGCGGTGGTCCTCGCACAGACTCAGAACGTTTGTCATGAGTGCCAGGTGGATTTCTTCGTCTTTAGAGACGATTTCGGGCCGTTTCTCTGCAATCAACGATAACGCATTGAGCACGCCGGGTTGGGGTTGTTTGAAAGGACTGATAGCTCGATTGACCAACTCTTTTACCAATGTGTTCAAAGTGGCGTCTGTGAGAACATTGAAGGAGATAGCAGCTTCGAAAAGATCCCAATTAGAGCTGGTTGTTCCAACGGCGCACATCAAGCACCTCTTAACTAGCTCCGTCTGCAATTTAGGTATCGTCTGCGCAAGTGTCGTACCCTGCTTGGAAGTAATAAGCGTGGTTATGGCTTGCAATGCCCCTGGTTTGTCCGTGTCCTCAAGAAGTTTGTTTATGCTGCTCGTCCAAATGTTCTCGAACTCGGTTTGAAAAGCGGTAATCTCACCGAGTAAAGATATGCTTGAGAAGATGTAAGGCGCGGTAGGTGAGGTCAGGAAGATATCCTGATCATCAATTACCGGTCTTGTGAGGTAAGACAGGATGTCGCTCGTAGCAGCTGGATGTGACTTAAAAAGCAGAGGAGCCTCTTTCAGAGCCGCTTCTAAGGCCGCTGCGGCGCCGAATGGTTTCCATCGTCGAGTCTCAAGGAGCGTCAGGGCATCGCGAAGGAGATCCAGGGAAGGTGACAAAGGAACATCTGGTATTGGTCGATCGGTCCCGGCCGTCTTTTCATGTGCGTTCAAGATCATCCCCACCAAGACAAACCACCTACTGGCTTCATCGGCGATAGCCTTCTGTGACTTCTCATACTCTTTTGAAGCCCCAGGCAGCGAGTGGCTAATGCGATCTCTAAATTCATCTTTCAAGCGAGTCCATTCAACTTCGGTAGCCTTGACGAGATCATCAAAGGGAGATGTTGCTGTTGAGGAATATGCTTTGATCAAAACTGGCACTTGACAGCCAGATGACCATGGTGATGATCCAGGGGATGGATGAAGATAGTGCGCAATGAGTGGAAAGACATGATCCCGAGATATGGCCAAGCGAGATTCAGGTGATGGAGCGGCCTTGATGAAATGTCTGACAATACTAAGGTAGGTAGACCAGGCGTCGACAGCATTGGTGCGAGGCTCCTCGCGGCTCGTCACTCCGAGCAGCACAGACTTGATGAAGTTAGAAACGTTTTCAGGATCTTGGGGTAGTATACTGCTGGGGATGATGCTCAATAGCTCTGTGAGCGAACTCCAGAACGTTGCGGCGCTCCCTTGAGATCCTTTCTCGATGAAGGCTCTTAAACGCGACGCGGAAGATTTCTTTCCACGGTAATCTGATGTCCAGATAGTTGGGTGTTGAGAAGTAAGACTCGTAAGTGCCGTGATATAATAGGCCGCTGATCCCATCTGGCTGCTTTTCAGACCTTCAGCAACAAATAGCTTGCTTATGCGACCTAGGTCTCCATGTATCCTTTCTGGTTGCTTCTCCACACAGGCACATAACAGTTGGCACGAGAGTCGTCGAGG
This sequence comes from Xylariomycetidae sp. FL2044, assembly GCA_022376275.1. Taxonomy (NCBI): domain Eukaryota; kingdom Fungi; phylum Ascomycota; class Sordariomycetes; species Xylariomycetidae sp. FL2044. The sequence continues at coordinate 891,327 of JAJNOH010000003.1, read as the reverse complement.
AACAGTATCTTCTACTGCGACACTAGACCACACTTTATCTTGGTCGAAGAAGCTGTCGTAGGCAGCCCGACACTTTTCGTGGTCAGCGGCGTTCAGCTTCTGTAGGAGATTCAAAACGAGCGCTAGACTTCCAGCCAGAACTCGATAGTATTTCGCCTGCGCATCCTCAGCAGTTGTGGATCGCTCGTCACTTAGAGTCTCTGGGGTTTCTCTGATGGCGTCGCTTGCGTATTCGAGGATCTGCGATTGGCATCGTCTCCAGAATTGAGTCACCTTCTCAGGTGTGGAGAGAAATGACGAGAGGCCTTCGGTAGCAACCCTGGCAACGGAGCGGTCTCTGTCGAATGTGCCTGCGAGCCACGAGCCGACGATCTTGGGTACACGTTTCTCCATTCGTTTTCGAGCCGACTTCATCAGTTCAAACTGCAAGGCATGCGATAGCTCGCGGACGCGTCTCGAGTTGTCTATTGAGATACGGGGATACAATTGAACCTATCACACACATTATTAAGCCGAACCAGCAGGCGATGACGGAATAGGGTATACACACCCAAGCCTCCAAGATGGGCTCCTCTGCGCCTCCATCTTGTTCGTGCGGATGCGCCTGGACATATGCAAGTAACTCATCAAGTCCTTTCGCCTTGGTGGTGGCGTCCTTCTTATGTAGGTTCTTCAAGGCAACCACAACATTCGCGTCGGATATCGAGGTAAAGTCTGGTGGTTCAGCGAGGTAGGAAAGATTTGTGCCACTAGAAGCTGTCGAGAAAGCTCCAAAGGAAGCGGAGGCAGAGCTGGTGAAGGCTTTACCGCTGGCAGCGCGAGACTTGGGCGGTCTTCGGCTCATGGCGGGAATCACCAATTGGCGGGGAAGAATTGCCTAGAAATGAGGTTTATAATGACGTGGGCGGCAGACGTTGGGACAAGGGCAGGTGTAAGCAATCAATGGAAGGTTACGGCAGCTCGCCGTTATTGTTAGTCGACTCGACCGAGGAATGGTGGAAGATTGGAAGATGATTCTGACCCCACGGTGGGGTTTAGGTACAGAGATTGGTGACGTCGGTATGTTTAAAGCTTCACAGTCCGTGATGACTCAGACAGGGGATGTTGGTGCTTTCCAAGATTGTGGTTCATACCTACTTGGGTATGGCCGGGGGGTGGGGGGGGTATTTATAGTGCAAAAAAGTACCTAGATACCTGCTCTACAATTAGGTTCAATGTTCATTTCCAAATACCTTCATTTGAGCACATATGATATAATTTGCGCAGTATGGGTGAGAAGGTTAAGAAACCCAAATCAAGGGATAGGGATGAGTGCTACTTTTTCCTTCCAAAAAAAAGAGGGAAAAAACAATCGCCAGAATCAATAGAAGGACAAGCAAACGAAGTATTATGGGTGTTCCCAGGTGGGATGTACCAAGGAAGTGGATGATGGCCAGTCTACGAAGTATTACCTGCTGGTTCACCCCGCAAACTCCCGGGCTCCCGGGGCAGTCCACCTTTACCCCGAAGGTCAGAGTACCTAAAAGTACAAGAATAGATTTCCCCTCACTCCGATACATCCAACTTGAAAGCAGCAGATTTGTCAAGTCACGGCTTCACTTTGGGTACTAATTATACGTGGTACCATACCTCCAAAATCAAGTACTTCCAGGCTCATTCTACATGCACCAAAGCTCTAAGGTTTTAACTACCTACCTACCTAGGTAGGTAGGTACCTAGGTGACCTACAGCTGACCTATAGATGTACCTAGGTCTAGGTAGGTACCTATGTAAGCTCGGGCTGGTTCATGCTCAGCTTTCAACAACCGAACCCCTCTCTTTCATCCCCTTCTCATTCTTCCTTCTACTCACCCATTCTTCTCCTTGTCGTAGATTCCGCTGGATTTCTTCAGTATAGCCTCATGACCCTATCAGTTAGCACACTACAAACACATCTACGAGTCGCATATGTGCTCTCTTATCTCCCTCTCTGTGTACCCTACCTACCTAGGTATTGCCGAGAGCCACTTCTCCAACGTGATGTTGTTTATGCCATGATCCAGATAGCATCATCTGCAGACACCCAGTGACGGAAATATCCCCGGCTATATCCTGCCTGGTCTCATCGCTGTCATAGACTACCTGCCTAGGTAGTTATGTAGATGCTGTTCCACCTGCTCCCGTCCGCGTCCGCGCCAGCCTGAAGTCATCAGCCCCAGAATCAGCACCTCGAGATTCGCAAACTGCCTTGGTGATCTAGAAGTCTCTGAGCCCGGCGTTGCCTCCTATTCATAAAAACAGGTACTGATCGAGCTTGTCCCTATACCAGATCCTTCGCACCCGAAATGCACCCGTGACGTGACGTCCCAACGACCAGAATGTTGACCTACGCCCTCCGTCGCACCACCCCTCAGTCGAACCTCGTTCGGTATAATGCCTCCTCTATCCATGATGTCTTAGTACCCGCTGGCCAACATCGGCAGCATGTCCGCACCTTTCGTTTTGGCATGTGGTCGTCTTATCTCGATCCTGAGTTACACAACGAACTCCGACGTCGACACCGCATGGCCAAGTACAAGTATACAGAGATGATCAACAGAAGACTACGATGGGATCAGGTAAACATCGGGGAAGATCCTAAAGTCGCTTTGAGACGCATTATCTCCCGCTACTGGAACCCAGCACAAGCACGATGCGTATCACGATATGTTAATCAAGATGAGCTGGACAGCCGCCGGTATCGCCCCTCCGAAGCCAATGCTTCGGAGGCTGTTCGTCCAAAGAAATCACATACCCCAGATTCATCCAAACACAGAGCCAAAGGCAATTTGAGAGGAAGTAAGAGAGACGGCTTTGCTAACCCCCACTCGTGTGAGGAGATTGAAAAGGAGATTCAAAAGGCTCGGGATTCTTTGCAGCAGGACAGCCTCCGCTGGTGTCAGTCGGAAAAAACTCGACGTACACAGAGCGCGTCGACAGATCAAGAATACGTCTTTGATCCCATCACTAACCGCAAGGTTAAGGTCGAAAAGAACACATCCAGCACAGATACAACTGCCAAAGACAAGCCATCAACGTTCAAGTCTTATCGATCACAGTTCATTACTTTTGCCCCTCCCAAGCTTCAAGAGGAGGAAGTATCGACTTCTTCAAACCATTCGCAGCCCGTCGAGCCCAAGCATTCATCCGAAGCATCCGTGAGTCAACATCCAGCTTCGGGTATCCCAGAGGGAAAATTGGTACAAAGCGCAGAGAAAAACAATTCTCCGGGTCACGCTGCAACACCACCCAATGAAGAGTACTCTCTCAACCATCTTCCCCTGGAAGAGTCTGAAGAGTCTTATGACAATCTTCAGAAGAATCAGTCATCTGAAGCTAATGATGTTTTCGGTAAATCTGTTGAAGGGCCTCTACGGGATCCTGATCTCGATAAGTACAGATACACCGAATTTGACAAGGTAGTCGACAACGACAAAGAACTTCCTGATAATCTGGAGGAGCTCAAGAAGTACAAACCATATATGTACAATGAAGAGAAGCCAGTACCTTCTATTTCTCAAGATGATCTGGGCTTCTATAATTCGTCTGGTTACCGGGAGGACATGAAGGATGTCGACACAACCACTGGTCAACCACGAACAGATTGGCCCGAGGCCGTGGCTGATTGTGATCCCAGCTCCCCCCACGATATGAGACGTCAATATGAGGATCTCAACAAATATAACATAAGGGAATTTGAGGATCCCGTTGTTGAAGATAGTGCTTTTGGGGAATACGGTGACTTGGAGAAATACAAGGCCTTCAGATACCTCGAGCCAGACGGCGCTCCAGCTTTGGAACGAGACATTGTAGCAGAGAGCCTCAAAGAATTTGATGACCGATTTCCACGGGGTAAAATGGACGATGGCTGGAGGGATAGGTTGGCCAGGAAATTTGAAAAGCTTGATCTCGACACCGATTCGACATCCCCGGCTTCGTCACCAGAATCGTTGACCACCCAAGCCGACGATAAATCTCATGCGGAGAGTAGTGCTAATAGCACGTTCCATACTACCGAGCGACAAGCTAAAGCGTTTATGACATCGTCAGAAACTGTCAGCGAAGGCGAAGACGAAGCCCCGAAGTTGGGGAGACGTCCCCTTACCGGCAACTTTCTCCGTGATTTTCCAGAGGAATTTTCCGGTTCATGGACCATCCTAACTCAGAATGGTGAACCACGAAGCGTTCAGCAGCCTGCCCCGCCGACAAGCCGTAAGGTCGGAGATGAAACATCGGGTTCTCAAAATGCTACAAAGTCTTCGAGGCTAGAACCAGCTCTGGATCGACGCAAGAGAGATCCGAGACTAGAATCGGCTCTAAATCGACACCTTAGGGACGACAAGAGAACCGATCCGCCCCTTCGAACGCAGAGTGATCCTTCAATGGATCACTACTCGATGAAACCTCAAGGTCTGGAGACATCTTATGCTGATGAATGTGGAGGCGTGGGATCCTCACCTGTATTCACGAAAACCTACTCTGCCGAGCCTGGCCAGGTAGTTCGGAAACCAAAATGTGCCGAAGAAGACTCACCCAAAGAAGCCCAACCCTCAGCCAAATCAGAGCCATATCCAAGAGATCCCGAGATCGATGGCCTACCGGCAGGTTTCTTTACCAACCCTACCACTGAACCAGATTCTAGCAAAAAGGTTGAGCCAACGGTATACAGAATCCTTGCTTACGATTCCACGATGCAATCAATTGGCAGCGCTGAGACAACCTCGATTGTTCCTGACCAGGCAACTCCCCTGACACCCACGGAGGTCTTGCTTCGTCTCTCGAATCCGTCCAAGTTCTTCCCACACTTCGCTCCACTTCAGGCCCAAGGTTTCGAAATAGTTTCAGGCGGAGGAGATGTTCTCGTGTTCCGTCAAGTTCGCCCAGCTAAATTGCAGAGTAAAGGAGGGGCTGCACAGGTGAACCCAATCGACATGATGGGCCGACCAACTCCATTGCCCAACGCTGCAGCTTTCGCTTCACCGACAGGGTTCTTGAATTACGACGTACCGTCGGTCGAAGAGCCCCAGGCGCCGCAGTTCAAGTCCAATATCGATGTCAGACGCGAAGAGCCCGTCTTTAGCGGGCCGAAGCCGTCGGCTAGCGAAAGGAAACCGAAGAGAAAGAGGCCTGGTCCTTTCAAGAGGGTTTTGGTAGGCGGCGTTTCCGCTGGTGGAATCGCATATGCAATTGGTGAGGTAAGCGAGTACTTCAGGACGGGAGGGTCGGATGGAAAGGGACCCACGGGTTTCTAGGACACAGGAAGAGACGGCGAGTACAGGGGACTCCTGCTCTAGGCTGGAGCTTGATTTGACAGTATTTACCATTAAGGGATGGGCATCTTCGAATTCGGAGTACATGGTCTATTGATCTGGAGAACCTGGGGGAGTTCAGGGGGAAGTATTATGTTTTATCACACACCATTTTTCATCGTCATGGGTCATTTACTGGGATTGGTAAGGTATTGTGATAAGTTTCAGGAATGTGTTTCTTTCCTTTTATGTATGTATGAGTTAGTCCGCCCAGTCAGTATGTTTGTATGATGAATCCCCTCCTCTGCTGATTGGCAAGATGGCTTCGCCTCTCTCAATATATTCTTAGCATGCTCAGAAAAACTTCATGTGCTTAGTGCCTGACCATCAAGGGACATTGGCAGGAGTGTGCAACGCAAACTTGTTTGGTCTGGTCCTGTGTGTATCCCCTTACATAAGGTAGGTAGCTTAGCCCACATGACCTACCCGCTTTAGCCACCCCCTATCTCAAATAGACAGTTTTCAACGACGGTGCGCTTTTGATGGATCGATAGAAAATCGGACGTATGGGAGAAGCATGCTAATGTGTGAGAGAGACCATGGACGTAATAATGAGATTGGCTGGTTCCCTATAGTCATCGTTTCAAACAAAAGAGTCCTTATAACATCTAATTAGCCGCGTGTCATGACCTATGGCTAGATAACTTATTTCTCCGATGAAAAAGGGTTTAACCTTTGGATCTAGAGTTTTCTACAGCGTAATAAACATGCCTAGCCGTAGCTTAAAATGGACGCAAATACACGCCGATATTAAGTTTTATTGCTGTGAAGGCTTGTGCGGAAGCCTCCTCTTTAATGTTCTCTCGCGCCCTTTCTGGGTTACTATTATTTTATGCAATTGCGCAATACCACCATCATAATTAGCCGCGTGTTAAGAATTTTTATAAGCTCCGTGATACTTCAGAGTTTGTACGCCAATTGGAATAGGAAGGGTATCATTTAGCCCCTGTTCTTCGACTACACATAGATGATATGAGAGCAAATAATATTCAATCCCGGCCACCAACGTTAAACCAACTTATCGACGTCCAAATAGCCAAGCTCCTTATTCGATCCAGTCGTCCGCAGGCTTCCGGTAGGTCCAGTCGCGATTACTTCGCCGGCCAATTCGATCTCATCCTCCCGTGACCCTGACTCTTCCTTACCGTGAAGCTTACCCCACTGCCGCCTATACAGGTTCATGCGGATCTTGGTGTCGTTCAGGTTGAAACCGTTACTGCCATTCGTTCCGTCGCCCGAGTTCTCGGTGTTCATGGCCCGCCACCACGACCGGAAGAGGGGCGAGTAGGTTGGCAGGCAGGCACACACGATGCCGACAAACGGTTCGCAACACGACCAGATGAATACCTGGGCCATGGCCCAGGTGAAATCGGTGGCTTTCACGAGCGCGTCCATGGTAATGATGCGAATGACGCTCGCTATACAGACGCTGTGCGTGCGACCAATCATCAGTGACATGCTTGAGAGGGCGAGGACAAGGCGTACTTACAAAGCACCGAGTAGGAAAATAGCACAGACGGCTACCTTCTGAGACGGAGGCATCTGCAACCTGTACACTATATGATTCGATCAGCTGACACATACACATACACACACACACCAAAGGCGGACGGGCAGGGCAGGCAGGCCGCATATATATCCAACCAACCGCGGCGCATACCTGTCGGGATCGGCACGAGCAGTATGGCGATATCGATCAGCATGGCGCAGATGCCGTTGACGAAGTAGAAGAGGGACGTGTCCATGCAGCTGCCCTCGGCGCCGGGGTCCGTGAACTGCTCCCAGAAGTAGGACGCGGGGCGGCAGCCGGCGAGCCAGGCGATCGTGATGGCGACCCAGTAGCCGACGACGAGGCGCAGGCACGCGTAGTACGGCCGCGAGACGCCGAACACGCGCCGGTAGAACAGGAGGATCGAGGCCTTGGTCAGGCTGACGCAGGTCGCGTAGATAAGCACGAAGGCGTAGGTCATCTGCCACAGCGCCGTGAACTGCGGCACGGTGACGACCCAGAGGTGCTCCGCGCCGCCGCTCCGGATGCTCAGGAGGCAGAGCAGGGCGGTGCCTATGGCGAAGATCTGAGGCGGCGGGGGGGCGAGGAGAGAGGGGGAGTTAGTTGGTCAGTTGGCGATAATTACGCTCAGGACAGAGACGTACCAGGGCCAGCAGGATGCAGTAGTCGTCGATAGCCAGCCGAGTCCCAGCCTTGAAGCGGGCGAGCAGGCGAAGGGCCACGGCGAGAACTCCGAGCGCCATGGTGGCGGTGACGGATCCCACGATGCTGCCGGCTTGCGTCTCGCTCAGATCGACGTCTGGCGGAGGCGGGCCCCAGACACCGGAGGAGGACATGGTGGGAGAGATGATGTGTGTGAGAGGAATGGGAAAGGGGAAGATATGGTGAGTACTTCCCGGATCGATCAAACCCCAGAGTCCAGGAGATGTCTTGCCATCTCTTTAAACTAGAGAGAACCTCTCTAACTAGCTGAACAATGGCCGGTCGTGTTGCACTATTCTCCCGCCTTCTGCCCAAAGACAGCCGCTGATTCGTAAGCGGCCATTTACCGAATACCTGGATACGGTCAGTTTCGGTCTGGGATTGTTTGAGTCCCCCTGATCCAGCCCTGTTCTCCTCCCAGTATGTATCATATTTTCCACATCTCACACGACGTAGTTCTCCGAGATTCGGCAGAGGGTCCCGATCCGATGCAAGGGATTACTGATGATAAGGCATGCTTCGTGTCATAGTACATCATAGATGGTTGCCTTTTGTAATTTGCATCACGTGTCATAGTATATATGTGACTTTCTAGGTAATCATAGGAACCGAGTCGTAGAGATAATAGAACTGATACCACGAGTTCTCTTGGTTGCTTTCTCTGACTTCTCTCCCTCGCCGAGGCAGGCGAACCTCTTCGTAATGCAAGGTCACATTGTCAGCTACTGATCTGACGGCGGTGTAACCACGATCGGAGATGCATCTCGATGTCCCAATCTACTTCACTCCCTGAACCCGCATGCCTTCCCCAGGTACCGTATGTCCAGAATCTCGGCTCGAAGTGGGGCGCTGTTGGGTGGAACGCGGCCCGACGATAGAAAATTCAGGAGGCAGGCCGAACGCGTTCACCATATTCCGAGCAGGTCGGGCGGTCGGCTGGAATAGCGGAGACGTGCTTTTGTGCAAAAGTACTACCGGGGTGTTACCGACACATGGTGATGCAATCTTGCCATCCTCCAATCAGGGAAGATCCTCTTGAAGGCACGGCATGGTTCTGCAGATAGGCATGTTACAGCGCATGTCGGCGAGAAGACTACCTGATATGGAAGACTGCATTGAGCAAGCCTGTCACAGAAATGGGACCTCGGCGAAGAACTGGGAGGGGGTGTCACGGCATATGGGTGATACTTCCCCCGCCTGCGTGATTCTTCAGTACTCCTCCTAGGTTTCTTCCTCCTTCTATCCCGTAATTACATCTGGATTCTCGGGTAGAAATATAGATACGCCAGCTATATGATATGTCTTCCCCTATCCCAAGCCGTCAAGGAGATGCCGCATCGGGACGCCCTCCCAACTGGGAGCCGCTCTTGGAGCAGCCGGCTTTCACGCCGACCAGAAGAATGCGTGTTGTGTGTGTCGGAGCCGGCCATGGGGGTCTCATGGTAGCCTACAAAATCCAGCAGGAGTTGAAGCTGGAGAAGGAGATCGATCTGGTTATCTACGAGAAGAATCCCGACATTGGTGGCACTTGGTACGAAAACACGTATCCCGGAGCGGCCTGGTAAGTCTCGGTTTCGTCATAATTCTTCGATGCTGGTTGTATTTCTTACAGGCGCTGATCGAAATACGCTTGTTTCAGTGACTTCCCTTCTCGTGAGTTTTATCTCCCTTCCTCATATCCATGTCCTACCACCTAGACTAATCCATCCAGACGCATACGTCTTCCCCTTCGAAGGTAATCCAGACTGGTCCAGGTTCTACGCCGGCCAGAAAGAGATCCTGGCGTACATACACCGCACGGCGGACAAGTATGACCTGCGCAAGCATGTGCAGCTGAACGCGCAGGTCAGGGAGGCTATATGGGACGAGGATTCGGCCCAATGGAAAATCAAGATTGAACAGAACGGCCAAGTAATATCTGACGAGGCTGATTTCTTTATCAGTTGCGCCGGTTTTCTCAAGTGAGTACATATCACACCGGTGTCATGTGGTCCACACGAATGACTGACTGACACTTGTATGGTAGCAAGTGGCAAATGCCGGATATCCAGGGTCTAGAAGATTTCAAGGGTAAACTGGTTCACACAGCAGCATGGTAGGCGAGACTCATGAGAACAAAGGTCCTAACACATGACCCGAGGTACTGACGATACTTTCCACTTCCCAGGGACAACGAGTACGACTGGGCCGGCAAGAAGATCGCCGTCATCGGCAACGGGGCCTCGGGCCTGCAGATCGTGCCACAGCTGCAACGCAAGGCCGCAAAAGTGGTCAACTACGTGCGGCAGCCGACCTGGATCACGGATAACTTCCTGTCGGACCGGGAGCCGTCCAAGGGCGAGTACACGGAGGAGCAGAAGCAAAAGTGGCGCGAGGACCCGCAGGCCCTCCACGCGTACCGCAAGGAGCTGGAGCAGGGCATGAACATGTTCTTCTTCGCCATGCTGGTGGACCACCCCGTGCAGCACCTCGTCAAGGGCATGTGCGAGGAGCGCATGAAGGCCTCGACGCCCGACGACCCGGCGCTCCGGGCGCGCATGACGCCGCCCAAGTTCCTGCCGGGCTGCCGCCGCATCACCACGGGCGACGGGTACCTGGAGGCGCTGCAGCAGCCCAACTGCCGCGACTGCTGGGACCCGATCGAGCGGGTGACGGCCACGGGGATCCGGACGGTGGCCGGCGGCGCTGCCGGGGGTGCTGACGGGGAACAAAAGGAGGAGAAGCAGAGAGAAGAGGAGGAGGAGGAGGAGGAAGAGGAGAGATTCGACATGATCGTGTGCGCGACGGGGTTCGACTCGTCGTACCTACCGGGGTGGAAGATGGTCGGGCGGGACGGGGCGACGCTGGAGGCGCAGTGGCGGCCGGACCCGTACGCCTTCCTCGCGACGCAGGTGGACGGGTTCCCGAACTACGGGATGCTCAACGGGCCGAACGCGGCGGTGCAGCACGGCAACGTGCTGGCGCAGATGTGGTGGACGGCGGGCTACCTGGTGCGGTGGGTGACGCGGATGGCGCGGCACGACATGGCCAGCGTGTGCGTGCGCCGGGCCGCCGTCGCCGACTACAACGCCTACGCCGGCGAGTTCCTGCAGCGGCGCACCGTGTGGGCCGGCGCGTGCCGCACCCGCTACAAGAACGGCCGCGCCGAGGGCCGCGTCGTCGGGCTCTACCCGGGCTCCATGATGCACCTCAAGAACGCGCTCGACCAGGTCGACGGCAGCGACTTCGACATCACCTACCGGTCGCGGAACCGCTTTCGCTGCCTGGGCAACGGGCTGGCCGCGAGCGACGAGAATGGCGCGGGGGACTTGGCTCCTTATTATTGAGATGTTGTTTTGCTACGTTCTTAATAAGGTAGACAAGAGTTAGGCACTTTACTTATGTAGTTAAGAGAGTGGTGGGCCGGCGGGAAGTGACTGGGTAACGAAAAAAGAGTCACAGATAGGAGTTTGCGACTATCTACTGGTTCTTACGTGGAGTAGACGAAGCCTCTCATACCATCCCCGAAGTTGGACCATTTCGAGATATACATGTCCCGCTTACACGTAGTTACACAACTTGCTGCCTGCAGTGTAACCTCATATACGTAGGTTGTGAGGTCTCTTCTACAGGTGTTGTACACCCATCAGGGATATTAAAGGTTAGCACCACACTAGAGCCAGCCCTACGTATTACATATTGAGATTCGAATAAGCAGGTATTTCTTGTGGAATAATCCATAGAACACTGCTTATCCGATTATCCATATGCTGATTATACGGGCTATCCCAAATTGTCCACATCCGTCACGCTAACCTTTAATATCCCTGAAGGGTGTACGACTACAGCTTCTTCACCGCTTCCGTGGCCTGAGCAAAGAAAGCGAAGGGATACAGTCTGCTTCATCACCCGATCTTGTCGATTTGCCTCTTACCTAGTATTCTTATCAACATGAACCTACATGGCAATGCCCTTGTGATCGGAGGCGGTACGAGCCCCTAACTCTCCTGTTTCGGTACATCAAATCTGACTTTAGTACTCAGCTAGTGGGATAGGTCAAGCCTGTGCCGAAGCCTTCGCGAAGGACGGCGCTCGAGGGGTGCTGATAGGCGATCTGAACCTGGACGCCGCGAGAGATGTCGCCGTTAGATGCAGAGCCATAGCGAAAAGTCCCGATTTCCAGGCAGAAGCTGTTCAAATCGACGTGACCAGCCAGGAGGCGGTGGAGCTTGCTGCCGGGTACATGGTGAAGGCCTTCGGATCCATCGACTACTGCGTCAACACCGCCGGTGTGAGTTTCCGGCTTTGGGTCATCCAACTTCCATAGACACTCCAGCGAGGGAACTGACTGAAACGTCGCGAAAAGATTGCCATCCTCAACTTCGCCGAGATCGCGGACGTCGAGTTGGAACAGTTCAAGCGCCTTCAGGACGTCCACGTCAACGGCACGTTTCTGGTGCTGAGGACGATATCAAGCATCATGAGAAACCAGCCGCTGAAGCCGGTTGACGCCTCGCAGCCTGGACGGGGTGCCTCCCGTGGGGCTATTGTGACCATGGGCTCCATCGCGTCCTTCTCGAGCGTACATAAATGTGCGCAGTACGTTACTGCAAAGCATGCCATCGTAGGGTTGACTAAAGCTGCTGGTACGTCTGACTTCCCTTCCCTTAAAGTCTCGATTCTGTTGCTGCCCCCATTGCTTAAGGTGAAACCCAGCACTGGATAACATCAAGCATAATATTCGCGTCAACTGTGTCTGTCCGTCGTTCACCGACACGCCCATGACCAGAGGGACAGACGCAACCTTCGCACCTGATGCCCGGAAGACGTACCTGGCATCGCTGCCCATGGGTCGACTGGCGACGCCGGAGGAGATAGCGGATGCTGTGTTGTTTCTTTGCAGCCCGAGGGCGAGCTGGGTCACGGGAACCGCGTTTCTCGCGGACGGGGGCATGGGCTTGGTATGGGGATCCCCGGCGATGTTATAGGAGAGGACTCTGCTATCTTGAGAGGGGGGTTGCATCTCGATGACCGGAGTTGGGGAGCCTGGTCTGCTTGTTGGTGTGGTTCTCTGCGAAGCCATTTCCGGCCCTTTCTCAAGCGTGGGACAAATACAATTCAATTCGGTGCTCTTCCCAGACCTTGGGTCGTCCACTTGCCTGCGTCGAACCTGATAACTCAGTTGTAACCAACAAACACGTGGGAACTTCTTTATCCTCAAACTCATGCAGCGTAAGCAGCTGGGCTATGAAGAGCCTGTGTTCCAGGTTAATGAAGCCGATTTTGCTGAAGAGACAGACCACTGCATGGCCAAAACATCGCGGTATCTACGATCCCCCGAGCTTCATAAGCCAATTCCAAACCTCTTGATAACAAGAAGGAACATCGACGATCATGCCAAGCAGTCGATGCGTATAGCCGCTTCCAGACTACAGTGAAGACCATGAACTGAAGATTTCAATCCTCACTATCTCCAAACATGGTCGCGCAAACAGATCATCCTGTGAAGCCTGACCCCTACCTCGTGAGGTCTTCCCCTGCCTGACAGCCGCAGAGAGGAGGAATCCTTCAACCAGAAAACCAGCATTTGGATTCATTAATAAACAGCCTGAAGCTGCCCCTTGCCGCTCGCTACTAGTACAGGGCCTGTAAATGCTACACGAGCATGCAAAACCATAAGAGGATCTGAGGTGAACCATTTCGGCATGCCCGGCAGCGGCGCTCGGGGGAGGAGCCGAGCCCGTGGTACGAGCTATGCTAGCAGCTGGTAAGGGGGATCTGGAACTTATTAAGAATTTGCTTGCACCAACAGGATTTCATTCTGGACGACTTGTGCTCGTAGATATGATATCTGTAGAAGTTATGGTACATAAGGGGTGAACTTGAACCAGATGCATATTTTCGCAGCCAGCTTCGCCTTTGTGGGTGGAGACCTCGATCACGGAGATAAATCGTAATCCGACATGAAAGGCGGCGATGCTATTAGAGATATGATGATGTGATGCCGAGGATGTGACAAAGGCTCCAGCCACTCATCATTGAAACATTAGTGTGGCGGTTCGAGTCATGGAACAGATGTGGAACAGAGGGGACCCGACGACTTGGTGAGTCCGGCTCAAATTATGTCAGCACGGTATTAAGAAAGAGGCACGGTGGCAGCTGTGGGCAGCTGGAAACACATGTCTTCCATTTCTTCGAGCAATGTCAATGCGGTGAGGATGACGATGAGAGTGAAACCACGCACCACGTACTTCTCACCGATGTCGAATAGAACGGTTGTAGATTACTGTGTAGATGGATACAATTCTCCATTAATGGGGAACTTATCATCATCCAATTCCAGATTTCCATTGCCGCGGTATCTTGGGATCCTCTCCTCCGCACGGCCCGTCACCCCCTCATCTCCTCATCTCCTCATCTCACTCAAGAGTTCGATTTTGTTGACTAGGTGCATACACACAGACTCCCGCGGATACGTATTCGTTTCATCCCAATGCAGCGTTTCGCTGTGACCTGATGGGCACGTTATGCTGGGCCCGTCGAGCACTGATTGATGGAAAAGGAAAAGGATCAAAAGAGGCGGCGGTCCGTGGGTTAGTGGGTTTTGAGCCTGGCCCAGTTACTGAACATGAACAGGAGGAACATGCGGAACTACAGCCGTCCATCATCTGGGCGGTGCGATACGGTATGGTTAGGGTATCGCCGGTAGGATCCGTGGTAGGTACCTCGAAGCTGGAGGTGTTATTAGAAGTCGGAGAACAGTCGTTAGAGAATCACTAGGTTACTGCACGTTTGGACCTGATGATGAACCTGCATTGCATTGTAGGAGGTTTCGGGTGTCCTGTTAAGAACAAGTAATGAGTGACACTTTCCCAGTCTGATAGACTGGCTGTCTTTATTCTTTTCTGCAAGCAGTTGGTCCACCGGCCTAGACAGACTTCGCAGCGAGGGCCCTCGACCGGTTCGTAGTTCTAGCGGATGAGCTATCTGCAAATAGTCTCTACTATTTAAATAAATATGCAGCAGTGCGAACTGCAAGAGACCCGAACGCATCGTGCGTCGTTGACACCACGCCAAAGCTGTACGTGGTAACCAGTTGCCGTCTAGTTAAGTAGGTACCTACATAAGTGTAGGTAGCTCAAGTTCAACTGTCACTTGAAATAATGAGAGGGGACGGCACGGTGAGGCAGTCAATAAGTCACTGAATGGCCGTGATACCGCATGCCTGCCTGGTCCATTCACCAGCCACCAGCTACATGATAGTACAAATTGTAGTAGTTATTATCAGGGACCGAAAAAACAAGCGAAACCGTATCCAACTTTCGCATCAAGAACTTTTGGTCGATGACGACAATGGAGAATCGATCGTCTGGGCGATCTTACCGCAACGTTGGATTAGTATGATATAATAGGGGGCGTGAGAGGAAGATCTCGCGTTACAGAGTGAATACGAAATACTCAGCCTTCCAATGCCCACTGGAGCTTTGCGCACTTGGTAGATAAATAAATAACAGTCAGATCGTCTTGAAATTTGCAAGATACGGGCTTGCTGGCTGAATGACGAGAAAGTTCTGAGCAGCAAGACCGGGCGCGTGCGGTGTGGGCTGTACAGTGTATGTACTTCTTATTAAGTGCATGCATGATCTTGGAGATCGCGGCGGCGCGTTCCTGAATCAACCCTATTCGTAATTGATTAGCGCTCCACGAGCACGCCGTCACGCTTGGGGAGAATGACAATGATTCTCAGGCTTCGGCGACCACTGTCCATGGCTACTTATTAGTCACCGTTCCATAGCGGGAGTCTTTTTTTTTTTTTTTTTAATGATGATATTTCCCGTCGCAGTAAACATCTCCGTCCGAACCCCCGCCAATTCTTCTTGAGCTCAAAAGTCCGTTATTTTGAGCTGCGTTATATTAGAAGGAGAGGAATGGCTCGTCATCCTTCCCAAGATGCACCTTTCATTCTACAAACCTACCTACTCTGTGGCTCAGCACCTATTAAGCTACCACACCTTGAATCCCACAGACAGCCGCCGGTAGCTCTCGTAATCGATAAATAGTTAGTGCATCGCTATCGCTGGGCTTGATGCCAACGTTGTGTTAACGCTACCTGGCTGCCAGAGGGTGGCACACATTTCACCCAAAGCGGACGTACGCCCTTTTGCGTAGGATCCGGCAGCGTTCAATAGTTCGTTCTCCTTCATGAGTTATGCCCCCAGGACCATACGAGAAGTATTAAAAGACACACATCGGTTGGGGGATGATAAATAAAGACAGTCAATATAGCCCAGGCAGGCAATGACAATCTTGATAAATTGCACGTGCTTCAGGTGGTGCGTAAATACTAAAGGGTGGGTGGCTGGTCCACTCCGCAAAACGGTTTTCTAGCAGGGAATCAACCCTCCCCTCCCCCCGGCTCTTCCAAGTTCAACGGGGTGATCCAAACTCAGGTACCCGAAGTTCGTGACCTCAATAAAGTAAAGTTACAAGCATCAAGCCGGTATGTACGGGACGGCAAGCGCGAAGAAGAAATCTACGAAATGGTCTCTATGATACAATCTGAAAAATTCGAACTCAACGGAGTCAGTCCCCTGAATAGGTAGCCATATTTTATTCAGTGCTTCGTGAGTCGTTTTCGCTGCCTCGAGGATCCTTATGAGCCGTGAATTGATAGCCTGGTACATCGGTGCGGTGAAGTCCTCGGGGTTGATTCAATATCAGGTTCCTCCAGACCTTGGCTTTTCCATGTTGTTCCTGAGCATCATCAAGAATAGCAACGTCTACCGCTGATTAAGAACCTTGGATCCGGTGCTTCGTCCAGTGCGAGTTGATTGTTGAACGAACTGCTCTGCCCGAGAATCGACAGATAATTGCACGTTAACGGAAATTTGACCGAAGCCTGGCCAGACCGTCTTTTGCCCTCGGTACACACCATCTCGTCCTGAGGGTTTGCTTGTTTGCCGCATTTCGACGGCCTCTGAAAGGTCAGAACATCGAAGGTCCCGACGCAAGTAGCAAGCCACAAATACAACGCAGCCGCATATTGAGGGTTCTATTTGGTAGGTGCTTGGTATTAAAATGCAGTACTGCCAACCACCACAGACGGGATTCTTGAAAGCCGAAGCTGCGAAGAGGCAGGTTGTGTTATTGGTGTGGGGGAACGGACGGAAGAAGCTCCTCTGGCGAAGAATTGTAAGTACTTAGAAGGGGACAAAAATGACGGTGCAAAATTGATCCCTGCTGCTATCGTCAAGCTACCCCTGGCTTTCCGGTCTATCATCCTCTTGGGCGGAGAACTCGAGCATGGGCAGGCCTTGTCTCTACCAGGTCGGTATGGGGTTCCCGTCCGCTGATTACACGTCACTGCTCCTCTTCTCTGCCACACGCATTCAGGATGTATGTGCAACCAGCATTATTCTTCGTAGGGGGAGAGGAGTATCGGTACTGCACATTCTAGGTCTGGGTGCCAATTCGCCTAAAACAAGCAGCAACCTTGGAAGTCTGCACAAGCCTCTATCCCCCGCCTGCATCCACCTGCATGCCGTCCTGCAACCTGACCTGCACGCTGCATTGTCTTTACCATCTCCAGCAGCTGCGAACCCGGTTTCAAACAAGTTGGCAAGTCGAAGCTCGACCTAAAAAAAAAGAAAGAAAAGAACGTTAAATCAAGTGGCGTACTGCCAGACTCCGCATAGCGCCCCCATCAAGTACCGATCTAGGTAGTAATAGGATAAGTCGACGGGCAGAAAATCCATTCCAAGCTTGCTCAAATCCCCTGTCAGGGACCGTTACAGACGAGATTGAATCCGTCGATGTCCCTGTCAACTTGCGAAGGCGAGGGAAAAGAAAATACCTAACAAGACTACTCCGTAAAGCACGACTCCCATCTGCGGAACGTATTTCATACTATCCAAATCTCTTTCTTCATCAGTACTGTAGGTCTCATCACCACAGAAGCCAGCGAGAGCTGGAGGGAATCAGACTCGAACAGATACGACGATCCATTTATACGGAATACCGACAGCAAACATCCCGCGGGTCTGGATGAAGCGATAGAGCTAGGTTGTACCTAGGGAGCAAACCACCTGGCTACCTACGATTCAATCTATCCGCCCTTGTCCCGATCCCTTGCCATCCGAGCCGCGCGCGCACGTGCTGGAGTCTTGCTGGCGCGGTGAAGGAAGATAAAGGAGGAGTCAAAAGCCCCATCCATCTAATCTTACCTTACTCACGAACACCCGCCAAAGACGACATCTACGGAGCAAAAGGAGGAGCCCTGGTCACTTTTTCCCCCCATCCCGATGTGTTGGCGACATTTGCGGTTGACCGGGTCTTATTATTAACTCCTGTCTCGATTTCCGTCACAACCAAATTTCCTTGGAATCATGTAAGCTTGGTCTCGTCTTCCAACTCATATCCGTCCCTATTATTACTAGCCCATCTCCTACTATCAAACCACACCCAATATCTGAACCAACCTTCGTTCGAGACCCCCCACCATCCCACGCCGTCTTCCGCGCTATCACTGTCACTGTCACTCTCCTGTTTCATTAAATAAATGACCTCGTGACGCCCCAACGAACCCTGTGCGCCCTGGGAGAAAAGAGACGGGAGACTCTTCTCGTCGTGGATGGCTTTGCTGCTCCAACCATGGAGTCCTTGTGGGTACTCTCCCAGAAGAATTCACCCGTTCAAGGGGATGAAGAGGAAGAAGAACAAAAAGAAGAAGGACGACGAGCACGTTTTCGAGCTTCCGAGACACTAACCTGGATGATTCAAAGGTCTATCACCACCGACTGTATCACGCTTGGCAGTCGCATTGCCAAGGCGTTACTCATATTGGTCGGATTCGTGCGTGAGGTCCGCGAGGCTCGATCCGATGTCGATGGCATATCTCGAGAATTGCATTCGCTCCAAAGCGTCCTGGATCTCTTGAAGGAAGATGCTGGTCTATTTCCTCCCGAGTTGGCTCAACATACGCCACCCATACTTGCGCGATGCGCCCAGGTTGTTGACGATCTTGATGATTGCCTGTCGAGCCTGAACAGTTCTGAGCTACCCAAACCGGAAAAGAGATCGCGATGGCTCACGACT
This sequence comes from Xylariomycetidae sp. FL2044, assembly GCA_022376275.1. Taxonomy (NCBI): domain Eukaryota; kingdom Fungi; phylum Ascomycota; class Sordariomycetes; species Xylariomycetidae sp. FL2044. The sequence continues at coordinate 872,715 of JAJNOH010000003.1, read as the reverse complement.
GGGAGGCCGCAAGCTGCAAGATTTCGGACAACTCTCGAGGCGCACAAGTCTGCGCTGGGTATTGCGCTGGACTTAGTAGGAGCGTACGTATGGATGGCAGTGCACCCAAAGACTGCAAGCTGATGCGTGACAGGACTGCCGTGCGCGACATGACATCTGACGTAGAACCCAGTAAAAGGAATACGATACAGCGACGTCAGAACAGCACTGAAACCATAGACGATATCTCCCGAATATTGATCGAGATGTCGACACTTACATTGCGATTACCTGGAGAATTCGAGAAGACGGAAGAATCCGACTTCAACCTACACGATTATATGACTAGCCTCAAATCCTATGCCGAAACCATTGTTCGGCTGCAAGAGGGCGCGCATGAATCAGAAAAGGTAGCGGTGACATCACGACAGGAAGGAGCCGATGATGTTGTTGAGGCAGCAGAGCAACCTGAGGAGACCGGAGAGAACTTCGACCAGGGGGCATTTGTAGGGGATAAGGGACTATTCGGGGCGTACATGGGGGATACTCCCGACAGCGCGATTGACGTCCGCGATGTGCCGGTCTATCAGACTTTGCAGGATGCGCTGGCGAAGCACGCAGACGAGAACATTCAGCACATCGACGATTTAATGAATGATCTTGGCCAGATCCCCAGCAGAGCGCCTACGCCGCCACCGAAAGACGTAAAGCGGCTCGAGGCCACGAGGAGCATGATGGTATCCCCGTTCGAAGAGATGCCAGACTCACCGACGATCCCCAACTACGGCGTCGTCACTCAGATCAGCTCCTCGGGTCGGAGAGAGGGCCGGCGGGCGCCGCCGAGCACGAGCAAGACCCGAGGGTTCGGCAAACTCTTCGGCAAGGCCAAGAACGCGATCGTGGACAGCACTAGCAGCAACAGTGGCGACAACCGACCGCAAACGCGGTCGACGAATTCGACAGGCCAGACCGACATCCGACCCTCGACCCCCGTGATCCAGGCGAGCCTGGTGCGCCGGGGCAGCCGGCGGCTGTCCGTCTCGTTCAAGAAGCTGCCCATGTGGAACACGGAGCTGATGGACGAGGAACCGGCGGACACGGGCGCCAACAAGACCAACGCCGTGTTCGGCGTATCACTGCAGAAGAGCATGCAGGTGGCCAAGGGCACATCCAAGACGCACCACACCGGCAGCAGCGGGTCCTCGAAGCGCGAGTTCCCGCTGTGCATGCAGAAGTGCTGCTTCTTCCTCAAGCACGAGGCGGTCGAGGCGCCCGACATCTTCGCCGAGCCGGGCGACGCCTACCGAGTGGCCAAGCTCAAGGAGATCTTCAGCCGCGGGCCCACGTACGGCGAGGACGTCGACTGGAACCACTTCGGGGTGTACGACGCGGCCGACGTGGTGTTGCTGTACCTGTCGCAGCTGCCGCGCCCACTGGTCTCGGAGGCGCTGGCGCGGCGCTGGGTGTCGCTGTCGCGGCAGGCGACGCTCTCGGGCTCGCACGCCCAGCGGCTCGACCAGTGCATCGACTTCTGGGAGGAGGCCCTGGGCGGGCTGCGGGGCCCCGCCCGCAGCCTGTTCAAGCTGCTGCTCAACTTGTGGGCCGACGTGGCCGACGCCGCCGACCGCAACGACATGACGGCCGAGCGGCTGGCCGGCGTCGTACTCAAGCCGCTCATGCACATCTCGTCCGAGAAGTACGAGACCGACTTCATGCTCTCGGTCGCCTTCCTCATCCGCAAGCGCGCCGAGTACACCAGCCTGATCCGCAAGGACCAGTCCGAAGTCCGACGGATCAGCAGGGCGGCTTGGTGAAGAGAAGAAAAAAGAAGTTGAGAGAGCTGAGACCTGAGAGCTGAAATGATGATGATGATGATGATGACTCGACAACCATTCCCCTTTACCGTCGTCAAAAGAGAAAACCTGCACACATATGGCATAGCCCTTGAAATCCCTTGATGAAACAAACTCATGATATCTCCCTCCGCCCCTTCCCCTTTTTATCGAAGAAATGATCTCCCATCTACTTCATCCATCACATCTCTCGTTCGGACTCTCTGCTTCTATACTCGATTTTGTGTCATATATGTTCATATCCATATCCATCTATCTACCTCTGAAGGCAGGCGAAACGCATGACGATACCCCCGGCGGAATTCAATGTTACGAACGAAAACCCTTCCTCTCATCTCACCATACCATACTCATCAAATCATCATCATATCATCCCACCATCTTCGTATCTGCTCATCACCAACCTATTTTTTTCACTTTATTTATTTATTGAGTTTCGGATGTTGACGAACCGGCGGCGGCATAAGTCTTATTCAGAGCGGGGAAGGAAAGAAGAGAGAGGAGATTCAGGGGTTCCCATTTTTTTCCCTCCGTGTTTTGGGCTATGTGGTTTCAGAGAGGAGAGAGGAGAGAGGAGAGGAGAGGAGAGGAGAGGAGAGAGAGTAATTGCGAAGTGGAAATATCCAATATACCCGGTGTTCTGTTTTTGGTTTGGTTTGGTTTGTGTTGTTTTTGGGCAGACGAAATGAGAGGCACATTCAGCAGCCAGTACATTTCGGCTCCTGTGGAGTGAGTGGAAGAAGGAATGAAGCAAGGAAGCAAGCAAGCAAGTAACAAACGCTACCCCAGAGCGGAAGAAAGAAAGAAAGAAAGAAAGGGGGGAACTTGGGCGGATGATCTATCTAACCTATCTATCTCTCGTTTTAAATCATAATGACTGTATTTCCTCCCCTTCCCCCCTTTCTTCCTGGTATGCTGTGGTCTTTTTTTGTTGTTTTCGAATTGCCATCCTTTCTCTCTTTCTTTTTTTTTCTTCAAATCATTTCAATCTCTCTTTTTATACCTATCTATCTGCCTCGTATGTTGGGTTGGTTTGTTGGTTGGTTGGTTGGCTCTCTCCATGTTGTCCTTTTTTTTTTTTTTTTTTTTTTTTTTTTGAATTACCGTATATTATGATACCAAGCAAGACGAGTTTTGAGCAATGGATGGAAAGGAAGGAAGAAAGCAAGGAAGGAACTCAGCTATGTCTTTTCTTTTTTTTCTTCTGAAACGTGAATACCCTAGGTAGTCAGTGGGGATTAGTTAGTAGCAATAGTAGGAAGACCTGGGTCTTTGAATTCTTGTGTTGTTTGTTTGAGAGGGTGTGAAATGCATATGGATGGACAGATAGATGGACGGGATAGTCAATGAATGCTTGCTTGCCTGCCTGCCTGCTAGCCTCAGCGGTATCGAGGCCTCGTCTACCGCGCCATACATGAATGATGTGAATAATGGAGAGTTTGGTGAAGTGAGGTAGTGACGATGATGATGGGTCTGGAAATTGGACACTTGAGGCAAGCTGGTGGTTGGTAGTGGAGGCTTGTCCAGAACATTGTGATGGCGTAGCGTTCCGATGTGATGCTCAATCCCCTGCCTATCTAAGCACCATGCGAGGCCATCCATCAGTTGATGATTTACTTACTTACCTGCCTGAGCAACACCTGGTATGGAAGTTAGTTGGTGAGTGTGTCTACTGCTTTCCGACCCAGATACAGGCCCAGATTTGGTGTATCTTAAGATCCAAGGGGTTCAAGCATGTGCTTCATGAAGGTAGACAAACTGTTCACCCTTCCTCTCTTTTGCAATGATTGACAAGGGGACAAGTGACCGAACCCACCTCAGAGGATATTGTTACCTACCTCCCTGACCATGAATGCGCATGCGATTGTCCACTCGTGAGGAGATACGGGATTTCTTGGTACTCGAACTGTCTGGTCTGTCAATGGCGGTGAATAGATGGATGGATATGTAACAATCCTATTGTTCTCTGGCAGGAGCTTGGTTGGGATCAATCAAAGGCGCAAGTCATGGCGAGTGAAGCCGACGTGCCCGCCTGCCTGCTGCTGCTGCTGCTGCTGCAGCTGTCCATGGATGCGTGTCTGGCAGGCTGGTCAAGTGGGCAGGCACATCGTGAATAGGATTGTTCTGGCTGTGGTCTTGCCCTACCCCTCTGTAGAAGCTGTCGCACTGTGGGTAACACACAAGAAGGGACAAGGATACTTTGTAGGTAACGCGCCAAAGTACTCCATAAGAAGGTGACGGCATCGTCAAGAATAAGTTTATGTGTTGACCAAGCCCCTCGATCGCCGAGAATGAAAAAAAAAATCAGGAGGTTAGGCGACAGAAGTCTGTAACTTATATGCGACCTGAGAGAGTGAGGTCACTCACCGCGTGCAACTTCCAATAGCAGACGCGAATTTCGGGAAGCTGTGCTCCACGCAGATTCGCGTTTTTTGCCTTGCTCCTGCCATGGAGCCACCCAGAGCCGCAGTGCGCCGAGGGCCTATTGTCACTATTGCAGGTACAATACAGCGCTGTGGAATCCATCGCTAGGCCTAAACCCCAGGTCATCTCACCACCACTGTTACCACCACCACCACCACCCCAGCCCCCCCTTCCAACTCTCTCTTCAATCCTACCTCCCACTCTCCAGGTCTCTTTTACGGCGGCCAACTTCTTCGACCTGGCCAATCTTTTGGACCACGGATTGGTTTCTTGCGAATTTTCATACTATACTTTTCATTCTTCTTCTATTTTCATCATTCTGCATGCGTTACAACCACGAACTCCATCTCGAGTTGAAAAAACCAAGCCAGAGCGAAAAGGCAACAAGGTACCAACCAGGACACGGAGCCGGGTTTCTTGCAGTCTCCAGCAGTACTAAGTGGAAGTGGGGGCGCTGCACGTTAAAAGTACGCTCCTCCCTACGACTTTGACGCGCACCGCGAATCTCGACTAAGACTAAGACGCGCTGCTGCAGCGAGAGAGGAGCCACACTTACTCTGCTGGCCCTACCGTGATACCACAACCACTTCTTCTACCTTTAATTCCTACACTCAGTACTCCAACCAACACTCAATTCCTTCACCCAACACCAAGAATTCCACATTCCATTCAGATTCCTTCTTCCAAGAAGAATCCAATCCGCTTCCTTTCCTTCCACTCCCATCTCCAAGTCTTCCACCCATTCTTGTCGGCTATGCGTCTATCTTGACGCCTCCAATCACCCTTCACCATGTCTTCTCCTCCCCAGAAAAGCATAGAAGACAATGCTACGACTGGAGAGCCTACTCTTCCTCCAACCATCACGGCTTTTGTCTCCGGCAATGCAAGCCTCAAGCGCCCAGCACCCTCTCTGCTCCCTGCCTTCGAGCCTCTGTCCTCCTCACCCAGCCGCCCGCGTCCCACTAAGCGACAGGCGCTCCATGGATCCCTTGAACCGAGTGTTTTCTTGAAGTATCCAACTCCAATTCCGAGCTCGAGTACCGGTATTCTCTCTTCGTCACCCCCACGCGTCCAGCTCTCTAGACCAGGCCTGGCGCGCGCGCCTTCGACAACTTCTGAGAGACCCCCTCTGGCCACTGTCCCTTCGGTCGAGCTGAGCGAAGATGGAGAGACGCTCACGATGGGCCGATCTAGTCACTCGTCCCAGTTTCAGCTGTCCCCTAACCGACTCATCTCGCGTGTCCACGTCAAGGTTCGATACATTCCCGCCCCGACACCTTTCGATCAGGCCACGGTCGAGATCATATGCAACGGTTGGAACGGATTGAAGCTGCATTGTCAGGGGAGAACCTGGGAGCTGAGCAAGAATGACGTTTTCACCTCGGAAACTGAGAATGCTGTAATCATGTTGGACGTCCAAGATGCCCGGGTAATGATCAACTGGCCTAAGAGGCCTCGACCCGAGAACCGGGATACCTTCTCAGAGTCGTCATGGGATGAAGATTCTCCACGACCCAGAGGTCGGCAGTCCGGCCTTACTCCCGAACTCCTGCAGTCCAGTCCGCTGCGGAGAGAGACGCGCATCAGATCGCCTGTGTCCCCCAGCCCAGACAACAAATCGGTCGCTAAGAGGAACGATTTGTTACTGTCCAACGACGCGGATGAGCAGGTAGAGATCTACGAAGACCCGAGTGGAGATGACGGGGAGCTTCCTGAGGCTGCTCCTGATGTCGACGCCTCTTTTGCCCAGACCGAACTCAACAACAGCTTTTCCAGCGATCTGAGTGATCCAGATGATGATCCGGATGAGGAAAATGACCCTTTCATCCATTCATTTGGTCCTTTCGGCGCCAACCTCTCAAACCGCCTGGCTGCCTTCACCACACAAGGATCACCCAATTTGCCTGTGAGTGTGCCGTCTGGTAGCACTACTGTCAGACAGTCCGTTGTGCCCTCGGCTGAACCTGAAGAGCCGGAGCCGTTGAACCCCAATATTGATGTTGCTGCTGTCACCAACCACGTCGTCAATCAACTGGCCTTCTCCAGACTCTCGTGTACCCCTCTTTCTGCCATCATGAACAACCTTCCGTCCGAACAGAAGGAGGGGCTGTCTAAGACAGACCTGCGCCGCATTATCGAGTCGACCCGGTGCATAGGAATCATTGCGCGACACGGGAAGGACGCAGCTGGCAAACCCCTTGAGAGCGAGTACTATTATGTGCCCGAACATGACGCGGATGAATCACGAAGATTTGCTGTGACTGATGGCTTGCGCAAACCGAGTCTTCGAGCCTGTCGAAAACAGCACAAAGTAAGTGTTATCATGCCAGAGTATACCCTGTCGTCATCTGAACTGTCGGCTAACTGCACTTAGCAATACTTCTGGAAACGTCCCAAGACCCCTTGAAGCCCGACATCCCTCGTCGCCTTGATATCACCTGGAGGCACCTGGAGATTCGACGCATCCTCGTGGTAATGTCGAATACGACCCTAGATTCAAGAGAAGATTTTGATGGACGCCACTTGAATGCGCCCCCCACCAATCGTCATACGATTCTGGATGATTTTGTCCTTCCCTGGTGGATGCTGATTCCCATTTTTCATTCACGTCGACCAATACCCGCCACCACCTTATGCTGTTGTTTGTTGATGTTGCAAGCATTGGTGGTGGCATCACGCGTACCTGCATGGCACTGGAGTTTTTGTCGACATTTTCATTTTGCTTTTTTGCCAAGATACACAGAAGTCGAGATCAGTTGTGAAGTTTTAGGGACACCGGGTTTCGAGGAGGAGAGGGAAAATAATGCATGTTTATTGGAAGGTCGTCTCGCGAGAGCATTTTGTCGACTCATCGGCCTAGAACCTGTTCTGCCTAGGACTTGTTTGGTGGCGGTACCTATGGAAGGTATCTTTCGTCCGATACTCAGGGTTGACGTCACTTGCAGGAGCTGCAGGCGCACCATTTCAAGAGATGAAGCATTGTGAGAGGAGGAAGATGAACTGAAGTTGACCTCTTGGGAGTGTTTTGCCCACCACCTTCTTGTCCGACCATGGTTGGAACAGTTGCTGGTAGTTGAGGAGAAAAGCCAAGGGGATATAGATGCGTCAACAAAAAGATTCTTGTACAGAGTATTAGTGGTCGCTGTCTGCTGCTAGCCACAGCTGTGTTAAGACTAGGTACCAAGACGGAGCCAGTTGTGAGTGGAAACACTGAATAAAAGGTCCGGCATACACAAAGAAACTAGTTGCGATCACTGGCGCAAACGGTTGATGGTAAAATTATATGAAGTAACAGGTATGCGCACAACTTGTGATGTTATAATGTGACAGTGGTTGTTTTTACAACCAAGAAGTGATGCGAAGGTTTGGTGGTGGCGAGTGATGTTTGGACCCAAGCTCGCTCCCCCTCCTGTTGATAGATAAGCCCAGCTCGTGCCTTATCGGTCGGTAGTCAGGTAAGGTTGGGAGCTACCCCGCACTCCATCGTTAGAACAGTTGAGCTAAACCCCGCACCCCCGCCCCCTTTTCTCATTGGATCCAACCTGCCAATTGCCTTCATCATCTGCCAGCAACAACATCCCTGGAACGACTTCCTTTTGATCAACAATCCTACAGTCAAGGAAAGAGTCTAGACTTGAGAAGCTGCAGATCTCACCTATGAAGACCTGAGAATCCTCCTCTCTATGTTCCGTTTGATACCTGTGCACCTCTAAAACACCATTATCTTCAATCGACCTATCACTCCTATCCTGACAAAGAGACTTTACCACTACTACTACTACCTACCACATTGTTCTGAATATCGCTGCCCGAGAAAGACTAAACCATCTTCCGAAAAACCCAAGACACAGAAACCCAGCTTTCAATCGATTCCAGAGTGTTCTCTACCTACCTATCTACCTACGTACCCCCGTAGTCAACAAACCACCACCGCCAACCCCTCAAAAAGAAGCAAGCATTGTTCACCCTCCAACCAACCAACCTACCATGGCTCAGTCCCAACCCACCAAGATCGACCTCAACTCCCTGACCTCGTCGGGCCACCCCACCGTGCCCCCCGCGGGCCCCACCTCGCCGCAGCTCGAGAAGGACGCCGCGCGCGCCATGAGCACGACGGACAGCTGGAAGCCGAGCCTCGGCGGGCGCAAGCAGAGCTACGCCAAGGAGGACCAGAAGCGCGCGATACAGATGAGCGGGCTCGGGGATGGCGACGGGAAGGGGAAGGGAAAAGGGGAGAAGAAATGAGGAAGTGAGTTAGAGAAAGAAGGGAAGAAGGGGGAAGGCGAAAGGGGAAATCTGATTGATGAGTGGGTGAGGGAGGGATTGTGAAAGGGGGAGGAAGATGAGAGAGGATTAGGAGATGGGCTAGGGGATAGGATGGAGTGAGGTTTGAGAGCCGACTAAGTCTACACATGACTGCGTTGACGAGGAACGTGGATCTGGCTAAGGGCGCAGACTCGATATGGAGCGGCGTGCGTGTGATGGGATGAAGGATTAGGCTAGGTTAGGGTGTTTGGTAGCCTACCTAGGTTTTGGCCGGTGACTGTTTTGATTCGATGGCGGTTATGGTAGAGCAGAGCAGAGCAGAGCAGGCTGTACACGTTGAACTCAACTCGTCGATGACTTGGTTGGGTTTTTATTCATCACATCATATATATACAAATTGACAAGACTTTACAGTTACACGATGCCTATGCATCATCAGCCTTGAGGTGCGGTGGTTTACATTACAACCACCTCTGGCCTATGGACTCAACGCTTCTTTATGCTAGTAAGTGATCAAGTAAATCCCTTGTCATGTCATGTCCTCACGATGCTTGCTGCCAGACTAGACACCGGAGATCGCGTCTATCAAGGGCGGATATCAAGTTTCAACGTCCCATATAGTAATATCCATGTGTGATAGAAATAGGTGAGACTTAGAAAGGGACGCCCTCGTCCCGCTTTCCGAGGACTACTCCTCTTCGGCATACAGCTAACTAGCTGTGCGCGAAGGTTCTGAGGGACCTCGTGGTAAGTCTATAGGATATAACCCTCTTCGATACAGTGGATGAGGCTGAAGTGAAATCGTGTCTTTTTAGCGTATGATGCAACATGTCGACGCCGTTGTGTCACACGCAAAAGGAGATTGTATAGATCATCAGTGCAATGCTGATGACAGTGTTTAAGCGATCTGTAGCACCCACGCCTGCTTCGGATGGCTGGGGGGTCGCATGTTACTTAGGACACATATCAGCCAAACAGTCAGTCAGTCCACTTTGACGGGCGAAGGAAAAGCGTGGCCAGCAATGAAACCATTAACAATGAGCTGCTAAGCCAGAGTCCAGTCGCCCCCCGGCCCGCCGGCTGGTATCTAGTTCTCCGGAATACACACATGGTGAGGAGCACTGGCAAAGATAGGGCGGATGAAAACACCCAAGAAGTCGGGTTTTGAACAAGCAGATGATGGCTTTTGGGGGGGGGGGGGGGGCTTCGTTTGCATGAGGAGATGAATTTGCCATAACCTGCTCCCTATCAGTTAACAGATACCCAGTACCAACCTCGTTTGTGTTATCTGTGCCGCCCTTTCTGATAAGTTTGACAGCCGTGCGCTACCGTAGCAGCTCGAAACGATTTTTTTTTTCGGTAGTTCTCGAACCCCCTTTTCCAAGGTTCCTCCACATCCCAGGGGGCCCCGCAAAGTTTCTCTCCCAGGCTCACAAACAGTCCCTGCATGGAGCTGCTATCTTTTACCTCAAGGCATTCCCAGTAAGTAAATATTGCAAGAAGGCAGCCCTGGCCTCTGGAGCCGGGTGATAGGAGACGCAAAAGGGGATGGATTATGGCAATGGTGAGGCGGAAGAAGCAGAAAGCAGCGATTCCGCGTACGTGGTCAGATGGCTCGCCCTTCCACTCTTCCTCGAATCAACAAGTGATATCTTCCCTGGACACCTCCAATGAAGGCGGTAGAGAAACCAGGCTTATGCCAGGTGATCGGCCGCTGGCCGAGGAACTTGATAGAGTTACCATACCCTTTCCGATCGAGCTCGCCGTTGTCGAGCCACTGTCGGATGTTGTCCTGGTCTGGCTCCACGATGCCGACGGCTCGACTGTTTGTGCCTGTCGGCCCCGGCTCTCGTAAATGCTCATGATCAGATCGTCCTAGACGACGAAGTGCGCGTTCGCACCGTGGCGAGAGTGTTGGCTGGGGCTATCCGGGAAAGGGTGCTCTGAGGTCACCGGTGAGCCAACATTCTTGTTTGAGGTTAGTGCGAATCCAGTGGCGTGGCTGTTATGAGGAGTTCAACTGCCTCGGATGTCTTGCAAGTCGAAACCATGATTGCTGATGCCTCTGGAAGCTTTTGAGAGTTATTATGTATGATGATTGTGGATTGTGCTGGTGAAGAATTGGCGCTCCTGAGAAATACTGATGCGGTGTTGATCCCGTCAACCGAGGTTCAGTCTGGGGAAGAACATGGGCATTTTTAAGTAAAGTCTGCACTGTCTGATCCCGTAGTTGAAAGTTTCTCTGGCATGCTAGAGACGTTCTATTTCTGTAGATGTTATTCGAGATTTTGCTGTTCAACTGTTCGGCGATATGCTCCGGGCAGAGCTAGCATTCTTTTACTCACTCTGTGAATCCTCGGCGAGACGGCCTATCCCCAGTGACGAGAAACCATTCTGACTTGCCAGCGGAGGCCTCGCCCCTTATTGATCTATCTCGCCCTATGAAGTTATTATTAAAATTCCTTACATAATGTAAATTATAGAAGGCAACCATTTATTATGGTTAGTACTAATTTTATCCAGGCCTCGTTTGCACCACCATAATGAACTCATAAATCCCGATTGTTCGGTGGGGAGAGCGCGAGGGAGGGAGTCAGGGAGAGATCATCGATGTCGGATAAATAAGATGACATTGCCTGAGCTGGGACTCGATGGGGGTTGTCGGTTGGATCAGGGATTGGGTTTATAGGTGTGGGTGTACTCTTTTGGGGCCGGGTGTTGTTCGGTTGTCAAACGTCAGTTGTTCTAAACGGTTGCAAGGTAATACGTCTCCAACTGGTTGGCACCGCAATACTGGTCGGCTCGCGGCTCACCAGCAGCTCATTATATGCGGAAGGCTGTAGGCAACCTCTCAACATGTGGCTAAGGGCCCCGGGACTGGGATGCTGAACTACCAAGCCCCTGAAACTCGAAGCACTTGAACGTTTGCCAAAGCATTAGATCACGAGTTTCTCTTTTTCAGACCCAAACTGATACGAAGCCAGCGACTAAGGATATGGCTAAGGATGTGGAATCAACAGCGCATCACTGTCTTCGAGATATGACTTGCGGTTTTGGGTACATTTACTTTGGATTCTTTCTATCCTTCTCATCTCCATTTCTTCCCAGTCTCCTTTCCCTTCTCGATATCGATTCCACGTGCCGGCTAACTCAATGCGACTCAAGGGATAATTGCCTCTCTATCCGTCATGTCAATCCTATCGGCGATGGACATCTCGGCGAAATCAACTGCGATGCCCAGCATCGTTTCTGATCTCGGGACCAACTCTGCCTATGTCTGGATTGCCAATGCATATTTTCTGACCATGACTGCCTTCCAGCCACTGTACGGCCAGGCCGCGAACATGTTTGGGCGCCGCAGTCTTACCCTGCTCATCGTCTTCCTCTTCGCCGTCGGATCCGCAATATCCGGACCGGCCCCAAACTATACTGCCCTCATCGTGGGATGCGTGGTGCAAGGCATGGGCGGTGGGGGGCATCAATGTCATGAATCGATATGATCGATGTTGCCCTTTAGATCACCAGCCACCAGCATCCCGCCCGAACGCATTTACGGACAGACGGAGTACTAAGTACTGTGTAATATGACGAAAACCTGATCGACAGGGGAGGGAGTCTTGGCGGGTTGGCGTGAGGGAGACTTACCGACGAGTCTTGATTTCGAAAATCGATAGGCACTTCCGCACGCCATCCGTGACGGGACTTCTGGAATGCTTCAAGACTGTATGAGGCTTCGATCTTGACATGCCGCAAGGGCCAGTCGGGCATGCATGTCTCAGCTCACCCCTCGGAAGCGACTGAAAAAGCAACGAAATGTGGCTGGCTGAATCTCAGCGAAATCTTCGAAAAGTCGCCTCCCCCCTTGCCCCAATTTCTCTCTTCACAAGCTCGAAACACCCTCCGCCTTCGAGTGTTCCTCACCTGCCCTAGGAAGCCTTCACTACATGTTTTTTATAGCGACCGCCGCATACCGGGGACTGCCCCGACAGGTGCCATCAACTCGCCATTCATTATATGGCCTCAGGCGTGTCGGCAAAGGCCTATCCAATTTCCAATGCTTTGGAACTAGAACAGGCGTCTGGTCAGCAATCCGAACCCGTGACTCTTTGAAACCTCACCCCAGGAGATGTGATCCGATGGCTGGCCCCAAACAGGCACATTATCGGAGGCAAAATGAGCGCATGGTGCAGAAAATGAACGAAAAGAATCAATATCCTATATGGGAACCATCATCTCAATCGCCGAGAAAAGGAAACCCGGGCGACGTTCTGGTCCTCCAAGATCGCCATAACGCCATGAGTGTACGGGCTGTTCCGCGTGTCTTCTTAAGGGATGCCTGCATCTGCGAGAAATGCGTCGATCCGTCTTCTGGGCGTAAGAATTTCTCCACTGCTGACATCCCCGAAAGGCTGTTCGTTGAATCAATCGCGACTTCGGAAGATGGTTGTCTAGAGGTCCGATGGGATGATGACTTCATGGAGAATGGTTCTTCGCACCTGTCTCGATACATGCCTGAGCAACTTATAGGCTTCAGTTTGGGTCCCAAAATTGTTCAACTCAGGGAGTCACCTACCATATGCATATCTCCCCGTCACGCGTGGAACCAAGCAACAATTTCCCGTGATAGTATGTCAATTTCAAAGTCAAGCACCTTTTCTCACCGTTGTCTTTCTACCCTACAGAGCTTGAATAGCCGAGTATATGGTTCTACTTCTGACGTTACATTGCCGACACACCTACGAATCAGGTCATTCGGAATCTAGATTGATCACGCTAACGATAGAGGATATAGTGGCGATTGTCACGTATGAAGACTATGTGGCCGGAGGCGAAGCTCGCAAGCGTGCGCTGGCAGGTTTCCACCAACACGGGCTGTTCATGATTACACAACTGCCTAATGCGGAGCATTCTCTACTGGAAGTGGCCAAAATGGTGGGTGAAACCAGAGGAGGTCGAATCATTGAAGGCGACTTCAGCCGGCCGGCGCGAGCCAGCACTGATCGGGTACGACTCCATACGCCCCATGCAGCCTTCGCGACCACACCAAAGCTCAAGTTCCTTCACTGTCTCGAAAATACTTGTCAAGGCGGCGACTACCTGTTTAGCGATGGATTAAAGGTTGCGCTGCAGATGGGGATACAGGAGCGGGGGCTTTACGAAAGCCTTACACCAGCCACTGGACAGAAACTCTTGTACACCTCCAGATTTTTGTCTTCATTGTCCGCCTACCCCTGCAGTGAACACATAATATATGAGAAATTGGGCAGTAGCCAAATCCATGGAATTCATTGGGATCCCGCATCGCAAGACCCAGTACAGACGTATAACTTTCTTCCAGATGACAAAGCGCAGGTGGTCCTCGCGGCAATTCGATCATTCCAGAACAAGATCGAAGCATCAGAGAACATACTGCGTTTGAGATTGGAGCCTGGCACTTGCATTGTTCATGACCCTGTCCGAGTCTGTTCCGGACGAGATGAGGTTGTGCCAACGGGATCATGGAGAATGAACCATGTCTACATGGATGCAGAATATATAGGTATGGCATATAACTCATTTGGGACGACTCTCCGGACACGTCAGAAGAAAGCGGAACAGATCGACGAGGAGTGGGATTATGCTCGAAAGCTTCTTCAGGACGAGAAATCTACTTCTGACGATAAGGTCTAGTGTGTGTCTGGCATTGGACATATATGTACGTGGAAACTCTTGTATTTCAGGGGGATACTGGGCAATGGGTCCACCCTAGACAGAAAGGCAAGGGGCGTACAACTGTCCCCTATTGCACAGCGAGAAAATAAGGATATCGCACTCGGGGAGGAAACCTGGGCGGTGCTGGCGCAGCTACGAAACTTATTCATCGAGACAAGACATACGCACGCCCCTTTTCCTTCAAGACGACTTTTCCCAGTGCGCCCGGACGTGATAGACAAAATCTCCATCCACATACCTGACATATCATACGTGCCACAGAGGATCATCATCATCGGGGAACATTTACTATACCCTTACACCCAGAAAGCCGCAAGCCCGGAGGTCCAAACCAGTGCTTCCATAGCGAACCCCCCTATTCACGCACTCAAGGCCCCAACCGGCCCCACCTCCCTTCCTCACACCATCTTACCCTCAGCCCCCGCCGAATCCAGATCCAGATCCAAATCCAAATCCAAATTCGTACCACTCAAGCTTCTCGCAGAATTCCTGCTGCCACCACCGCTCACGCTCCTACCCGCGCCCTCCTTCTTCTTCTTCTTTTTCTTCTCGTGCCGATACGTCACGTGGCGCCAGGCGAACAGCGTCAGCGCCGTGAGCCCCAGCGACAGTACCGCGAAGATCCAAATGTACTGCGACACGACCGACTCCCCGGCCCCGGCACCCCAGTTGAAGAGGTCCATGGAGAATATTGCCTGTTTTTTTTTTGGGGGGGGGGGGGGGGGGGTAGGGTTAGTGAAGGCTTGGTTAGAGGGGAGGGTTGGGGGGGGGGGGGGGGTAGTTGGGGAGAAAGGGGAAAGGTGAAAGGGGGAAAAGGGAAACAGGAGGAAAGGTGAAAGGGGAAAGGGGGAAGAAGGGGAGAGGAAGGAGGTGGATTGGTAAAAGGGGGTGGGGAGGTTCTGGCGTTGATACTGGGAATCAAAGGGGCCCTAAGCGGGATGAAAGGAAGAATGAATAGAGAAGAGCAAACTTACTGCGACGCTGGAAATTGGTAGGTAGATCATTGTCAACAGGGCTATGGATCGCATCTGTGTCCCTTCGCGCTTGGTTTCCATGGCAAGGTTGGTGTTGGCCCGGGCTATCTTGGTATTGAGGTTGGAATCGCGTTTTGCGATGTCGTTCCAGACCTACAGCGTGTGTTAGTCAAGGACATGAGTAAGAATTTCCTAGCCATGGGAGGCGCTCTTACTGTCTGCATGGCGAGAGACGTATTGCTTTGGATCATATCACACTCGTCGATCTTATCGTCGTACTCATCGAGGATCTCAGCCAATCTCTTCTTCATCTGGATCCCGACCTTCTTCAACCTGCGCCCCTTCTGGGGATCCGCACGTTCTTCAGCCCCCTTTCGCGCGGTAAGCCGACTACTCCCCAGCCGGTCTATCTCCGCCACCAGCTTCGCCACCTGTCGCTTTACCGCCCGGATGTGATCGGCCAGGCTCCGGCTCTGGAGGCACAGCGACAGGTTCTCCTGGGTCTTGGCGCTGCTCATGTCGGTCCGCGGGTCCCAGGAGCGGCCGCCGCCCTCGAGGTGCTCCGACTTGAGCGTGAACCGGTCCAGCAGCTGATCGACGGCGGCCACGAGCCGCTCGCGCTCCAGCTCCGCGAAGATGCCGACCGTGAGCAAGGGGTGTTCGACCTTGTCCCGCGCCATGTGGACGCGGCGCTCCACCTCGACCATCTGCTGCCGGCTGCAACCGAAGAAAACGGCGAAGATCGTCTGCGTGCTCGGCGTGTAGGTCACGGTCACGGCGACGTCATCGGGTAGATTCGCGGACATCCTGGCGGTGAATGCTGAGGCGCGGCTTCGGTCAGTATTTCGGTGCGAATGTGGGTAGAGAAATCGTGATAGACAAGAGCGTCACTGACATGTTCTCGGCTGTGCCGAGGTCGGCACGGTCTCATGAACCGACGTGAAGCAGGCCACTTGTCTTGAGATGACCCTGATTATGCTTCGGCTTACATGGAAGGCTCTGCAGAGTCTCTGCCATGTGCCTCTTGTCATGGACAGATAGGAGATAGGCGACGGTGCGCCATCGAATACAGGTTCGGCCCGGCTACAGAGTCTGTCCATCCCTCGTCAAAACGTGTCTCAATGAACAGCATGATTAGTTGTGCTTACATCACGTACACCCCTGCTTCGAGTGAGGAGTGATTAGGTATATCATCGAACCAGGTCTCCCAGTCGTTCTTGTTCCAGATAATGTCTTTCACCACGCTCTGCTCGGATAGTCAATAATCATCGTCGTGGAATTTATTGTTGTATGGGCCATCTCACTTCATCCGTACTCAGCTTCCTCAATGACACTGTCGCGCGTTCCTCGAAATCGAAGTTTTTCAGGTCATGGGCGGACCATTCGGCATCTTCCACGGGCCAATCCATAACGCCCAAGGGGCTCTTCTCGTCGATCTGGGTCGACGAAATGATGTAACATATGGTGATTGAATTGTGTCGTTTATTCCCCCATCGTTTTCGAGGGCCTGCTGGTGCATCAAGCCAGGCTCCTAACGCATGGCACGAATGAAGCAGTTTGCCTTGGGGAATATGCTCGCCCTACATGAGAAGGCATTGAACCTGGCCTATGTCAGGTTGACTTGCATACAAGACCTTCCGGCTTGATCAACTATCGTCTCTGCCTTGGTGAAAGCCCCGAAGAACCATGCGAGAGCCCGCAGCAAACGCCCTGGGCAGTAGCTAGCTGAAAATGACCATACCGCTTCTAGGCGCTGCAGCTAAGCGGGCATCAGTGTGCCTTCATGTATGCATGCGTTGTTCGTTGAGATGTGGTTTGCCGAAGAGAACCATTGGTCAGTTCCCTGGCTGCATGACCAGGGTCGATCGAGGGAGCAGGGCTTCGACCGCTAGCGACCGTAGAATGTCACCCTTCTTCGCGGGATATGTTTTTCCACATTGATCATAACCTCTTAATTTCTACGCCATCCCACAGCCTGCTTTTTTCATTCACGATTTCACCGTAGCGCTCTGTGAGCCCCCTATTCGATTCCCGGCCCGAATCAGCTGGCATGGTTCTGCGCCGCCGCCTGCGACAGTGCGGCCCAGTCTCGAGACGAAAATGTTGAATGAAACATCGGGGCCGTCACCGACGCCGCTGCCGCCGTCAGGGGGGCCCGCGGACCTGTACGAAGTAGTCCTGAGGCAGAAATACAACGACCCAAGGAAGCTCAAGGCTATTCTTGATGATTCTTATGGCTTTGGGAAGTACAGAGTCAAAGTACACGATCACTGTTCTTCGCATCGGATCGGTATACTGACTTTGATGCCTAAGATCCGAGCCAACCGGTACATATTGATGCTGCCGCAGCACTTGGGAGAGGTAAGCATACCATGGCCCCTCCCCTTTTCTCCTGGGGGGCCTTTTCGCACTCATATATAACTTGGAAGTATTGTTACTAATGATCATCGTCATGTAGGATCAAATTGCAGAGCTAGAGCAGAGTATTCGAATCCATTACCGCGGCGAGGCGATCGACCGATGAAACCGATCGACTTTTGAAGTACTAAGAGGCCTTTAAGATTCGATATAGAACCAGGCTGCCATCCATTACGTGTTCACTGGTATCCTTCCGTAGCTGTCAGGGTGAAAGAGCATAAGGGTATCGGATAAACAAGATCAACACCTTCAACTCCAATAAGTACAATGCCCAGTGCGCCATTCTATGACCATCTATCGGCACACTTTCTGCCTGGCAACATTTCCCTCAATGGCTTCCATCTACCTCCTTCACAGTGTCTTGGCAAAGAGCGCCGTGGTGGATCAATGGCGACCTACAGGGCGAAGGTAGAAGTCAGGGTCGGTTTCGCAAGCCCTTCGAAGTGTATACATTTTCCGCGTCAGAAGGTCCGCTCGAATCCTCTTGTCAGATAATGGATGTAGCATCTCGTCTTTTATGAAGTCAAGGAGCTCTCTCAAGTATAAGCTGCAGATTGGGTCATCACGAAGTGCGCATATCCAGCCGTCAACGCTCGCTTTCAACCGGGGCCTCCTGCCGTCGCTGCTGATCTCGAAGAAGGTATCCACTTCGAAACCGTGTATGTCCTGGCCTGCTCTGATGCTTGGGAACTCGGATTCTACATCTTCGAGGCCCCGGAGGAACCATGTGATGTATTCCAGTAGAACACACCCAAGACTGAAGACGTCGGAGGCTCGGGATATTGACCCACCCTTCACGTCGAACTCAGGGGATCGGTATGTTGCCGTACCGCCGATGTTTTGAGGGTTCTGCTTCGACCTGGATACTTGGGTATGCAACCGGCCCAGCCCAAAGTCAGAGAGAGCCAAAAGGTCAGGCTCGTCGTTATCCGAGCGGTTCTCCGGACGAGGGCGGAACCACAGGAAGTTGTCCGGTTTGATGTCCCCGTGGCGGCCATACAGATCCTGGTCGAAGTCGGCGCTGTTCAAGGACCGGAGAGTCTGGCCGCGTTCATTGTGGACGCATTGGAGCGCTTCGCAGAGCTCGTGGAATTGCCGAGCCATCCACCGGCAATGGTCCAACCGCCTGACGAACCTCTGATTCTTCTTCCAGAAGTCTTTAAGGGTCCCTTCCGCCCAGTCGAACAGCAAGTAATAGCTCGGGCCCTCCACGCGCGGGTTGTGCACCTCGAAAGTGGCGAGGAGCTGGATCAGATGCTTGCTCGACTTTCTGACCGAGTATTTGTCCATGGAGAACAGCAGAGACGCCAGCTCCAGGTTGAAACTCTCTCGGTCGTGAGAAGTGAGCTTCTTGAGTGCGAAAAGCCCCTCCGGATGACGTAACTGCCAGAGTAATGTTAGCATGGTAATCTTTCTGCCTCATCGTAGAGGGGCTACTCACGCCGAAGTTACCGAAATCGTAGTTGTTCCGGTCTATCGTGATTTGGTAGACATCACTGAAGCCCCCGTACTTATTGATGGCCGGCATGGACGCCCGCATAAAATCAGGGTCGAGGCCTTTTATAGGCTCCTTTTTGTCGATCTTCCTCACGACCTTCATTGGAAACACGTCGCCGGCATCCAGGACATAGTGGGAATGTTTGTCGCCAGGGCACTTGATGAACGGGGCAGACAAGCTGTAAGACCATGTAGAGAAACGCTGACGGTCATCTGCGCGCCGATATTCATTGACGATACGATGTTCCCTTCCATGATATCGGCAGAACAGCCGTGCACTGCCTGAGTCGCCTGTCCTTCTGGTCAATGGGAGACAGGCATCATTCAGCCCGTCTGCCATGTGTTCATTGATATACTTGAACTTGTCTATAGCAATAAGCACAGCTAATAGCTTCAAGCTGGGAGGCGTAGGTGGTGTTTTTGACCCATAGTAGATCTTGTTGGCTAATGCGTCCCCCTTTGACTGGTCGTCCAAGGGGCTCAGGCCCCGCACAAGTTGTCGAACTTTCATTGGTGTAAGTATGTCTTGGAGCTTGCCCCTCGGGATATAAGATTTGTTATCGGGATCCAGGCCACACGGAATTTTTGCGTAGTCAAGCTCGTAAGCAAGATCCTCAAGAAGGCGACCTAGCTCATCGCTTAGCACAGGTCTCTGGGTTCGAAAGGAAACGCATTGCCGCCCAAGCTTGGCTTGGTCATGACTGAGCTCCTCGCCACGATACAATAGTTTCCGTACTCTTTTTGGATCATCCAAGCCCAGTTGTTTCGGCTTGCTACCCATTGCGTCCACGTTGTAGACCAGTGGCCTATCGCGAGTTTCCCCAGTGGTCGTAGGCACCCCAACCAAGTAACTAGAGACAAGCGAGGGGGCGAATGAAAAACTATTGGCGCATAGACAGTACACGTCTACTTAATGCACCCTCTCAGGCAGCTTCAATGGAAACAGATGATCACGACTATGAGTGGTTATCTGTAAAGGAGAAGTGTGGAATCACAGCGAGGGCGAGAGTCTGTCTTCGCCCCAAAGCCATTCTTTTATGATTCTACACATCATAGAGCCTCATTCGGGGACGAAGGAAACTAGGCTCCCTTCACACTGGTTGCCTTATAATTCTAAGGCAGCCTACTTGCATGAGACTCTGGTAGATAGGTGCGCGACCTACACACTTAGATAACTACCTGGATACCTAGGCGGGGATCGTCCGATGCTACTCTGCCTTGGTGCTCGGGGTGGTAACAGACTTCGCGCGGTTGCGTACCACAACCCCGTGGAAAATCGTATGCGTAGGCACATAATGGTTGATGAGATCGTCACTGGAATTCTGCCTTGCGTTATACCTCACGTTCAACCTGCTCGGCCACATTCACGCGAAAACGACGAATTGGATTTATACACGTGCGATGCAGCCGATGTGCCGCTCAAGGCATACTATATTGCATTTGCTCTTGCTGAGTCGGAGCGCTAGGCATATTGGAGGGCATATTTTTTCGGGCTGGGCCTGCAGGTCCAATGGTCCCAAAGCTTTTGAGTGGCTGGCGGAGAAGAGGGTTGCATCGAGATGGGTATCACCACAAACCACAGCTTACACCGAAAAAAAAAAAATGTGTCGGGATAGGTTAATACACTTTGAGCTTGAGGAAACCTACGAGGCCATCAGGAGACACCAAGAAAGCCTTGAGAGTTTTATAAAATAGACTGGGTGATCAGAAATCTTGGACAAAAAAGTTTAAGGCATCAGTCGTAATAATATCGTCACACTCGTACTCACCGGGCCATCTCTGGGGTCCAACTAAGCGGAAGCCAGGACGTATCACACACATGTAAGCCAAGGTGGCATCCATTTTCAGAGAAGGCGACTCAGCACCAAGCAGCGGTGAAGAAACCTGTATATAAGAATCGACCGCGCACCATATGCACACGACTGATTGCCTCGTTCATTTCCAGCACAGCCTCGACCGAGTCAGTTCCGAATTTTGCCAAGAATGGCTGTGCCCGAATCGAGTCATAGCTCCCCAGCTGCAACAAGCACAGAGCTATGTCACGGAAGCACGAGATCTATAGTGATCCCTGCATCACGTGTGAGCTCCGGGAAGCTTAAGGAGTACCTCGATAGGGAACATCCGGGCCAATGGTCGGTTCAGGTATGCTTCAAGCTGACTTAACTCATCGCCTTCCTGTGTACCTTGTGTCACATACACACATACACACGTACACAATATCAGAAGCTGGCTTTTAGAAGTGGCAGCATTAACACGAGAAAAGTTGAAGCAGGACGAGTTCAAGGTGACAATTCGGGGACCGAGTGGCCACAAGAAAGTAAGTCGACAAAGAAACGATACATCTATCTATATGCGGAGACTCAATCCATACCTAACCTCGTCGATAGTCACCGCGTACCAAATTACGATGATAACCGTGGTATGGGGGAAGGATGATAGCTTTCTAGATGACCACTCAAAGCCGAGGATACCGAACGTCGCCGGGTAATACGAGAACTCATGTACCCATTCCAGCTTGTTCCAAGCGGTGGTAAAGCACATGAGACCGTAACCTGATGACACTCACTATCAGAAAAGACTCGTTGTGATACATAATTTAAATGAAACTCCTCGAGAGACACTATTAAATCAATGAGACTATATTATATAATCTTGTCTTTTCATAATATAGACTGACTATATAATCCTCGATTTTATGTCTCATCCTTCACTCTTAACCATCAACCAACAATGCATTTTCGGAGTAACTTATATTTGAATTTACTACGAATGACTTAATCTCGAAAAGCTCCGGTTAACCTATCAGTTTCAAGCGAATTAAAGTCGATTTTGTTTCCTCTTTCTTTTTTGGATGCATTGTGCCCAGCACTACTTTATGACCAAACTCGGTACCACGAAGGGTGAAAAGTCTACTTCATTCAGTATAACTCCGAAACGCCACCTGGATAACAGTAGTAATAACGCACACAACGAGTCTTTGAATCAGATAGACTAAATTACCTCAGGTCCAAAGCGGTCTGCAATGCCTTGGAGAATGTCTAAACCATAAATGAACAGTCACAATATCAGGAGTTTGGTTTTGTTATGAGCAGCCAGTATTTCTCATGTAATGAGCTGCATGCAGTACCGAAATAGGTTTCAGGGGGCAGTAAGCTCTCACTCTCGTTGAACAATGCAATTCTCATAACCACCAGAACCGTAACCAGCTTCAAGTAGCAGTCATGAAAGCCATCATGGATAATCTTCCACCAACAACTATCTTATCGTCACTGTACCCGTTGCATAAGAGCCTTAAACGACCGTGTCAACAGTCACCCTCATATGTGACTCAACGTTACGGGCGCTCGACGAAGGAATGAAAATTATGGTGTCAAAGAGCGCTCCTGCCCACTCATTGTTCGATGGCGCAGCAGCTGGTCCTAATGTACTGTTTCAAAAACTTATTGCTGACAAGACCAGTTACTGCAACGGATGAGAGTCACGGTCTTCATCTGTGTGGACCTACTTAGTCAAGCCCTCATAAACGGAGTATCTCGACAGCGACTGACTGATATGATCCAGCACGGAATCAAGAGAGCTATAAACATGTCGGCGGTTAACTACGGAGCACAGTGACACGACGATGTGAGTCAATGGCCTCTCTGTCAACTGCTAGATACTGCTGCCAAGTTATGGGAAAGCGTCAACTGACTACGTGACTGACTACCTACCTAGCTAGGAAGCTATCTGCCTCATCCTTCAGACCTGATGGATGCTCTCGCGGGTCCCGAAGAGCAAAATACGGAGACGACCAAATGGATCCCATCCCCGACCACTTCTTCACTATAGCCCAGAACGAGTCCGGTCTCAACATTGAGGCCTTTTTCCCCCTCCAGAAATGTCCGAGACTGCGATGATAACGGGGTCCTGATGGGGGAGGTGCAACTCACTCTTGGACGACAAGACAAGACAATTGTCGCAGACTGCCTGTTTGGGCTGTAGTTATTATCACATGGAAGCACGCCCGTGGCTCCACTAACTACCCCTATTGCGTCGGCGCGTGCGCAGTCCAGTGCGAGAGAACGCCAAGGAGAAGC
This sequence comes from Xylariomycetidae sp. FL2044, assembly GCA_022376275.1. NCBI lineage: Eukaryota > Fungi > Ascomycota > Sordariomycetes > Xylariomycetidae sp. FL2044. Next base: position 849,516 of record JAJNOH010000003.1, on the reverse strand, counting down.
TGGCAGCCTGGGACTCGAGAACATTTGACATTGACACGTTTTACGGATGACGATGGTTCGGCGCACGCCTGCCTGCGAGGCCTGGAGATATCCCCCCATGTTGCTGAGCCATGCACTTCGTGTGGTGGTGAACCCCTTGATCAGCCAGACTTGGAAGCTTTGGGTCTCGGCGAGGTCGGAATTCGGCCACAGACTTATTATGTGCCCCAGATATCGTATACAATTAGCTAGCTAGCTAGCCAGCTTGGTCATGAGATACCTACCTACTCAGGCGTCCTCCAGCCGTTGTCGCCCTAGAAGAAGAGAATCTCGTCGGGCCCGCACCCGACATGTACGCTGCCGCCGGGGCCAGCAAGGGATAGGGGATAAAACCCCGTGGCGGCAAGGTTGCCGACGGCATACTATGTACTGATGAGGGAGCGGAGCCAAATGACGACAGCGGGTCCTGCGCCCACGACGGCATGGATGTATGGTGTAGTTGTACATTAGACTAGTATGATTCTCAAAGCTTCCTCGTCGCTGCCCGGCTGTTTGTTCTATGGGCCTGTCAGACTCGGTTGGATACCTCTCGCCCTATACGAGATACCCTGCGATGACGGTTGGGTACTGAGTATCTATTGCTTTCGTGGTGATTACAAAGCGGAGAGAGAGAGAGACGCTTGTTGGAAGAGAGGTTGGTGTATTGTAAATAACTTCCCAACAGGGGATAGCCTTGCGGGGGTGGCTTCGGCACATTCCCTTTAACCTATCACCTATCTATAATTCCTTTATTAGGTTCATGCAGGGTGTGTTGGTTATTCACTTTCCTTTCCGCGTTAGACTCTCTTCTCTTGTACTTGTAGTTACATTTCCCCCATCAGCTCAATGCGCCCCTTTCTCTGGCGGTATTGCAACCCCAGGTACTCCGTAGATTCCCCTCGTTTTTCTATCCCTTGATTTACGGCCCTACGGTTTGACGCTCTGCCTGGCTCCTACGCGAGTTCAGTAATCTAAAAAATACCATAGGTCTTTTATGCGGAGATAAGCGAGGGGTTGACCGGGCTGTGGCGTTGCTACTCAGGTATCTTGAAGATTGGGACTACGAAGTACCGCTGAAGTGTTTAGAGTCTACACCTTTGAAGACTTACACACGGCCTTGTTGCATGTCCAGCCATTGCCAAGTAGAGGCTAATAGGAATAAAGCAGGACACGCCATGTTGGGAAGGTAGGGAAGAAGAATAGGTGTGATGTGGACTCCATACCGTGGACTATATCCTTCCCATGCTGCCATGGACTGGAGATTTATCGGACATAGAGAAAGGGGAGGGGGGGGGACGGTTGTGAACGCCTTACGTTAGATTGTTATATGTTAGATCAAATCGCATCGGATGGTTTAAGCTTAATACCTTAACGTATCGGCATGGGGCATGGAAGTGTGCCGTGATAACCTGTGACAGGGGGGCCAAGTCCCACGCGAGGTCGCAGCGAATGCAGGTCCAAATCGGCCTGGGCCCCCTTGGCAATTAACCTCTTCTCTTCTTTTACCACCTAGAGACGGGCGGACCATGGCTCCTAGGATCCTCGGCGGCTATATCACATATTGTTCACTATTATCGCCGGCTTCCAGAAGAAACGATCGGCAGTTTCGCTGCCAACGTATTTGGCAACCCCTGACCAGTTTATCTAAGGTGAGTAGTGGTGCAAAACGCTGTTTTTAATAGGTGTACGTCTGGGTGTGCGAGGGAGGAGCGATTTATTAGTGTATCCAGGATTAGGACAATTCTTCAAAAGAATACCTAGGCAAGATTTCCATATTGCCTAATTGAATTATACGGCAATACCTAGAGAAATCCGCTAAAGATATCCTTATAAAAGATAAATGCATATATCATATAGGGCTATCTAAACATGAGGGTGGCTCTAAAGTGTTTTTGCACCACTAGTCGCTATGGTCCGCCGTACTTATCGCGATTCGCGCCGCCGCGCCGGTGGGCTGAGCAACGAGGTCTGTCTGTCTGTCTGTCTGTGTGTGTGTGTGATCAAGGCAAGCAGTCAAGTTACCTTCTCATGTCGGCCACCACCGCCTTGCATCATGCGGATGAGAGGTGACAATTGCCCCAGGTCTCTGGGGCCAGAGTCAACATGGGGCCAGGATGTGATCGTTGACTTGCCGCATTCGATGACCCGATCCGATGGCGAGATCCTGGGCCGGACTTGGCACGCTGACAAACCGCCCAGCGCAACACAACACAGCATGATACAACACAACCGGGTGTGGACACCTTGTTTATGATAAGCCGGTGCCATTCTTATCTCTACTTCCCTCCTTCCTACTGGGCTATACGCGCCGTGACATCGCCGCTCGCCCTGTCCTCATAGCCGTCTTTTCCAAACTGGCCTTCCGGCCCCCAAGGTGACATCGCGTGGCGCATGTCTCCTCGAGCGCCATACGAAGACCGCCCAACTGATAGGTAGGCGTGAAGCTCGTGGTCGATTAGGAAGGAGGATTTCGGTCACGGCTGGTGCCATGCAAGGCTAGATTCTGGACGGCGGCGACAACACGGAGCGTGATACTCTCACTACGACAGGACAAGTCGGGATTAGGCAGGAGGACTTCGGCCACCATGGATGGAATCAAGGCCCGGCTCTGGACATCGGCGACAACATGCGGGTGACGCCTTTGTGACATCAGAGTCCGAATAAGTATAAATAACCATGGATCTCCTTGTCATCTTGTCTGGAAGTTTTCAGCAGCAGCAGCAGCATCAGCAGCAGAAGCAGCCTCCTCGACGCATCTTCCTCGCTATCTAGCCTTCACTCACAACATCCAACATTCTTTTTCCACTCCCCGTGTTGTCTTTAGAACGCTAGACATGGAGCTCACCCGATTCCTCGCTGCCCTGGCAGTCTTCCTGCCCCTGGCCTACGGTGCCCCGACCCAGGCCGCGACCAGCCTCCACCCCAAGATCCTCGCCGCCATGAAGCGCGACTTGGGCATGGACGCCGAGCAGGCTACCGCCCGTGTCGCCCGGGAGATCCAGGCCACCGAGGTCATCGACCAGCTCAAGAGCTCGGCCGGCAGCTCCTTCGCCGGTGCCTGGGTCTCCGAGGATGGCGCCACCATCAACTTCGGTGTCACCGACGCGGCCCTGTCCGCCGAGGTCACCGCTGCCGGTGCCACGCCCGTCGTCCTGGCCAACAGCTTCTCCAAGCTCGAGGACGCCAAGGTCGCCCTTGACAACATGGACATCGACCAGCCCGCCACCCTGAGCACCAGCGAGAGCTCGTCCTCGGGCATCGCTGCCTACTACGTCGACGTCATCGCCAACAAGCTCGTCATCGAGGCCCTCGCCGACAGCACCGCCCACGCCGAGTCCCTCGCTGCCACCGTCGGCCTCTCCGCCTCCGAGTTCGAGGTCAAGACCGTCGCGGAAATGCCCACCACCCTCGCCACCATCCAGGGTGGTACCGCCTACTACATCAACCGCAGCGCCCGCTGCTCCATCGGTTTCACCGTCACCACCGGTTTCGTCTCCGCCGGCCACTGTGGTACCACTGGTAGCTCCGCCACCACCAGCGCTGGTGCCTCGCTCGGTACCTTCTCGGGCTCCGTCTTCCCCGGCAGCGCCGACATGAGCTACATCCGCTCCAGCAGCGGCAACACCCTCAGCGGCACCATCAACGGCTACGGCTCCGGCAACCTGCCCGTCTCCGGCAGCACCGTCGCCGGCGTCGGATCCAGCATCTGCCGCTCCGGCTCCACCACCGGTGTCCACTGCGGTACCGTCCGCTCCCTGGGCGCCACCGTCAGCTACGCCGAGGGCCGTGTCACTGGCCTGACCCAGACCAACGTCTGCGCCGAGCCCGGTGACTCTGGCGGCTCTTTCTACTCTGGTGCCCAGGCCCAGGGTGTCACCTCCGGAGGTTCCGGTGACTGCACCAGCGGCGGTATCACCTACTTCCAGCCCGTCAACGAGATCCTCTCCACCTACGGCCTTACCCTCGTCCGGTCTTAGACGACCAGGCGTGGCCCGTGGGTACCACCTGAGCTGAGGTGATTGTTGGGAGTGTTGGAGAAACTTTTGGAAAGATGTGTATCTATGCTTAAGTTAATATATAACATCTTTTCTTAAAACCCTATGCTTTGAATACTTATTGTCGACCTCTCGTGCTAAGCCCCTCTACTAAGCCCCTCTACGAATTGTGCACTGGCTCTGTAAGTTGCGAACCGCAAGGTATTTATTTGAGGCTTAGACACTCTCGTAGGACTCGGACACGGATACGGAAGCTTCATGACAGGGGGCATATGCCGTACTGATAGGGGACGACCCCTGCTCGTTACGCACGTTTCACAGCGACAAGGAGACGTTGGTGATTATTTTAAGCTTCGCTGGGCATGCAGCTTTCGTGTAGATGGTGGCTGACCTAGCAACGACGAGGGTTGATGTTATGTCAGGCACCAATGTATCAGCTACCTATGCTCAGCTCACATGAATACGGCTCTCTCTCTCCCCCTATATATAGATATATATACTTCGTATATCAATTGGAAAAGCCTCGAGATCGACTGCCTTCCGGCTAGTATAATAATTTCCAGTCAAGAAGCGTTCAATCCATTCTTCGCCTTCCAACATAGAATAGATACACCATCAGGTACTGAGGCGCCCCCTTGGATATCCCTTCAGGCCCTTCGCTAGTCCGTACCCCCGAGTCAGAATGCGGATCCTCAACACAGAAACATTCGAGCTACGGACAGCGCCTCAGGATTTCTTCAAAAATGAGGGTTACGCCATCTTGTCGCATCGCTGGATTGGGGCCGAGATCACGTACGACCAGATACAGGATTGCAGTCTGGAGCTCAGGAGAGCCGGAGATCGGCGGCTGATGTCTCCTCAATTAGACAAGATCCGCGGCGCCTGCATGACAGCGCGGCAACTAGGCTATGGGTGGATGTGGATCGATAATTGTTGCATCAACAAGAGCTCGTCGAGCGAAGAGTCGGAGTCTATCAACTCGATGTTCAGGTGGTATCGTGATGCCCGGATATGCATCACGTACCTTTCCGACGTCGAAATGGAAGCTCCACCTCTCCCGCCACGGCCCGGGTTGCATGCCGGCTACGGGCAGAACGGCAGCCGAGCAGTCTCACCTCACAGGACTAATTCAAACCAGCGCATCTTCCAGAGCCTGGACGGGCAGACACCCTCTGAATGGTTCTCCCGTGGCTGGACGCTCCAGGAGCTTTTGGCCCCGCGCGAGATGCGCTTTTACGATATGAACTGGAACTTCATGGGCACGAAGACCCAGCTCGCCCACGAGATTCAGGCGATCACCGGTATCGATGTCCAGTATCTCACGGGGGGGAGAGACTTCCGCCAGGCGTGTATCGCGACCAAGATGAGCTGGATGGCAGGGCGGAAGACCACGAGGGAGGAAGACGTCGCCTACGGGATGCTGGGTCTGTTCAACACGACCATGAACACCCAATACGGCGAGGGCATGAAAGCGTTCATGCGACTACAGACGCAGCTGGTCTCGACGGTAACAGACGAGTCGCTGTTCGCCTGGCGCATGCCGCACCCGTCGGCCGCTGACGCTTTTGGCCGCGTGAGCGGACAAGGGGTCACCTGGCACTCGGACGATTGGGGTATGCTGGCTCCCACCCCAGACTGGTTCAAGGACTGCGGAAACGGTAAGATTATTAAGGAAGAATAATCTTTCAATCCAGGGGGGACTGATTTCACTGACTCGATTGCTAGTCATGATCGAGGGCGGCCCACCGATCGTTCGCCCGAGCGACGCCTTCCAACTGACGCGCGAGGGCATGATCATTCCCGTGACGCGGCTCGACAACGGGATGAAGCACGATGCGATCTACGTCGCGTCGCAGCTGACGCTGGTGGGCGCGCTGCCGACCTACTACTACCTGATCCACCGGCAGAAGAACCAGATCATGGAGGGCACCATGATGCCGCTGAACTGCTGGGTGCGCGACGACCGGGGCAAGCTGGCCGCGGTCACCGTCTGCCTGCAGCCGACGTCCCGGGAGAACCTGAAGTTTAAGAGGAACGTGCAGAACAACCGGATGAAGCTGCGGAGGATACGGACCTCCGAGGTGCTGGTGAGCTACGAGTACAAGCAGAATAAGAAGATCATTGGCGAGGCGGTTATTTTGCAGCCGCAGTTGATGTACGATACCTAGGTGCAATCATAGCCTGGAGCATTAACTACATAAGCTCACTTGCCAACTTCACTGCATGTCACTATGTAGATTGGATTACCAGCGAAACGCGCATCATCCCACACTAACATTGAGGCGGAGAGGTTACATCCTGTGTTCTAGGAAAAGCAAAAGTACCCCATGAACAAGGGATAATGAAGTGAAAGCGTTTGCGCTGGGAAAACATTCGCATTGATAAACAGTTTCTAGCTCCTGAGTACTAAACAAAGAAAAGCAAAACGGATCGCACTCTCAGGGCAGACGCTAACTAACCATCATGATAACTCTCTGTGCACTGCACGCAGTGAAGAGGTTACTTACCTGAATACCCCTTCCCCTTTCCGCTTACACCTCCAGAAGCGAATGCTCTTATCTTACCTCATTAGCTCATGTCTTCGTTTCTTTCGTGTGGCCTCGCCTTACCAGCTTCAGGGATAGGAGGGTGGAACAAAGGCATATCACGCCTTGCGCACAGCCTCCTCGGCTTTCCAGAGTTCTAGCCGCCGCAAGTCGCGCATGTGCTTCGAGGGGGAGACCTCGTACGGCGTCACACTGGGACGGGGAGCAGCCGCCTCTTCCTTCCCCTTCTCGCTCTTGGCAGCGGGGAGGAAATCCTGCCAGTTCTCGGCGCCGGACTCCTCGTCACTCTGACTCTCACTCTCATCATCTTCGTCCTCATCATCGACTTCACCCTGCTGTGCCCCCTCGTGATGAGCCGCCGCCGCCGCCGACCTATGACCGCCAAAGCTCTGCGCGCCGAACCACCCGCAGAAGTTCTGGCCGTGCAGCGCCTGCGCGCGCGCTATGGTCTCGGAGAAACCGGGGCACAGCTCGAGGACCTCACACATCGGCAGGCGGGCTATGTGGGAGGGCACGTACACATATGGCTTCTTCATCCCCACGCGGACGGCGGTGCTTGAAGGGGAAGAAAAAGAAGAAGAGAAGGAAGAAGAAGAAGAAAAAGTCGTGCTGGGACCGCTTGGCATCGTCCTGCTCGGGAGGTCGTCCCAGCCGAAGCAGTTGCGGCCGAGACGCTGCTGGGTCTTACCTATCAAGTCAGCCAGGGTAGCATACCGGTCAAGCACGTCGCGAAGGGGCATCTGCGAGGCGTGGTAGGGGACGCGCGCGAGCTGGTGGGACCACGACTTTGTCTCGTAACAAGGGGTCGTGTGCTCGTGAGCCTCGAGAGCTTCGGCGGCGGCGGCGGAGGAGGAGGAGGAGGAGAAGGAGGAGGAGGGGGGGGAAGAGGAGGCGAGACGAGATCGCTTGAACATCATCCTAGAATCAGTCTCGTCGACCATGTCATCTGCATACTTGCGCTTACCTTGCGACTCGGGGTACGTGGCCCTGGCACCCCAGACTCCGGGGGTGGGGGGCTCGGCCCGGGTCGAGGCGAACTGTTGACTCATTGGTAAATGCGGGTGAGGATGACGGGGACGGAGAACTGGATAGTCTTGGGATGATGGCGATCTCACTTCGGGGTTCTGAGGCACTGTTCTTGTACCTCTTCGGGATAGGGTTGTGGTGGTGTTGATGTGGGTGTGGAAAAAGGATAGAAGGCCTGTTCAAGAGGTGGCGGCGCCGTCTCTTTTCAATGCCAAATCCTGGTGCATAGTAAACGGAACAAAGAGCATGGACGCCAAGTCTTCTTTGGAAGTTAAGACAATCGACATTGTATCACAGAACAATAGACCCCTGGTCCGCTTTTTCATGAAAGCAATCGGACAAAGAACCCCAAATGCGTGTCCAGTACCACACCCACTTCTTTCAACAGTAAGCGGAGCGTTCCGTGACTACAATATGATGGCATGTGAAAGAAGACAGGTTCCAGATGTTACAGTATCGTAGGTGTATCTCGAAGCGATTACCTCAAACAAAGGGACAGACTTTGTCGCCTTAGGCAGTGGCGCCATTGATCTGACCAGGGGCCGGATGGGCGAGGAGGTTCTTAGATCGATCAATGGCTATCCATCCGAGTCTCCCTTAAACCAGCTTCATGACCAGTAGCTTCCCATGGTGGTTTACAGTACTAATGGGGGTAATGGAAAAATATAATATGAGATCTAATTTATCAAAGGAACCACCATCTTCATTGAAGTCACCCATGGGAGAAAAATAGCGAAGCCGGTTCTCCTTAACCGCAGCCGAATGTCTTTCCCACCCCCCAACCCAGGCTCTTCTCTGCTTCCAGCAACCAATTGGAGCACCTGGGCCAGTCATGGCGCGTGGCTCAGCGGAGGAGATGTTTTGATGATATAAACAGGATGCCTGGCCATCTTCTGCGAGTTCCTTGGTAGGTAGACCCCTGAGAGTGCGTGGCCATACACCCGAAATACTTGGATCATTCCGGTAAAAGAAGAAAGAAAAAGGAAGAAAAAAAAAAGCAAAATACTAGAAGAGCTGTAATGGGACTTGGACTACCTACAAATGCAGGTCCCTTTACCTAGCACATCCTGGCGTTGAGTTGGGAATGATGAAGGATGAATCAGAATGATACAGAGACTACCTAGTTTCACGTGGTATTCCAATGGCTCAGCGAATAGTTGCCGTATCAATAGGAGCGATTTGTTTAACACTCTATGCATGTTGGGGGCTGTGTGATTTGCCGCGCCACCCACACCCCAGAAGCATTTGCCATACTGCAATCCTTGGTAGTTAGCACCAATCACAATAGAGCCTCATGCCCGGGGTGTATACTGACTGACAGACTGACAGACGTAATTTCAGCCCCCAACTTGCATACTGTTGATGCATTACGTTCGCTATGACTCGATAATCCCGTGAGATGGCGGTCAAGCGGGTGAGTCAGCTATATACATCCAACCAATCAGTTGTAATCAGATAGTAAGACCCCTGGATCATTTCGATTCCACTTACGGCGTATCTGCAATAGTCGTCAAGAGATTTCCGACCTTGAAGTATATTAGTCCTGCCTGTTGCTGTTTTGAGCCTTCAAAGAGCCCGAATAGTTTTCTTTTAAGATTATTACACTTTGACGATGTCACAATCCCAAGCTCTTCAAGTTCTGCACCTAGCCTGTGGTGTCTTGACCCCTCTGTTTGTTGCGATATTGATTGTCGTGCGTCGATGGCGTGACCGGAAAAAATACCACATTCAAAGACATCGTACCCTTCGCTCGGGTATTGTTGTAGCAGTTCTCGGTTGTTATATAGCCGAGATAATTGTGGTATCAACACGAGAGACGACAGTCTCCTTTTTCAGAGCACAGATATTTCATCTAGCTGCTTTGACGTCGGTCTGGACATTTCTCGGAGTTCGACGAAATCACGCTTTCAATGAAATAGGCCCAGCAGCTATCGTTAACATCATTCTCGAGACGCCGATTCCGATTATCTCATTACTTGGTCGTGCGCTAGGGCCAACTCAAACCATCCGGCTTACCATCCAGCTAACTCGGATCCTAATACTCGCTGTTCTATTTATCATCGAGTTCCGAGTCTCTCCAGCCTCTACGGGCTCACCAGATGAGGTTCAGCCCTTTCTGGCCGATGGAGAACGTGTCAACGGAGGAGCGCCATATGGCACAACGGAACCACTTATTCGCGCGCAGGATAACGACGATGACGGAAGCGACTCTGATGAGGACGAGGAGGAGGACAGTCACATGAAAGATTTCAGGACCAAGAACCTCCAAGAGAGCGGGGGGTGGTGGGGATACATCAAAGGCTTCTCGATACTCTGGCCCTATCTCGTGCCTCGCCACGACCGGAAAGTCCAGTTCTGTATCGCTGTCAGTCTTCTGTGCCTGGTAGCCGAGAGAGCTTTGAATATCCTGGTTCCGCGGCAGCTCGGGATCGTGGCCGACAAGGTCCTCGGGAGAGAAACCCCCTACGGGGATCTGGTCATCTGGCTTCTCCTCAGCGTCCTCAACTCCGGCTCTGGTGTCGGGCTCGTGCAAAATTTGGCCAAGGTCCCCATAAAGCACTTCTCGTATCGACAGATCACGAACGCCGCGTTCGCCCACGTCATGGGCCTTTCTATGGACTTCCACTCCGAGAGAGACTCGGCCGAGGTCCTGAAGGCCGTCGAGCAGGGCGAGGCCTTGACCGAGCTGATGGACACGGTTATCATGTATGTTGCGCCCCAGGCCATGGATCTCTTCGTGGCCTTTTGGATCCTCTACTGGAAGTTCAGCATCTATCCCGCCCTCGTCATCATGGCTTCCGTTGTCACTTTTCTTTCCCTCGAGGTCACCATGTCCAGCTGGAATACGCCTAGCAAGAGGCGCTTCAGGAAAGCCGAACGGGAACAGGCGCGGGTCATGCACCAAGCAGTCCAGGGGTGGCAGACGGTCTCGTACTTCAACATGTTCTCCTTCGAACGGGCCCGCTTTGGCAATGCGGTGGAGAAGCTATTGGGTGAGGATCGAGCCTGGCGCAATCGCGACGCCTGGAGCGAGGCGCTACTCGAGTCGCTGATCCCCGCGACGTTCTTCAGCCTGGCTTGTTTGGTGCTCTACGAGGTCGCCCTGGGGAACGCGTCCGGAGGTGACTTTGTCTTTCTCGCGCAGTACTGGGAAATCCTCATGTACCCCCTGAAGTACCTTTCCGACAATTACCGATCGCTCCTGACCGATCTCATTGGTGCCGAGCGTCTCCTGGAGCTGTTCCGGACCAAGCCGACTATTGTGGACCACGAGTTCGCGTCGGACATCGGGCCTGTTAAGGGCAACGTCGATTTCAAGAATGTCTCTTTCTCTTATGACAACCAGAAGCTGACACTCGAGGGTGTCAACCTCTCGGTCCGTCCGGGAGAGACCATAGCACTGGTGGGTGAGACGGGCGCGGGAAAGTCCTCGATCATGAAGCTTCTCCTCCGGTTCTACGACGTTACCGGCGGCAGCATCGAGGTCGACGGCCAGGATATTCGCAATGTCACCCTCAGCTCGCTACGATCCGCCTTCGGAGTCGTTCCACAAGACCCATTACTCTTCAATGCGTCGATACTGGAAAACCTTCAATACGCGGACCCGGAGTCCACAGAAGCAGAGGTAGAGGATGCGTGCCGCGCTGCCGCTATCCACGACAAGATCATGACTTTCCCGGGGGGGTACCAAACCAACGTCGGCGAGAACGGGGTCAAGCTCTCGGGCGGCGAGGTGCAGAGGCTCGCCATTGCCAGAGTGTTCCTGAAGGATCCGCAGATCCTCATCCTGGATGAGGCCACCAGTGCCGTGGACACGCACACTGAGACGGAAATTCAGAAGGCACTGGATCGATTGAGGACGGGCAGGACTACTTTTATTGTTGCGCACCGGTTATCTACCGTCGTTGGCGCCGACCGGATTATCGTGCTACATGAGGGTAAGATTGTGGAAAGCGGTTCACATCAAGAGCTTCTCTCGCGGAACGGGAGATACAAGGGGTTATGGACGAAACAGATCGCGGGTGTAGGGTAACAACACCCAGGTAGTTATCGTCGAGGTTGTTATGTGTAGCCATACAGAGATATGCGTTTTGGAATTACATTAAGCTTATGTGCAAGCTAAAGTCTTAAAATTTTCCCGTCAAGGGAGAGATATGGGCGAGTACCGACGTCGATACGTATGAGCTTCCGCATATTGTGCATTGAATCGTAAGCGGTAGTTAATTACCATGGTAGTGTTGCGCAATTGTATTGCACAAGGACAACAGTGGCCGAAAAAGGGCGAGAGAGAAGACTCCGTCTTACAGTAGTTACTTCTCAACAAGTCATGATTCTACATATATCGAAATCGCTTCCATTATCATTGATCTCAATATGACTCCGAACGCCAACACCAAATATCTACCTCTGAGGTCTGTTTTTTATGAGAAATCAGATCTAACAGTTGAAACGCACAAAGCCCATTGGCCAAGATCCATTACCAGGCGGTATGCCCTCCATCAACAATAAGATTGCCACCGGTCTGTTTGTACACGCTTGTCAGTATTTGGAACTATCAGGTGATAGCGCAGAAGCTGCGAGGAAACAGGGAACGTGGGATCCAGGGCTATAAGCGACGACAAAAGAGATTTCGACTTACCATGAAGCTGCTGGCGTTACTCAGCAAGAAGAGGGCAGCCCCTTTGAACTCTGTCGGGTGAGACAGACGACCCATCATGTTCTCGGACTCCCACTTCTCCTTCAGGCCGGGAATGTCTTGGATATTCTTCTTCACCATGGGAGTCATGATGTGGCCCGGGCTGATGCAGTTCACCCGGATGCCACCGGTGCCATCCTTTTTCAGGGGGGTCCACTCCATGGCGAGGTTGCGGGCTAATTGGATTACCGCCGCCTTGGACGAGTTGTAGACGGGGCAGAGCAGCCCCTTGTTGGCTATAGTGCCGGACATGCTGGCAATGAGGCATATGCTCCCTTTACACTTATACCGCATCATCTCACGGGCCGCGGCCTGCGCGGTCATGAAAGTGGCCCTGTAGTTTATTGACATCATCTTGTCCACGTCGTCCGGGCTGTACTCGATGGCCGGAGTCACCTGCTGGATGGCTGCCGCGGCTATGAGCCCGTCAAGATGCTGATGCTTAGCCGCGATCTCCTCCACCAGCTCTCTGAGGTGTTCGGTATCCGAGATATCCTGTTGTCGATAATGAAACTCCCCTCCCCATGCCACCGCTCTTTTCTCGGCTTCCTCCCACGCGGGATCTGGACTGTCTCTGCGGTCCAGGCAGTATACTGAGTGGCAACATTAATTTAAGATCAGTCTCGTCGGTGAACAGAAGGTCCGAACTCACCAATACCACCAGCTTCGGCAAGCCCTTCGGCAAGCGAAAGACCTAGGCCTTGTGCACCGCCAGTCACGATGAAGACCCGGCCTCTGAGATCAAAGTCGGCAAAGCGCTTGGCGCCGGTATGGGACAAAGGGTGGGGAGCGATCCCGATGGCGGGGTTTTCTCTTGGGTCGGGGGGGATCGGCACGGAGGTCATCGCGGGGGTTACACGCAGCCACCTAGTGCCGGTCGGTGGAATCCTCGGAACCCGTCGGCAAGGAGGTCGTACTCTCATGTAGATGGGTCGGAAGCCCCTTCTACCAAGCGCCTGGATCGTTCTGGGGGCTTTAGATGCCATGTCGCGATATGCGTATTATGTGTTGAGTGACGATGTAGTTGTATGTTCAAAAAAGACTACAAGATATAGCTTTTAAAAGTCACGATGGCTCATTCCAGACGCCCTGGGTTATTGTTATCCTTGTGTGATGCAAATTACAAAAGGCAACCATCTACGATTCCAGACGCCCCGGCTCTCTCGACTTACGAACTTTCTTTATACACGAACAACTCCGCCACAATGAAGCTGATCTTCCGGTTCGACTGTCGTCAAGTGTAGCTCACCTTTACGGAGCCAATGGTCCGGCATCCGATGACATTCTACACGATGCCGCCTCCCGCCAATCTGCCGCGGTGTTGGGCAGGATTGCGGCCCATCAACTCCGTAAGCATGACATAAGAGGTGAGGTGCGCGGAATGAGGTGTGTCCGCGGACTGAGATTCCGGTGGCACAAGACAGCCGGAGACGTGACAGGTGACGGACCATCGGTATCGGGGTCCCAGTTTTGTGACATCAACGACTTGTAATATGCCGGACGTATCGGGATACCATAGATAATGATCTACTCCAACGTGGCCCTTTTAGGTGAACCTCATGATCTTGCCAAAACTAGGGTTAGATCTTACCAAGACATCTGTCGCTTATTCACCAGTGCCTCCCACCTGTCGAGCAGCTGGTTAGCAGGTGCTGGCCAGGCTTTTAACCCTTCCCCTTCCCCTTTCCCTTACCCCTTTTATTCTTTCAAAATACAGCAACGAAAAAAACGCTTAATACAAGAATCCCATGGTGATATACGACCACCCTTGTAACGGGAGAAGCCTGGGCATCTTTTTTTACTGTTGCCATGGAGCCACGGGATTGCCACCCATGGGATTGCTACCCATCTGATAGCTACCCCGATTCCTTTTCTTACCCCTTTCTCATCCACGTCAAGCCCTGTGAGTTCTACACCTACCTACCCATGTACAAGGGTAAGCTTGGCCGGGCAGCTTTCCGAATCTGGAGTTGGTCAAAAACTTTTTACTCCATAGGTCTTGTACGAACCTTAATTCTTGGTCTCATTTCTTCCCCGCACATAGACGGGTGTGGGACCCTTCCCGCGCTGAAAAAAAAGGGGGAACATTCCGAACTATCATCTCTTGCTTGGCATACAGGTGGCCAGAACAGAATGTCGCGTCGCTCTTTTTGGGTGACTGTTGTCCATGTACAATGCGATTGCGCAACACCATCATGATTGTCTCCGGGTAAACAATAGAGTAATTACTTGAGGCTTAAAACTCGCATACTGCTGTCTCCCTTAAATATCAAGAGTTTAAAACCGAAAGACTTTTTCCTAACCCTCTTTAATTTATTCTTCGCTCGTGGTATACTTGCAAGATGCAAATGCTGCGCTCGTCGCAAGATCAAAGTACCAGACAAAGTTCAATTGACTAAAATATATTAACTGATATACCTACTTGTAATTAGATATATGCACCATCGCTATCCGTAATGTGTAATCGTATTATAAGTAGGTAAATGAGGGGCGTAATATCTTGATAGTTGTCTTGCGCAATTGCATTACACAAGGATACCAATAACCCAACAGGGCGAGATAGAACAATAAGGGTTACCATCCTCGGTCGAGGGCGCTGAGTTGCGAGTTCGTATTTCCTACTGGGAGTGGTGTTCCCACACTCTTTGCACTTGTTGAGGTCGTGTGGACGCTGTCATGCCCCGATGTTGGGCTTCACTGTTCCTGAAGCTTGTTCGGGGCCTCAATATTGTTGTCTTCTACCCTCTTCGTCCTGCAATGTGATCGATCATCCATCACCAAATTCACAAATGAATCTTCTACACCTAAGAACCAATTTGAGATGTAGTTTCTTCCATACACAGTATTAATTCCAAAACATCCAACTTCCAAGTGGGAGTCCGAAGCCATGATATGAAATTGGCAGAGCGTGACTGATCACAAGTTGATATAATCAGATTGTGGCATCCTACCTCTCAGTGCAAGTCAGGTGACTGGGTCAGCTGACGTGTTCAGACAAACAACCTACGATGTTTTTGGAAGGTGTATCAAGTACCATGCACGATGTGCATTAGTCTTGCTGATGACACTTCCTCCCGAGACAGAGTCTTTCCCCCAAACAGCAGAAAAGAGTCTAAAAGAAAAGCAACATCTGAAGATCGTCTCTTGGGTAAACAGAGTCGAAGCTAGCTTCCTGCTAGATCTAACTACGTCATCTAAGTGAATAGAGGATCGCTAAGATCCTTCGCATCATGGGCGAACGCCGATAGAACATCGCGACGATATGAGTTCTACCACTTTAGGCCGACTGGCGTATAAGAAAATCCGAATGTATAGGATTCAAAAATCCGAATGTAGTCGTAGGATTCATCAATGGCTATCTCGAGCGTAGCAATTACATGTACAGTATTGTCGATTGTTGATGGTTCTTATTTGACGCAACTACCACATAACCTACATCAAGGCAAGCGTTCAATAGATGTGCGTTTCGGGAAGACCGAAGACACAATCCCCTGCTGCAAGAGACATCCACCGAGAGGAGAAAAGCAAGATTCCCAGCGCGTCGTCAAGCTCGGGCAGCGGGACGTGCCATTTGTAAGCAGTTACCCGCGGCTTACACATCGCCTTAATCAGCTCGGGACACCTAATTAGCACCCCTGTCCGAGCATGATGGACCGAATGCCGTCCTCGTAGGTCGGGAGCATTTGACGGACTATGGGCTACGGAATACAGGGTCAGTTGATAGCTACCTACCAGGCAGCCTACTACATACTACTACCTACCTAGGTAGGTACAGTACTAAGGAGGAGTACAGAAACAGGAGCGCGTGGCCCTAGATTACCTTCGAAAGCTTCCGCCGAATTAGAGTTCCAGGGTTGCCAACGGCGCTTAGCGGATTAAACTCAAAGTATTCTTGGTATATTTTTGATTGGGCCGGCCACTAACTCCGTCCGCGGACCGGCCCCCCGGTCAACCAAAGCGGAAGAGACGACAGGGTACATATCTACGCAGGTAATGCGGACCTCGAAAGCTTAGCGGGAGGTGAGAGTGGTAAGTAGGTTACCTACCTCGGCAGCTAGGCAGTGCCGGATATAATGCAACCTTGGAATGCTGATATCGGCCCAACTCTCTGAAGGATGAATGTAACGATGATGCTGGGATGGTTCGAGCGCTGGCAGAGAGGCGACAGGTTCATACTTACGCTCGTAAAGGAGGGGATGGGGGAGTCAGGGGTATGCGTAAAGCCGGTGCGGCACGTTCCGTATATAATCTACGGAGTAACATGCCTAGATGGACTAGATGCCCCTGATCCGGCACATCCCCATGGGGGTTGGTATCTTTCATGTGAAAAGGTCCAGTCAGAGTGAGTAGCCCCGGAGCCAAAGCAAGGGTAGCTTACACCAGAACAGGGATCCAGAAAGAGCATAGTTACCCTTTACAGCACATATTTTGTCAGATTCCCATCTGATGTCATATAGCGGACTGGGGGTAGAAGAACTTACCTGCACGTCGGATCCAGATGACTACATGAAGCTTGAGCCCGTATCAGGATTTTCAATTGGCTGGACTGGGGCGTCTGGAAAGAGCAGGAGAGGGAGGAGGAGGAGGAGGAGGAGGAGGAGGAACAATGTACGACGAGTTAATGGACACACTGCCTTGATAGCGCTTTGGTATTATGCTTGGCAAAACAGGTAAGTATACGAGCGGTTTCCTGTCATATTTAAATAATGCGGTTTCCCCGCCGCGAGGTGAGTTTGTTCCGATTGTATACTGATCACGCAATCACAACTAAGTCTCACAACATCTCCCCGCTGCACCAACCACCACCCTGACTGACTGGCCCCTTTCAAGACGACCCCACCAACCACAACGACAATAACCCAGGCAAGACGCCATGCCCCAGCGTTATATCGATACGCTCCCAACGCCAGCTCATGTGAAGCCTAAGAAATTAATTGTTCTGAGTGCTCCCAGGTGAGTAAGATCGGGACTTGAGTCAATCCCAACCCCCATCGGAGAAGACTTCAGAGATATGAATGACAGCGCTGGAGCAGACGTGGACGACTAACGAATTGGTCTGCGATGGATAGGACTGGTACCCATGGCTTGTACAAGGCCCTGAAGCAGATTGGCTTCACCCCTTATCACTTTGCGGAGGCGTTGGGGAACACCAGCAGGATCAAGATCATGCTGGAGGGGATGAATGCAGACTTGCACCACGAGGGGCAGCCATGTGAGTTTGTCACGGTCACACGTGGTCACGTCGGACGTCAGGGTTTCGGAGGACCGGTACAAGTTGACAACGTCGTGATTTAGATGGCAGGGAAGAGTTCGACAAGTGGCTGGCCGACTACGATGTAAGCAACGAACCCCGATCTATCTTCATTGCGCCCGCCGCCGTCGTGCACATGTGTTAGCCAAGCCAAGCACCCACCTACACACCCACGCCCCTTCCCCTCAGCCAGCCCCCTCTAAACACTTACTGACACACGCGCGCACAACCCAAAGGTCATAGTCGAGGGGCCCTTCTTCATGCCCAAGTCGTTCCTGCGCGCCTACCCGGACGCCAAGTTCCTGCTGGTGGAGCGGGACCCGGAGAAGTGGATGCGGTCGTACGTGAACACGATCGGGCAGGCCAAGCCCGACGCGTTCCCGCTGTCCCTGTACCGGCGGTTCGACGAGTTCCTGTGGCTCTTCAGCGCCTTCGTCGGCCGGCTCAGCGGCTACCTGACCTACGGCGCCGGCACGGGCACGGAGCGGGGGCGGAGGAATATGGTGCGGGTTTATGAGGAGTAGTACGTATTTACTTTTTTCTTTTTTCAACTTATCCGATCTTTCCTTTTTCCTTTTCCTCGGCCTTCGGTGTGAACGAAGAGAAATGAAGGAATGACATGAACGCTGACTGCCTTCGGGTGGGGGAAAAAAACAGCATAGCGGAGGTCAAGAGAACCGTCCCGCCTGCACAGCTTAAGGTATGCCGGTTGGAGGACGGGTTCGGTTGGAACGAGGTCTGTCCGTATATAGGGGTGCCTGTGCCAGATATGCCTTGGCCGTCCATCAACCGTCCCGATGAGTTCCACACTATAGCCGCTCCGACGTTCGAGAGGGCGGTCAAGAAGACCGCCATGGCCTGTATATCAGTACTAGTTCCTGTTTTGGGCGTCGGTTTATTTTACTTCAGGAAGGGGAGACTGCCGATGTCGGCGTGAGAATACCTAGCCTCATTCGGACGAGTCGATGGCGAGTGCAGTATTCGAGCGCGTACGGTTGTGGATGATCGCAATGAGAACTGAGATCGCAATTTCGTGAGACTGCCACATGGTAAAGATATGGAGACAGTGATATATCATTCGAGTCACCACTGAACAAGACCAATATAGAAAATCGGGCTGACATTGTACCATAAGGGCTTTATGGACGCTGTGTAGTTTTGGGGAATATGAAATCCGAATAGTTAATACATCACATCTGCTCTGAATCTTCAGCACGATCTTGTATCGCTGGATGATTTAACGCCTGCTAGAAGTTAGTACAGAAGCCATAGTCTTAGCAAGAATACACCAACCTGAGAAGCAGTGAGTCTCCTAGAACTTTGATACCTGACCAGTCCCGCCACCAGATCACGGAAATCAGTTGGTATGTCCGGTAACACCTCCTCCCAGGTGTGCTCCTCAAAAACTTGATACATGTCGAACGGTGGCGTCTTGAAACCTTCCGCTTCTGGCCATGTCTCCCTTGTCGGACTTCCTATGGTTTTGAACATGCTCAAGATCAAGCCCAGCTGATTGCCATCTTCATGGGTTGGCGGTGACTGAAATAACGCCTGGGGCTTCGGGCGACAGCATTCGGCAAGCATAGTCCCGGCTGCCCACATATCCACCGGCGGGCCGTAAGCTTTGTCACCGAATAGGGTTTCGGGTGCCCGGTATGGACCAGTGCCGATATCCAGAATTTTCTGGTCCGGCGGCTCAGTATAAGTCGAAAATTCCGGATGCCAAGCCGTCCCGAAGTCAGAGAGGTAGGCAGGTCCATCGGCAGATGCAAGCAACAGCGCTGAAGGCTTGACGTCACGGTGGATAATACCTTGGTCATGTATATCGGCCAAGGCCTGACAAAGATCCCGAAAATGGCTTACGATGCGCTTTCGCGAAATCGCGCCTAGCTCAAGTAGACTCTCCAGACTTAAAGGCATGTACGGAAAGAGAAGTGTGAACCGCTGCTCCTGGTCTCTGAATGTCTCCAGCAGAGGGATGCAGGGCCTCGCGAGAAGCCTCAGAATCTTAGCCTCCCGATGGGGATTGTGTGGTTCCATGTTGTGTGTCTCGGTGATAACCTTCAGGGCGACCGCGCCACTTCGGTAGACCTCTGCGGTGACTCCGCGGGCAACGTAGTGGCACTGGCGAAATAACCCTATCGTGATCCCGGGTGACTCCTGACCGGGGCCTTGCTCGACATCTTGGGAAATTTGAGGCTCATCAGCTGGTAAAATCAGGCATTGTGCGTCGTACTCGCTCTATCTTGATGTGAGCAACGCATGGATGAATGAGGCAGCTTCGTAACGTGCTGAAGATATCGGAGTGAGATTAATAAGAAACTCACACGGGACTGAGAACCCTCATACGCTTCATTCTCTAACTGAAATGCACTCTTCTGGTCATCTGGATCCGGGATGACCCCCTGGTCGAATGCCTTCTGGCTTAGCAATCAACATAATTTAGTTGGTCCATACTTGCAATATATAGGTATTTGAAGGGGCACAAATTGGACACACATTGCTGATATATTGTCATAGCGATCCGACGCGGACAGAGAAGCCCTCCAGTCGTCAGGGCTCGATATCATTGTGGACCCGTCCTCATGGCAGGTGTTGATTGGAAAAACAATGCCAAGACGCTTCCGATATTTGATTTGTCAAAGGGAATGGCTGCGATTGCCACGTCTAGTGTGCATGCGTCAAAAATTTGGGAGCTTGAAAGATTGAAGTCAAATCGACGGGAAGACCGAACCTAACAAGAAGCTGGAGGTCGAGATGACGGAGGTCAAGTTCATGCGAAATCGTCGTCACGACCTCGGAGGACTTATCTAATGCGCTTGCATTTTAATTGGCCGAGACAGGTATATGTGGGGGAAATAGTCTAGCCATCTGTGTCACGATGGAAGACAGTAGAAGCCAGGGGTGGTTTAGGGCAGTTGGAAGGCATCTTGTAGTGGTAACTAACAGCCCTGGAGCGGCTTGGCTGCCGAACAGCGCACTAATTCCCCTCCAGCGCCTCCGTAAACAGCTGATGTCTACCTGTCTACAGTGCAGGCTACAGCTCAGACAACTCGTCAAGCTCCCGGCGGCCCGGTTGTTGACGAATCTCGAAACACCCAATCAACCTTTGACTCCAAGCTTGCTTACCAGCCGATACCAAATCATCACCTTCACCACCACCAATCTCCATCTCCATCTTCCCTTTCAGCTGAGGTGCCTATCCCCAACGCCGCAAGCTCCTTTCTCTCATCGCATCGGCGCCCATGCATTTTTATTATCTCTATCTTCTTCACTGAGGGGCCAATTGCATGTGACTCATTTTCCATATGTGCTCATAGCTAGTCATCCGTGGTTTGTTTCATTGTATCTGCTTCCTCGTCCCGTACATATATATGTCTCCAACCTCGCCCCTCCGACGTAATTTTGCCTTTGTGTCTATATGATTACCCCCAAATCCCATCAAAATGGATGACCTTTCGAGAGCAGAGTATCCGGCTATGCTGGTAAGCTTCCCGCGATGCCCTGCACCAACCTTTTTACTTGCAAAGCTAAGCACGCTGCCCGCGACAGGCCAACCTCCAGCCGAATCAAGCCGTACAGGCTCTCAACGACCGGGTGAAGCGTATCTCCAAGGTCAATACAGAAATTGCCGACTGGCTCCAGGTACGCTGAATGCGACTACCTCCGAATCATCCCGTCCGCATGCGCCAGAGACTGAGCTGGTATTTATAGGAACGTCGCAAAGTAGAGGAGCAGTATGTTCAAGCCTTACGGAGGCTGACCCAATTCCGGGTCCCTAATATGCAATCCGAGCTTGGGTATGTCTGCATAGCTAAGCCATCTCCGCTCCAGTGCGAAACCTGACTGTGTTCTTCCTGTAGGACTTTTCAAGCTCCATGGGATAAAATCCTACAAGGTGCCGAAGGTCTCGCTCTGTCACATCACAAGTTCGCTGCCAAGATCGAAAAAGATGTCGAAACTCCGCTCCGAGCCTTCCAACAAAGCCAAGAAATGCAGCGAATGTCTACCATCCAGGGGAACCTACAGAACATGGCGAAAGAGCTGGAAGATGCGCGGGAAAGGTCAGACAAGCTGAGTAAGAAAGGCGGAAAGGCCAGCACGCAAAAGGTCGATCTGGCAACCGGGAAACTCGAGTCGGCGTCCCAACAGTGGGACTCCCAGGCCCCCTTCATCTTCGAGACACTTCAAGCATTAGACGAAAGTCGAATGAACCAATTGCGCGACTGCCTCACACAATATGGAACATACGAGAGCGAGCAAGCCCAGAGCATTCAAACCGAAGCCGAGACGGTACTGAACAGTTTGCTGGATTATAGTACCGCGAGCGAAATTCAGCATTTTGTCTCCAAGACGACATCCGGTCGACCGAAGATCGAGAAGCGGTCCCTCCCGCTACGGCAGTCATCGAGTGCTGGCGCAAGCTCGTTAGCACCCCCGAGTATCAACCTGCCCACTCCCGATGATGCCAGTAGCGAGCATTCCGCGCCCAGAGAACCCCCGCCTGAGAACAAGCTACGCAGTCGCATTGGTACTATGCTTGGTCGACGACGGCAGAGCATACACGGGGGGTTTGGGCAGCTATCACCTGCTAAGGGACCGTTTGGAAGGAATACCAAGAGCAGCCACGGTTTATCACCTAAAGCTTCATCTGGTAACCTTGGTGACTCTACCCACCGACTAGGCGCATTAGCGGAAAACCCGGATACCATCGAGGAGATGCCACGCTCATCCGACATAAACGAGAAGACTAGCCATGAGGGTACCAACGGCGTAGGTGGTGACGCCGCAACATCTTCACCGCCACCGGAGGCCGCGACCTCGACGGCGCACATGAATGGAACATCTAGCTCAACTAATGTCGCCGATGTTCCACCACCTCCTGGCCCGCCACCATCACAACGAGATCCAGAAAAGGATGCCGAAGGTTTCAGTGTGCCCACTACTACTCACGATCCCATATCCGAAGCCCAGAAGGAGGCTGCCGCGCAAGAAGCCGAACAAATCTTCAAGCTCAACATATCGAAAGATCCAGTAGCTGAAGAAGATCCGGAAGCAAAGAAGGCGGCTCTCTCTAATGTTGCCAACAGCTTGTCGGCTATGGGGATGCCAGCACGGAGAACCGGTACCATTCGAGGCCGTAGAGACGTGCGCAACACCATATATGTCCCAAATCCAGTATCCGAAACATCGAGCGAGAACCAATTCCACCCCCCTTTTATATCCGCTTCGTCCAAGCCCGGAGGATTAGCAGCTCTTGCCTCTGAGCCTAGCATAGCTGGAACATCAGATACGCAGTCGATTCGGTCTGGCACGTCTCTAAGCAGTATCGTACACGCTAAACATCCCGATATGCATGAGCCAGGCTTGAATTCGTCCGTCATGGAGACGGTCTCTGCAACATTTGAAAACGGTGAAGTGAAGGCACTTAAAGTTAATGGCGAGATTGCTTTCTCTTACAACCCGTCGGATGCTTTCGGCTCTTCATGTTCGTTGCCCTTTCTTACCGGCTGGCATGCAGATCTAGCTAACTGTATGATAGCACATATCCCGGTCCGAATTAATAACTTCACAGCCCTGGAAGCCATCGGTCCAAATCGCATTTTCGTCACCAACGACACCCCTGATCATCCGGAACGATTCGCCCTCGACACGTCACACCTTCAGAAAACCACCATTGGCTTCTCCTACAGACTCCACGTCGATCAGGATACGCCCCAAACTGAGCACGTACCCATCCTCTTAAACCCCGTGTGGAAGCCCCAGGGCGACAAATTGGGCCTCCTGCTCCAGTACAAGACCAACCCGGCCTTCAAGCTCGCCAAATCAGATCCCGCGCCTCAGCTGCACAACCTCGTCCTCTTCGCCACCTATGACGGTAGGGCCTCAGGCGCCCAAACAAAACCCACCGGCACCCACCTGAAGGACAAGCACCTCGTGTACTGGCGTCTGGGCGATCTGACATTAGACCTCAACTCGACGGACTGGAAGAAGATTGTGTGTCGCATTGTAGGAGAGCAGGGGGCGGAGCCACAGCCCGGGAGTGTCGAGGCTCGATGGGAATTCAGTCCGCCCACGGACATAGGCGTCGGCGCGGACTCCGCCATTTCGGTCTCTCGTTTCGAGGAGGGGAAGGGTAAGGAGACCGAGGTGAACGATGACGATCCCTTTGCAGATGCTGGCGGGGACGAGGCATCGGCCGAAGGAGACGCGGCGGGCAGATGGGTGGATGTACCAGCGGTGAGGAAGTTAGTCAGCGGGAAATACGACACCAAGTGATACCAGGCCCAAAGTTGATACGTTACGCCTGACACACCCTCCTTATTTCAAACCATAAGGGCAAGGGAAAGAAGAGGATATGATAGGCGGATGGACGGATGATCGATCAGAGACTTGGAAGACAAGGGAAAAAGTTGGAGACAGTTGAAATTAGGTACGTTGTAAAAATGCAGACCGAACAGAAAGAAAGAAGAAAGTCGGCGAGATTTTTTTTTCCCTCGAAAGAAAAGATGATAATTTGTAAGCTACCATGCGAGGAGAAAAAAAACACAAGCCAAGTCAAATGAAGTCAAGTTGAGAAGTTTTGTGTTGATAATTAATGAAGAAGATGGTAGATACTTAAAAGGTACATATATCATTTTATATATCCCAGACTATAGGCTTCAGTCTTATAGTTCGCTCGCTCGTTTTTCCCCCCGCCTATGTTTCTGAAAAAAATTCAGATGATGTCGGGTGAATAAGAACCTTAAGAGTGTGAAAGGGGGGGGAAGAGAAAGAGAGAGGGGTCCGAGGAGGAGGAAGAGGAAGAGGAGCTAGAAGGGGATGATGGGGGGGGGTTGGCGAGGTAACGTAGCTTGCGTGAAACGAGAGGTAAAGAAAGTGATTGGAAGTAGACTGAATGAAGTCAAGGGTAGAATAGAACCAAGAGTGAAAAAAAAAAAAAGACTATGAGATCATGTTGTGGTGGTGATACGAATCAATGTCGGGTTTCCTGTTGGTAGTGGATAAGGGATCATATACAGCATACCGGCTTTTTTTTTTTTCGGAGTGGTAAAATTGAGGTATGCCGACTATATATAAACATAATGCTGTCTACTACTTAACCAGTCAATTTATCTTTTTTCACGATGGTGATCGATGGCGAAATGTCAACCAAAGTTTTATTCCAGTTCCGTTTTCTTGACATCGCATCAGTCGTTGATATCCAGAGAAGAGAAGAAGAAGAGAAAAAAAAAAGGCACAGGGGGTATTATTAACTTTCATTAAACCTTATAACATCGTCAGCTACCACAGAGCGACAGAGAGATTAGATAGCCACGCTCTTGCGGGTTGCTCTGGCTCACCAGAAGACGAGCAGCTAGGTAGCACAGTAACATAGCCATACCAAGACAAGCCAGCCAGCCAGACCATGTATGACAAACGACGACGACCATACGTCGTCAGATTTACTTCTTAACTGGTTGTCTTGTACAGGAAGGACCTCCCTAATTCCCATAATCTTTCTTCCCTTCACCAAGAAAGAAAAGCCCGTTATTTTTCTCTTTCTGTTTCCTCTTCTCTCATCCATGGGTTCTCAAGTTCATCCTCCCCCGGCAGAAGCTGTCGTCTTACTAGCCTGCTCCTCGTAGAACTCGAGGGTCAGGGCGGCCAGGAAGCCGGGGATGCAGCCCTTCTCGCGGACCCAGAACTGGATCTGGTCGTTGATGCGGCGGGCGAAGGGGCTCTGGGGCCCGCCCGAGACCTTCATGGTGCCGCGCTCGCCGTCGAAGACGATGCTATTCTCGTGCTCGCCGTCCTCCGAGGTCGAGGGGTAGAACAGCGACTCGACCCGCATCTTGCCGTTCGGGATGAACGTCACCGTCCACCCGAGCGTGCTGAAGATGGCCTCCTTGAACTCCTGCGACTTGGCCGCCCAGACCTCCTTGAGGCGACGCGCCGACTTCTGCGCCGACGCCGTCGCCTCTCGCGCCTGGTCGACCTCGCGCTGCGCCGCCGCCAGCTGCGACGCCGGGATCACGGCGAAGGAGGGGGCCTTTTTTCCGAGAAGCGCCCGCTCCTGCAGTTGTGCGAGGAGCTCGCTGTTCTCTTTTCGGAGGGCCTCGAGAGTCGAGGTCTTGACCGCTTCGAAATTGGAGGTCGGGTTCGAGCGAAGAGAGAGAATGCGCGTCTTGTTTGTGGATTCGGCGGCTACGAGACGGGAACAAGTGACTTCGTGATCCTTCAGCAGAACTTGGTGTTCCGTCTGTAGTCTTGCCAGGTCATCTGCTAGCTTTCGGCGCTTGCGGTTGAGCTCTCCGAGTTGTTCAGCGAGCCGCTCGTTCTCGGCTTCTTCCGCTCGACTACGCTTCGAGCCGACGGTGGCGGTCTTGGCGTCACCGTAAGGTGTTTCGAGGGTAGACAGCTCCTTATGAAGAGCCTGCACCTCTTCCTTATATTTGTCGACTAGCTGCTCCAACTCAGAGTTGCGATCGACCTTCTCTTGATCAAACTTCCCTGTATCAAAGGTCTCGTCTTCGGCATCAAAAGTCTTGAGCTGCGCACGGAGGTATTCGACTTCCTTGAGGGCTAAAGCACGCTGTCGATCTATACGACCTAGGGCCTTGGAAGCCGCAGCAGCATCAGAAGTGGTCTTCAGTTTTTCGATCTGAGTGTTGAGGCTAATTCGATCGTTCTCGAGTGACTTGATGATCTCATCTCTACCGGCCAGCTCAGCCTGGGTTTCTCCTAGCTTCTCGAGCAAGGAAGCTGAATTGTATCTTTCTTGGACAAGTGCTCGAGCTACTGCCACCGGGGAATCGAGTTCCATGATCCCGTCTTGCTCGCTGGCATTTTGTAGATATGCCGACCACGCCAGCTTCTCGTCTTCGAGGCGCTGTCTTTCCAAATCCGCGTCTTTGAGATTGTCGAGTTTCCTTTGGAGAGTGCGCCGCTCTTCTTCGACGACCTCGGAAGCCTTATATGCTTGTCGGAGCTGCGTTAATTCGGCGTGTTGTTTCGTGGTTTTGGACTCTAGTGATCTTATATATTGGACTTGCTCAGTGAGTTCACGACGGATAACAGCGATAGTATCGGCATCACCAGTCTTTGCCTTCAACCGCAATACTTCCGCTTCAAGATCGCCCGTTATCTTGGCTTTCTCCGCAATTTGTTGCTTCAAGTCCTTAAGTGCTGTCTCTCGTGCTTCACCTTCCTCATTAAGTTCCTGTATGGTCTGACGAAGGTTGGCCTCCTGGATAGCCTTGTCGCTAGCTTCTTTCTGGTGCTTGCGGTCGCCTTCCTCTTTGGCAGCTGCTAAAACGTCCAACTGCTCCTTTAGAAGACGGGCTTCCTCATCAGATTCTCGTGCCTTCTTTTCCAATACCAGTCTTTCCTGGGCAGCTGATTCCTTCGCTTCTTGTAGTTCGGCCTGCATAGACTCACATTGGCGCTGGGCTCTGCTTTTCTCGCCCTCGGCAGCTTGTCTTTGTTTGAAGTCATCTTCAGCCTTCCTTCGTACCTCGCGCATTTCGTTCTCGTGCTGAAGGGCCAACATCTCCTTCTCTTGCTCGTAATTCTCCATTTTGTATCGCATGGTGGCAGTTTCAGCTTTCAGCTCCTCTATCTTCTTCCGCTGTGTCTCATACTCTTCTGCGTCGGACGGTGCGAGATTCTCCTTAGAACTTTCGCGCGAGAGTCCACGCAGGGAATCGGTTCCCCTGGCGCTATGTCGCGAAGATGGTCGGGCGTGGTCGGCTCCGGAAAGGAAATCGTAGCTGGGTTGTGTTGCATGGGAATTGCGGAAGGACGAGACCTAAAGAGAGGGAGCGTGTTAGGTTGGATTCACAATGCGCGACGAGCGTAAATTGGTTCACTTACCCGAGACTCCCTCAAAGAAGAACGGGGTCGTGGGAGGGAGCCACTCCCTATGCTTTGACGAAACCTATCGGACATTGGGGATATGCCTTTGGCCAGCCGATGCGATTTGAAATCGCTTGTTCCCATGAGGGGTGTTGCTGAAATCGCGAGTCAGGGTTGGTGGTAGGTGAAGGCCGCCGCCGCCAGGGAGCAATTGTTTACTTACCTAAAAGGTTGCGAAAGAGCCAACCACCCTGCCACCAAGTGCGACTTCTTTGTTGGCCCAGGCAGCCGGGGTCCTTCCTAAAACGATCGTGCCGCTATGTTAGCTTAAGCCACAGTAAGTACCCACACCAGCCACAACATATTCCTTCCCTCCAGAGAATTCTAACCTCATGGAGCAGATGAGCTGACCTCTCTATACCTAGGTAAGTACTTAAGTTACTATCTTAAGTAACATATGACGATTCCTGGCATTGTGCATTTGCATTCTACAAGTCACTTACCTAAAGAACGATTATCTGGAAGGGCGAGCAGGCTTGAAGATTGTATGTGCACTGCCATTATTGCAAAGATCAACAACTACCTCAGGCCATCGTCATAAGGACTGCACAGAAGGTTGGATTGTGTGGCCTAGGCATATGAAGAAAACGAGGGCCAAGAAGCTCAATGAATTCAGAACGTGGAATTGTATAAGACCACACCTATCCTGGCGTGGGAACACCAAACGAGAACTGGTTGTTGAATGTTGCAAAATCAGAAGGGACTCTCATGATAATTCATGAGCGGAGTGGGATGTGCAGGGTTTGTTTGACGCTTTCAACTCAACCCTATTTTGAATGTTGAGTACGTGTTTGGGTAAATACCTAGGTACCCTTTTATCAGGCCCGTACTGCGCCTAAGGTGTCAACCACGGAGTCCTTGATACTTTACGGGCTTTTCGAGATGGCAATCGATCTGATGATTGCTCTTCAGAGGTGGCACTTACTCCATCTGTCCTATATTGAGCCATCTGAGGAGGTTGTAGCTGTTCACTTAAGGACCAGATTTTGTGGATCACTGAGAGTGTATGGATGAAGCTTGGGGTCACGAAGAAATCATCTGAATCTCCTCATGAGGGAATAATGTCTTGATATGATAGAGTACTAGATCGGGCACTCTACATAGTATCTTGACGTACTTATCACAGAACTACATTTGAGCAAAACCACACCTCAGACAGCCTAGAGATGCTTATTGACAACTTGATAGACCTAGTCGCGTCCTTAGCTGGGGCCAGGATGAACGAAATTCATGAGATCCAACGCACTCGATGGACTCTGGCAATCTTTTCAGTACTCAGAGACCCTCACGCCTTATTAACATACGCGGTCTTACACATGAGCTGAAGCTCTCGCCCTTTTGGGTTATTGCTGTCCTCGTGCAATACAATTGCGCAACACCAGCATGATGATATGGGCTGTAGGGTATCAAAGCTGCTGCATCCTGACAGTCTTGCATATATGATATCTTTTCGGTTGGATTTGGAAAATCGAACCCCTAAGATCACGGAAAAGTTGTTCGCCAAAATAGGTAATATTTCATGTTGCTTAAAGCATTGGAATAGCACCTTTCAACAAAGACGCAGGGTATCTGGTCAAGTAAATGGTGATTCGCGTGGAGGCGGATGTCTCTGTTGGCACCTTCCTATGTGTCCTGAGAGTACCGTGTACATTCCACACTCGTCAGTCTATGAGTATCGCAGCGAGGCTCAGATGTGTCACGATATTCAAAAGGCAATGAGTATGATGAAGAACGATATGGTGGTATGCCTGACATTTAACTCAGGAACTCCGAGTCTGCATTGAGCAAACAGCGTGGGAGTGCCTAACCTCCACCCCTAGAAACTGATGAGAAGACTTGCGGGAAGGGGATGCGACCGCGACGGCAAAACATAATGATTAATCTTGGGCTTTGTAAGATTTGCTGCTTGTCGATAAGATGACTTCCACCTAGTGCCAGCTTGTCCTTCACTGGTGCGGTGCCATTTTGAACAGAGCGCTGATATCTATTTGTTCTCATCCAGGAGCCGAGCGCCGAGACATCCTGATGTTATGAGAATGTTGGAGTCAGGGTGGTCCCATCTACCCCTGAAATTGCATCCAAGCTCCTTCAAATACGACCCCCTATCTGCCAAGGATGACCGTACCCCTGCACCGATCTCGACTATCCCTTCTGACTATCCCTTCTGACAGTTCAGCTCACAATATGAGCCTCATACTGCTTTGTCGCATATGATAATGGCAGGCGCTTGATGTCAAGAGGATCCGCAGGACGACAGCAGAAAAGTCGTGGCAAGATGTGACTTAGGGGTTTGTTTTCGTCGTTAGTTCATAATCCTCGCATAGCTTGCCTGTTTAATATCTCGCGGAACATTTTGTTTTATTCTCTCCGACCATCGACCCCCCTTATGCCCGATCTTGGTTCGATTCGCTCAATGCCCCGTGGACTCCGGACCTACGATAATAGGCTTGTGGTAGGGTGGAGTATGAAGTTGTCGAGGCATTGAGACTGCCTGACTGCTGCATTAATGTGGAGTCACTGTCTCAAGAGAGCGGAGTCGACAACAGCTTTGTTGAGCCTCACAAGATCGATCATCCCTTTTTAAAAGACGGCAAAGGTTCGAAAAGGGTAATAAAAAACCAGTAGCCGCTTATTAGACGACAGAATCCCAGAGCCATGGATATGCTCGTCGGCCAGCCGCTGAGGTTATCGCCAATGTAGACAACGGCGCCGGCAAACCCAGCCGAGCCAAGCAATTAAGAAAGGATGCGATTGGTGGAAGTCGACGAATGGGTTTCACCATCCCTGAGGAACTCCCATCTGACGGCTGGGATGGTACGAGAAAGCCATGCAGCCCTCCAGGCGCGCATTCCTCGATGTTTCTGGTTTATTAGCCAAGGCTGTACTAGGATGCGAGGATTGGATGCTCCAGATGTCTCTAGAAGCGCAAGACTCTCGTTCGTCTGTACTTTGCGTGCTTAACGCCCCGTAGGATCTCATGTTCCAGCTCGCTTAGACAGTCACCCAGGGGTGGACCTGGTGTTGCTGTACTGCAATTACACTGCGGGTCGCCAGCACGATGGCATCACCCTCGAGAACCCAGGGGAACCGATGGCAAGTGTCACGACGGGAGAGGTATATAGTATGCGCTTCCGCCGGCTCAGCTTGTCTTCTACCTCTCAGTTCCTCACCACTCACATTCGTGTAGCAACTCATCACTTCCTCATCCATTCTTTACTTGTCATTCTTTCACCCTCGCCAGTCGAGATACCATTCGTTCAACTACCACCCTAGCGGCTTATCCACTTACACTCATTCTTTCGAGGAAGATACCTTCGCTTTACCAACGCCGAAATATTCATCATGCAGTTCACCGTATCCACCATCGCTGCCGTTGCGGCTCTTCTCCCCAGCCTGGCTTCGGCCCACTACTACTTCCCTCACCTGGTCGTCGACGGCGTCTCGTCCGATGAATACGAGTACGTCCGCCGCTCGACCCAGGGCTTCCAGCCGCACTTTGGCTTCGACATCCTGAGCAGCGACGACCTCCGTTGCAACACGGGTGCCCAGGCCAACGCCGCGTCCACCAAGGTGGCCACCGTGAAGGCCGGCGACACCATCGGCCTGGCCACCAACCTGGCAGCTAAGATCGAGCACCCGGGCCCCATCCAGGTCTACATGTCGCGGGCCACCAACGATGACGTGCAGTCCTACGACGGCTCGGGCGACTGGTTCAAGATCTACGAGCTCGGCGCCACATTCCCCATGGAGGGCTCCGGTGAGAACTGGCTCGTCTGGGGCAAGTCCCAGATCGACTTCGAGATCCCCGCCGAGGTCCCCGCGGGCCAGTACCTGGTCCGCATCGAGCACATTGCCCTGCACCGTCCTTCGGGCACCGAGTTCTACATGAACTGCGCCCAGGTCGAGGTGACGAACGACGCGGCGGGACTGGAGGCGGCGGACACCATCCAATTCCCCGGTGGCTACACCTCGTCGGATCCTGGATTCAGCCCCAACTTCAGCATCTACTCGGGCGCGACCTCGTATGACTTCCCCGGCCCCGAGGTCTTCCCTACCGGCGGCGAATCGAGCGCATCTTCCGTCTCTAAGGCTGTCGCCACATCTTCGTCGGCTGCTGCCCCTGCTCAGAGCTCTCACTGCAACGGCGTTATCGGCAAGCGCAGCCGAATTCACGGCCGCAACCACGTGCTGTAGAGGTTGAAACAGGAGTCTGAGAGGACGTCGGCG
Source organism: Xylariomycetidae sp. FL2044 (assembly GCA_022376275.1). Classification (NCBI taxonomy): domain Eukaryota; kingdom Fungi; phylum Ascomycota; class Sordariomycetes; species Xylariomycetidae sp. FL2044. Next base: position 817,860 of record JAJNOH010000003.1, on the reverse strand, counting down.
ATCTGAGCGGATATCGCATCGGTTTGCCGTTATGCCACTGACGGTGGTATCAATGGTGTTTGGTGTTGGTGGTGTGGAGGGAGACGAGACCATGCTCATCAAGAGCCCGTGGGAGCTCCCTAGATTACCTTCTTGTGTATAGTGCACTATTTTGTTATATATTTTCGGCAACATAACTACATATGAATGTACAGACCTGAGCGGTAGCATTCCTCGGGCCGAAGCCGTGACACTATGAATACTTGCCTCAATATAATGTCAGGTTCGAGCGCTGTGCTGCTTCTGTAGTAACTCTTGACGATACTTGGTAGAGAAGTAATTTAGAGGCACAAATCGAGCTTTGGCGAAACTGGTATGGGTTGTAGAGTCGTCGGCACTGATCGCACGGTATAACGGTGTGGCGGTGTAAATTCTATGTAGACTACTTGGTAGTTGCTACTCCGTTGCTCCGTGGCTGACGGGTAACCACGTGGCGGGCGTAATCATCAGGGGACAATGACCTCACAGGCGGTGCAACGGTGCAACGTCGGAACCAACAGGAACCCATATGGTCCGTGCGGTGCCAAGTCCTTGAACGGCTAAAACAGCTTGCATTGCAACTTCGGTTTCCGGCCGGCTGCCATGAGGAAACTCGCCGACTCTCACATACATCGTAATCTTCTGCCTTAACAACCCATTGCCCAAGGAACTACGCCTTTGAACGGGCTGTTCTTTGATTCCGTCCGTGTCCTCGCTCGTACCGAGGGTCGGCTCCCATGGATTTCTTTGTACCGTAACCTCATTGCGGCTCTTGCTGCCACCGATCCTCGACATCCCACTTCCTAGAAACGACTGTCAGCTTCGCAGATCCGAGACTGTCCACTGTCCAAATCGCCTAGCATGGCTTTGCGGCATTTTTCTCCTGTCGCTGGGGGACTGTACACTATGCGAAGTCTAGCGAATCCCGCTCGAGCGACCGGAGCATCGCCATTTTCCTTCGCGACATACTGTCCCCGCAAGTCTGTTCCCCGGAGACATCAGCTTGCCCGGAGCTCGAACTCTCTCGCGTCTCTGCAGTCGCAATTCCGATCCTTTGCCTCCGAACCTCCGAAAAATCCAAAACCTACCGACGCGCAAGACGCAAAAGGGAAGGATTCAGAGACCGACACGGCTGCAAGTGCCGCTCAGTCACCAGACGAACCCCATTCGCAGACTTCCTCACATTCATCTTCCTCCTCGTCGACCGCGGCGACATCCGATATTGATTGGGAAGAGGAACCAAATTTCGATATAGAAAAGTTCACCGATCTGCCATATGCAAATTTCGGCGTGAATCAACACATGATAATCGATAGGGAGTTCAAAGAGGTCCTTCGCCGGCTGCTGTGGACTTTCCGGGCTCCCATACGATATGCGTTTGCGTATGGATCAGGCGTCTTTCCTCAATCTAAGGGTAGCACCCCTACAGAAGCGGAAGTCAAAGCTGTACATCCTAAAGCGCCAGTAGCAGTCCAGAAAGCCCAAGATGGCTCGCCTAAGATGATTGATTTTATTTTCGGTGTTTCGCATACTCAGCATTGGCATTCGTTAAATCTCACGCAGCATCGTGATCACTACTCTATGCTCGGGTCGTTCGGGTCCGCTGCTGTTTCCCATGTACAAGACAAATGGGGGGCGGGCGTCTATTTCAATCCCTACGTTACCGTTGATGGTATCCTTATCAAATATGGCGTTGTCAACCTGGATACTCTGTGCAAAGATTTGAGTGAGTGGGATACTCTATATCTTGCTGGCCGCCTTCACAAACCAGTGAAGATTCTGCGAGACGACCCGAGAGTACGCCTGGCGAATCAAATCAATCTCCTGTCGGCATTGCGAACTGCCATGTTGCTACTACCTCCTACATTCACCGAACAAGAACTGTATGCCACTATCGCTGGTATAAGCTACTTGGGCGACCCACGCATGGCATTCCCGACCGAGAACCCCAAGAAGGTGGCCAACATCGTGAATCACAATATCCTGAACTTCCGCCGCCTCTATGCGCCCCTCATTGAATCGCTGCCGAATGTCGACTTCGACGACCCGGCGACGAAGAACTTTGACTGGGTCAGCCGTACGGACTCTGTTCTGAAGCTTCAACAAGACATGGACCCCGTCAAGCGTCGAAACATGGTCCGCCGGCTCCCCAAAGCCTTCCGCTCAAAGCTCTACTTCGAATACCAGAAAAAGTTCAAGATTCCCCGGGCTGAGTTCGATAAGATGATGGAGGAGAGTAAGAACGAGGACTCCGAATCTTTCAAGCGGCAACAGGGTGGTGGTTTCGAGCAGCGCATCGTTGAACAGCCCCCCGAGGAACTGCGGAAGACGGTACGAGACGTGATCAGGAAGACTATTTCGTGGCCGAGCACCAGCCAGAGCATCAAGAGCTTTGTCACCGCTGGGTATAGCCGGGGTGTGCGATATCTAGGAGAGAAATGGGCCAAATATCGTGAGGGCAGCAAGCCTAAGGACAGTGACCGGGCATCCTAGAGGCTGCTCACTCCACACCGCATGTGGCGCTGGCAATTATCCTTAACCACACATTCGATTGTTCTGTGAATACTTACTACAGATATGTATACTTCCCATCAACAACACTCGGGCTTCGAGGATCTCTACAGGGTAGCCACGATTAAGGGGCCTTCGGCGCCTTTCCCTCGACTTTTCTCTCTTCGTATTGGGCTTGGCAAGACTCTCAAAGCATGTACGCATGCATGCATGGATAAAGGGTAGGATAGGAAAAAAGGGACCGAGAGGCAAAGGCTCAACCCTCCATCAGCCAAATTCTTTTTCTTGGAAAGTCGCGCGAGCCGCTATGGGGGCGTAACTCACTACCTGCGAAAGACATAACTCATCGCATATCTCCTCGCACTCACGCAAGAAAGCAATCAGCGTTCAAAGAAAAGACTTCAATGTTTAGAATAGAAAACGCGCGAGGGATGAACCAATATCTTGTATTTTGAGAGTGATGATAGAAAGGAGAAAGTGGGAGAAAGTGAGAGAACCCCCGATTCATTGACAGATAGGGGGGAGTTGTTTGTAGAAATACATTGAGATATACTATTTTAGACTCTCATATGCCCTGGCGTCTCGGTTGCTAAGGTTCGGATGAGGATACTGCGATAATGACATAGATACACACAGGATGTGCTGGGTCTGGGTAAGATAGGGGGAGAGAGGATTGGTATAGGTAGGTAGGTAGGTGGCTTGCATACTTCAGGGGTAAGCAACTTAGTAAGGTATCTCTCCACTTTGCCCTTGCTCTGGCTATTCGCTCCGGATCTTAGAGAGTGCAATTGCGCAACACCACCATGATGTGATGGCATCTTATATATAAAGGGGGATTTGGCATTACAGGTTGAGTAAGTAGATAAGTCATCTTCTAGGGTCATTCATTCATTGGGTTGAGCATTGGTCTTAAACCTCCGAGATTCATATCCTGTCGATGTCGACGTTTCACTGGGGAATTCTGAGTAGCCCCTTGATATTATCGGGATAAGTACTATCCCAACTTACTGGCAGCATTTGAGAGGTGATACCAAGGTTTCATAGTCTGCTTCAAATGAGTGAGTGGTTTAAGCCACAAGCCAGCTTTCTTCATAGTTGTCTTGCGCAAGAAGCCAGCTTTTCCCCCGAACAGGGGACAGGACCAGTTGGAATGCCGAAGTCCTCATTTTTCTCACAAGATGGACCCCGTGGCCGTAGGGTCTCTCCTGTCCAACTAATTCACTTTCTCGATAGGAATGTTCTTCGCATGAATATTCCTAAACGTCGGTATGGCTCTCGGCTCGTTCGCTTTTCGCCACAAGTCCTCAATCGCACTGGCCCAGCGAACGAGCTCTGCTTCTTTCCACGCCGTGTGCTGCACCGACAGGCTCACCGGCAACCCCTTGTCGTCCAGCCCGATCGGTATACATATGATAGGGTAGCCGGCTTGGGCCGCGTACTGCTGCCCGATGCCCCGGCGGTCGCAGAAGAGCAGAGCGTCTAGTCGCGCCCCACGGTACGACAACGCGGCGTCGATTCCGTTCTCGCGGGTCTGCTTCTGGATGTGCGCCAGGGCGGACTGGTACGTAGAGTCTTTGATGCCTTTGCTGGCGGCGACCTCGTGGAAATTCGGCTGTCCGTCTGGGAAGGCTGGGACTGTTCCGGGGTTGCCTCCCTCGGTGCCGTCATTCTCTTCGTTGTATTGGATGATGTCTTTAACCGTTCTCACGTGGCTTTGGGTCAAGTTGCCAAGATAGGCGTTGATGCCGTTATAAGCATCGACTTTGGCCACGGTCCATTCCGAGTGTTCAGGGCTTCCGTGCTCCCAATCCCACGAGCCGTTTTCGTTTGTTCGTTCACCAATGCTGGGGAAATCCACCTCGATGATCTCGGCGCCCGCTTGACGTATTGCGTCTAGAACTTTACTGGCGACGGCTTTGCATCCAGGCGGAACGAGTTCCCAGCACCTTCTGATGGGTAGCCCGAACCATGCCCCTTTGAGCACATCAGACGTGGCCAAGTGAGTGATCAAAGGAGATTCTTGTCTGAATGGACTCTTGGTGAAGTGGTCCTCGTTATCCACGCCCGCTATAGCGTCTAGAACAGCAGCGGCATCAGCTACGGTCCTTCCAAACGGTCCCACACTGTCCATGTTCTCGCTGATAGGAATAACGCCGCTGCGGGAGGTCAAACCAACGGTAGGCTTGATACCGACCACCCCATTGATACTTGCCGGACCGATAATCGAGGTGTCTGTCTCCGTGCCGAGAGCAATAGGGACCAGATTTGCCGAGACCGCCACGGCGGACCCGGAACTGGATCCGAAGGGAGTCTTTCTGAGATCATACGGATTTCTCGTTTGTCCTCCCCGGGGGCTGTAGCCGGTGGAGTCGTTCTTGGACCGTAGTGATGCCCACTCGCTCATGTTTGCATGGCCGAGAATGACCGCGCCAGCTTCGCGTAGTCTAGATACGACGAACGCATCCTTGGGAACCACGCTTCCCAAGAGAGCCCAAGACCCAGCCGTGGTTTGTACCGGGCCTTCAATGGCGATATTGTCCTTGATCAAGATAGGAATGCCGTGGAGTCTGCCCCTAAGCCTGCCGGCCTGTCGTTCATTGTCTAGAAGTGATGTAGTCGATAGAGCTTGCGGATCCACTTCGATTACGGCTTCGAGATAGGGGTTGGAGATGTGGATGTTTTCCACGCAGAGAGCCACATATTGTGCGCAGGTGAAATGGCCGCTCGCGAAATGGGACTGAAGTTCCTGAAGACTGATTTCGGCTGTAGGGTAACCATTCAGACTACTATTTCGCAGACGTTCAGGTACATCCAAGAGCGGAGAATCTTGCTGCAGCTCGCTGTTTGACCCGGCATCGTCCCGAATGGCCATAGTGATGATTTTTACTTATGTAGGTGAATGCGGACTTCAGTGCTGATAGTCGTACTAGTTATTGTGCCTTTGGAGTCGAGCTCCTATGTGGTCATGTGGTAGTTGCATCCATGATGCATCGAGCCAATCAGTATGCATTTGTCAGAAGTTCAAGCTTCGTTACTTATTAGCCTTAAGGGCGGGGTCGGAGCCAACATCACTCAGCCTCCCGTCTTGTGAAACTCCCCCGATGGAGTTGAAAGTTGAACGTGTTTTCTGGCACTGGCAGTGGCATTGCCAGTCTTCTATCTCGAATGAACATTGGACAAGTGAAGTGGCGGCACCTCGAGAGAATCACGGCTTCTTCTTCTACTCAGGTTCTAAAACGTGATGACTATTCGTAACCGAGGCATCTAATCATAGCTGAGCATTTTGATGAACCATCCATGGTAAGTTATGCGCGACGGCGTACCGAATTGCTCTGTTTGATCTCGAGAGCGAAGATGTTGGATGTGGTAGCTCGATGACCCCTGTTTGCATCCAATACCACCTTGCGTCATACCCCTTTTACACCCCGGTCTGGTCCCCTTATCTAACCCCTTGCCGGGTGCAACCCTATCTTGGTTGACCACAAGCGAGCCATCGCTTGGAAGCGCAGCTACCCTGTAATCCTTGATTGACTTTTGCCTCTTCCAAGTCTTTTTGGCGATACCTTCAACTCCTCAAAAGCATCTAGGTGTGCTTTTGCGGCGCAACCTGCGTCTGGTCCCCGAAACCGGTTTTCACACTGCTTAAATTTATGCGGCTCGGTCTCAGCGACCCCTGAGTGGATCCGATGCTTTACAATTGATCTCAACCCCCGACTAACTACTTGGAGGTGACATGAGCAGAAGTACGCAGCCAGCTTACCGGGGCCATTAGCTACACAAGTAGTAGCATTCATAGTCTCGACTGCTATGCAGAGCGACGATCCTGAAGTCAGCCATGAAGCAAATACGAGGTCTGACGCAATTCTCACGATGGTTTTGGGTGGATTCGCGCGCGGCTCCTCGGTGTCGGTAGGTAATTATCTGTGACTGTAGGCTTGATGACTTCACCGGACTTCGTCTGTCTTCCGCTGGTCTGAGACAGATTCTCCATCCGTGTTGAGCTTCATAAGTTATAAAGCACTTCAAAACCCCCTCGTTGAGAAATCCTCTCCTCATCATCAACACCATCACTATTTACACCATCAGTAAGCCATCTCTTTAAGTCCGCTGCCATCCAGCCTCTCTCATCACCCACCACATTCGCTTGAACAACATTCGTTTTAATCATCATGAACGCCTACGGCAACAACGACGAGTATTCTGCTACCGACGCGTCGCGCGGCACCACCTCATCTTATGACCAGCGCACCGGCGGCACCGACAACTATCATAGCAACAACACCGACGGCTACAGCACCACAGAGTCCTACGGCCGAGAGAGCTCCGACTCAAGCCGCTCATCCTCCTCCCTATCCCCCACGTCCTCACCTTCTTACAGGGAGGACTCCACCTTCGGCGTCTCCACCTCTTCATCCTCGTCCGAGCGCCGCGGCCGTGACCGGACCCCGACTCCGGACCGCGGCTTGACCGGTGCCTCGTACGCCGGCAGCAGCCGCAGTCGGCGCCGCACCGACACCCCGTCGCCTTTGCACCGCAACCCGCGCACCTCGCTCACCTCGCTCACGTCTTCCGACTACGGAGACTCGTCGTCCCGCGGCAGCGGCCGCCATGGGTCCGGAGGTGTTGGAAACGGGTTGTTGAGCGCGGCGTTGGGGGTGGACAAGAAGCCGCGCCGAGAGGGTAGGCTGGGAGAGGAGCGAGAGGAGGAAGGGCTCACTGATAGGTTGATTGATGGGGCTGCAGAGTATGCTAAGGAGAAATGGTAGGAGGAAGAAGGGAGAAGGGCGAAGGATAGGGGTGGGAGGTTGGATGGCTAGAACGTGCTGAATGGTTTGTTTATGATTGGAGTTTGTATTTTCACGTTGTATAAAGCTGTCATAATTCTTAATAGTAATCCAATGCGCAGTCATCTGCCGACCACCAATCGTCTATCCAAAGACCTGTTCTCATTTTTTCGTTTCCGCTCCCCTCTCCATCTTCTTCTCGCCCCTCGGTTCTCCAACCACAATTGAAAGTGAAGACTCAGTTCGCTCTCTCTACTGTTCTCTCCGCCGCCGCGGCCCTAGCCATGACGAGTCGCGAGGCGGCCCAGCCCTTCGAGATCACTGAGGTTGCGGCGAAATGCACACCGCGCGGCACGTGCACGTGAGTTTACCACCCCCTCCCCCCGTCCTTCTCTATTCCTTCCCATCTTCATATCCAGCCCTTCCCGCTTTCTCCCAGTATAACCTACACATTAGAAACCTAACCATAGGTATCCAACCTCTAGCTGCTCTTTCACGGTCTCAGGCGACAGCGGCGCCACCATCGCGAATTGCAGCGCCTCCGCTGATCCCCTCGGCGCCTCCGCGCTGCCGTGCATTCCGCAGCGCAACTGCGATGATACTACCGCCTTCGAGTGGTCCGTCGCCCGCGGCCAGTGTGGCCTGGTCCTGAACGTCCTCATGTACGGTTCCGCGTGAGATGAAAGAGGGCGCCGAGGGCAGGCTGCACTTCCACTCTTCTTATCCGCCGGGCTACTTCAACAAGGAGGGGAAGCCCGAGGGGGTCTCTCCTAGGTGTGAGCCCTACCCTTGAGGCATCCCGGCTTGGGCGAAGGCTTTGCGGGACGGGCGGGAGAAAGGCGACTTCAAAGGGCTTGAGACGCGCTCATTTTTACGACGCCTTGGAATCCGGCGAGAACTCGTTGTTGCTGACAAATACTACGAGAACAGCGGCATAACTACCGATGAGGTCAGCACTGTCAAACCAGAAATGACATTCAAGATGATAGAGGACACACGCGGCGCTGGCTCCGAATATCTCGGCACGTTTTGCGTTCGTAATCAGGCCCAGACTCAGGGCGAAGAATGCGGTGAAAAGCGATATCATGACGAGTTTCGCGGTCGGGCTCCGCGAGAAGTTCAGCCCCACGATGGGGCCGATGAGAAAGCAAGCCGCGAGAATGATGTTGATGATGGTGACCGTGATGGATATAGATCTCTCATTAAAGCGAGCGAAGTGGTTCACACCATCGCGCGTCTCTTCTTTCTGGAGAGAGAATCAGCAGAAGAACCCCGGTTTCTTTGTTTCATCGCCAAAGAAGGGGGGGGGGGACGACGGTCAGGCCGAAAACTAGTCCTCATTCTACATACCTCTGACGCCCAATACCGCCTCAAGACATTTGAAAGATAGTCAACCTCGGCAGGGGCTTTGAGCACGACGAGGTCGATCGGGCTGTTGAGAAAGTTCTTCGCTTTGCCCCCCAGGATATGATGTGGGCGCTCGAAGAAGTGCTTGACGGCAGCAAGAACTCTGTTCTCCGGATGATGGAGTTGTGCTACCTGGCTTTGCAGCAGTAGGGTTTCGTCTGACTTAACGTTCAGCATTCGCGACTTTCGTCCACATTGAAGGTGGGATGGCCATACGATATGTCTTCAACTTCTCCCGCAGCTCCAAGATAAGTTTCATTCTTTCCCCCGCGTCCGGCCTCCCGGACCGAAACTGGGACGTGAGGGTTTCCCAGGTGCTGGCGGCATCCTTGAGGTCCATATCGTGGCCCCGCGCCACGTCGAGGTGCTGATCGCTCAGACGCTTCTCGAGCTCTAGGATCTCGCTTTGCATGTACAGCAGATTCAAGGCGGCAAGCCGGTCAAACTTCCGGAAGATAAAGGTCTCATTATCGGGGTCTCGAGCGAGCCACGATGCCGCTGACAAGTATCCTCCGTGTCTTTCAAAGAGATCCTTTTCATCATGGGCGCTCATGGCCTTTCCCAGATCACGGCATCTTACTCTCGTTTGCTGCGGAGTGGGAGGCGCCTGGGTGTGTATGTGGCGAGATGATCAGGAGGTAGACTTGGGGGATAAATGCGAAATTGACGGTCCTGGGATGCCTGATTTCCAACCAATCCGGAGGATATAACGAGGATCTCCGCTGATTATACGCTGTCTTGCATGGTGGCTGAGTACCTGATGACGAAGAACAGGGGTGCAATGCACAGCCTGCATCCTCAGTCCGGGCAGTTCAAAGCCAGCTGAACTGCTCTCAGCCACGCCGACGTCTTTCTCACGCTCCTCTTGCAGCGTTCTTCGTTCCTCTAGATCATCACCTTCAACATATCGGTACTGCGTTTATCTGAACGTTTGGCTCGTGAACTCGATTATTTTTTGGCACATTACGCCGTTATCAAATCCTGCCGACGGCAGTTTCTGGTGAGCAGGTGTACCTGCCTCGGATTGAATACAGCGACATCACGACCAAAAATCAACCACGAGCCTAGCAAAAACCAAATTCACTTGCTCTCCAGCGAATATCTTTTCTCCCGTTCCCGAAGCTCACGTTCGACTCGTCGATAATCTTCTGATGCTGCGATCCGGAAGGTAGTCATGTATGGGGGCTACTCACCCTCGCCGGGCGATCCGGAGACCCCGGGTGTCGGAGTACATAAGAGGACCAAAATTTCCTACGCAGACAACAGCGGCGCCTCCACCGATTCATTCTCAGCAGTGTCTCTCAACCGGCACTCTAGAGTCTTTAAGCTCAGCCACAGGAGTCCAGATTTTCAATTGGCGAACAATCCTTTCGCCTTTGGTCCGGAGCAGCTTAGTCGGCTATTGGGGACCAAATCGCTCCCGGCGTTCCATGCACTGGGTGGTCTAAATGGCTTAGAGCGAGGACTCCAGACAGATCTCACGACAGGTCTCGATGCTAATGACACCATTCCTCCGCCAAGTAAAGACCATGAAGTCATTACAGCGTCTACAGGAGAGACCAGAAAGGGAGCTTTCGTCGACCGTGTCCGCATATTTGGTCGAAACACTCCACCATTGGTAAACACGACACCATTTTGGGAGTTTTTCCGACGCAACTTTCAAGGATTGACTCTGCTGAAGTTTGCGACCACTCTTGCTTTGACAGCTATGAGTCTGTCAATACTATCCAATTCTCCTTCAAGTTTTATCCGCTTCGGCGCCACTCTGACCAGCGTGGTGGGCATTGCATCCTGCGTTGTGAAAATCATTGGGACCTTGATCCAATCACTATACGAGCAACGTGACGAGCGCCTGTTCATGCTGCATCGGGCTCAACAGAGCCGCCGTCAGGTCAAAGTCATCCGATCTCAGGGAAATTTCACACGGGCGATGTACTCGACTGATAGTCAGAACATCTTGGTCGGTGATATTCTTCTTCTTGAACCCGGAGACGTAGTGCCCGCCGATGGTGTCCTCATCGACGGACTTGACCTTCGTTGCGACGAGCATGCTGTCACAGGGGAGCTGGGTGAGGTGGAGAAGACTGGAGGAGATGAGGTCTCGGAAGCCCTACTAGCCGCCCGCGACACCGGAGGGCTCGATCCATTCATTCTTTCGGGATCGAAAGTGACTCAGGGTGTGGGAGCTTTCGTCTGCACTGCTGTCGGGAGGAACACGCAACAGTACAAGAGACTAGTGCCTTCATCTTCGAGGGCCGTCGCCGATGGCGAGCCATCCTGTATGCGAATCTTAGGTTATTACCTTGGTTTGACTAGAGGTGTAGCCACCAGAAGGTTGCAGTTGTGGTTTGCAATTCTCGGCACTATTGGTGTTGGATCGTATATGACAGGCGGAAAGACACTCCTCTATTCTACTCCTGTCCTCACTACCGCCATACCCTTTGCTATACGAATCGTGTACCGAGATATCTTCACGTCCAGACTCGATCTTCTGTCTCGATGGAGACAAAAACGACAGTCTCGTGCCGATCGGCTGGCACAAGGGAGGATGTTCGAAATACATGGCTTCTTGAACGGAAGATCCATTGTGGCCAATGCCGACACGGGGGCAACTTACAACGTGATATCCGAACGGCTAGCGAAATCTATGAATTTCAAACCACGGCCAGGGACCCAAGGTAATGTCCTTCTTCCGTCGGGTAGCCACGTCCGATCACAGGGCCAGATCAAGGCCCAATTCAAGTTTGCCGGGGAGGACGGTATAAGAGAGATCCTATGCACCATAATGCCCGTGGCGAACTACGACCTGGTACTCGGCGGAAGCTTCCTGAAGGTGACTAACACTTTCACCAAGCACCGCGACCGGCTGACGAGGATATTCTCCTGTCCGCTGCGTATCTTGCTGAACCTAATTGGCTCCCAGCAAGACGTGGTGGCCGGGTTCCTCAATGGGCAACAGTGTCTTGCGGTGCCAGACTCGGGGTCAGATATCATGGCTTTATCCCGCGGCTATGCAAAGCGTCTGGGACTCAAGGTCTATCGTGGGGCGCAATACCGCTCCAAGATCCAATTCATCGACGGGTCGAAAACCGTGACGGATGGAATCGTGAAAGGGGTCAAATGGCAGTTCCGGCCCGGGGAAGCGCCGATAAAGTGCGACTTTCACGTCATCAGACGACTACCGGTCAGGGTCATTCTCAGCAATGCGCTCATAGACGAGTACGACGTCTTCTCGAAGTACAGCGACCGCATCGGACAGCATGACCCGAAAGGAGCTCACCACCGCTCCGGTGTATACGGAATCTCCCTCGTGGAGCGTTGCCGGGAGGAGCTTCGGAACCTCTCCGACTCCTTTGTAGACGATAGTGAGTCTGCCAATCATCTCCCTACCCAACCCGCTGCGCCTCTTCCCTCTCCTTTCTTTCCCTTCCTACTCCTGTGTGAGAAATCTTCGAGCTGATCACCACAAAACCCAGTCACATCTGCCAACCCCTTCACGCCGGAGAAGGTAGACCGCGAGAGAGCCCGGCGCGACCAGATACGGGACTGGATCGCCCAACTTCCGATGCCGACCCTGGACCAAGAGAAAGCTAAAGAGGAGCAGAGGCAGCAGCGGTGGAACGAACTCTGGCAAAAACACCGACATGCTGCCAATGCCAATAGACCCAATTCGGGCCAGGTCCAGGGCCAGAGCCAAGCCACGGCCGGTACAGCAAGCTCTGCTAGTCACCACGCGTCTCGGACAATGGCTAATAGCCATGCTGCGAGACAGAAAAGAACGAGTGGTAGCGTCGCCAGGCGTTTTCCGTTCTTGAGAAAGTGGCTCTGATTTGCTGCTCGGTGCTAAGCAACATTTGTCATCTAACAAAGGTTGAAGATCAACCATGAGACATATGGCGCGATGATCACTATATTACTTAAGTTTTTCATTTCTTATGTTTGGGAATTCACTGGAGTTGGTTCATTTTGGGCTGAGGGGCAACTATGAAAATTGTTTGGCGGGAACATTCTGATTTGACAGGCTTGGGACTCGCCTGTCTTCGCTTTGGGTGTATTTTCTTTAGCTCATTGGACTTAGTTACTCGATACTGTGAGTATTGAAAGTCAGGCCGTAAAACCTTCTTCTTCTTCTCCTCCATCAACATGGCAGTATTTTGTATTTTGAAACGAAGCTCACGCCATGCATGAGAATTTTTCACCTGGTGTAGGTTAGGGGTTGCTAGAAAGTTGTCCCGATCCTATTATTTCCTGAGCTCGCCATTCCTGTTCACTCCCAACGATGCGTCCTCTTCCTAAACTGAGTATCTTACCCCTATTCGCCTGAGACGAAGGCATTACCTATCTAGAACTGATTTCTATGTCTCTGGTACCAACCCAGTTCAGGACTATCTTCCCCTAAGGTGAAGCCGGGGTTGACGAAAATATCGTCACGACCGACGATCCCGAGAATATCGGGCCAATTTATGAGGCACAGTCATCTTTGACTGCAGATACTGTCATCCTTTCAAGATGTACCGCTCACGGGTCCTGTACTACAAGCTCGTCAAACCGGGAAAAAAATAGGTCGAATCCCATCACATTTCCGTCAGCACACTTTCTGGTAGAATAGACTGCCTCCTTTTATCCGAATACAAGATATGCTGGCTCATTCTCGGGTCACTAACGCTCTCGATCTCCAGTCATCAACGCCGGCCACCCACGATACCATCGCTGGCCCTTGTCAGACTCGAGGTTATCTTCGGACGTGAGCAACTGCCTTGCGCCAATGACCACGTTCTTCCCATCGCGGATAGGCTCGAATGTCGCAATTGTGTTGTCCCGGGCGAGACAAATCCATTCCAGTTGTTTGCAGCCGCCGAAATATCTCTTGGCGACCAACTCCCGATCTTCCGTCATCTTGTGATTGTCTCGTCGGCGAGCGACCTCTGCCCTCAATTCTTCATCGTATAGACCCTGTGGCCGGCGGACGGCCTGTGCATCTGTGACGGCGAGCTTTTTGAGATTGGCAAGGCGGCTGAAGACATCCACGAATCCCTGGTAAAGATGTTAAAGGCCTGACTTGAGCCGAAGAGGCGTAGTAGGATGAAGCACGACTTACAGAGAGTTTCAAGTTGCTGATCTCCCCTCGTACTAGTAGAAAGGAGATATTGGGACAGATGTCAGGAATTTCCACCACGTCGGGACGGCGCCAGCCACCGGCCGGCTTGATCAGCTCCAAGGTGGTAAGGCTGGGAAGCCACATCAGGAAGCTCAAGCCGGGCGTTTTATTCGGCGAGATAGTTACCCAAACGCTAGCGGTCTCGAGGTTGGGGCAGGCTGAGATCATTGGCCACGCGTTCAACTCCGACCAGAATCGCAGTATCTTGACTGAGGGGAACGAGACCGGGTGGTATCTCAGATACTTATTTAACTTGGGATGAATCGTCTTTCTGCCGTCGTCGTGGATGAGGGATAACTCGGTGAGGTTCGGCATGGAGCTCAGCAAGAGAACCTCAAGCTCGGGGAGTTGGTCGCTGCAGGGGCCTGATGACAGCAGGCTATGACGAGCCAAGAGATTCGGGCCGGTTAGGGTCCACGGGCCGGAAGTTCTGATGTGGAGAGTGCTGTTCGTTATGTCATGGTCAGCCCCGGTCTCGTCTGTTTTAGGCCGGATGCGAGTGAACACACCGGGCGGCCTGCATTATGCCCACATTCTTCAATATATGAAGAATCTGCGTGTGGAGAATGCCTTCAAACTCCGAGATGCCCATGTGTCTGAACATCCTTCCCTGGCAAAGTGATCGGAAGTTCTTGTTGACCAGTGAGATCTCTTGGTAGCCTCCACGGATATGTCCTGCCTCGGAAGGTTCAGATCGAGTCAGAGCAGCATGGGCATCGAAAATCATCAGCAGAAGCTCATTGCAGAAATGTGTCAGTTTTGTCTTTGGGATAGTCATTACACCTTGTAGGGTTGAGCAGACGTGGGCTGGAACATCGTCGGAAGCGTACTCATCTTGAATGGATGAGCCATGATTGTTTGCCATGGTGTTCGCCGGGTCTGGTTTAATACGGAGGGAGTCGTGGGAGTCAACAACCTTAGAAGACGAATGGAATCCAGAGAATCGGAAGAGGACATAGAAACTAAATAGTGGTTGATAATCTTGATACCTTAGCATATAGGGCATCCTTGTTTAGCTGCCTAATTATACAAGCTGCCTCAGGTACCGAGGCAACCTGATTGAGGAACGATTCCCGACAGCAATAAAGAAACCGGGACTGGCTTACCTGCTCAAGGGGATGCTGAATGAGCTTATAGGTCATCTTTCCGGGGAGTTGGCATGTCTTGGCATCTGTCACGGGCTCCAAGGTAGTCATACTGCAAAACATTATGCTGCACTCTTCTACGCAGCTGGTCAATGCTAATGCTGCACCATGAAATCATCTCATTCAATAAGGATACTTGACCATACACGTTTCCTCAGGCAGACCATATATCCTCAATGCATTGATCAATGGTCAAACTTTTCAGGGGTAATAGAATAGGGGTAATCGACCGGTGTTGTGGTGCGCCACGTGACTTCCTAATAGTCTAGTGGAGAACTGGGCAGCTGGGTGCATTAAGACTGAGAGGTGGAGGCCCTGGAGGGCATTGTGGCGCGGAAATGGGGCTGAGGCCGTCCACAGTAAGAGTATCGCGGACTTGGCCGAAACCACACAAAATCTTTACCACTGGCCATGTCGATTCGATGAATTACAGTATCGTAGACGATATTTTTTATGTTCGTCAGGTCTCCTTCCGACGAGTAAGGCAGTAAGCAGGGCTGCATACCCGCACCAACGTGCACCCACTCGCCATGTCTACCACCCAGAGGCCAGCGGCTCCCTCCGAGCACCGGTGGCCGCACTTCTACCGTAGTCCAGACTACCATTGGCAGCATGTAAGGCAGCAAGATGGGAGAACGATGTACTACCGCCCACTCGGGCTCGTGGAATCATCCTTTGACTCCGACGGTCGGTACCATGAGGGCCGGGCGGATATACATTCGTTCCTTGAACTCGAGATCCGCTCCGCCCTGACCGACGCGGATTTGCGGGAGAGGATCTTGACGGCTTGGACGTGTCTGCGATGCGAACATCTGCTGCTGCAGGCAAAAGCGCAGTCGATTCGAGACCTGGCGCTGCCGCATGCTGACGATCTACCGCCCGAGATGGACGTGCAGTTTGTCGTCCACCCCGGCACCACGGTGGAGGAAGCAATCGAAGATGCGCGGCGGCAGCTCGTATTTTTGGACGATTTCTACCAAACCGTGGATCCGAAGGACTTCTGGCTTCACGTCCAAAACACCGGTCGGGTCTTAAACCCCGAAGTGGCGCTGGCCAAGTTCTTCGTACATCCTCTGATTCCCTCGAGCGATGGCCACTCAACACTTCGCTTGACAATGATCGGCTCCCACCAGATCTGGGACGGGCTGACAGCTTTCGTCTGGAATCGCAACTTGATACACCTGCTGAACTTGTCTACCTCTGACTTGCGCGATCGCCTCACCCGCGCATTGCAGCCTTCCACCATCCTTGATCGTCTTCCCCTTCCCCAAGAGGCCTTGAACCCCCCGGTTCGGGGGTCTCGTGCGAAACAGCGCTGGTTCTGGCTATTGACAAGAATTCTCCGACATGTGAAGAAGCCCCTACCAACTGGTTTCCCCAATCCCCTCTCTCGGTCCACGCCGTTATTCCAGTCCCCCAAATCTCCACCTTCTTCCATCCCACCAACTTACTCTCAAGTTCTTAACTACAACGCGTCCTCGCCTCAGCCCAGCGTGCCAATGCGAGCCTCGATGTCCCTGCGCAACACGGCGCGCCTACATAAAATCTGTCGCTCTGCCGGCCTCGGTATCGGCGCCGGCCTCAGTGCTCTCTGCGGGCTGATCATGATGGAGTTCTACGAGCGGCTGCACCCGACATTACCGCTCTCCGATCGGCGGCCCCTGATCGTGGGATTCCCGCTCGACGCGCGCGCTTTCCTGTCTTACCCGTCGGGGGCGGGCCCCCAAGAGCCCAACTGCGTGACGTTGGCCTTCTGCGAGGGCATAGTTCTCCCTTTCCTGTCGGCCGCGCTCCCCGTCGAGGGCCGCCTCCGCCTGCTCGCCAAGCAGGCCGACCGGCAGATGCGCCGGTACCAGAAGCGCCGCCTCAAGCTCGACGAGACGGACGTGCAGTACATGGGGCCCCGCGGTGCCGGCCGCCTCATGCAGCTTCAGTACCTGGACCGAATCGAGCGCGTGGACTCGCAGCTGCCACCGGAAGATCCCGACGCGCCCGGCGGCAAGAGGCGGATTGGCGGTGGCGCTCAGGGCGCGTACCCGGCTGCCACTTCAGGATCGAGGTGTACGTACAACATCTCGAGCGTGGGGAGGCGCGACGCGATTCTGGGACGGGGCATGTACGACGTGGGGAGTACTCCGATTGGTTACGGCGAGGGTGACAAGGACTTCGTGGCGGATTTCCGCGATATGCAGTTCGGCGTCCGGCCGCGGGAGGGCGAGTGTCTGATTGCGTGCGTGGGGACAGAGGATGGCCTCCTCGCTTTGGGGAGCGTGGATGGTACCACCATAGACCCGGCCCTCGTGGAACAGTGGTGCCAGCGTTTTGAGCATATCCTCGACGACGGCGACGACGTGGGGGTGGAGAAGCAGGGGGCCAAGTTGTAGATGTCGATTAGCTGCTATTGGACTTACATATGCATGCAAGGGAAACGT
This sequence comes from Xylariomycetidae sp. FL2044, assembly GCA_022376275.1. NCBI lineage: Eukaryota > Fungi > Ascomycota > Sordariomycetes > Xylariomycetidae sp. FL2044. The sequence continues at coordinate 800,405 of JAJNOH010000003.1, read as the reverse complement.
TGTACATATCTGTGGCAGAACTGATGTATACCTTGGTCGGTAGTGTCTAATAGCAGCACTGCGGGGTGTCCGGTACGTCAGCAACATTTCTCCTCATCCCGAGTGAGGCGTCACATATCATTTCTGATATCTTTTTTCTTCTCCTCATCCCGAGTGAGGCGTCACATATCATTTCTGATATCTTTTTTCTTCTCCTCTTTCGCTGTCCGCTTCGAAGCTACCTGTTGATCTTCTATAATTGCCACTTAACATCCAGGGATATGTGAGCAAGCGGCTGCTAAGTGCCTTGGTGCAACAAATCTTCCTACGAGTGTGATGAACCTTCTTGGTGCAATTTGTGCAATAATATATGAGTCATTGGGGATTTGAAGCCAAAGTTCTAGGGGAAAGTGTTGTGTCATGCACGACACCATAAGGTATCCTGAATTTCAAGGAGGAAGCCTGCATTCCGACATACTAGAAGCCCTCGCATGGGTGACGGGTGACATCACTCGCACATAACTTTGTTTGAGTGATACGCGGGATCATTCGACCGCATCTTATATAACGGCTGACGTGGTGACCTAGAGCAAGATCCCACCTGTATGCTGTTGTGTTCCGAACCGAGTCCGAGTTGACTGGCTGCGTGAGCTCGCTCATACGTCCGGGCGTCGAAACGGGGCCCCGATCGGCTTGCTGCAGTCACCGGCACTCGACCCCTTGAACAGGGATGGAATGATGGCTCAGTTTGGTCCGATACCTCACAGCAAACGGCCGGTGTTTGCCCTCGCGGCTAGCGACTTATACGAGACCTAGACATTAGAGGGAGGAGGCAGAAAAGGGGGGGGGGTGTTAAGGCGACAAATCATGCTTCTTTTTTCCCCTCTCTTCTTCTTTGCTTTACAGAACTTAAAATATGGGCAGATGGATAGCGCGTCTAGTAGCTTTACCATTGCATCAATTCTTGCGTCTGTCCCAACCGATGCAGAATATCTACGCAGCGGGAGTGATCCAACGGGAACGGGTATAGACACGTGAATCCAGCCCTCGAGGTAAATAAGGGAAGGATGGCACGATCTTTGACGTGGCTGCTGTCGCAAACTGTACTGATGACGTCTGAGGAGGGTCCCATTGACGCATACTACCGCGGGGTGCCTTGCTTGCTCTGGTGCTTATTTATTTCTTCGTTGGTGCCTCTTCATCGCCTATTTCCGCCTCCCGCGTCTGACCCCGCCAGGGCACCCTGTCCGATGCAGCCGACCGTAACTTGAAGCAGATGAAACTCTCATCATCTTCGTATTTCTATCCAAGCTACATATACGGCCAATCCAATAACAAGATGTTGGGGTGAAACCCTTACAAAGCCACCAACTCGCCCACTTCGTCCAAGTTGTGTTTCTAGCTTATAGCGCTTGGAGGCGATTGCCGGACCCAACCTCTACGAGTCCACATCTTCAAATCCTCACAGTTATCCATCAGTATCACAATATCCGTCGCAATGACCAGACCTGAGTCTTCCCCCTCAGGGGGTGAGCGGCTCCAATCCCAGGACCATCGAGATCTTCTCGATATCATCGACAAGTTGCGCTCTCAGGGTATCAGTCGTTATGTTGATCTTCCCCAGATCATCGTCTGTGGTGACCAGTCGTCGGGAAAAAGCTCCGTTCTGGAGGCCATCTCTGGAATGACTTTTCCAACCAAAGACAACCTGTGTACCAGGTTTGCTACCGAGCTCATCTTACGCCGCAGCCCAGTCGCGGGGGTCAAAGTGCAGATTCTTCCCGGCCCTGAGCGTACGGCAGAACAGAAGAACATTCTTAATTCATTCCAGTATAACCAAGAGGATATCGACGTTGGCCAGGTGGTTGAAGCGGCCAAAGAGACAATGGGTCTAAACACCGCTGATAAAGTCTTCAGCACAGATGTCCTTCGGGTGGAGATCTCAGGGCCTTCACAACCGCATCTTACCATGGTTGATCTTCCGGGTCTTTTTCTCGCTGGCAACAAGGACCAATCCAAGGCAGACGCCAAGGTCGTCGATTCGCTCGTGCTCTCCTACATGCGGAAGCCTCGCAGCATCATCCTAGCAGTGGTATCGGCCAAGAGTGACTTTGCACTTCAGCAGGTTACCCGTCATTCTCGCACTTTAGACCCGAAAGGCGCTCGCACGCTGGGGCTCATCACCAAGCCAGACACACTGGTCGAAGGATCTGAGAGTGAACGAGTTTATGTCAATCTTGCTCAGAACAAGGATGTGGCTTTCCGACTGGGCTGGCATGTCTTGCGAAACAGAAGCTATGCCGAACGCAACACTTCAACATCGCAGCGGGACCAGGCCGAGGAAGAGTTCTTTTCCAGTGGAATCTGGAAAACTCTTTCGCCCCTACAGTTGGGGGTTGCCGCTTTACGTGACCGACTAAGCAGCGTGTTGCGGGATCAGATCCTGAAACAACTTCCCAATGTCTTGAAGGACGTCGACTCTGGCATCCAGCAATGTGAGGATATTCTGACGAAGCTGGGAGCAGCAAGAGGTACCCTAGCGGAGCAAAAAAGGTACCTACTTGGTCTTAGTAGCAGCTTCTCGCAACTCATCAAAGCTGCTGTGGATGGCACATATACCCACCCCTACTTTGCCAACACCGATGAGTCAGAAGCTTACCCCAAGCGCTATCGGGCTGTCATACAGAACACGCTCTCAAACTTTGCTGATGAAATGAGAGTGGACGGGCGTGCCAAGTTCATTCAGGAAGAAGGCCGTGTCTCCAGTGATGACCGTCGACGCATTTCGCGCTCGGATTATCTCGAACATGTCAAGGATCTCATGAAAAAGAGTCGTGGTCGCGAACTGCCAGGCTCGTACAATCCCCTCATCGTAGCCGAGCTTTTCAGCAAGCAGTGCCAACCTTGGAAGGATCTGGCACGTGAACTCACGGGAAAAATTTTGAAGGCTACCTACACCGCCATCGTCGCCATTCTTCAGTATGTTACCGATGAAAGCACTTGCGAAGCCATTGTTCGCGATGTGGTAGGTGTCGCGATGCAAAAGTTGAAGAAAGATTTGACTGCGAAGATGGACGAACTTCTGGAACCGCACTTGATGGGCCATCCGATCACGTACAATCATTATCTGACCGACAATGTCCAGAAGGCACAGGCCGCACGACACCTACGTGCAATGGAGAGTCGGTTCAGAAGTCTCTTGGACACAGAGAACATTAGGGCTGGCAGGATGGATTATTGTATTGATATGAGGGCCTTTCTGAACGAACTCGCTTCGCTCACGGAGCCTAACATGGACAACTACTCTTGCTCTATGGCGGTGGACATGATGGAGGCATATTACAAGGTCTGTGCCTTCTTGATCTCTCGTCGATGCGACTGACCCGAATCAGGTTGCCGAGAAGAGGTTCGTGGACGACGTCAGCGTTCTCGCCGTCGAGGCATGTCTGGTTCAGAAGCTTCCACACCTCCTCAAGCCGGAGATCATCTACAACTTAAGGGATGATGAAGTCCAGCGCCTAGCATCGGAGAGTGACACGGAAGCCGCGCAGAGAGCGCGTACCACTGAAAAACTCGAGGTCTTGGAAAACGGAATGGCGGACTTGACCAGACTTAAGCATTACGCCTCTGCATGGGAACCTTCTTATGAAGACGAGGAATCCCTGGCTGAGTCCAACTATCACGTTGACACCTTTGCCCAGCAGATAGAATCAAGTGAACACATGGCCAGTCGTGAAGAAAACCTGGAGACGGAAGCTAACGTCGCACTGTGGCCGATTCTCCAGGATGTTCCCCAGGAGGTTTCCCAGGAGGAACCAGAGATTGCCAAGCAAATGGTGATTGGGGGCTTTTGGGAATGACAAAAACCCAAAAGAAGAAGCAAAAGAAGAGGCAGAGTTTGTCGGAACCAGCACCACCGCCACCCGTAAAGATAGATTGGGAGTGGTATAATAAAGCTGGCTAGATAGGTGATAGACTCAAGGAACAGGGATAGACTGCCTCGGATGTAATGATAGCATCATAGATGAGCTGCAGGGATTCTCCAGATGTAACGTTCAAATACATTTACTTCGTAGTCCACGCGCCTAATAAAAAGCTCCTCAATATGGACTGATTTCTTCAGACTGAAGTGCTAGAACAAGAAAAGGCTAGCATTCGATAGTTATAAGCCGGTCTAAAAATAAATAATATGGCAAAGTCAACCGTTCCAACGCCGACGGTGAACCCAAATTCGACTACCAAACTCCACATCACGAAAACCGATCGCGCCATTCTGAAACAGACGTTCCGCGACGACGGAGCCCCGCACGCCGTTCTCACGCACGTCAACGCCGACACCACTTGGCTCCTCTCCCTCCCCTACCCAGCCGACGCCGCGCGACCGTCCGGGCGGTCGCGCTACAACATCCTCATCGATCCCTGGCTCCAGGGCCCCCAATCCGACGTCGCCAGCTGGTTCTCGACCCAATGGCACGTCGTCGCACCGAGCGTCGGCACGATCGGAGAGCTGGACGCGCTGCTGGCTGAGTTGGAGGAAGGAGGAGAAGAAGAACACAATAATGACGACGACGGGAACAAAGCACAGCAGCAGCAAGGAGAGCAAACCAGGAACGAGGCCCCGCCGGCGCGACCATCGCACATCGACGTCGTCGCCATATCGCACGAGTTCACAGACCACTGCCACGAGGCGACGCTGAGAGAGCTACCCCGGAGCACGCCCGTGTTCGCCACGGACAAGGCGGCCGAGCTGATCCGATCGTGGCGCCACTTCGACACCGTGATCACGACGCCGGCCTTCTCCGGCGCCGCCGCCGACGCGAAGAAGGGCTGGCAGGAGGCCCTGAGCGAGCGCCCGCTGCCGCCGTGGGTCGGCATCGGGCGCGTGGTCACGGCGGGTAACGCGCTGTACTACCACTCTGCCATCATGCTCGTGTTCCAACCACCGACGTCCAAGCTCAGCCCCACGGCGACCGAAGAAGAAGAAGAAGAAGAAGAAGGAGGAGCATCGGCTAATGCAAACGCGGTGATCTACTCGCCGCACGGGATCAAGGGCTCGGACCTCGCCCCCGTCAGCGGCGCCGGCATCCGGACCCTGGCGCTGCTGCACGGCCTGCACGACGTGCGCATCTGGATGACCAAGCAGCTGAACCTGGGCGCGGTCAACGGGCTCGAGGCGGTCCGGGCCACGGGCGCCCGGTTCTGGGTCGCGACGCACGACGAGGTCAAGAAGGGGGGCGGCTTCATCGCGCCCCTGCTGCGGAGGACGAGGTACACCGTGGCTGACGCCGTGAGGAGCGAGACGAGGAGGGCCGGGGAGAAGGCGCCGGATTATGAGTTTGTCGAGTTGGGGTCGGGGGATGTGTTGGTGCTGGACTGAGTGATGGTGGTTAGGAGTCTGGGAGATTTTGAAGTTGTTTTATGTGTGGGAATGTCCTGGTGGCAGGCGTGAGATTGTCCTCTTACATCACTTGGGTTTCGAATTGGTGCATCGATTGTACATGTTGGACGGGTTGGCTAGCTCTGTACCGAAGAGTGTTTGGAAAAACACACAGCACCTTGTATTTATGTCCCTCTGGCCGGTTTTTGCTCATCAAGTAATGGCAAGGAAGGGTACGGCAAATACGGAAAGGCGTCGGACTTCGACCATGTTATGAATACCCCCGGTGCTGTTCTCATGTGCTAGTAGTATCCTCGAGGGGTGTAAAACCTGCATCGCCCATATGGAACATCCATCAAAACCACCCACAGTTCGGCCATTCCCCCCAGCGCGCTCTTCACACGAAAAATATAGACACGACAACGAAGCTTTAATCACCTGGGTATCCAGCACGAAGTCTAAGCCTTCCAAAAACCCACCCAGCGTACGTAGCTGCACCTGCGTTATCATCAGGCACAGCATCACCCCCGACGAGAGTCACGAAAGCATCATCACACACACAACAAGATCCACCTGCCTCCCGGATTCTACACCGTGTGCTTACCGTCCGAGCCGCACACGACCTCGCAATACGAGAGCTGAGTCCAGTAGGGCTTATTCCAAACCACGAATCTTTCCCCCCTGCGGCCAAGAAGCTGACCCGCGAGCTCTTCAGCTCCGTACGTACGGCGAATATCGCTTCTTGGCAACGACCCTCGGCCGGCAGATCATGCCATTCCATGTCGGCGCTCGGTGAAGCTGTCTGGGCAGTTTCGCGTATGTTTTTCGCGTCGGCGGTGATGCAGTACAAGAAGGCTTCGCCATCCCGTCCGACGAGCGAGTTCTTTTTTTTTTTCAACTTCACTGGGAGCAGTAGTAATATCGAACGTATTCGTATCCTCTCGTTTCCTTTCCTTTCCTTCCACTCGTTGAACCGTGATTCAATTCAATCTATTGCGTCTTTTATTCTTCTTCATCCTACCCTGCCCTATCCACCACCATGTTTTCCTCCCTCCTCCTCTCCTCCGCCGTCTCCGTCATCGCGGTTGCCACGGGCACCACAGTAGCTATACCAACGACCGCCATCACATCGGGAGGATCAGAGGTCCGGACTATCTACGGCACCTTCCACGCGACCAACTACGCACAGTCCTGCGGCTCGGGCGGCTGCACCTCGTCCTTCAACCTCACGGTGCCCGAGGGGTATCTGAAGGACGTGCCCGGGTTCCAGGGCCTGGTGTGTCTCCCATACCCTACCCTACCCTCCTCCTCCTCCTCCTCCCTCCCCACCCCTGTCTCTCTCCCTCCCTCCCTATTTCCCTCCATGCCCCACCCCAGCACCCCGTTCCCGAAAAAAGAGCAAAATAACTGACAGACTACATCTACTCACAGTGCGGAGGCGTCTACGGCGTCTCCGTCTGGACGAACTGTATACCGGCCGAGGGCGACCTGGACGAGAACAACTACGTGCAGACCAAGTGGGGGCCGGGGACGGATAACACGGGGTACAGGATGAGCGTCGCGCACATCTTCAGACAGTTTACGACCACTGCGACGAACGCGTCTGGGTCCGCTGAGTTCCTGATGCCGGTGGAGGCGTTTGATATCTCGGTTACTTCGTTGGGGATTGCTGAGACGGAGGGGTGAGGGAGGGAATAGGAGGCGGGCTGGCTGTTGGTGGTGGTAGTGGTCGGGGTGGTCGGGGTGATTCAGTTGAAGTGTAGAAGTAAGTTGGTTAATTGATAAATGATGAAAATGACGTACGTAAGACTCGGTTTTCGTAAAGTATTAATGCATGTCGAGCACCATGACACATCACCCTTTCATGAGATAAAAAGGGTGCATACATACGGAAAGTCTGTGGTCAGACTTGTCACGCGTCTGTTGAGCCTAGTTTACTTTACCCCTGAAGGTCATCAGATCTCTAGGCCTGATTCACTCTGATGCCAGATACAGAAATTTCAAGGCCGGATTTGAGACGCTCTGTTACGAGTTGATTCCCCCTGTCAAATATTGTTACATCACCCGTCAAGGTTACTTATGCCTACATTTCGAGTTCCCCGTGACTTGAGGCGACCCCCCCCCCCGATATCCGTCAAGACTCAGCATATTCAACCAAACAACCCCATATCTGGACTTGGCGGTTCAGGCCCGACACGCAAGTTCCGGAGACCGAGCACGGCTCCCAACAGACCATCTGTACCTTGTTGCCTCTCCGCCGTGTTCAGCGGAATGGCTGGACAATCCTGCGACCTTCTCTGGTGGTGGGGTATGTCCGACAGGGACTCCAAGCTCTCTAGATTCAGCGGCGGTACCGGGCCGATATTTTCGTATCGCCTGGGAAAGTCAAGTGGTAGACGCGCCACGTCTCCCTCGACTGGGGGCGGACCCGCTGGCTCTGTCGACGCATCCGGATCGTCCGATCCCATCTCCTTCCGCAGCGTCTTCACCTGCTCCTTGATGATCCTCCACAGCTCATACTTGTCCAGACCGTCGTCGTCATCATCATCGAGGGTTCGGAACGGGGACTCAGCCGCGTTGTGATACGCCTCGTCCGCGTCCGCCCGCTCGTCGTCCTCCTCCTCCTCCTCGTCGCGGCGGTGGGCCATCTCGAGGAGAGTGGCGACGAAGGCCTCCTGCATGTACGCGAAGCTGAAGCCGTAGGTGATGTCGGCGATGGGCACCTCGAGCCTCTCGGGGAAGTCGACGTCCTTCTTGGCGCTCAGCTTGCGGCGCCAGAAGCGCACGTACTCGACGCGCTCGGGCTTGTCGGGCGACGGGAACAGGTACTTGCGGTCGAAGCGGCTGGGCCGCTTGGACAGGCCCGGGTCGAGCCGGTCGATGTGGTTCGTGCTGGCGATCATCAGGATCCCGTCGTTGTTCTCGAGCCCGTCGACCTCGTTGAAGAAGTAGCTGCGCGTCTGCGACGTCACGATGGTGTCGATGTCCTCGAGAACCAGCATGCAGGGGGCCTCGCGCCGCGCCATCGCGAACACGTTCCGGATGTGCATCGTGTTCGGCGCCGCTTTGACGTAGAGCGTCGGCACGGGGTTATCTCGCTCGGCTAGGGTGTGCATCAGCGCCTTGACGCTGATCGTCTTGCCGTTCCCCGCGGGACCGTAAAAGATGATGCCTCGCTTCCAGGGAACACCAAGTTCCTCGTACACGCTCTTGCTGTCGAAGAAGCGACGGCTCACACGGCTGAGGTCTTTCTTCATATCGGGATCAAGGATAACCTTGTCCCATGACGCCTTCTGTACTTGATCGTACAATTTCGCGTCGAGGTACCAGTAACCATCGTAGACGTACACACCCTTGCGTTCCTTGTACTGCCACTGGCCGACTTGAGCGAGCAAAGTATCGGTCACGACGGAGTGAGAAAGCTGTCCCTCGCCCGGAACGCGCTCCTTCAGGATGTACTGAGCAGCGCTAAAGCCAATGACCACGACGTACAGGATGAAATCCTCGCGGCCCCAGTGAAAGGAGTACCGGGCGAAGGTGGTCGAGTCCACGAGATGCCCTATCCCGCCGCGCTGAGAAGACTGCTCCCAGAAGCGCATCCGGACCAAGGATTCATCTTCGGTGTCGAGGGTGGCGGTCGCGTGACCGGCAGCGGCAAAAGCCACGAGGTTCAAGTTCTGCGGGTTGGCGAACGTCACGACGTATCCGGGGTGCTCCTTGCGCAGCTTCGCGAGAAGCTGAGTAAAGGGGCTTGACACTTTACCCGAGGTCAACTCGTTGAATGTGTCGGATAGACGTGGCGGGCCATCATCGTGATCGCCAAGACCGACGCCACGTTCGATGAAGGCGAATGTGTCCGCTGATGAAGGAGAAGACATGGCTGACGCTTGGGCAAGGATGCCTACGAAGAACAGAATAAAGATCAACTTATTGCGAGATGAGGATCGAAAGGATAATTTGACCAATCTACGAAGGAGAAGAGAAGAAGTGAGAGGTGTTTCCAAGGTCGATGAAACTGTGGTGGTTGTTGTTGTTGCTGCGCAAGTGGCGATGGATGGACATCTGCTGCGCCACGACCTCCCTCTTTCATACTAGTCTCCCAGGCTGGTAGGCGGCAGTGCCCCACGGGGGGTGTAACGGAATGGATCCGACTGGAGATCGGCGCACTGCATCGATACTTATGGATCGGAGGAGACAACACCGCAACATATACGTGGGTCACCTACTCAGTACTTGGGCGTATCGTGCATTTCTCTCCAAATGACCAAGAGCCTAATGTATTATTTACTTGACCCGCGCACGTTATTTTGGGGGCTGGTTTCTACAATCGCCACAGGCTGAGTCAGGAAACGATGACTTGTACTGGGGAGCTGAGACGCCGGTATTTTCAGCTGTATGGAGTATGACTCTCTGTAGGTAATGAATGGGGTTGCTAAATTTGCCGGACACAATAATTAATTATTCTTTACGGATATGCTGGAGGCCCAGCGGTGTTCAACGTGCGATATCAAATTGATAAATGCTCGATGTCCTAGGGACAAGTGAAACGTTGTCTTTTCCTGTTCTATCATTGCCGACATTTGACTTTATATCCCTCAATCTCCAACATAAAGAAAAATGCAAGTTGCTGTAAACCATATCCTCTTGCTGTCGTAACTATGACAATCTGATAAAAGCAAACGTCACCTACCGCCTATGGGAGTTGAACCCATGTTGGGACTTATATGTTTGGTTACCCTCTACGCTCTGCTAACGAACTACATGAGGTCAATCTCGAAGCAATTAGAACAAAAGAAATCCTTCTCGGCCTTTTGGGTCACTGTAGTCTATATGCAATGCAATTAAAAACACCACTATGAAACAAGAGGAATAATAGAAATTAAATCTTATATTACTTAAATAAAACCCAAGTGTGTATATAAAAAACAGGTTTTTATATAGCATCTTTATTATGCCTTATGCATTTTAAAGGAGCGCTTATAATTAACAGCTTAAAATATGAATATTGTTGTAAATAATAGAAATCAGGTCACGCTCAGGCGAGCTTGCTGCAAACCTAGGAATATTGGAGTCCTGGCGAACAAGGCCTTAGGAGCGACCTTGCCGCCAACGTAGTTCGGGATGGAACCCTGATACACCTCTATGGTCATCGACCCCCGCGTCACCATAAGTTACCACTCCGCCGACCACGGTTTATACGCTCATCTCTCACAGCACAGCACCGGTGCAGCCACTCCATGGTACTTGGTCAACCACATCGTATTCTCTAGGAATAACATTCCCAATTTCCCGGAGCAACTACATCAACTCTTGAATCAGCCCATCACGGGGTTGGAAAATCAGATTGGGCCCATCATGCATAGCAGATAATACGTCGTGGAGCTGATATTCGCCCTCCCTGTGTCTCCCGTACGGGCTGCCCTTTGCGCCGCCGCCGAGACGACCTTCGATCCCAGGAGCCATCTTTACATCGAAGTACCAGAGGGTCTTGGCGACCACAAGGCTGGCCTCCAGGTAAGCCATCGCCTTCCCTGCGCAACCGCGATAGCCCGTAGAGAACGGGACGAAAGCGTCATTCATTGCTTTCCGACGTTCCTCGGGCAGGTCTTGTAACCACCTTTCCGGGTCGTATGCGAAGGGTTCGGGAAAATAAGCCTCGTTGTGATGGATGTTGTAAATGCTGACCCCAACCTGCGTACCCCGGGGCACGAAGTGGCCGTCCACGATCAGAGGCTCACGAGAGCCTGGATCTTGCTCTCTCCACAGCGCCCCTGGGACCGGCGGGGACAGGCGCAGAGCTTCGTTGATACAGGCCCTGAGATATGTACAACTAGCGAGGAGAGGCCCTCCGCGAATATCCGTACCGGAAGCGAACGTGGTACGGATCTCCTGGCACAGTTTGTGGTAGCACGTAGGACTTCGCGAGAGGTAGAAGAATACTGCGGCGAGGCCCGTGGCGGTAGTATCGCCCCCTGATAAAGAAAAAAAAAAACAAATGACGTTTGATCAGAATTCGTCCGATGGTACGTGGAAGAAAGAGAGGCGGAACGAACCTGCAGTCAAGAAGAAGACGGCTTCTGCCCATAGATCGCTTGATTGTATGCTATCAGCACCGGGGGTATCGACGGCGTCGCATACCAGACTGTACAGATCATGTTTCGCATCCTTGTCTTCGGCCATGCGAGAGCTGATCAACTGCTCTAGATGGCGGCGATAGGTAGCTAACATCTTCGATGCGCTTCTTACCAGTCTCTCCAGTGCACGAGTGAGACGAATCCTTGTTGGGAAAGGGAATTGTATCTTCATGTTCTGCATGTAGTTCGCTTGGGGTAGGGTGTCCTTGAAAAAGTGATACTGCGAGCTTGTCTGCGTGTTCAGTTTACAGCCGAAGGCAAGCAAACCGACAACGTCAAGTCCCAGACTTCGGAGGCGGGGGCTCAGGTTGATCGACTGGGGGCCTTTGCCATCATCATCATCATCGATACGGGGAATGAGTTGCCTAAGGAAGACGTCGATCTCCTCCATCATTGTAGGTTCAAATGTGCGCATGGATCGTTCTGTAACCGCCTGGCCGATCAGACGACGTTTCGATCGGTGTGCCTGTCTGTCGATAACATTGAATAGGCTATACTGATCAGGCCCTTGTAAGGTAGCAAGATAAGCACGGGACTTCACGACATTGTCGTTGTTGTATATGTCTAATTTTATGAGCTAGAGCTGTCGAAAGGTGGCAGGCTAACCTACCATTCAAAGCTTGAATCGAGCTGAAAAGCAGCTTGTCAGGGGCGTGTCGAATGACAGGCCCTTTTCCCATTTCCAGAGTCAGTCAAGACATGTCCCAACTCAAGGCGACTGTAGGGTTAGAGTGAGGGCATCTGCATACCATATTTCCGGTGATTCAAATACGTGGCAAGATGCAGTCGCCTGTGGAAAGAGTGGTATAGACCATAGAGATCAGAGACTTTCGCAAACCACGGTCCGGGATATCTGGCCAGTGGATGGGCTGTGATACGATACCCAAACAAGGCGCATAACTTCGAGCGATTAGCATCAGTGCAGTTGCTAATGAACCGAATGAGAATCCTTACTGCATGCATAGGCAGTGTAGGTAGCCGCAGCCAAGGCAAGTTCTTGATAAGAACCCATCGCGACGGATTGAAGAACGTCCCAATGAAAGCTTGCACTATGGAAAAAGAGAAGACTATTTACCGGGACAATGTTGTGTCCAGGAAAGGGGGAGGAAAAGGGGAGCAGGCACCTCGGAAGGTCGTTAGTTATAACCACAAGATATCCGTGGGCAACGTCAATCACCCCCTTGCGTCCCGGCCCCCTCATAACCATGCGGTTGCAAGTTTTGTCGTCTCAAAATGATGCAGCCATGCAGGTATCTTGGCAAATGAACTGCGAACAAAGCTGTGCAACTGCGGCACCGGTCTGCAACAATCATTGGTCAAGACAAGAGACAGGCATGAAACTCTTCCTAACCCGCATCAATACCCGGAAGCAGTCTATGGGGGGTCTCGCGCAATTGTTTTACACAAGGATAACAAACACCCAACAGGGTTTGATACGTTCTGGGGCCTTTTTTCAAGTTTGCAATTTCTTTATCGATTTTGTCAATATCCTGCTGAGCAGATTTGATATTCTTGGAGTACTGTAGATACAACGAAGCGAGCTTTGCCGATAGTTCAATGACTGAAATGGCGCTCGCAGCTACGCCCAGTCCTTCAGCCATGACCAGTCCAGGCTCTGCAGTCTTGCCAAGTCACCATCAGAAGCCTGGGAAAGGACAGTTGCCAAAATATAAAAGAGAGCGGTACTGGAAAATGACTGTCCTCAGCTCCATTGTCGTATTAGTAAATAATGCCTCTCTTGCTTGATCGTCTTCGATCCTAAAATGCTGCCGTTTCTGGTTGGAATGTTGAGTAGTCTTTTGTCATCCGATTTGCTTTGATGAACATCTTGAAGGTGAAACTCCAAGTCCAATACGCGCGCAAACGATTTTAGTACTAAGTTTCGGGATGCAGATATTATAGTGTTATGATCTTAATAGGGCTCTTTATTGCCCCTAGAATATCTAAGTGGCGATGTATTCTAGGCTTCTAATATCTTTTTCTAAACTAACGTACTTATTACTCCTCTTAAGTCCTATTGCTCTCTTACCGGAAGCCGTTGGGATAGGTTGGGGTTATAAGGTATGCTTATCTCACAAAATGCATCGCTTACGTCTTTGCGTTTCCTCTTTTTCGTCCAAAGTGCTTAGCCGTCCACGCCAGAGTTCCTAAGCTAATAGCTTGTGTATGAGCCGCCCGCCTCATGCTCGTTGCTTCAGTGTGATATTTATCTGCTCACGATAGCATCAATTTTACAAACCCACCGGGAGAGCCGTAAGCATATAGCTCCTTGAAACAGTCCCTCTGCTCTCCAGTCGGGTTGAGATGGTGGTTCATATGAGTCTGCTTGAATGCCTAAATATTTACACAGCTTGCTAAAATCGTTGGCTATGCCGATTTAGTCTTATTTAGACCTAGACTGACTAAGGAAGAATGGAGTATTGAGCAGCTCGTCGTTCCAGGAGATTTGCCAAGATCTAAGTCTCTCCGGCGGAGTAACACTTAGACGTCCTTCGATTGTGCAATAATCTCGGAATGTCCCTATATTTAGGAAGCGTGAGAGGCAGGGAAAGAGTGCCTTAAAATAAAGTAGATAAGCTCCGTCTCCTTCTTCTAAGGCATGAGTAGGCCTTTGAATCAGGTTAGCAAACTATCAATCACTAAGCCAGTTGTTCGATTTTTCGTTGGACACGTTCTTGGCGTCTTTGGTAAGCTGAGTGGCTAGTTCTGGCTTCTGGTACTCGTTACGAAAACAGATGAACATCAAATCCTAGGTTTCTGCTTAGCAATATAATGGCTCAGCTTATAGGATCGTCTTACTCTGGAGTAGCTGTTGAAACTTGTGCAGTGGCCTCGCCCCTTATTGTTCTATCACGCCCTGAAGGGTGATCGTTATCTTTGTGTAATACAACTGCGCAAGACCACCATAAACATGAACCCGGGCGTAGCGAAAGAGAGGAAAACATCAAGTAATTGATATGTTAACTCTCTTCTTAGAACGCCGAATAGCATGCGCTTTCGCCTTCCATCAGTTGGTTAACCTACAGGGTCCCATATGAAGCTATCTGGGGGCTGCGCGCTCCATCCTGGTCGCTATCGACGGACATTCCGTTCCAAGTTCCATGATCACGAAAGTAGAGTGCATGCGTTGTGGTTGAGTTATTGTTATCCTTGTGCAATACAGTTGCGCAACACCACCATGATGGTAACTACATGCCTCGTTTACTGGGATCGGGGAAGGGACAGGATGCATAAATCCTATGAAGGGCCATGGGGCGAAAGCTGTTCAGGAAGAAGCGCCTGCTCGTTACTGTGCTCATTTGAATCTCAAAGCTGGTGCTCTGTGATGCTAGTCAAGACGAGGCATGCATCTCACCCTAGTGGACTGCTCCTCGAGGACTACTAGTGTTGCTGCAGCAGACCACAGCAGCTCACGATGACCACCTCATCATAGATTCACGCTCGCTCCGTGGCTTGCCCGCACACCTTGCTTGGAGACCGTCACCGCGGCTCTGCGATCCCTCACAGAGCTGGTGCACCACCAGTGACTTCCTCAACCACAAAATATCCCGTCCGCTTTTCAGCGGCTGGGGGGTAACGATGATGTTCGAGAGCCCCTCCACAGCCACCGAGAGAGAGAGCTGGACCTAGTCGATGCCTGTTGTGCTAATAAACAAGAACAAGAATATATATCCATTGCGAGCTCGCGGGTGACGAAATAGATGCCTCGAACGAGAGAGCAGTTGAACGGGTTTGGTAACATAACAAAGCATCATGAACCTACTCCGTACAGACACGATACTTCGTACGCCCACTTGGGTTTTCAAGCTCCAGCAATGGGGGGGGGGGGTGAATGTGCTCTGGAGCATAGCAGGGGTTGTTGTTGAGTGGAGTGGCATTCCCCGTCCTCAGATACGAAGAATATCCGGATGTCCACACTACATAGTATGTGGACGAAGATTGTACGTATCGATCGTACTCCGTACTCCGTAGTTTTATTAGCTTCAACGGTGAATATGTTCAATACCCCAGAGCCCACAGACTTGTCGCCCAACTCTAGCGGCATTGCAGGTATCTGGGTTTCAGTTGACAGCGGGTACGATGAGGGGACGGGTTCTCCCCGAGTTTTATGACCCTCTTGGTCAATTTTTTTTTAGCAACGCCTACCAATGTACGAAGTGGTTTGTCCGTCATGTCCATCAGTAATCGGAAAAGTAGCTTGAAGCCATGGATGTTGTTTCCCCTGCATTGGTGCTTACGAGTACCTATCCCGCAGTTCCGCAAAGGTCACCACATTTGGCACCCCAGGCAGTCAGTCAGTCAGTCAATCATCCTGTTCACGGGTCCATGTCTGTATGGAGGGACAGGAGGAACACGTACAGGAATGCACCCGCAGCCGCGGGGATTCGATACCAATATTCCCGTGAGGAGAAGCTTGGGGTCAGAGGGGCGGTCAATCTTATTTTTTATTTTTTGGAAGGCCCCGGGAGGTAAACCTGGTAATAGTCTGCTGTGGGTCGGGGAATTCAGGGGTATGTTACGGACCCCTACACCCTGCAAGGGAACCGTTACCCCTGGGTTGATCGGCAAGTTGCACTGCCTGAGTTGGCCAGATACCGCGTGATACCATGACAATATCTCCTCACCGTTGCAGAAACAACTGCATGGGGCCTATCCTTCGGTCTACTACGCAGTACCATGGTAATTGTACAGAGTGAGGAGTAACTCGCCAATTGAGTTCTTCGTGGTAAGTGATTCTCCGTGAATGAACCGTATTCCTCGTCCCTTGTGAGCCTGAGCGTCGCCACATTGATAGACTGCAGCGTTCCATCCATGTAGGTATCTAATGAGTTACACAACAATACAAATGAATGGAAGAAATGGACCGTTGACGACCGCGGTACCTCCACCCACCCACCCCTGCCCGGATCCCCGGAAACCCCAGCAATGAACACGCAATCCTTCATCACTTCCAATACGACTGCGTAGGCTGGGCGACCGGCTCGTCTCCGTACGAGATGGACACTGACTGGGTGCGAACGATACCCTCCGGCTTGGGGTTCACCCTGGTGCTGGGCGACGGCAGGATGTTCTCTTCGCTGCCTCCCTTCACATCGACGAAGGTATCGAGGTCGTGCGGGTACTTGGCGCGCTTCTTCGAGCCCATCTCGATGTCGGATTTCTGCTGGCCGCTCTTGGACGACCCGTAGTTCTTGTATCCGTAGCGGTCGCCCGAGCTGCCGAAGGCACGCGTGCCAAGTAGCTTCTCGGCGAGTGGGCGCAATGTCGGGATGCAGGTTCCGATCACGATCGTGCTGCCTTCGATACTGTTCCTGTATGTCAGTGTGCTGCGCTACGCTCCTCCGAGTAGTGGTGACGACGTACCATGTCCAGATTGTCAGGTCGGCGGTATCATCTGCATTTTGCATTAGCATGTTGGCAGGTGGTTGACTCGTATATATACGCACATGTGAAGTCAGAACTGGCGAGACCGGGGATTCGTGTCGACTTGTATATGGCAACTATACCGGCGCTGGGGAAAACCATCAGCTCACTGTCATCGCGCCCTGATTGTATTGGTACCTACATTGACCCCAGGCCAAGCGAGACACTCAGCGCGATCTTCTTCTTGATGTTCATTTGCAGCTGGAAAAGGACGATTCCGGGATACACCGCGAGGTAAAAGTCGACCAGAGCAGAGATGCCTATGAATGACTTGATGTTAATACGGCGCGTGGTTCAGGTAAGGCCAGGTTGGCAGGTGACAACTGACTTCCAGCAACGATCGAGTAATCCACCAAAACATAAGGGTCCCAGCATGTCTTTTCCTTGATCGAGAAGTCCCACTGGGCGCGCGAGGGCGTGCACTGCGCGAAAAGCAGGAAGATACAGCCGGTAAGGATGACCATGCAGGAGATGGAAATGGTCCACAGGAATATTCGCTGCCGCTTCGACGGATTCATCAACCGCGTCAGAAGCGCGACGGCGGCGATCTTGGGGAGGGCGAACGACCAGATACCGGGGAGGAAGCCGACCATAGTCCAGAGGACGGCGCCGGAGAGCTGATCATTTTCAAGGAACTGTATGTGTCTCCCGTTTCCTGACTTGACGCTCGTGATCGCGAAGGCGGTGCTGAGCCAACCGCAAATCTGGTGTTCGGATAGTTGGTCAGCTTGTGTGATCTTTGTGTCGAGAGCCTGCGGTGCGCACGTACAATGGAGATCACGATCAGGTAATCGTCAACCTGCAGTTTCGAGAGCAGTCTCCCACGAACATAGAGTCGCGCAATGACGAAGACTGTGGCCACGGAAGTAACCGCGGTCGTGGCGGCGATGACTGGAAACACCGAGTGTTAGCACGGGCTTTCGAGCGGACGGACCTCCTGCACGCGGGAGGGGCGGCGACGGAGCTGGTATCAACTTACTGGACGGTCCTTTGTCGTCGTTGATGCCGGCCGTGGAGTCCATGTTGGGTGACGGATGATAATGAGCGACAGCCTTAAACAATGCACAAAACTGAAGACCGGATAGAAAACGCCAGAAGAGGCCACACAGGCTTCCTGACTCATTCAGTTATATCAATGTTGCGGCGGCGGCGTGGAAGCACCAGAAGTGAACAGCCCCCTATTCCCAATCGCAAGGCCTGGGCAAATTTTCGTCTACCAGACGCAGATCATGTTTGTGCAGGGGGGTGAGATGGAGTTCCTAGCATCTCTCCTACCTCGGTATTCGTTCCCGATGTATGGTGATTATGTATGGCCAGGGAGTCTCATATGGGGAGGTTGATCAATTACGGAATTTGGTACGGCCAAGGGGTAACCCCCAGTATTTCGTATTCTTCAACGTTTACATTTATCCGCGGGTCCGGAGAAAGACTGCGGAAAGGAGCTCATGCTGACAGTACGAAGTACACAGTACTCCGTAGGTGGTAGGTTTTGATAGGCTGATTACGAAGAAGTACATAGTGGAAGACCTGATGCACATGTGCAGGGGGCTTCACAACCCTTCGAGCCCCTGCAGGCGGAAAATTCACCAAAATACCGGGAATTGCTTTGTGCCATTGTTGGCCAAATTGGGTTCGAGCTGTCTAACATTCCCTTCCTGAGCGAAGGTTGGCAGACAGTCCGTGGTTGAGTTTTTTAAGAACTGAATTCCATATTAGAGTCATCGGCGAGCTGTCTAGCATTAGGACACATTACTAGGATGCAATTCCAACTTTATGATGTTGGGATAGTATTAACAGGGTGCACACAATGGATGCTCCGGATTATCTACCAGCCCATATAAGCATCTTTATGCTATTAAACTATTAAAAAGCCTAAAAGCTTTTAACACTTATATAATACCTACTTATTAAAGGCTTATTTAATAGCACTTTAATTATAATAGCGAGCTTTTTTTAACGTACCTTTTTTATTATAATAAAAATAGTTTTTATTAAACTTTTTTTAAAAAAATAATAATTAAACCTTAAATAACTTTTATTTTTAAATATAAAGGTTATTATTATTATAATAACCTTTATAAAAATAAGGGCTATATATTTTTTATAAATTTTTTATAAATTTAATAATTTGCTTAAAAAAAGTTAGTTTAATTATTATAATAACGTTATTAAAATAGCGGGTTTAAAATAATAATAAATTAAAAAACCATAAAAATTTTTATTAAATTAAAAAATTAATAACGTGTATTTTAAATATATAAATGTTTATTATTTAGAAGCTATTTTTATTTAATAAAAGCAAAAACGCTAAAATTATTATATATATTAAAAACGTTATTAAAGCTTTTACGTCTTTAAAAAAAGGATAAAATAATTAATTTAATAGCTAAAAAAAAGCTTATTTATAAGCATTTTTTAAACTTAAAAAATATTATTATTTAAGCTATTATTATAATAGTTTTTATAATAATAAAAAATAATTAAAAAGTCGATTTTAATATATTATAATTAGAAATAAAGCCTTTTTTAGGTTAATAAATTATCGATTATTAAATTTATTATAAATCGAGCGTTATATTTAAAAACCATTTTAAATTAATTAAAAAGCAATTTATTAATTAAAAAGCTTAAATAATAAAAAAGACTCGATTTATTAATAAAAAAAGCATTTTTATTTATTAAAAGTCATTTATTTTTTTATAAATTTATATATTTAAAAAGCTATTTTATAACGCGAGATTTATATAAAATCACTTTATTTTAATAATTAATATAATTTTTTATAAGATATTCGAAGTTTATTAAGCGTTATATAAGAATTTTATATAATTAAGAAGTTTAATAAACGCTAATTACGATATATAAAAGGGAATATTATTATTATACGAAAATATAAAATATTATTTTAAAAAATAAGGTGCTATAAGCTAAAAATTACAAGATTTTATAAAGTTATTTAATTTAAAATATAATTTATTAAAAGTAATTATAAAAAAAGCGTTTAATATATTAAAAAAACGATGGAAAATAATGAAAAAAATAGCTTTTAAATATTTTATTAATAATTAAGTTTTTATTATATACGTTTTTATCGTTATTTATAATTTTATAGCGTAAATAAAGCCCGTTATTTTTAATAACCTTAATAGCGATAAAAATATAAAAAAGCTTATTATTAAATATAACGTGCTATTATAATAAAAAAAGATTTATAAAAAGATTTTTAAAAAAGCTATTATAAATAAATTTATTAATAAGTTAAATAATTTACGTGATATTATCGCAAAAAATATATAAATTAATTATTATATTTATTTAAAAAAAGATTTATAGTAATTATAATAAAAGCGGTTCATTATTTTTTTTTATTAAAAAAAGGCAAAAAATGCTATTTAAAACGTTTTTATTATTTTTTAATAGCTATAAAAATTATAATAAAAAGAAAAAAAAGCTATAAAAAAAAGGGAAAAAGTATAAAAGGGTTTTTAAAAAGGTTATAAAAACGATATATAACGTGTTTTTTTTATTATTTTATTTAAAATAGATTAAAAATGTTATTTAAGCTATTTTTAATGTTTTTTTATAAAGATAAAAAAAAGGGTTAAAAGCTATAATTATTATTTTTTTTTACGTAAAAACTATAATTTAATAATAATATACACTTTTTTTTTAAAATATTTTCTAATAATAACTTATAATAATCGTTTATTTTATTGCTATTATTTTATATATTAGCTAAAATCAAGTATTTTACGTTATTTATCGTTAATAAAGTTTTTAACCTTTTTTTTTTTATAAAAGCATTATTACATTTATTATTTTTAACGCTATCTTATAAACTTTAAAAATATTAGCGTTTAAGCTTTATTATAGTTTTTTATTGCTTTTTTTTTATAAAAATAAACATTTTTAATATAATATCTATTACGTTTTTCCGCTTTTTTAAAAGCGATTAATTAAATTTCGAGATTTTTAAAGCTATTTAAATAATAAATATATTTTTATTAAATAAATTAAATAACTAATTTAATAAATAAAAAACGATTTTAAAAGTAAAAAAGCTTAATATTAACGTATTATTTTTTATAAATTTTATAATAAATTTTACGTTATTAATAACTATTAATACTTTTTTTTATCTTTTTTTTATTATTTTTTAGCTATTAATAAAAAGCAAAGGCGGCTTTATATTATATTTAATGCTATATTTTTATTATTTCTTTTATTATTATATTTAAAGCAAAATAATAATTATATTTTTAATATAATAAAAAGCTATAATTAATAATAAAAACGAGATAAAAATATTATTTTTTATAATTATTCCACTATTTTTTATTAAGGAAAAAATAATTAATTAATTAATCGAAGCGATTTTTATCGCCGCTAAAAAGAAAATTACGCAATTAATTAAACGTTTTTTATTTATAACGTTTAAAGTTATATTTTATCGTTATTATAACGTTAATAAATTTATTAATAAAATTAAAAAAGCTAGCGTTTATTAATTTTATTTTTATTTAATTATATAATAGCCCCTTTTTTTATTAATAATTTAATATTATATTCGAAAAAATACCCCGTTTTTTTACGTTTATTAATAAAATAATAAAGGCATTAATAAATTATATCGGCTATATAACGAGTGACGCTTTAATAAATTTAAAAAGCGATAAAATATTATTAATTATTTTTATTATAATTAAATTATAAAGCTTTAATTTTATCGCTAAATTAATTATATTATAATTAGCTATATTAATTATTATTTTTAAAGCTATAATGATAATAATGTTTTAACGGGCTATTTTATAAAGATTCCTAGTTTATATATTATATAATAATTATAATATTAATAAAAATATCGATAATAATATAATTAAAAATAATATAAATAATTATAAAATAATTATTAATTTTATTAGCGATAATTAAAATAATTTAAAAACCTTATTTTTTTATAACCTTATTTTTAAAAACGGTTTCGAAAGCATTAAAAAAGTTAATTTATAAATTTTATATTAGCGTAAAACTTTTATTATTTATTATAAAAAATATATTTATTTAAAACATTTTAATAAATATTAATATAATTAATAATTAATAATAAAAAAAGCAGAAAAACTATTAAAAAACGTTAGAATAAATGGTAAAAGTTAGCGTAATTTAATAAAATCTAATAAAAATAGCGGTAAAACCCCCCCCCTTTTTAACCCTTTATAAAACCCTTAAAAACGATAAATTTAATGGATTCTTTATTTTATAAATATATTTACGCATTAACCTGATTTATAATGCAATTATTATAGGGCTAAAAGTATATATAGAGCATAGTTATAATTAACTTGAAATTTTAGCGAATAGGCCTTAAGTAGGTTGATGCTTTGATTATATGGCCCAGACATTTTCTTCAAGGGATTCAACTCTTCTCCGCACGCCGCACGGCTCTTAATTATTACCCCTGAGGGTCATGCATTCTTCAACGGCCGCCTCATTAGTCTTTCCGGATTTTTGACCCACTCCCCTCCCATTATGTCGGAGTACGGAGTACACCGATCACGTTATTGGAGTATGTATGCAATACAGGTACGACCCTGAATTAATAAGATATATTATAATATATCTATAAGGACAGCTACGATTAAACCTTGTGTATATATAGATTCTGAAACAGACAGAAATCATCTCATAGCGCATGTGTACATAAAGAGTTATTTATCATTCATTCCCCAAGGGTTTGCAAAAGCACTACTGCACCTGTATGGAGCAATATATCATAATAGACCTGAATAGAGGATTGCATTCCCTGCCTATAGAAATAAGCTGCGGGATGAACTAGCGACTTGTGTACCCATCTTGTCATCCGATCGGCAGGCCGGCATTGAGAGGTACAGGAGTGCCAGTCGTGTTGGCAATGTGTCAACGAAAGTATTGATCAATGCTCTCTTCAGGAGAGCGGCAGAGATTGTCCATGTCGCAATGAACACTGGCTAGGTCCTCTGCTTTAAGTTTGTACATCGAACGACACGTTTCTACGAGACAATTTGTAGTACCGCTACCGGACATTCGGTTCTTAAGATGCAATCGCGAGATCCAGATACGATACTCGGGTACGCACATGGGGTTGTGTTGAACGATCATGGTGTTGCACACCTTGTGTCCGAATTTGGCTTGCTGGTCGTCGTGCTTATTTTCAGTGAGGATTAGCTATCACCCAGTCACCCCTGATCCAATCTATCCCTGATAGAGCGCCCATACACATACGTGATTCTCAAGTTGCCGCATACCTAGGCAGCTAGGGTCTTCCATACGCGCAGGTATCAAAGACCAATAAATATTAGGAAACTTGCACGTAATGAATAGTGACCCAGGGCGTAGGAGACAGACCTGCAGACCTGCAGACCTGTAGTCTGCAGAGGCTTTGCACAAACCTGAGAGACAGACAGACAGACAGACAGACAGACAGACAGACAGACAGGAGATATCCGCGCGTACCTCTGTATCCAGCTATCCCCAAGCCGTGGTTGAGGCAATTCGAGTGACGACGAGCCCTTATGTATCCATGGTAGGGACAAATTTGGTCCTGTCTGCACCCAAGCGGCCGTGGTTATCCAGGGGTATCGAACGATTTTGGTCTTCGGCCTGAACGCCAATGCACACCCATGGATATAATACGACCCCAGCGTAACATTGCATGAGAAGGAATGATTCTGCAGAAAAATCGCAATCTGCACAGTGCCTCTGGAACTTTGCCTCCTTGACTCGCCAGGGGTGGTGACCCCACATGCATGCAGAAGATTATCGTCGCTGCAGAAGATTATCGTCGCCATCGCCGGGCTCCTTTCAGGGTTACATAGATCAACAATCACTTTTGCCATTTTGCGGCTTCCAAGCATCTGTTGAATCTTTGCAGACAAGGACGCTCTTGGTACAAAAACCGGGCTGGCGGCTGCAAAACCAGTACTGTGTATCACTACTCCGTAAACTGATGAGCGTCGCCTCCATATGGGCTGCAAATCCACATATGCACCCAGAAAGGACCTTTATGCAGGTTGGTAGCCTGGGTGACGATTCAAGGGGGACGGAATGGGAATGATACGCGGCAGTTTTAGGTAAGGGGGGAAGTGTAACCATCTTGCTCGTAGCATGATTAAATTCCAATATCCCTTATTTCGCTGTGCCAGCCTTCATTATTTCCCACCCATTGTCACACATTGCCTGTACATACTCCTGCATATTGTGCCCTGCCTCACTTTGTGTTATCCATCTGCGCACGCTTGAAGTACGACACACATAAGCTACATCATGCCCGAAATAGAACTCACCAATGGGGACATGCCCAGCATGGACATCGCGCTGGCGCCCACCGATCTTGCCAGCGTCGGAACTCACGTCGAGCAGATCAACAAGCTGGCCGGTGAAGTCTCCAAGGGTGACTATGCTACCCGGACCGAGCTCGCCGAGGCCGCTCGGAAATTGGTTAGAGCTCTGGAGACACCGCGAGAAACGATGATCAAACACTGTTGGGCTCAGGTAAGGGGACACTGATCCGTCCGGAAGGAGAAAGGTTCGTTGCTGACGCCCCTTTTCCCCCGCAGCCCGCCGCCATGTCGGCCCTGACCGTTGGGGTCGACGCCGGCCTGTTCAAGGCGATGGCCAAGAACGGCGGAAGTAGCAAAACGGTCTCCGATCTGGCCAACCAGATCGGCGCCGAACCATCTCTCATCGGTAAGGATTATTCCTTCCACCTCTTGCCCCTTATTCATTGAACCACCGTTATGCTAACATGAACAGGTCGTCTTCTGCGCCATCTCGGAGCCATGGGTGAGTTTCTCATCAACCGCCAATTATGAGGAAGGGCTGTGTACCTAGGTAGTTGAGACAAAACTTACGCATCTTTCCAACCGCAGGCTACGTCGAGGAGACAGGGCCCGACGAGTTCAAGCCAACGAACTTCACCACGTCACTATGCATCCCGATCATTGGGGCCGGATACCCAGTGCTGTAAGTTCGCCGCATGCGAGCTACTGGAAATCTCGTAACTCACGTTGTCGGTCAGGTCTACGGGTCTTCTCCACAGTGTTAACAAGTTCTCCGATTTCTTACAGAAGAGAGGCTACAAAGCGCCCAACGACATGACTGATGGGTCGCGTACGTAACTGGCCCCTGGCATGAGGTGCCATCATCCCAACTCTTGCTAATCCCTCCTGGTCTAGTGCAATATGCATACGACACGAAGCTGAACATGTTTGAACATCTTCAGGCGCACCCACCTCTGGGTGTTCAGTTCAATTATCATGTATGTGCCTTCATCTGCTCCTTGTTCAATTATGTACTTCTCAGAAGGGGAGGGGGGGGAATCGCAACTCAACATCAGACTGAAACTGGCCGAAGCATTGCTAATACATGTGCTGCAGATGGGAGGTTACCACCAAGGACGAGCAAGCGTAAGTTGCCTACTTTTCTACCCTCTCTACGCCGGCATTCGCGAGTGGCAACTGGCTACGAAATCTAGCCCTCGTCGGGCCCTCCGTCGCCGCCTACCGATGATGAAAAATACCCGCTAACATATCGGGGATAAGTGGATGGACGA
Source organism: Xylariomycetidae sp. FL2044 (assembly GCA_022376275.1). NCBI lineage: Eukaryota > Fungi > Ascomycota > Sordariomycetes > Xylariomycetidae sp. FL2044. Next base: position 774,898 of record JAJNOH010000003.1, on the reverse strand, counting down.
GGGGTTCTTCCCCGTACAAGAGCGACTCATCTCCGGTGCAGATAAGAGCGACGATGCGGCCTTCCTGGTCGACATCGGCGGATCCACGGGCCACGACATCGAGGAGTTCCTGAAGAAGCACCCGGCGGCGCCGGGGCGCCTGATCCTCCAGGACCTGCCGGTGGTCATCGGGCAGATCGAGCAGCTGGACGACAAGATCGAGCGCATGGAGTACGACTTCTACACGGAGCAGCCGGTGACGGGCAGCCGGGCGTACTTCATGCACTCGGTGCTCCACGACTGGCCCGACGAGGTCTGCCTCAAGATCCTCGCCCGCATCACCGCCGCCATGAAGCCCGGCTACAGCAGGCTGCTCATCAACGAGAACGTGATCCCCCTCCGCCACGCCCGCTGGGAGGCCACCGGCCTCGACATCCTCATGATGACCCTGCTCGCCGCCAAGGAGCGCACCGAGGCCGACTGGCAGAAGCTGCTGGGCGACGCCGGCCTGAAGATCAGCGGCATCTGGACTGTGGCCAACGGCGTCGAGAGTCTGATTGAGTGCGAGCTGGCGTAGGTAGATAGATTTGGGGGTTTTGTAGAATCAAACCCTAAGATCGTGAATTAAAACAAACGTAGCTGTCAATAAAAAGTATACTTCTACTGCTTGCAGCATTGAGATGGTATTCTTCAAGATACTGAAAACAGAAGGGCGTCTCCTAGTGTCAGGGTTTTCAGTGTTGAGAAATATGGGGAACACATTATGATTCCCCGTAAACTCCGTATAAGAACCGGGAACCCCCTTTTAATAGATGTCACAAAATGGACTCCATAGAGCAGGGGATCATTGTTCTTCCGCTCCAGAGCTGGTTACTAGGGTGTTCTCTTCTTCTTCTTCTTCTTCTTCTTCTTCGGAATAGTAACAACGTCTTCTTCAATCTGCTGAACCCCCAGTTCTGAGTGCCAAGCCTGTACCTGGGTAGGAGGTGCTGACCAACTGCATTGCCCAACGAAAAAGATGACCATGTGCTATGTAGATGTGGCTTTTCTCAGCCTCCCTGGCCACGAAGTGAGTCTTCTAAGCCCATAGTGCATAGATAGGCAATAGGAAACCGCCTTTTTGCATGATTCACGTTCATCTCCTTATTATCTACAAAAGTACTCTGTCTTGAATTAGGTAAGCCCGTATGTCAAATCAAGCTTTCACAGACAAGAGTTCTGAGACACACAAGATTCTTCCGGTGCTCTGCGTCTTTTTCTTTTCCATAAACCAATGAGAAACCATGCTCTTATAGAAGCTAACGTTGATGCGTGCTCACTCTTGTAGGCCAGGAATACCAGACTGCGTTCGATGTATTATTGGGGGAGCAGTGTCAGATCTCTGTTTCTCCAATCCTCTATATAATAGATGGTTGCCTTCTGTAATTTGCATTACACAAGGATAACAATAACCTAAAAGGGCGAGATGGAACAATAAGGGGATACATGTCCTTCCCAGCGATGTTGACTCTTTCAGAGACCGTTTGACTGGTTATAAGGTACTGCTCGCAGATACCCACTCAGGGGTGCCCTCCCATCAGCAGGAACGATTTAATTCCCCACAGAGGTGCATTTTTATGATAACGACCCCTGAGATCTAGTTCCCAGCTCGTTCACTGCTGGGTCTTAGCCCATAGACTAATGGATATATACGCCCGAGCACAGGCTCCTTAGGTTTCAAGATCTCAAAGACTGGGCCAGTAGATCATCTATCTGGTCGAGCAATGTGTATCATCCCTCCCTTCACACTGACTTCAGCATTCCGTGTGAGCATTGATTCTTGTGCAATGCGGTCAAGCGGTGGTCTCCGTGTCCCCTGCCCACTCGAGGTAGTTAGAGATTCTTCTGTAAAGAGTTAGTTTCTTTGTCGAGGTCGCGGCAGTGAGACGGGTAACAGTAAAACTAAGTCGAGATGAGAAAGTAGGTTAACTAGGTCGTACCTAACCTACAATGATGCCCGTTGGGAGGCTTAAGGCAAAAAAATGCCCCCCCTTCCCAATGAATGGATAATCCAGATCCTACTATATAATTCCAGCATTCCGGGTAGAAAAATTGTGAAAAGCCGGCGGAGGTTATTTAATAGGTCGGGTCGGGTACCTTAGACTACCAAGGTAAACAACGGAATACAAAGGGGGGCTTAGCGTACCTAGACAGGTAGTCTAGTTATTTCCAGGCGTTCCCTTGGATAAACCAACCATCTAACTTCCATGATCACAAGGCACTAGGTGGGCTACAAGCACATTCGGACAAAGACTTGATTGATCCATCATTAATGCTCAATTACCGACCCCTGGCGACGCCATGCCATGAACAGCGTGGGTTTCTCCGCCCTGAAACTCTCTTCAACACCTGAATTGACCGACTATCTTAGCCATGAGTGGATGAATCCAACGGATTGTTGTCTGTGAGAGCCAGACACCCTGAAAAGCCCCCTTTGTTCGTACCATATCATGATGAATTCCCAACAGGACCAAACTCCCATAAATCCAACACCGTCAAAACGTAGTTGTGATACAATGCGTAATCAACAACGGAAAAACTTCCACATCACCATCATTGAACAACAGTGAAACACTACACGACAACCAATTATGTCGTAGTCTGATCATGTTCCCAAGACCAAACCCTCGCTTTCTACTCAACAATCAGACCCTCCAATGCCTGCATGGCCTTTGTACCTTCTTTCTCAAACGCCGTAACCACGACTTCGCACTGGTACTTCAGCTTCTTCTCCGCCTCGTCGGCATTGTGATAGATCCACTCCTCGACCGTCATGCGCTTCTCCGGGCTGGTGAGGCCGGCTCCGCCCTTCATGATCTTACCCGCGTCGATGGCATTCTCCTTGTCCAAGTCTTCGAAAATCATCTCGATGTCGACTGCGTCCCAAGGCTGCGTGCTGCGCAGGCCGGCGAGAACATTACGCTTCGATGGCGAAGCCCGAGTCGGGGTGACATTGATTGGGGCCAGGGCAACTCGGCTGGTGGTGGCCGTGTTCGAGGGCTTGGACGAAGGGGGTTGGTTTTCAGCATCTGATGACTGTGGCGATTGGGATGGTGATATCGTCGCCTGTTTCGCCGCTGGAGCAGGAGAAATTACATTCTTGGGGGTTGCTGGTGGTTGTAAGTCCTCCGGCGCGGGAGATGGCGGTAAAGACTTCTCATTGCTAGCGGGAGCCTCTTCAATGTGTCCGGTCACTAAGGCAGCATTGTGATCTGCGACCGGTGGCGAACGCTGAGGCTCAGCAAAGTCGACATGTGCTGTCTTGTGTGGTGGCGCTGCTCCTGATTCTTCCGTAGGAACAGTTGACTTCAGCGCAGATTTGGCTGCGACGGCTTTCTTACTAGGTCGGCCTCGTTTCTTTGTGCTGGTGGTAGAAGAAATGCTGTTGCGCACCACAGTCGCATCGCTGACGACGCTAACAACACTCATTTCGTGTCCTTCGGCAAGCTCATCGAACTCCGCCGTTTGGTTGATGATCTCGGTTTCAGGCTCAGCTTCTGGTGTATCCTCCTTGGCCCTTTTTGCGGTCTGCTTCGAGGTCTTCTTAGTTCCGGCTTTGCGACCTTTCTTTGTGACTTCGGGTGATTCAGTTTGCTGAGCTCCCATCTCTGTCTCCATAGCTTGCAGCTCTTCGTCTATCGCAGCATCGTCAATGTGAGGAGGCGATGGGTCAAACATGGCATGGTCTTCAGATGGCTCCTGCTGAGGCTGGACACTCCTCTTCGGGGCTGCTCCCTTGGCCTTGCTCTTAGCAGGGGCCTTTCTCCGTTCCGATTCCGAATCAGCATGTATACTTTCATCCTCCGACAATGGACGGTCTAGGTCAGCTTGGAGTTGCCGCTCCAATTCTTCGTCATCCATCAAATGCTCATCATCCTGAGCCTTCGGAGAGACAGTGGAAGTAGTGGAAGCAGCCGAAGCCTTGCGAGTGTTGCGTTTATTAGACGCCCTGCCTTTTTTCCCTTTTGTCTTGGGGAGAGCCGAAGGTTCGGAGTCTGGCATAGAAACATCTCCTTGCTGTGGCTCCGCCATGGAAGTCTCAACGGTATTGCTTCTTCTTCCGCGCGTCGCACGCTTCTTCTGTGGTGGAGCTTCCGCGTTAGTCAATACAGAATCGTCTACGGCGTCGCTCGTCCTCTTCCGCCCTCGTGTCGTTTTCGGAGGTGGAGCTGGCCGTTCGTCTTCTTGCACTTCTGGTGGGTCTTCCAGTACCTCGATGGGTTCCTCCTTTTTAGCTCTGGTCTTTTTGCTCTTTGCAGTGGTGCCCTTCTTTGCCCTTCCTCGTTTTGTGCCACCTTGAGTCATTACCGACGTCGTGGTCATGACACTATCTTCGTGTTCAGGTTGGTCAAGAACCGAGGGCATGTCTGATGTTGATGTCGCAATGGACTGCGAGGAGGCGCGTGAGGCTTTGGACGTCCTAGTTCCCTTGCCCCGGGCTTTCTTCCGAGCAGGACCTTGCTTATACTGGTTGATGAGATGGAAGAACTGGCAGTCTGGAGATCTTCGGTAGTGTTCATCCCTGATCGAATTTAGGTCAGTATTGTATAACATCGAACTGTAAACAGTGGACTCACATAGGGTTATCCTTGGGTTCCCATCCATCGAGGGCAAGCTGGCAGTAGGTGCATGTTGCCATGTCATCCGAGTCCATGGTTGGCGTGTACTTCCAACCCGCTTCCACGAGCTGCGTATAGTTAATTAGCGGAAGGCCTGCTCCTGCGCATCATGTGTATCATACCTGCTTTGTCTTGCATTTCCAGCCCCTCTTTCCCTCGTGTGGCCAGTGACCGTTGAACGTGGCCTTACGCGCGTCTAGCATCTCAGGGCTCACAGGATCGTCAAGGGCATAGTCTCCCAGGCCAACTTCTATACCTGCAACAATAGCCCATCCACATTGTGGTGAAAGTCTCAGGTGTTCTTCGAAGGGATTGTCGTTCTCTTCCCAGCCTCCCATCTGCTTAAGACAGAGAAAGCACACGGTATTGTCTGGGTAGTCGGGGGTCGGCTCGAAGAAGAATCCGGCGCGAGCAAACTGCAATGAAACGAAATGTTAACAACAGGAAATGGCCCAGTTTAGACAGGTGTAATGCAACTGACGTGATCGGGGTCCAGCAGTTTATGTGGCCAAGAGAGCGGCTTTGGAGCCTTGCCCTTGGTGTTCGATGTTCGACCCGCAACAGGTTGCGCAGTCTGAAAGGAAGCTAGTCGTCCATCGTAGGTCATGTAATGATCGGGTATCTCGCCCGACGCCATGGCTGGTGAGCGTTGGCGAAAGCTGTCGCGCTCCCGGGGATCGGTAGTGTAGTCGCGTGGGCTTGTTTCGTGAATCGATGCTGAGTGGGATATGTCTTATTCAACTTGCGGTAGTTGGTGACTAATGAGCCAATGCTATGGACACAGATATCCGTAAACTCCAAAGCTGCCGTGTAGTCGCGATCGCTCAGCGATTTCCAATGTGTGTCAACGTCAATGGTGAAGGTGGGATGGTGCTTCGAATTGCGAGAGATGGAGCCAAGAGCAAGTGCAGTGCACTCTAGCCTGATTGGCCACTTTGGACGCGTCTGTTTACTTTCACTAGCAGCAGCTAAGTAAAAGCCCCGCTAAGCTACTTGCGCCTCATGATTTGGTCAGCACTTCTCTTAGCCACATTAAAGCTAAATAAGCCACAGAGGATATGGCTAAGTTTTAAAGTCACGATCTTGTTGAATCAAACTCTGGAACATGAATCAGCTTTCAAAAATATTTCTTTCACTCCTCCTTTCTTTTCCCTTGTAACAGCCTATTCCAGTGTCAGCATGGTCAATTATAAAGGCGTTGCTGCTGAAGCGTTATCGACCACATTGATGCGTTTCTCAATTCTTTCCCTTATGGAGCCTTGGGCATCCGTGTATATATAATACTCGCGTAATAGCTCACATGCATCAACATTGCCTCGTTGATCAATGGTCACTTGTTTGCTATATCCTAGGAGAACAGTCTAATGCGGAAAATGTATGTTTTATTTGTTTGGTTTTTTTTTTGTCTTGTCAGCTATTCCTAGCCGTGGCCATCCTATCCCCGCCGCCTCTCCATACTCCTTAAGCGCCGGCCAGCCCCATCTCGGCGTAGAAGGCGTCCGAGCTCGGCTTCCGACCCAGGAACTGTTCGAGGGTGAGCATCTCGTCCTGGCTACCGCCGCGCTCGAGCACCGTGTGCCGGTACCGCCGGCCCTCCTTCCCGTCCATGGGGTTCTTCTTGAAGACCGAGTAGAACATGTCGGTGCTGTAGACCAGCGAGGACAGGTAGCCGTAGTAGCCGGCGTCGTAGCCGCCGATCAGGTGGCCGAAGGTGGCTTGGCCGTTGCCCCAGGTGCTGTTTTATTCTCGTCAGCGTGTATTTCCGATGAAATCATGGGAATAAATGAATGATCAGGAGTGACAGGCTGAAGAAAACATACCTAGACTCGCCCAGAGCTTCTGGCCCTTTGAGCCCGCTGATTTCCTTCCGGAGATCGTTGTACACCGCGCTCAAGTCCATCTTCTCGAGCTCTTCGTGTGACGGCGGGGAATGTATGGTCATGTCGAAGATGCCGAAATGGAGCTGGCGAAGGTTAAACAGGGCGTCATTGACATGTTTGGTCGAGATCTGCTTCTCGATGAGATCGTCGGGAATCTTCTCGCCTGTCTGGTAATGGCGTGAGAGCGCCTTAATCTGGCTAGGGGTCCAGCACCAGTTTTCCAGCATTTGGCTCGGCGCCTCGACGAAATCCCGAACCGTGGACGTACCGTGGAACCGACTGTACTTGGTTCGTCCCGTTAGGTCGTGAATACCATGACCCAGCTCGTGGAACAGAGTGGTGACTTCATCGTGCTTCAGCAGAGAAGGCTTCTTCTCCGTAGGTTTGGAGAAGTTGCAGACCAGCGCGGTTGCAGGATAGCGGCGGCTACCATCCGCCTTCAAAAACCCGGGTTGGAGGTTAAAGTTAGCGGCGTGGCCATACTTGCCTTGTCTCGGGTGTAGGTCCAGGTAGAGATAGCCGACGAACCCATCTCCTTCGGACTGGTCGTCCCATACGGAAAACACTATCACATCCTCATGCCAAGTAATGTCTTCGGCCTTGCCCGTAGGAGACAATCTCTGTCGTTCATCTTTGCCCAGCTCGACAAAGACCAGACCGAATAGCTCCTCAAAGATGTTCAGCATTCCTTGAATGGTACTCTGCAAAGGGAAGTACTCTGCAATCTTGGTCTCGTCGATGCTGTACTCTTCTTCGACCAACATGCGGTCATAGTATCGATGATCCCAAAGATAGTAATTTCCATCCGGTTTTAAGCCCCGAGACTCCTCATCCTTCTTCTTTAGCTCTAGGAGATGCTGTTGCTCCTTCTCGCCACCCTGTGTTAGTCGAGTGCGAAGGTCCGACAGGAAGGTGTTGACGGTGGCAGGTTCCTTCGCCATCTTGTCTTCTATCCTGAAAGCGGCATGGTTGGGGTAGCCGAGCATTCTGGCAGCTTCGTCACGGAGAACAACAGCTTCTTTGAAGAGAGGGATGTTCTGGTTGATCTAAAGGAGACATGAGCATTTGCCAACTGATATCGAATAATCTCATAAAAGGGCACACCTTGTTTTCGTTGGCAATGAAGACCTTCTTCCTTGTTTCCGGGTTCTTGGCGAACTTAAGCGTAGGGAAAAGATCGGGATACTTGAAGCTGAGCTTGACTTTACCTTCGTTCTCGCCAGTCCCTTTCTCTAGACCGTCTACAACATCACTAGGCACCCCGTCCAGCTCCTCCTTGGTAAACCACAGGCCCCCATTCTCTTCGTTAAGGTTCTTCTGGAACTCGATACCAATGGTACTGAGACGCTTCTTGATCTCCTTGAAGCGATCTCGCTGGGGACCCTTCGGAAGACCCAGGCCGTACCGGATATAGCCCTTGCGCTCCTTCTCGAGCAGTCGTAGACTTTCAGGATCAAGACCCGGCTCTTTCTGCTTCTGACCCTGGAATGCAGCTTCTACTAAGTTGTAGACGTCCTCACGCATGTTGCATTCAATACCGAAGTCGTCCATCAACGTCTCGGCTTCCGTGGAGGCATTGCGCAGATCCGCATCTCCAGAGACGTACTGGTAGAATCCCAAGATACGACTGCTGAGCTGAGATTTATTCTCGTCTTCTACCATGGGAGCCAGGACGGACGAGAAGCTCGCCTTGTCGGTGGGGACATCGGCGACGGTCTTGTCGAGTAACGCGCGGGTAGTGTCACAGAGAGCTTTCGCATCACTGACGATGGACTCCTTGGTGCCGGTAAAGGTCGGGGGAGCCTGGGGTGGGTTCTTGTACTTGTCGGGAGCCATAGTTGCGGTTACAATCGGCCTCGCAGCGGATGGTATGCCAAAGGGTGAGAAGGTGGACTTATAACCAAGGTTAGTGGACTCGTTGACTTGTTCAAGTGATGCCGCAAGTCTTGATCCCAAGGATCCCCCCAAAAGGTACTCGAGAAGTTCGGGTGCTAGTGCATTGGCTTGAACTACTCACACTCAAAGGCCTATATCGAATATGCTGCAAGTAAGCAGTGAGTCGGGGAACTGCTCGAGGGGAAGCCACGGTAAGGACGAGGGCGAGAAGAAGGACAATGAGGGAGATGAGGAAGAGAGGGCGGACGGGTGAGCTTTTTATAGAGGTGATGGTCGCCAGGGTTTGACTGAGGCAAGTTCAGTTGGTTGGTAAGCTTAGGATAAGTCGGTAAATACTAATACATGATTTCTGAGGAATGTAGCTGGCCTGGTACATCGGCAACCGTTATTTCGTAGCTCGATGGAGGTGTGAAGATGAGATGCAGCTCGGAACGGGAGGACAGCAATACGCGGGGTACAGTGCTGACACTAAACGTTCTACTTAATGTTAGGAGGGCCTGCAGTACCCCATTACGTACTTACTACCTAGGTACCTGCGTCCCAGACCTCATCAGGCACCCGGCCCAGACACCTCCATATACTCGCCCGAGCCACGAACCCTAGATAGGAGTTAAATCCACATTACAATATGCAGGAATGGAATGCTACTTGTATTATACGCCCGAGTAGTGGCGCGTTGCCCTACAATCTTTTCAGCCCTGCCAAAGTGAGTGGACCTCCTTCATCTTCTGATCTCTGCATGAGGGGTACTGCTATTCCATTCTTCTCCTCTTCCTGCAATCGGGCGAGTTCATCAGGACGTAATGAGGCGGGCTTGTTAGCCTTGAGTCAGACATGGGGTATTCTGTGTAGCCCTGAGGAGAACTCAGTCGCATAATAACACAAAGTGCCTGACCAGAAGGATTCTCGTACGCCTGAGATGCCAGGGCAACTTGTGCTGTGCGACGTGCTCGACACCAGGTAAATTAAAGAGCAAGGGTTCTGTTCGGATACACATCTTTGTTTTCGTAGAAAGCCAGTGCTTAGTGCAGGCTCGCCATGCATGTCCCATATGACTGACTACAAGAATGAGGAGAGACAAGAGGATGTCTACCCAAAGTCGTATGATTGGGTTACGTCAACTAATGAATCAACAAGTGAACGCCATTCTCATTCCCCCTGCAATGCAAACAATGCCCATCCTCCACACTGGTGTCATATATTGGGTGTGCAGTACCCATCCATCCGAACTCCGTATAATATCATCGACGAGGGAATGTTCTAGTTGGCCAGAATGGTACGGACGAGATCTGCAACAGGTAACGTGTGAGTTTGATGGCATCTTCCCGAAAAATACAGATATGGTGAGTGGAAAAAGGCAAACCCACCGGTATAGTTGACCTGTCCAGAGCTGGTGTCTACTGCCTTGAGCAGTTCATCTACTTCCTCGTCCGTCATCTTCTCGCCCAGGTTGGTCAGGATGTATTTCAGTTGACCGACGCCGATGAAGCCCGTCATGTCCTTATCGAAAACTTGGAAACCTCTGCAGTATTCTTCGGGCTCGCCGGGATCACGGAAACCACCAGGTCGGTTGAGGATCTTGGAGAAGGTCTCAAAATCGACTATATAGATGCAAAGTATTGAATTAGCTGGTGTTCTCCAAGTCGCAAGATGCTCACATATGCTAGATTCCATAGCGCAGCTGTGTTGCGGTGGGACTAGGCGCATTGAAGACAGGTTGTAAGTAAACAAAGGGCAAGAAACTTACAGTCACCACCAACATTGCGCTCCAAATCCCGGATCTCGGACAAGGTAGGGTTCTGGCCACATGCGCGCAGGAGGTCACCTAGGCTGTCGAGGGTGACGCGACCGTTGCCTCGCTTGTCGAACAGAGAGAAAGCCTCCTTGTAGTTGGTTGAAGCCTGGCCATTGTTCTCGTAATTAGTACCCATAATCAAAATATTGCTGGAACGAATGTGGCTGTGCGATATGCAAGATGGCACTGCGAATGTTCGAGAGAATGTGTCTGAAGTCGGCGCAGAGAACGGTTGTTTTGAAGATGAAGATTCAAGTCAGAGGTGGAAAGAATGTGTTCGTTGGCAGCGCGAGTTTGTTGTCGAATCAGGCGGGCGATCCGATCAAACGTTGTGAGGTGACACAACGCTCCATTCGCAGAATGAATCCCTTGTTCGCCATGTGACCGTTGTTATCGGGTCGAATCCTTCTGCTTACTGGCTACTTTCGAGCTTTCCAGTGTGCGCAGGTACCTCCATGTGCACTAACATAACCAAGATTTGGGGGACGTTGGGCATTCCAAGTTGGAGATTCCCTCCAGCGAGGGGCTATTTGTTTACCTGCAGGACAACACAGGGAAGATGGAAAGGAAGAGGAGGAGAAAAGCAGCGACTCACCATTGTGACAATAGATGTATGTAAAGTGGTGTAAGGAGTAGTAGAGGCAAAATATGAGGAACAACCGAAGGGCTTGATGTTGTTTTCTGGAGGAGAGTGGTGGTTATTATTGAAATGAAACAAGTCGAGGAAAAGGTACTGAATCGTAGTGGCAGTTGAAGTACCTGTGTACTTCTGCCCCTGGCTTGGGCAAATTCATGCGCAAGCGCGACCTCTGAAAGAGTCAATGCTCGTGGCTGATTGGGTCACCAATTTTGTTGTGGAGTACCCTGAAATTGACGGGGCAACCGACTACAGAAGGGGAAGGGCTCAGTAAATGAGCTGGGGTGAAACCAAAACACCACATCACCACTTACCTCCATTTCATGCCATTGACACAGTCAGACAGGGTAAACCCCGACATCATTCTTCAAATGACCATGCAACACACTTCACGTGCTTATGAACTGACTCGGTTTGCCTTTCTAGAGACCAAAGAGGACGCAATGCCGCCATGCTTATACAAACAGATCATCACGATAGTATCAATATACGCAGAACACATAACTTACCTACCACATAACAAAATGAACTACTACTCCAGATACTTGAGCTACATAAGTAGGTAGGTATGTTCTTCTCGGATGCCATATCATGAAGATCGTCGTCTCGCCATCAAGATGTACGTTCCCCAATCACTCTCGACTTCGGCCTCCCTCCACCGATCTCCCATGGCCTTCCACTCGGGGACCGCCTCTACCATATGCTCCCACATGACATCCACTACATCACCGCCGCCGCCGCCATCCTTTCTACTCTTTACCTCGGGATGCGCCTCCTTCCACCCGTTGTAGCAGCTGAATGTCCTCGTGTATCCCTCCACTTCTCCGAGCTTCATCTTCTTTCGCAGCCAGCGTACCTCCCCTGGGTCGTCTGCACCAGGCTCGTGTTCCAACCTGGTAAAATCGGTCCAGTCTTCCTCGGGCGCCCTTACGTTGCGCAGAAGATCCCGCAGGATGTTCCGGCCCGGCTGCTCCCAATACGGGCCCATACCCACTACACCGGGCGCCACCTTGCCCGAGCCGTAGACAAACCTCTCCATGATCTCAGTGGCCCGCTCGGCGCCCAATAGGACGTTGTCTTTGTAGCCCCACAGCGCCAGTGTGCCTCCCGGCCTGACCGTGCGCGCGAGTTCCGGCCAGAACTTGCTGTAGTCAAACCAGTGCGCCGCCTGGCCAGCGACTGCCATGTCGACAGATGAGTCCGGCATGAAGGACAGGTCCTCGGCACTACCCTGACGGAAGGTAATCTTGGCATCCTGCGTCGTACTCCGCGCCTGCTCGACCATACCGGCAGACGGATCTATGGCGGTGACGGACTTGAAGTGCGGACTCAACTCCCGGGCGATGAGCCCGTGACCGCAGCCCAGGTCCAGTAGGGTGCCGGATGGTGTGGGGAGGCGGTGGTAGGCTAGCACGGTGCGGAACAGGGAGGGTGGGTAGGTCGGGCGGAAGGCTGCGTAAGCCTTGGCCGAGAAGGATGATCGGCTGTAGAAGTATCAGCGATGACGTTGCGCAATGGCCATGCATGCCCAGGAATGGTTTTGCACGAAATGCGTAGTAAGTAAGATGATGAAAAGGGGGGTGATGGTGCTAACTGACGCGAATGTCGCCATCTTGCATGGATTGCGTGTAACCTGTTGAGCACACGCGAGAGAACTTGGACACACCGCTGCGCGCTATGGATTGATCAATCCATTAATCGAAAGCGGTACAGACGAGCTTCAGTCCGTATCGGCGACCAATTTGGAATAAGAAAGAAGGGATGGGCGATGATCAATATCTACCTTATCGAGAGTAAGTTGAGGCTAGGAGCTGGTGCTGGTACTGCACCTTATAAGCTGGTGGATCTCCAGCTTCCAACGAACCACAACCGCGGCTACTGTACATTCAAGCACCGGCGACCGCAAACCCCGACCGTAAAGTCGGAGGTATGGAACCTTAGCACTGAGTGGATTGGAACCCTGGAAGTAAGTCAAACATCATCTTTGCTTTGTCGCCCTCGATTGCATCACTGGCATCTCAACGTCTCAACACCCTACTTCAACTTACTAAGACGAAGAAGAAGCCTGCCTTTTAACTGGCCATCACGTTGAAAAGTCGAGGCACGCCCCCGGCCTTCCCTTCCACCCTCTCTTCTATCCCTATATGCTGTAATCAATCGTCTTGAAAATAGAAAGAGAGATCTCATCTCCTCCCCATTAAGTTGTTCGACTATCTATACCTGTCTGCCTACCTAATCCATCTATCTCATCTCCCATCACCATCTTTTTATTATCTGCTGGTCAAGATGTCGACCGAAGCTACCGTCCGCGCTTTCTTCTCCTCCCCCAAATTCGCCGTTGTCGGTGCTAGCACCAACCCGGCCAAGTTCGGGCACAAAGGTTAGATAGGAGCATCTCATTTCTCTTTTGCGCATACATCGTTCCAAGGTTTCGTCCCCCCATCTGCTGCTGCTGAAAGCATGGCGCATCTCGCGCGCATCACGGGATTGAGTGACGGAGTTGCCGAGTGGTGACCCCGTATATTCCGCATCGCCCAGGGCAGACGATCGATCGATGGATCCGACGGACAAGGCCGAGTGGGCCCGGGCTTCTCAAGTACCTGACCTAGTAACTTCTTCCTGGGATCTTGGCGAGATTTGAACACAACTACCAATCATCTTGCTCTATGTCACCACCAAACACTCAAAAATCGAATCAACAGAATCCCCCCTCCTTTTCGCCAGGCCTCCCCGCCGCCTAACTCCCTAGTCTACCCTCACTCACAGACTTGCTAACCTCCCCCACCCACTACAGTCTTCACCTGGTACCACGACCACCAGCTTCCCGTCGTGCCCATTAACCCGGTGGCTCCGAGCATCACGACACCGTACGGCGCGCACCCGACGACCAAGTCGCTCGCGGACCTGCCGGACCCCAAGAACACCTCGGTGTCCATCATCACGCCCGCCCCGGCCACCATGGAGGTCCTGCGCGAGGCCAAGAAGCTCGGCATCCCCGCCGTCTGGCTGCAGCCCGGCACCTGGGACGACGAGGTCCTGCTGTTCGCCCGCGGCCAGGACGGCTACGAGGGCGAGGTTGTCGCGGGCGACGGCGGGTACGGCCACGGCGGCTGGTGCGTGCTCGTCGACGGGGAGAGGGGGTTGAGGGGCGTGGGAAAGTTGTGAGAGGGGAAGGGCGAAGATTAGATATAGATGATTTGTGATGAATAAGGTGTCAGGTCGGATGGATCTGCTTAAGGTCGAAAAAGGGGGGAGGGGGAATCTGGATTGGGTGGGTGACAGATAGATGGGGGAGTCAGTGGTTGCTGTATGATATGGATAGACAAGTGCTGGGCGGAAAACATGCTAGAATCGTACACAATAATTCCTGGTTAACAGTCTCTCATTGTTTGATGATTATTCTCTGCATCCTATTAATTGATATTTATTCCGGCATCTTTAAATGGAGTATGCTGTTTTATTCAATATCAAACCTCTTAAGTTGGAGAAAGGGGGGGTGGGTTTACAGGGGCTAAAAGGGGTAGGCGCTGGGGAAATGGCCGACTCCAGTCTTCCCCCTTTGATATATATATTTGCGGCCTGCCCTAGATAAACCCAATTCCAGCAGGCCAGATTTATGTATCATTAACCTTAAAGCACATGAAGACTTCAATTTAAGCACTGACTGTGAAGTCGGATCTAATTTGGCCAAGTCGCGACCATGGGGGTTCTTTATGCAGGCACGACACTGTTGAATGGCCTTAGTGTCGACTTCCCTCCTTTTTACCATGTCGTTATGTGCACTGTGGCATGGCGCACGCTTATTGGTTCTTGATAAGTCACGCGAACCGCTTTGGCCACTCTGCGTCCACCTTGGAATATTTGGACACGGATAAATCAAGTGCAATGAACTCGAGTTGATCCCTTCTTCATATCACGACCGATCCTGCCCCTTCGTGACCACGGACACCAGGCTTTAAGATCTCCCACCACGTCCGAGCCTTCCAGGTCTTTCTCCTGCCACCAGCTTCGTGGTCTTTAATTTCAGCTCTGCCTTATACAACCTCGTCCATTAGAGCAACATCATCCGAAAATCTACCCTCAACAGACGCTATCGCCACCCATCATCATGATGTCTCTCCAGGTAAGTAGCAAGCTCTCGTGCGTCATACTACGCGCATCTCCGGGTCCGGTCTCCTTTACTGTCCCGCACCTCGAGGCCCTTGAGCCACAGCGCGCATACAATAACTGACTCTCAACACCCAATTCAGAAATTCGGATATCCCCAGCTCTTCCCTGAGGTGCTCTTCAGCGGAGAAGCCAAAGGAGAGTACGACACAGTCGCCGGACGTAAGTTATAACGAAACCCCAGGAATCTAAATCAGAAACAGTCTCTCCAGTTAGAGAGACGGAAGAATGACTCATCCTAACGTTTATCCAATGCTCAGACTCGTACTACAAGGTCCTGCCGCCCACCAAGTCCTGTTCACACGGCATTCTCTTCCTTACAGACACGTATGGTCACAAGTACAAGACCAACGTTCGCCTTGCTGACGCCCTGGCTAGCGCCGGCTACTTCGTCGTAATGCCCGACCTGTTCGGAGGCGACCTGTTGACCGACGTAGAACACAAGGCCGGGGCTACCACGAAATGGATGGCGAGCCATCCGCCCGACAAGACTGACCCGATCGTCTGTGGTTTCCTCAATGAGATGCGAGGCCAGTTCGGCGTCAAGAAGATTGGCCTTCTCGGCCATTCCTATGGGGCGAGATTCGTGGCTCGTGCCATGTCCAAGCACAGGCAATGGTATTTCGGAACCATCGAGGCCGGCTTCATCCAGAGCCCCTTGCAACTCTTGACAGAGGAATGTGTGGCAATCGGTGGGCCAGTCAGTTTTGCTCTTGGTAGTAAGTTTTCCCCATTTGAATGATGGTTTCCACACTCGAAACGCCGGAAGAAAGAATTCCCCTTCAGCTTTTCGAGCCAAGACGACATGGGAGTGCTAATCAGAGGTGATTCTCACCGCAATGCAGTGGAGGACGAAGGCCGCGATATGGACCAGTATCGGAATGAGTTGGCCGATGGCTTGAAGAAGTGCGGACAGCATTTCGACATAACGCTATACTCCGGTATCGGCCACTATTTCAATGATCGCGATCACAAGCACCCGGAGCGAATGCGCTACGCGCGGATCGCGGCTTTCGAGCAGGCCGTTCGTTGGTTTGACTTTAACGTCAGGAACATGAATGGTTGGTAAGCGCACCTCGAAGATTCGTTACACGGTATTGACCGATCGGATGAGCGCCTTTGGACGGAGTTGGAGGAACGAGAGTAGGACAGCAGTGCGCTGGTGACGAGCTGGTTGGCCAGTTCTTGGTTGGCTCGGCTTTGGCACCGACATAGTAAATTCTTCTCCAGTAGATTGAGCCGGCCATGTGTGCCCTATTATATACCCCCCGACTTCCCAAAATAATTCATCAGGGTGTTTGCCTGCTTGGGCGCGGAATCTTTCTTCGACTTGGTCTTCCCGGGACTACCGCTAACGCTTTCAGTCTTCTTGCCGATCTCGAGTATGTCCATCAACTCCTCGAACTCGGCCTTGGGCACGATCCCACCGCTGGCTTCCTTATGCCCCCGGGCGAACGACTCCCCCAGCCGCTCGCGCAGTGTCGGGTTCGGCGCCCTCTCGGCGATGCCCCTCAGCACCTCGATGATATTGACCGGCGGATCTCTGGCCCGCGCGCTCCGCGGGATCCGGCAGGAGAAGTTGACCATTCCCGGTAGGTACCCCTCGTTCGCCACGAGAACAACCTCGAGCTTTGGCGACTGCAGGTGCCCTGCCCAACGTGTCGCGATCACGGGGTGAACCTGCGCCGCCGAGCTGATGCGAAACACGGCGATTCGGGCGTCCGCGGAGAACCGAGGCGCAGTGTGCGTGCATCGCTCCACCTCGGCGTTCACTTCGGCGCGCGCCGCGAGGAGGTCCCGGTTTTTCAGCAGATCGGCCGGCGCATCTGCTGCGGTGAGCGCCTCCCAGGCGGCGGGGACGTCGTATGTGGCTGTCCGCCGGGGCGCGTTGATAAGTGACACGGCGTCATTGATCGCCTTCTTGGTGTACGCCTTAAAGGTCGCCTTCATGTCCGGGAATGGTGGCTCCCACTTTAGGGTGTTGCCCAGGTCGCCGTGCGTGCCCATGGCGCAGAGCCAGTCGCAACTATTGGCTACATCGTCGTGCAGAGGCCGGCATATATGGTACGTGAGCAGGGAGCTGGTAGCGACGGGCGGCGAGTCACACGCGGTGACGTGCTCGGCGCCCTCGGGGAAGTCATCCTCCAGCGCCCAGTGGTGGTCCACAACGAGCGCCTTGTGCGGCCCGTCAATGACCGGCGGGCCCTTCCGGGATCCCTGGTCGAGCACGATGACATAGTCAGGTTTGTGGGCGGCCATCGCCTCGCGTTCGGCCTCGTCGTGGATATTGCGTCCCTTCTGCAGGAGATGCGCAGATATCAGACCGGGATCCAGACCCAGGAGCACGAGGGTCTTCTGTAGAATGGCCCCTGAGGTCAGACCATCGGCATCTTTATCCGGCACGATGAGGGTCCTCTTATTCGCAGACGCACTGAGACATGATAATTAGTTTCCTACGAGTCCCATCCCGGAGGAGTGACGGATTCAGTAAAACCTGCCATTCGAGGATAAACTTCCGTGCCCCGTCAATCTGCCGCCTTGGCGCCGGCCATATCGCCTCCCCGTTCTCGTCTCGCCGTGAGGGCGTCGAATGATACTCAGGTACTTCCGGCCGAGGCTTTTTAGCCGCCCGCGACGTCCTACTCCCAGAGACCGAGGACGATGCGCTGCGCTTCATGATCTTGGTGGTGAGCCTCAGCGGTCTTGACCAGGGGATGTGAATTTCCTTTCGCTAACCTAGAGAGAGAGGGAGGGTTTGAGACAAAGGGGTTGGCGCGTTGACTCAATCGCGTCGGGAAACGGATCGGATCCATTGCTAATGACGTCAACGATAGAGCACGCGCGACCGAGAGGTAAAAGCTTCGCCTTAATCACAAATACAATAAATACGTAAATGGTTTATTTCTTATGAAGAGGATTGCTCGGAATTGTATTCATTGAATGTTTACTTGGTATTTGATTTTATTATATATTGTGCAACTTCTTTCCTGTGTTAGGAACAGGGATACCGTTTCCCAGGCAACATCACATCACCCTTCCCGGAATAGAGGCTATCTACGAACATAGATTGTCCATAGGTCTCGGGTAGTTGGCATTAGTCTGACTCACGATATAATCGTCAGATTCAATAAACATTGAACACCAGTGCCAGGTATCCTTCTGTTTGAGCCTAAAAGAAGGAACGTTAGGAATCAGAGTCGACTGCCTCGCCACTACAGTGTGTAACCTCCCGGCCCGGTATCCACTATTTAACCGGACTTAACGCCCGACTTTGATTCAACTACATCCATCCCATTGGAATGCATAGACGGGTGGAAGATCACGAGAGATTGCTTTACAAGTAATCTCAACAATAATCTATGGGGTTCTTACATTGGGAGATCTGACCATGTCTCCATACCCCCGGGGGGTAGTGAATGCGACCTCGAAAACCAATAGGACAGTTTTGGGCGAGCTGGGCCCCCGATAGTTATGTAGACGGAAGGAATTTCGAAGAGAAGCCTTTTGAGTGCATCATCAATATTCACGTCCCACGATTGGACGCGGATCTACGACTGACTGCTTCTCGGGGGACCGTAAGGCCGAATGCCCAAGGTGCATGTCCCGGGGTTCACGAGCGGGACTCATCCACCTGACATAGCTGCAACCTGTAGGCCAAGCAATGCGGGGATCACCCCTGACGCGGTGGGCGCAAGCAATACCAGTTACGGGTACGGTCGTCGACGCCGACTTGTGGGATTGATATCATCCGATATGGATATCATGGTACCGCCGCTAGGGGATGATCACAAGGCCTTTCAAGATAGACTCAACGTTGCAGCTGCAGTTGGCAATGCAAGTCACATAATAACCTCGCGATGGCGTGCGCTACGGCACATGCGATATCCATGGATGGGAGATCTCGCTATCGAAAATCTCCGATGCTTGAATATGTGTGCCGGCATATATATAGACGCTGCTCGGCGAAGTACCATTGAAGACCACATCACTTCTCAGCGGTGCTCTCGTCTGGCTTCTTTTGGGTCACCAGCACTTCTTGACTGGTAGGTATGAGGAATATCGGCCAGACGATGGAATTTACGTGCGGTCCGAGAGGCCTACTGAGGGCCTTCCTCACAGCTATCACTCTGGGCAGTGTCCTTCACCATGCTTGTACTCGGGTATCGGCTCAAGCAGTACCTCCTGCCCGCACCGAGACCGGCGTCTCGGCCTATCTGTTCGACTTGAGTCAAGTGCAGCTGATGGATAGTCGGTGGATGGAGAATCAAGACCGGACTCTGACCTACCTGAAGTCAGTCGACCTGGAAAGGATGCTGTACAATTTCAGGTCAAACCACCAGCTTTCTACAAATGGTGCTTCGTCTAACGGCGGATGGGACGATCCAACTTTTCCTTTCCGGACGCACATGCAGGGCCACCTTCTCTCGGCCTGGTCGCAATGCTGGGCTACGCTACGGGATACGACGTGCCGCGACAGGGCGACGTACTTTGTTGAGGAGCTAGCCAAGTGTCAGGCCAACAATGGGAATGCAGGTTTCTCTGCCGGGTACTTATCAGGCTTTCCCGAGTCGGACTTCGATGCTCTCGAATCCGGCACTCTGAGTAGTGGAAATGTCCCGTACTATGTCATCCACAAGACGCTGGCAGGGCTCTTGGATGTCTGGCGCCATACTGCCGATGCCAACGCCGAAACCGTGCTGCTCTCGCTCGCTGACTGGGTGGACACGAGAACGAGCGCCCTGAGTTCAAGCCAGATGCAAAGCATGCTGGATACCGAGTTCGGTGGCATGAATGACGTTTTAGCAGAGATATACTACTGGACGGACGACTCCAGGTGGTTGGCCACTGCACAGCGGTTCGACCACGCCGCAGTCTTCGATCCACTGGCTTCAGTTCAGGATGAGCTCGACGGCTTGCACGCCAATACCCAAGTCCCCAAATGGATCGGGGCAGTCCGCGAGTACAAGCAAACAGGAATCTCACGCTACCTGAATATCGCCAAGAACGCCTGGGACTTCACCGTGAACCACCACAGCTATGCCATTGGCGGCAACAGCCAGTCGGAGCACTTCCGGGCGCCGGACGCCATCGCCGGCTACCTGACCAACGACACGGCCGAGGCGTGCAACTCGTACAACATGCTGAAGCTGACGCGCGAGCTGTGGACGACGGACCCGGACGCGGCGTACTTCGACTTCTACGAGCGCGCGGCCCTCAACCACCTCCTCGGGCAGCAGGACCCGGCCGACGGCCACGGCCACGTCACCTACTTCACCCCGCTTGCGGCCGGCGGGCGCCGCGGCGTCGGCCCCGCCTGGGGCGGCGGCACCTGGTCCACCGACTACGAGTCCTTCTGGTGCTGCCAGGGCACCGGCGTCGAGACCAACACCAAGTACATGGACTCGATCTACGGCTACGACGACGACGAGGAGGACGACGAGGCGTCATCGCTGTACGTGAACCTGTTTACGCCCTCGAGGCTGGACTGGTCCCAGCGGGGCGTCTCTGTGACTCAGACCACGAGCTTCCCCGTCGGCGACACTACCACCCTCACCGTCGACGGCGACGGCGACGGCACTGGCATTTGGGATATGAAAGTGCGCATCCCGTCCTGGACCACGTCGTCGGCCGCGATCGCCGTCAACGGGGAGCCGCAGGAGTCCCTAGACGTCACGCCCGGGTCCTACGCCGTCATCAGCCGCGCGTGGTCCCCGGGCGACACCGTCACCGTCACCCTGCCCATGGCGCTGCGTCTCATCCCGGCCAACGATGACGCCGCCGGGCTCGCCGCCGTCGCCTACGGCCCCACCGTGCTGGCGGGTAACTACGGGAGCGCGGCCCTCGGCTCTCCGCCGACGCTGGACATGGCCTCGCTCACGCGGACGAGCACCGATGGTCTGGGGTTCAGCGGGACGACTACGGATGGGAACAGCGTGGAGATCGGACCGTTCTATGATGCGCAGGGCTTCAACTACGTGGTGTATTGGGGTGTGCAGGGAGAGCTGGCGAGTCTTTGATGATCAGATAGGATCGCAACGAAGAAGGATCGCAACGAAGAGTCGCGATCGATTTCTGAATCGAAGCGAGGACCCAGAGCCCGAGGAGAAAAAGCGAGACCGAGCGGATGACGTCAACTGGGAGGTTCAAAGATACCGGTGCTGGCAATCCATGCTGTTATCGCGCTTATTTCGAATTTGCAGAGCATGCCCATAATGGGCGGGTTCTCTGCAGCATGTTATGCATCTCTCGACCGGTCCAGACGGAGTCCGCCATGACTCCACGCTGTAAGCAGATATACTTATATTGGATTGGAGATAGTTCACAAGGCATCAAGAGAGCCTCCTAGGACATTTGAACGCTTTAGGCTAAACTATGTGCACTAGCTACCCTGATCCTTCACATGTAAAGGCTCTTATCGAGCCTACTTACTGTTCCAGCAAATGTTCTTGGCGGAAAGTGACTGCTTTTATTTGCTCGTCATTATGCACGACATCGTCAGAACTTTCCAATAAATATCCAGCTCTGTAGTCGGACACTCTATTATATGCAACAGATTCGGTTCACCGGTGCGAAGACGTGCATGAACCATTCCAAATATAGAATCGTATACATTAGGTCGGCGACCCGGGAAGGCAGTTAAGCTTCATCAATCGCCCTTCTGTCATTTGACGAGGTGTAGGCCGTTGTCTGGCTGAGCCTTAACATGGCAAATATATATATATATATATATATATATATATATATATGGGTGACCATCACCCGGGACAACGACAACCAAATGCCAAATGCCAGTGCAAACCGCCCTGCTTCACCCTCATCTAGTAGTTTCTGGAAACTGCTGAATGTTCGAAGACCTATCAATTCCACTTGAAAATCTTAGCGCTGGTGGCCGTTGCCCACCATCATAGAGTCATCATGTTGTTCATGACATCAGCCGCAATCCTCTTTCTCTCCTCTGCG
Source organism: Xylariomycetidae sp. FL2044 (assembly GCA_022376275.1). NCBI lineage: Eukaryota > Fungi > Ascomycota > Sordariomycetes > Xylariomycetidae sp. FL2044. The sequence continues at coordinate 752,926 of JAJNOH010000003.1, read as the reverse complement.
GTGTCAGCCGCCAAAGAAGAGGAAACCCAAAGCCTCTACGGCCAGTGTAAGAATCCACCCACCTACTTTATTTGAAAAAATGAGTCAACAAACGACCTCTGACCCATCATAGGCGGCGGCAGGAACTATGTCGGCCCCACGGCGTGTCCCCTAGGTGCCATGTGCTACACCGATGGAACCAAGTAGGTCCAGTCAGCCCATACACCGAAACAAGAGAAACCGATTCGCTGAACCATACATACCACTGCCAGCCCGTGGTACTCCCAATGCGTCGAACACCCCTGGGAAAGCGGCAGTCCCCAGCCTCCCCCGCCCCCGACCGCACCTCCTCCCGTCGTCACCACGACCGTGACCCTCATCCCCGACGACCCCTGGACCTGGGACCGCAGACGGGACCCCACACCCGAACCCATCCCCACTGCCAAGGGGGAGAGGAAGACTGTTGAACGTAATGAGTAGTTAATAAAATCGAGCTTTTTAGCCTGTGTCACCGTTATTATCACACACACTAGAACAGAACACGCAAGCATTTAGTATAAGTCACAACGCATAATGGACTCGCATTTCCTCATGATGTAGAAGGTCTGAATCAAAGCCGACGACTCTCCCGAACTCCCCGTCCATTCCCGTTCATTCCCGTCCATTCCCGTCCACTCCCGTTATCCACCGCCGTCCATCGCAATTATCTACTCGTCGATGTCCATCTCGACATCGTCATCCTCGTCGTCGCCGCCGTCGTTTCCTCGGCCGTGAACTCGCGCTTCAAGAAGCGCAGCCTTCACCTCGCGCATGTCAAACGCGTTTCCTTCGTATCCGTCCTTGTGCTTGTTGGGTCCTAGGTCTATGCCCCAGGAGACCCCCTCTGCCTCGGAGGCGCTACCGGCTGCTCCTTGGCCGCCCATATCGATATCCTCGTCGTTGTTGTTGCCGGGCAGGCGCTTGTAGTCGACCTCGATGTCGAAATCGTCCTCGTTGCCGAAGTAGACGGCGGGCTCCGGGAAGATCTTCTCGTAGACGCAACGGCGAAGGTACAGCTCGTCCTCGATTCGCTCGATGTCCTCTTGGTTGGACGCGGTCTCGACGGGCGCGTTCTGGTGGAATTCGGCATCAAAGGCCGCTTGGAACCGGTCGAGGGCTTGGACGAGGGGGCTTCGGCTCGAGATGTCATCGTTATACTGCTGTTCGTGCTCGATGAAGAGCCGGCGTGCGTAGAACAGACGATAGGTCAATCGCCAGAAGTCTTCGGGCTCGATGTACGACGACCAGTTCCAAGCGCTGGCCGCCGCCCCGAAGAACTTCGCTGGCTCCATGTTCCAGCAATAGTCGACGTTGTCCGCCGCATGGTGGTAGACTCGTGCCAAGGCGTGGTTGACTTCTTCCTTGGTGAGGTTCGACGCATTCTCTTTCTTCAGGCGTCGCCACATGACCCTGGCAATGGCGTTGTTGCCGGGAAACTTCAAGAGAAAGCGGTAGGTCACGCGGACCATTCCCGTCTCGTCGTCATACTCTTCACGGCCAACGGTCTTGAACCGAAGCCCACCGATATACCCTTGGGGCATAAGTCCGACGAGAGGAGGGGCTTTGTGGGGAGGCATGATGGTGGTTTGGTGCTTGGGTGAGGTCGTTGTGGTGGTGGTCGTGAATGGGAATGGTGAAGGTGAAGAGGTTGACGGAGATTGGCGTAGATGTTTGAAAGACACCTGGGTGAGGCAGATCTATTCTAATGAAGGAGCTAGAGAATTTGACGGACGAATCAGAGGGCTCCAATAGAGAAATCAGAAATGACACTATGCAGTACAATTGGGCAGCATCACCATAATCAAAAAGGTCTTATTAACGAATCAAAATTTTCTTATGCTACATAACTGCGCAATGCTACCAGAATCAGGGAGTTCAAATGAACAAACCTGAAATGTTTTCGTAGTATACAATTTTGCAATACTACTGGAATCAGAGGGTTTGGATTGATAAACCAGGATAGGATTATATGATAGGATTTCGCAATCCCACGAGAATCAGGGGGTTCAAATAAACGAGCCAGAAAAAATTCTGGAGGATAAAATCTTATAATACCACCAGAATCAGAGGGTTCAAATAAACGAGCTAGAAATATTTTTATAAGATATAATATTATAATACCACCGGAATTAAAAGGTTTAAATAAACGAGCTAGAAATATTTTTATATAATATAATTTTATATTAATATTAAATTTAAAAAGTTAAAATAAATAAATTAAAAATGTTTTTATCAAATATAATTTTATAATATCATTAAAATTAAAGGGTTTAAATTAATAAATTAAAAATAATTTTATAATATATAATTTTAAGATATTATTAAATTTAAAAGGTTAAAATAAACGATATAAAAATATTTTTATAAGATATTATTATATAATATTATTAAAATTAAACGGTTTAAATTAATAAATTAAAAACATTTGTATAAAATATAAATTTCTAATATTTTTAAATTAAAAGGTTTAAATAAATAAGTTAATGTTATAATATGGCCACATGGATTAGATGCCTGGCCATGGCAATGGATGCCTGGGACATATGGATTATTAGACTAAGGAAGAGATGCATGGCATAAAGGACAAAGGAATGGATTACCACCAGATGTATATGTAGCTGGATTCCCTTGCTATTTTAGATATATCAATCAATTAAGTCTTTATCCATCCACTAAACCATGTTCTTATGAACCCCCCACGTATGATATACGTATTGCAACCCAACACTGATCAGTGATTAAACTACAATACTTTAGTCACAGATTGGCAAGGAAGAGACTGTCTTGCAATTAGATGCTATTGCTTCTGAATTGCAATAGTGCTAAGGCGAAGAAGAAATTCTGATTAACACGCGTTTATCTTACGATAGACGGTCCGCTGTACTACGAATAGCTTCTAATTAGCTCTAACGATAAGAAGAGTCATTATTCGCTCTGCACGCTTCTGTCTGACGATCGCGCCCATCGCTTTTAAAGTTTTGGATAATAAGAAGGGGTTAGCATTCGCTCTGCACGCCTTTTCTGTTGAACAAATTCATCGTATCAACAGCCGTACGAACAATAGCTAGACGGTAAACACCACAAACCATCGCGAAATAACCATTCTAGCCATCCTGGATGCCCTCACTCCCCCACTCCCTCATCTACAGCCGTATTAACAGCTAGACGGCAGTCACACACACCCTCCTTCCCTGATCGAACAGACCTCTTTGTTGAGCTCCTCTGTTGATCAAACAACCCTCCCTCCATCCCTCCGCAGCAACAACCCCTCAACAGACACATCCCGAGACCTGATACTTCAGAATCATCGAAAACGCTCCCAGAATCGACGTTTTCAAGGTATCAGACTCTCAGCCAGGTTGACTCTTCTCGAGACTTCGTTGTTGCGTTGCTTGTTGCCCTGCTTAATGCCTTGTTTGTTGCCCTGTTGCCCCTCCCCCACCATCGAAGGCGGTGTGTCAGCTCCATTTTCTGCCGCTTAGTCAGAAACCAGCAGAAAAAGCTCCCCAGACCCTTCTGGAGCTCTCCACACACTTCTTCTTCTTCAACAGCAACAACAACAACAACAACACCAACAGCAACAACCCTCAATCGACTCCTCCCACCTTCTTCTTCAAGAAGGGTGACGATTATCGACTCCATCTTCTTCTTCTGCAACAGCCTCCATCGACTCCATCTTCTTCTCAGGCTACAGCCTTCTTCGATGCCCTGTTACAGCAATCGCCATGGACTCCGACGACTATTGCGGACAACGGCCAGACGAACAAAACGATGGTTACATAAGACGATACCTTCGACGATACGGCCTTCCTTCTCCTGCTGAAGACCCTGACGTTATCGCCGCCATCAACCCTGCCATAATTAATGGAGATATTCAGAGAAAGACCTGCAAAATACCTTCCTTAACAAACAAAGACCTTATTGCCCTCTTTGCAACAACCATAGGAGAATATCATGCTTCAGACAATAACCACCACCCAATCGTTGATTTTGAACTGATATCAGATATGTCAGGCGACTTCCTCTAATTCGAACAGAAGCATTTTAAGGCTGTTCCTAAGACCCTCCTGCGAGAAGCGAAGCAATTGCTAAAGTATCGTAGCATTATCGTCCTTGGAGTCCCTCTTACCAACGCCGCTGCCTTCTATAGGCTCACCCATATCGACTGGGATAACCACAAAGAAAACGATTACATCTCGGTTTCCGAGCTTCACACAAATCACAGTTAAAGAAGGAATCACGGAACGGTTACAAATTCCACCCTTAATCGTACATCATAAGGAAAGGCATGAGAGCAAATGAAGGACGAGACGAACACATACCTTACATTCCATCTCCCACCGTTAAGATACCTGAATCACGAATTCTGGTACCCCACATCCCTGACCCTGATCCTGCCCCTGAAGAGACCCCTATTACCCCCGAAGCAACCCCTATTTCTGTCTCTGTACAGCTCACGATGAGCCCCATCCATATCGTCTCTATCGACCCAGACACAGATACAGATGGTCACTCCCCTGACTTCACAAATACAAATAGCCACTTCCCTGACTTCGATAACCCCTCCGTCGTTGCTCCTGACCCTATCAATCACCCTATTAAAAAGCCGGGACTTTTGCATACAGATCTGGCTATGAACCAACCATCTAACAAATAAAAGAAACCCCTTTTTATGGACCAAAGCAACCCTCACGATACTGACTACAAACTCTTCAGTAACGATACCCCTAACCCTCATTCTGACCTTAATTACCTCCACTATCAAACAAGACACAAAGCCTTATCCACGAGTCACGCTAGAGCCATCGGTTACGATATTCACAGACACACCAAAAATATCACCCTTTATCGAATCCTCGATCCCTACCCATCAACTTCGATCGAGACAATCTCTAACTTACAGTACCTATTATCGACGAAAGACCCCTCTATAGACCCCCCTTATCCACCCTCAATTGCGAACATCGGACTTCAGATTCGTAAACGCACCAAAATACACACCCAGAAACGAATTCTGAACCCGAAGCCCTCAATTTACACCCCTCGCAAGGCTCCCACCCCCCTGGACCCCCCCTATCGCTTTTAAACCCCCCTGAACCCCTAAAAGCGGTCAAACACACACGATTTCTGCCATTTTAGCAGAACCGCTTGCAAACGCATTTTCTCTAGATTTCAGAAAGTCTCTAGCATTCCCACCTTCTGGAAGACACGATAGATACGAATATATGAACCTATATAGACACCCGCATTTATAACAATGTATAGACATGTCATTCCCATATACTATCACATATTTATTGCACGAACACCATGAAGATTCATTAACTAAGTCTCTTACTTTAATACCCCCTTTACCCCTATTTGATATTATTAATTAATAATAACTTAACTTTATCGAAAGCTTAAAAAGTCGCTAATATTATAATATAACTATATAAATTAAATGCTTAACTATAATAATAAATGCTTAAAATATATAAATTATTAAATTAAAAAAGAGATATATAATATAAAAGATAAAAAGATAAATTATTATTAAATATATATATAGCTAAATTCCCTTATTACTAAAAAATATATTAATTAATTAAATCTTTAATTTTTTATTAAACCATTATTTTTATAAATCATTTATATATAATATATATATTATAATTTAATAATTAAATTGTTTTTATAAAATATAATTTTATAATATTATTAAAATTTATTTTTTCATTAAACCATTATTTTTATAAATCATTTATATATAATATATATATTATAATTTAATAATTCAAATGTTTTTATAAAATATAGCTTTAGAGTATTATTAAAATTTAAAATTTTAAATTAATTAACTTAAGAAATCTTTATAAAATATAATTTATAATATTATTAAATTTAAAGGGTTAAATAAAATAAATAAGCTAAAAACGTTTTTATAAAATATAATTTTATAATATTATTAAATTAAGAAACTGGTGTTTTTATAAATAAAAGCTAAAAAAACGAGCTAATAATATAATAATATAATTATATATTAAAAAACTATTAAAAATAGCTAATTAAAAAAATAATATAATAATTAACGAGTGTATATTAGGTTTAAATAAGATCGTAAATAATTAACGTTATATTAAATAAGGAAAATTTATAAAAACGAGAAAGATTAAAGGCTATATATTTAATTTATAGCTTAATTATGCTTTTTAAAACCGTGGCCCATTTATCGTGCCTATTTTACATTATTATATTATTAAAATCCGAGGGTTTAAATTAATAAATTAAGAATAATAATATATAATAAAGTTTTATAATATTATTAAAATTAAAGGGTTTAAATCGAAAAATCGCTAATTTAATATATATTATAATTATATATTATTATTAAAATTAAAGGGTTTAAATCGAAAAATCGCTAATTTAATATATATTATAATTATATATTCTTATTAAAATTAAAGGGTTTAAATCGAAAAATCGCTAATTTAATATATATTATAATTATATATTATTATTAAAATTAAAGGGTTAAAATCGATAAACGAGAATTTTTAATATATAATATATTTAAATAATATTATTTAAATTAAAAAGTTTATATTTATAAATAATAATTTTTAACATATAATTTATTTATATAATAACGGGCTTAATTTATGAAAAAATAGATTTATTATTAAAAACCTTAAAATTTAATGAATAATAATTTTTTTATTTTTTAAGTTAAAAATTTAATTAAATTATTATTATATAAAATTATATAAAAAAGCTTATTTATAAAATATAAAAATTCTAGTTTAAAATTCGTAATTTTATTAAACTTTTATTTTTAAATAATTTTTATTTAAAAATTTATTAATAAATTATTTTTTAATGTTTTATTTTTATAAAATCTAATTAATAATCTTAATATTATATAAAATTAATCTTTTATATTAGAGAATATCCTAATTTTTTTAATATATATCAAGTTATTATTATTAAAAAGATTATAAAGTTGATATATAGCTATAATTTTTAGTGAGGAAATTGGTGGAGGTGTCCGATTAAGGGGCTGTCCCACTTATAGGCCGGGCCCGTTACCACTAAAAGTAGAGGGATTGTCTTGATAAAACAAAGGTTTTCGTAGCGTAACGCAAGTGTGCAACACCAGCAGAATCAGACGCAACAGAAGTTTCCAATAATGACTGGTCACACTTGAATACATACCCTCTTCGCTGCTATCCAGAGACCAAGGTAGTAGGCGAAGATGTTTTACCTAGGGAAGATCATTGTGGTGTTGTGCAACTGCATTGCATATGGACTACAGTAATCCAAAAGGGGCGACAGGGATGCCTAAGGAAGATGGTGAATTGTTGAGGAAAACGTACACCGGGATTTCTCAGGGTAGGGCATCAACCTATACCGAACTTCTATGGACACAAGGCCAGTCAGCGGCAGACCAATTGGGTTTATTAGCAGCATGTATCTAAGATCTTGAATATGGTACATGATGATGGGGATGGTGCCATTGCATTACGCGTGGACACGGAAAAGACTGATTGACAGGGGTAAAAGAGAAAAATAAGGATCTTCTAAGAAAGCTACCAACGCATTAAAGTAGGATATTGTCTTGCACTATGGATAATGAATGGCTGTGACGGTTGTGCATAGCAGCTCCTCAAGAGAGAGATGACGGAAGGGTGATACACATCTGTTGCGTGTTTTGAAGGGTCTTTTATGGTATGATAGCATAGCGACGAGCGTTCTTCCTTACGGTCTTCCATGAGTTTCAATAAAGCGTGCATATTCTATAGAAATGAGAAGTGCAAAGGGGCCATTGGGGCTAGGTACACATCTATAGGCGTCGCCAACAGTTATATCAGGATCCGTCTTTCTACTCCGATTGACCTGTAGATACGCCATTATGATGATCAGATACGTGTGATAAAAGGAAGCAGGGGGTGTCTGGGTCATCATGGTCAATTGAATATTCGTGGTCCAGGACATTGCTAGAATATGCTTGGGCAAAAGGTCTTCAGCACGGCAGAGTTGAAGTATGCGTGTGTATTCTGACGTGTGCATATGGTGCATGTGTGTCTTGGGTGTGTAGGTATGTGGCTCCTAGGCTGCGTAAGTCAAACGAGAATGATTTTGAACAATAAAGAGGCAAAGAATGAATTGGGCAAGTTGGGTTAAATGAAGTAGCTGTGATGTGGGTGGTGGGAGGAGGGGGGGGAAAGGTTGGATATGAAAAAAAAAAAAAAAGAAAAAAAAAAGGCGGAATCAATACTGCATGTCTGGGTAAATGGTCTGTAGTACGTAAGGTGTGCAGGTTTGCTACTAGGGATTGGGTTATATATATTATAATAACAAGCAGGTTGTCAACAACAGTCGAAGCTGATGACAACATCGGTTCTTTGGTGTGACGGTTCTGGGGGGCATTAAGAAGCAAAGCTTTCTATGACTAGACACATAGAATGGTGGGGGACGGATTAATAAGCAAGCTTCTGTGGGCAGGGGGATATACATATGGTGGGAGACAACCGGGAATTCCGACAGCTGTCAGTGTCACATTGCACCCCTGTGGCATCCATACACGACTTGGGAGGCTTGCACTATAGGCGACGCAGTTAGCTCTTGGAACTAAGGTCTCCTGCGCCTGTGACAGCTGGTGGTTGGAACAACAGTCTCCCCCAGCACCAAATCGACGCCCAATTTTTTTGATGTTTTTTTTCAAGTATTGTTCACGATACTCCTGCAGCGTGCCACTACCCTTGGCCCTAGCAGTAGTTTCATATCTCTCTCCCCAGTCTTCTTCTCTTCTCTCTCTTTTTGCACAAGAGGCCATCACCATAGCGCCATGGAACCATCTCGCAACTCCAAACATCTGTTGGTTGATCTACAAGCCATATTTGCAACGCCATACTTATTGCATGTGATCAAGTAAGTATGTATCCTTACCACTTGAGCCTTAAGCCTATCCTTTTTACTGACTGATCTCTAGGAAGCTTGTGCTTAGCCACTGCCACTACTTCCAACATATACCCAGAAACATACGCCAGACCATTTACGCACATTAACGGCTACCAGTTACAGTTCTTGCGAGATGTGTTTGTAACGGACTTTGGATTATCGGCAGAAGCCAAACAACAACCTACTTACTTACTACTGCTTTGCTTCCAGGCTCAGTTCATCTCTACAACCCACCTTGATCTTAGTCGACGCTGACAAATTACAGGACAGCTTACAGTTTCGCTCGCTCCGACAAATCATCCCCTCAATCCATCTTCTCCATATACGCCCGACAAGCCTCGTACACCCCCTTGAAGCCCGGATAGACGGCAAGTCTCTCGAACAGACTTTCATCCACCACCATCGCTGTCTGCAGATTTCCCGCAATGTAGAAGTCCACATAGCTCGGCTGCGCGCCCAACACGAAGGGTCCTTTGTCGGCATTTGTTCGGAGAAGCTCGTCGATGGCTCGCAGCTTCTCGTCGGCCGCCTTCCAAGCCCGATCCTCCCTCTCCGGCCGCAGCAGGTCCTCGAGCGGATGGCCCAGCCGGGCCTCGCGCGTGCGCCGGAAGTACTCCTGCGCGCGTGGCGACAGCACGCCGAGCTCGCGTGGCACGATCGAAGCGCCGAAGGCTGGCCCGATCGCGCTGCGGGTCTCGGCTTGGATCCTTCCACCTAGGTCCGACGTGAGCGGGACGGGCGGGTCCGGATAGATCGTCTCGAGGAACTGCGCAATCGCGGCCGATTCCATGATATACGTGTTGGTCGGCACATGGTGGATGGCCGGGACTGTATACTTGATGCCGCTTCCCGCGCAAGACTCGGCGGGCGCGATGCCCCTGGAAGATGGTCAGTTCCTGACAAAGGGTGATAAGAAGGTTGCATATGGAATGCAAGAAATCGGATTAGACGAAAGCAGAAAGGAGCGGACACGACGTACAGCCCTTTCAATGTTTGTTCAATATCTGGAAACTCGAGGAAGACGGTTCTGTAGGACACTTTCTTGTAGTTGAGCATGATTCGAATACGCCAGACCACAGGAGAGAAGCAGACATTCTTGGTGCAGGCCAGGTCGTATAAGACAATCTCGGGCTCGGTCTGGGTGGTCATATTGGCACACAAGGCAATGAAAGCTTACTGCAACTGCGTGAGGCTAGAGTTAACTGTTCCCTGGGTTCCTTCAGGTCAATGTACCTGTACGATGTTGTCAGGTTGGCATCAGTAATATTTGTCAGCAACATATGTCGTTGAAATTCATAGTCACGTGACCATCAGTCCTAAGATTTTAGCCACTTGCAGAGCTGAAAAGGGGGCTCTTGTTGCGGATGCCGAATGCCAGTCGTGGCGGTGCCTGATTGGTAGGTTCACCTTCCACAAGGCAAACCTCAGTTTGCGGCAAGCCATTACTCCCACCGGTCGAAATGCCATGAAGCCCATTAACCCTAGGATCGAAAACATACGACAGGGACATCAAGCCTTGCTGGATTCTTATCAGATACCCAGGGACTAAGAACCATGAAAACAACGGGGACATGGACTAGGTAAATTTCATGGTTCATTACGTTCAACAGTGTTCCTCTTCCCCTTGGCGATATCTAAATGGGACATGTAGGAGACGCATATCATTTCTTGTCATGTGGTATGGTCTATGGACGACCTGGGCATCGTCATCCTCCCCGTACGCAAAATATACTTTCGGCGCGATACACCCGAGCGCTGAAGGAGAGCGAGAAGAAGCCTCGGGACCGGGTAAACAGATTCCGCAGCGTCTCTGCCCCGTATAGCGGCCTGTAACAGCAGGAAGGTGGTGTGCTAAAGACCGCTAGTCAGTGCCTCACGGCTGCTGGCGACATCCCTAAAGTGCGGGAAAACCGGGGCGTCATCTTCTCCCTCGTTTGCAGAACAACTCAGGTTGGGGAACATTATTCCCTACAAAGAAATATATCACGCAAGATCTGTTTTCACGCAAGATCTGCTTCATTTTATCCATTCTTGCCCTTCATCGTAAGGTTGTTTCGGATATCTAACACCTGAAAATCTCGTATGACGCAAAAACCACGGCTGATTGCGCATCGGCGGACGGGATGCAGCTTGGAATCACGTGAGAGCATTCCTGCATCCCGGACTCCGGTCTTTCGAATACGACGAAAAAAAAACCCCATCTGCATGTTCATTGGTCCCACCTTCCAAAGCAAAATCCGGACTCGCCGCGATAGTGACGAATCGCTACCGCTATCATGTCCGAGATCCCAAAGGGTAGCCCATTTGACGGGGATGTCCTTCTTATCATCTTACCGAGTGACGAAAATAAACACCAATGGGTGGAAAAGATGGAAAAGCGTTACCTTGGGCTCAAAGTTCACTGGTTCGACCTCCTCAAGCCAGACGGGACGTTCCGAACGGCCGAAGACATCCCAAAAGACATTTGGGACAAAAAAGTCACCTTTTTGGCAGCTGGCTACGCCCCTCCGCCGGCTTCCTTGATACCCAAGATTCGCTGGGTTCAACTTCCATCGGCCGGTGCCGACCGATGGCTGAGCCACCCCAAGTATCAGGAAGAGAATGTTCTATTCACCACGGCAAACGGCATACATGCGTCAGTAAACACTCTCGGGGACTCTATTCGGTGCACACGGACTGATTAACCGTGTTACGTGAACAGACCACAGATCGCGGAATGGGTCATCGGGAGTTGGCTGTCGTTCCAGCACCACTTCCCCATGTATCAGGAGCGGATGTCACTTGGCCAATGGGACGTACCCTTGGGAAATCCCGTCCAGGATTCACCTGGATTGCGAATGTGAGTCCATAGCACCGTGTATTTTGCGCACGCGAGACCTTCCCGCGAGACCAACCCGCAAATCTTACCGTCGCAATAGGGGTATCATCGGCTACGGCGCCATCGGGAGGCAATGTGCGCGCCTAGGTGTCGCCATGGCAATGGAGGTCTTCGCCTTCACCCGGCACGAGCGATCAACCCCGGACTCCAAAAAGGACGACTCCTATTACCTTCCCGGCACCGGCGACCCAGACGGAGTCCTGCCCAAGCAGTGGTTCCACGGGACCTCCAGAGAAAGCATCAACGACTTCCTCGGCCAAGATCTGGACCTGCTGATCCTCAGCTTGCCGGGGACCGCTGAGTCAAGGCATTTGCTGTCGACGGAGCAGTTTGCCGCCCTGAGTAAGAAGAAGACCTTCGTGGCCAACGTCGCGCGGGGCACGCACATCGACCAGGAAGCCCTCATCCGCGCGCTCGAGACGGGCCAAATCCGCGGCGCCGCGCTCGACGTGACGGACCCGGAGCCCCTGCCCCCGGACCACCCGCTGTGGTCGGCTCCGAACCTGCTCATCACGCCGCACAGCAGCTGGAAGAGCGGGCGCAACGTCATCCGCCTGCTCGAGATCCTCGAGATCAATCTCGACAGACTGGCGACGGGGAAGCCGTTGATCAACCTTGTAAATCGCAAGTTACACTATTAAGGGAGGCAATGGAAGAGGGACTGGTACGGATTGTGATTTTCCTGATGCAAATGCGCCACGGAAGAAACATTTCTTGCATGGGCTGTAAGCCCCCCGAGCACTCTTAGATCGTCAATAGACAACCGACAGGTTCGCCTGAACCCGCATTCGCTTTTCCTCTAGAACTTTTTTTTTTATCTCAGTGAAGTATGTGGGAGTTATACAGCTTCTATCTCTCACCTGGCTTATACGGAGTAGCCAGGTGGCCCGGAAGCACGGTGAACTCGAACATGGCTAATTCACTGTGTCGGGTGTGAGCGAATTGTAAGCCTCCTTCGGACATGGTGCTTGGCGACAACTTCATGTTTACCAGACGGTGAAGTCTGGAGCAGCGTAGATAACAACCCTCTATTATCTGCAGTTGACACGCCAACCTCTAGCATCCCTCAGAGATGAAGTGCTTCTCAACTTTCTTCAACTATTTAAATCGAGGTCATTTTCGTGCGACGTTCTCGTCCTCTTTCTCGGCCGACCTTTTCCGGGGCTCCGGGCCGATCAGCTTCATGATCTCCGGTAGCCGAAATTTCCTCCAACCGCCACGGTCGAGGAGCCACTCTCCCAAGCAGTGCGCGAGCCATATTCGTTTAGAGAGGCCTCCGTACCAGAACCAGTCCGGCCTCCCGAAGAATCTGCGGAGTAGGGCGGGCCACTCGGCGCGTAAGGATGCATCGACTAGCTTCTTCGCGAAGGTCGCGGTGTCGATAGTCGCGGAGGTCTGGCTGAAATTGCATCGCCACTTGAAGATGTGCTGGACCAGGAGGTACAGGCTGGTCTCAGGGAGGACGCGATCGCCGTGGTTGGCCGTATTGCTCTTGACTGTCCCTGTCATTGATACCATCACTCGCACTTGGAAAGGTGCAAGTTCGAGACGCAAGGTGCCTGTACATATAAGGAAACGAGCCTCAATTAGTATATGTTGCCAGTATTCGAGGCCTTCACAAGCCAACCGTTGAGAACTCACTGCCTTTGCGTTAGTGGCCACTCGGCTGAGAAATAGAAATTTTCCTCTAATAGGGTCATCAAAGAGAAAGAGAGCGAGGCATGCTTTACGTACCGAGAATACGCGCTAACAGCGGCCTTGGTGGCACAATAGGCGGAGCCGAACATGTACGGGGTGATGGATGACAGCGACGACATGTTAATGATCAAGCCTTTGGCGGCGATCAACTGATCGATGAACGTCTGGCACATGGCCATCAGGCCAAATACGTTCGTCTCGAAGGTGCCGCGAACATCGGGGATAGACAGATCCGTCGCCGGGTGGGTGTGAGTTAAGCCCCTATTGTGCAGCCCCACCCCCTTTTCTTTAGCTGCGCCGTCAATAGGAAGGGTGGAATATACTGAGAAAGCTCACGCATTGTTGACGAGGATGTCAAGTTTGCCTCCGTTTATCTCAGCGACCGCTTTATGGCACTCGGCGATGCTGTCGGCATTTGTGACATCTAGGGGAAGTGTGCTGATGCCTAGTTGGGCCAATCCAGCCAGCACTTCTGGGCGCCGGGCCGTCGCAATGACGTGCAAGCCTATGAACATGTCAGTCTCTGTAACCCATGAAAGTAGCTTCAGTTTAGGTATAGCGACCTAAAACTTACCTTGACGATGGTACTCCAGACATAGTGCGTGCCCGATACCGCCGGGCGTACAGCTACACGGGGCTTGTGTCAATGGAAGGGTAAAGTAAGGGCGCATATCATGTTTCGACTCACCCGGTGATCAATACGTTCTTCTGTCTATTAGTCGGTTGCGACATGTTGAATCAGTGTTGTGCGTGTTCCGAAGGCAGAATTGAGAGTCTTCCGAGTGCCTTGATGAAAATCGTGAAAATATTTAAGCAGTATGACAAACCAGCCTTTGCCGAAATCGAATGTCTCACCGTGGTCGCTTCCCACTGCACGACAATCGTTACTAAAAATAAATCATGCAAGTAGTTGAGGATTCCTACAGACATATATCTGGTAGCAATAAGAAATTTAATAACATTAATCTTCCCGGGACGCAGTCTGAACTCTGCGCGAGATGCTTTTGCAGAGTCTCATCGGTTAGACATCGTACCATGATTCACACTCGGAATAGATAACCAAGAATTTCAAAAGAGCAAAGAGATGCATGCAATGCAACAATAAATGGTGTTCTATTCTTGAATACGGCGTACAGCCTCCGTCAGGTCGTAGTGGACCAGGCCACCTAGTGTGGACAGACGGGGCGTGTGGTCACATCGGACGACCAAAACTATCAGACGCATGCAGGCTGGGCGCCACCCAGTTATCTCAGCTCCTGTCGGCAGACTATCTGCTCTGCGTACAATTGGCACGAATAGGCTGTGCAGCTCAGCCTGCTTGAAAAAAAGCGCCACTACGTTGTTTCACTGCGACCTAATTAATGGCATGCGCCTGTGACTGCGATGTTTATCACCAATGAGACGATACAACCGAATTAGCTGGCAGGGTTTCACGCGCATAATTGCTGACAAAATACACTTATAGTGATGATTCATCTAATCGTGCGTGCATACTTCGGGCGAAGGACAGTAAGCGAGGCCTGGGCACAGCGTCGCCGATTGGCTATGATAGACGCACTTCATCTCTCCCAGAATGGGGTCCGCCTTGTTCTCAGACGATAATGGTAGCGATTGACACTCTGGGGTTACACGATGAAGGCTGCCACCTGCGGGTAACATCCTTCGCCATAGCGTCGCCTTCGTCTATATTGGAGGAACCAAATTGCAAAGACGTGGTCACCTGAGGATGACGGCAATATGAGGCAAGAAGGCAGCTCATTCAATGGTGGGAGAAAATCGCTTGTAAATTTGTAGGATTATGCATTGCTACCTTGGCCGTGCCGGTATAGAGTCGAAGAGAGGCATATTCAATGCGGCAGACCACACGAATTCACGCCAATTCTAACAGTCTATCACCCCGGATGGCTGTTGCGTAACCTACAACACGGCGCAGCTTAACATGACACTTCGGCTCTCGGCTCTTGTGCCGGTCAGTCGAGGTGGCAGATTCTAGACCTAGACCATGAAATAGGGGAAGCAAGAGTTCTTCAGGGATATTTAATGCTCCTATTGCCCCACTACCCCGGAGACATCTCCTTCTAGGCGACCCCAGGTTCCTCCTTTCAGACGCACAGCTCGTTCGCAATGCCGTCACTAGACCAGCTCCACCTCCTACCCCCGGCCGCTCAAGCCGCGATCCTCAACGGTCCTGCCTTGGCACCGCCACCTGGGGTTCTGCCCAACCTCACGAACCCACCGAACCAGAACGATATCGGCCTGGCAGTCTCCATCATCTGTCTTGCTGTGGCTACGACAGCCATCACGCTAGCTGCATATGCAAAGATCCGCTGCATGAAGAAGGTCGAACTCGAGGACTGTAAGTGTTGCGAGGATCCCAATAACCTGGGCCCAGACTGACAGGTAGTTGATCAGATCTCGTCTTTTCCGGCTATGTAGGACTAATGCCGACCCCCTCTTCTATTTCTCACGATCAAACCCCCGGCTGACAGGTTACTAGGGACTCACCGTGGGCGTATGTTACTGTCTATTCGAGAGTTTGAGTCCTGTTGGTTTCTTCACCCACCAATGGAACGTGAGAGTGAAGTATCTGGCCCATTTCTTCTATGTAGGTGATAATACACAAGACGTGGTGGACTGTTCTTAATCTTCTAATTAGATCGTTCACGCCGGCTCTATCTTGTATTCCGTGGGGATCATGCTGTTTAAGGTCGGCATCCTGCTCCAGTGGGTTCGTTTATTCGTACCGCGTGGTACCAAGGGCGGCTTCTACGTAAGCAACTCCCGACTCTTCTCCGCGGCAGCACTCGTGCCAGTACTCTTCGGCTATCTCTCGCATAGGGGCATCATCTTTGCTGACCGAAACCTTTAAAGTGGACTTGCCACTGTTTACTCTGGGTAAACGTCCTCCTTTACACCACCATCGTTATCACGATTCTTGCATCTTGCAAACCCTTCGCGAGACTCTGGGACATGACTATTCCTGGCAAATGCGCTGCCAGTAGGGAAGTCATCGATGTATCCACCGCTGTTGCCAACCTCATATCCGATCTCGTCATCCTGGTACTACCCCAGCGAGTTATCTGGAAGTTGCAGCTCAAGCGGCAAAAGAAGATTGGCATTGCGTTCATTTTTCTTGTTGGAATTTTGTATGTTGACACTCCGGCTTAGGGAAGCCCTTGCCCCCTGCCCTGTACCTCTTTCTGACCGCCTGCTTCTCTCAAGTGCCATTGTCTCTGCATCGTTCAGAGTAGCCTCGTCATACCGATTTCTCAGAGCTGAAGATAAAACGTACCGCGTAACTAACGTGGCACTTTGGGCAATCGCCGAGCTGACCTGTGCGATTCTCATCTTCTGCGTCCCGCTCATCCCGAAGATCTTCAAGGATCTGAAGCTCAGCAAGCGGGTGAGCGAAAACTTGAAGTCGTGGCTGCTATCATTCTCTTCAAAGAGAACCGATGATGGCAGCAGTCCTCGCCGCTTTCCGGCGAAGAATATGCCTGTGGACAGCCTGTATCAGACAAACGATACCAGTATCATGATACCAATCCAACATCAGGACTCAGCTACATACATCATCCAAAGTCCACCCAATGAAAAGTTTGGCCGGGATGCTACTATGTAAGAAAACGGGATGATTGAGATACTTCGCGCGACCAGGATTTCGAAAGCTGGTAGTCCTATCACGCATATGATGAGTATCCTAAACCCATCATCCTTGAAACATACACTCTAACCTTAGCCACTTTCTTTCAATCATGGCAGTTGACATAAGGGAATAGTCTGTTGTGGAATAACATGGGCACGGTTGAATCGGAATGGATGAGGGGATAAGCTTGAATTTCGCTGTCGACATATTATTCATGATATTTTCAGACTTATTTTACTTAAGAGGGCTGTGTACTTTACTGGGTTGATTCGATAAGGTCCAAACTCCATGAGATGCTCTTTTCTTTCCAACAATTGTAGTAGTAGAAACTCGGACCCACACAGCGGATCCAGGTTATTAGGTGATAGGAAAGGCAGCGATGCAGATGATATATAGAAAGACTTACGCTGATGGAAGTAGGCAAGATTAAAACGAGCAGCATACCTGATTAAATCCGATAGGAGTGACAACAAAGGTAACCTCTCTAGGGAAGATCTACGTGCTTCTCAAAGTCGTTTGTCAAAGGGAGTTCAATACGACAAATCGACCATTATGTCATTCACATCAAATATAGAGGAGCTCCCATTGTGCCCTTTGTTTACCTCTCTGTAACAGGTTCCGCATATCTCCCAAGTTGTCTGCTTCAGACCAGACCCTCAGTTGTAGTTCTACAAGAAGGTCATCAGCCAAAAAGCTGTGTATTGCCTACTTAGTACGTGGCAACCCTTATTCCTTGAATTTCAGGTCTGAACAACTAATCGGGAACAAAACACAAAATGGGTGTTCAATCTTGGATGGAAGAATCTATCGCACATTTCTTTAAATGGAGGCCCAAGCCGTCGAGGCAGACACTTGATGAGCATGCCAAAGCTCTGTTCAACGCCTCGTCGGTCCACCCTGTCGGAATGCAAGGGTCACTCAGCTACACCGTAGTTGTCGACTCGAAGACCATTGTCTCGTTCCGGATTCCGGAATCAGGCCTGGGTGAAGAGATGGACAAGCTCGGCCACAAGATCCATGGTGATACTGCACCTGCAGCAACGAACCACGGCATGATCGGGAATGGGGCGGATGAGAAACCCTTGCATGTCTGTTCCATGCCTTATTTGCCTGGGAAAAGCTACTTGGAGGTTGCCAGTCCTTGGCCTCAGCTCTCTGAAACTGCCACGGACAAGCAACTGACTTTCAACACCCATTTGGCAAGGTAAGTTTCTACTTAGGATATACCACGTCAGGAACAACCCAGGCTTACCCACAAAAGGTACTTTGCGCGCAGCTGGTTACACCCACAGCCTGTCGACGAAGCTCAACTCCAAGAGAAAAGGGATTTCGTTCTGCAGAAACTTGCGAAGCTCAAGGAAACACCTGGATTGGAATACCTGAAGCCCCACATAGAGGAACTGGAAAGCGAGAACGGCGTGTCTTCCCTATACAGTCAGAAATATCCGCAGACTTTGAACCATGGGGACCTGAACCAAACAAACCTTCTTGTCGACGATTCCACTCGCGCGATTACGGGTATCATCGACTGGTCTCGAGCCACTATCGGTCCTTTTGGACTGGAGTATGCTTCTGTCCGCAGACTGAACGGAAATGCCAATGAGAGAGGATGGGTAAGTCGTGTCATTCTCGGTATTTATTATATCCCAAAGTCTGGCGCGATAGTTATGACTTTCACCAGACGTATTGCAGTAACAAGATGGCAACAACATTCAAATGACTAACCTACTTAAACAGACCGACTATACTGATAGAGGTCGCTTCGAAGCTCACTTCTGGGACGAGTTTTGGAAGGCAACCGGTATTGACTCTCCAGAAGAGAGAGCAAATCTGAAGAGAAGCACCATCCTGGCCGGCAAACTTGGCGTAATGCTAGATTTTGCATTCTTTCGCACGCTTTCCGGGACTGTACTTGATGGCGTTGTGCCGGAACCCTGTGATTATCTGAAGGGTTTCCTGGAGAATCCTTCATGGGATCAGCTTGTGTTTTGGGCGGAGAAGAAGGATGACAAGCCCAAGACCGATGGAGACAGGTTGGAAAATGCAGAGCATGATTCCGAGAATGATGGAGGTTTGGGGGTTACTGAAGTTGGGAAATCAGGCCAGAAGGATTAGTCTGAGCGATCCGGGACCACGGTGACGGAAGATCTCTAGGTCGGGTAAACAATCACACAGGTAGTAGGCAGAACCAACATGTATGATTTCCTCTAGACCTGGTGAAGTGTATGGAATTTTACGTTTCTAATTTAAAAAAAAAAGGGGGGGGGGGGATGGTGAGGGAGAGAAAACCAATAACTGTGGTGATGCCAGAAGGACTTCAATTCCAGGGTCATCACCACAAATTGCTCTCACCGTCCTCGGACGTTCATATTAACGGGTGGCTTGACCGCTGTTAAACGGGGCTTATCTTGCAATGTCCTGCCTTGAACTCTATCACCTTTGAAGCTCTTTATTCCCTGTTCATCACCCTTTAACCATATGGCAAGGTGATTCCTTGGCGGCGCCTGTCAGAAGGAGCGTCCTGCTAATGTAAGATAGATCGGATAAAATAGACAGAAGTTCGGACGTCCGGCGCGACACGGGCTTTCCCCAACCAATGAGGTGTCACTAAGTCCACGCCACCACCACAGTGGTCCGGACAAGCGTAAGATGGCCGGTAGACATGCATTGGGGACGGGGTGATCAAGGCATGAGAACCGTTCAAGTGTATATAAAAGCTGCGCTTGCTCCGTCAACGACCACGATGGCCCCAGTGTGCTTATGCTCCCACCCGTTGAACGTTTTTTTTTTTTTTTTTCCCCTTCTTCGCTCATCTCTTCGCTTAGTACCATGGCGCGAACTGAGGCAGTCGATATTATACCTGGTACAGACATAATCTTCACCGGACAGTATGATGGAGAGAACAGTGGCGCCGGCGAGCTGGTGCTCATTCCCAAACCGAGCACCAATCCGGATGACCCTCTGGTATGAAAATGAAACAAGACCCCAGCATAGATAGTCACGGCGTCGTGAATTCTCCTGCCTTTCCATTACCTATCTGACATTAACGATCTGAGCAGAACTGGACCAAGACCTGGAAGACCATCGTCATCACCAACCAGTTCGTCTTCGTCTTCGTCAGCATCATGACGCCGCTGGCCATCGCGCCCATGACGCCGGTCTTCGAGGCCGAGTTCCACAAAACGCTGCCCCAGGTCAACCTGCTCTTCGGCGCCGCCGCCATCACGCTCGGCTACGCCAACTTCCTGATCGTGCCGGCGGCGAACCTGTGGGGCCGCCGGCCCATCATACTCGTCTGCTGCCTCGTCTGCATCCTGGCCAACGTCTGGCAGGGCCTCGTCACCTCGTGGCCCAGCTTCATCGGCGCCAGGGTCGTCTCCGGGCTCGGCGCCGCGGCTAACGAGAGTATCATGCCCATGGTCGTCGCCGATCTGCTGTTCCTTCATCAGCGAGGCAGCAGTATGGCTCTGTACTTGTATGGGTCTCCCTTTATCCCCGATCAATCCTTCGCCAATCTGTGCTTCGGCTGACTCGGTGGCAGTTGGGCATATTTCCTGGGATTGTTCATCGGTCCCATCATCTCGGGCGCTATCGCCTCTCAAATCTCATGGAGGTGGTTTGTAAGTCCCAAGTCGTCGAAAGCCTCGAACTGTCACTAGGCGACCCTAAGTACTGACCTTAACTCCTCTTAGTTCTGGATTTGCACCATTCTGCAAGGAGTAAGCATATATATATATATATATATATATATCACCCTCGTCACCTCACGTCCCCTGCTAGGCCCCCCTAGTTTTCAACTAACCCCCGCCAGGTCAGTTTCATCTTCATCCTCGTAGCCCACCCCGAAACCAAATACGAGCGCTCGCCACAACGCACCAACACCCGGGGCTCAGAAACCACCCTCGACTACCAAACGGATCCCAACAAGCCCCCGGAGCCACCCCAGGACCCGGACTCCCCCCACCAGGAACATCCGATCCACGTCACGACGAGCATCCCCACCACGACGCACATCACCACCGGGCGTCCGAGTCGCGAGCAGTTCGCCCTCGTACCCCGGGCGCGCTTCGTCGGCGGCGGCCACGGCGGCGGCCGGCTGCTCGCCGCCTTGGTCCGCGACGTCGTCTCCCCCGTGCGCATCCTGTTCTACCCGATCGTGCTGTGGGCGGCGGTGACGATGGGCGGGGCGGCCAACGCGCTGCTGGGCCTGAACCTGACGCAGGCGCAGGTGTTCGGGGCGCCGCCCTACCGCTTCACGCCGGACCAGGTGGGGCTCGTGAACCTGGCGTTCGTGGTCGGGGCCGCGGTCGCCCTGGTCGCCGCGGGCCCGCTGTCGGACCGGATCGCGCTGCGGGCGGCGCGGCGCCGGGGCGGCGTGCTCGAGGCCGAGATGCGGCTCCCCGCGCTGGTGCCGTTCGTGTGCGCGAACCTCGTGGGCATGGCCGTCGCCGCCGTCGGCTACCAGCGCCAGTGGCCGTGGGAGGCCGTCGTCGTGCTGGGCTACACGCTGGTGGGCATGCAGGTGGTCGGGATCCCGGCCGTCGCCATCGCGTACGCCGTCGACTGCTACCGCGCGCTGCCCGGGGAGATCATGATCGCGGCCACCGTCGTCAAGAACACCTTCGGCTTCGGGCTCGGGTTCTACTTCAACGACTGGGCCGCCCGCGACGGCTACCTCGCCCCCGTGCTCATGCTCATGGCCATCACCGTCGGGCCGTCGCTCCTGGGGCTGGCGGTCTTTATCCCCTTCGGCAAGAAGTTCAGGCGGATGACCAAGGATTCCAAGTTGCACAGCTTGTGAAGAAGAGGCTAGTAGATTGCGCTCGTTATTTTTCATCCAGGAGAGAGTGTCCTTCGCTACGGAGTAGACTGGGTTGACCACGAAGATGGATAGGGGGTTTTTAAGATGAGTAATGATAATGGTGGTGGCGTTTCTTGGTGGTGCTCCTTGGTGGTCTTTGTTGGTTTTGTTTTCGTTGGTGTTTCTTGATGGCTTCATGCTCCTTTCGCATCCGAGTAGCGAGTATCGGTGCTTAGGTTGGTTCGTGCATTGGACAGCGTCCCTGCGTCGCAATCAGACAGTGATTTCCAAGGCGAATTTATATCATGCATTTATACCATGGGAAGGGTAATAGCTGATATAAGACTCCAAACGTTGGCTATGTTGAAGGGCCGCCTCCTGTCTCGCAGTAGTATATGTGTTTGAACTTACAGCTATATATAATACCACCGGTTCTGGATTGTTATATATATGTCCAAAAGTGATCACCCATAAGTCCTCACCCGCAACTCTCCCAGATACAACTCAATAAGATACCGACCGCCCACTGATAGATAGTACAGCACTGTATAACTCTCTAGATCCACTGCCTCCCTGATTCGCCGCCAGGCGGCCATGGAACACGACGTTCTTCCCATTCGGATCGATGTCCAGCCCGCCAGGCGCGAAAACCCCCTTGTTATCCACCGTGCGGATCAGGATTCCCCGGTTCGCGTACGCGCCGTCGATGGTGCTCGACCACGCGTACTCGATATCGTAGTCGTCGCTGCTGTAGCAGTGCGCGCTGTAGAATAGCACATAGTTTCCGTCGGCCACCTTGTACAGCGCGGGGGCCTCGACGATCCCGTCGTTGCTCTGACCCTGGTTGTCCAGGATCGTCTTGGCGCTGTCGAGCAGCGTCGTCGCGTCGCGCGCCACGCGCTGGATTTTGATCGGCGTGGGCTTGTAGGACCCCGAGGGCGTGCCCGACTGGCAGCTGGTCGCGCCCCCGAGGCTGTTCCCGTCCACCTTCCACAGGATCCAGCGGTCCACGCCGTCGTCGTACCCCGAAGGGTCGATCACGCCGCCGCCCGCCGTATCGCAGAGCAGGGGGCTATTTGTCGGGGTGAAAGGCCCAATGGCCGTGGTCGAGGTCGCCACTCCGATGCAGTGCGATCCACCATTCTGCTGCGCCGTATAGTACATCACGTAGACGCCGGCATCCTAGTCGCTCGCCGCGCGGTGTTAGCCTTGGTAATTCTCGTGTAATAGAGCACGCGCATTCGGGGACCTGGCACGTACGTTCTTTTGGACATCTGGTGCCCAAATGGCCGTATTGCGAGGATCAACCCATGAGCCGACATTAGGCAGTGCATCGTTTCCTGTGAGCGTCCAGGAGAAGGTGTCCGACGAGGTGGCGACGGGAACATACTTCCCGTTCGACGATGTCGCATAGGCCTTCCACGAGCCATCGCCCCATATTACGCTCGGGTCTGGGAAGTTCACTCCCATGAACGGACCTGAGAGACTGCGACCCCTCAGGTCATTGAAACTGACCTGCGTGATATTCGTGAGGCCGATCTCTGGTATGACAGCCCGCGGCTCACGGAGATCAGCGGGAAAGCCCAACGTAAGCCGAGCGCCCAAGGCAATGAAAAGGCTCTTCATCATGGTGAGATATGGCTACTAGACCAAGGGCGAAGGGGGACGGGGCGGAGGTACAAGGCTAGGGGGCCAGGAGACGGCGAGTGGTTGGCCATGGATGGGAATATAAATATACACCTTAACAAAATAAGGCGCGAGTGATAATGAGCTGTGGCTACATAGGCTATCAGGTACATGTGCGATGCAATCGCGCAGCACCACCATGCTATAGGCTATCAGATGCTGTCTTGGCCAACAGCGCGACTCAGACGCATTGGGCTTTACCTAGGATGCCGCGGGAGGAAGGAGGACTTCTCCGGCCCCTTTCAACCCTACCACTACATTCTGAGACGACAGGTTCAACGTTGCTGCCAATACGTAGCGTGTGTTGTTCGCGTTATTGTGCTCTGGCGCTTGTCCAGAAGCCCCAAGTACTCGCCGATTCGGGCTGCGGTGTTAGCTGCTGACCACATCTCGACAACATGCAAGCGTGAACAGCTTTGCCCATTGCAGAGGGATCGCAACTCAAAGCACATGAGCGTAACCAGCCACAGGGAGCCATTCGCGTGACTTAAGAAGCCGTGGTTCGTGGTGCGCGCGAGCCCCATGATGGCTTTCGTTTGTCAACGTTACTCGCAGAGTATTGCTGAGAGAAGAGATTGGGTTGTCATTTGCTGCAGTAAGCTCCGCTCTTCAGCCCAACGTAATCCCAGGTTTCAGGAGTCTTGTCGTGATTGGAGACACGTTACATGAGGCTTTAACCAAGTCTAGAAAACCTGATCGTGGAGATGAAGAGCGAAAAGCACCTGCCCCATTGGAAAGTTGGAGGATCAAAAAATCGACGACGCTCGTAGATGGCTGTGGCTCGGCGCTGCACCCCCGGTTTCTACAGCTCTTGACGGAGCTGAGGGTGCCAGATGGTGGGTAATGATCAGCGCAGGCTAAATGCCCATATAGTAGATCATCAATCTAGAGAGGCGAATGAGCTTAATTTGACAGCATTGACTTAGATAGAACATACTTAATAGACAGGTGAGACTCGACTTGTTAACAATTAGAAAGTTCCGAGCCCTTCTGGTGCCTTGCCAAAGAGGAGGTTGCAAACCAGTCTTTCCGTGATTGCGTAGGCCGCAGCTTTTCGGGCCGGACCATGTTGTAAGTTGAAACAAATTCTCATCTGACCTTAGACCGATGGATGACTCAATGTCGTGATTGGAGCAATTCTTGAAGCATCAGTCCAATAAGTACAGAGGTATGCGCATGACCCCTGCGAGTCCAGACCGCCAGATCAAGTTATCGTCTGTCCACGGGTCTTGGGTGGGGAAACAGGGGCCCTGCATTGCTGGTACCTACTTCGTATGATCTGAGCATTCAGCACCACCGCGAGATGTCACATGTGAGCATCAAGAGCGTGGACAGGATTGCAACATATACTGTATTTTCAAGTTTCCCAGGTGGCATAGGTGCCGAGATGCGTAGCGTTCTTACTTCTTCCTTTGCAACAAGCAATGCCTCCCCCACTTTCTT
Organism: Xylariomycetidae sp. FL2044; assembly: GCA_022376275.1. Classification (NCBI taxonomy): domain Eukaryota; kingdom Fungi; phylum Ascomycota; class Sordariomycetes; species Xylariomycetidae sp. FL2044. The sequence continues at coordinate 727,816 of JAJNOH010000003.1, read as the reverse complement.
CGAAATCTCTCGGGGACAATCTGCAAGTCTGGCACCCACAGCACTCTCGCCAGAAAAGGTGTTTTGCTCGCGTCCAAGAATGGCTCGCATTTAACGACTTCCCATCTCTCACTGTCGGCAACATAATCCGGTTCGTTCGGGGGTAGAGGATCCGTGTTGGCCGGGTATTGCGTGTCAACCAAGAAGACGCATTGCCTCAAGTCGACATACTTGGCCATATCCTCTTCATTTCGATCATTCATACCGGAAGGAGGCAACCAGGTCCCGCTCCAGAAGCCAAAGCCCGTTCGGGCTTCCGAGAAGTCTCCGGGAAGTAACCCGCGAAATTCTGACCGAATAAACTTTGCATGCATATCACGGGGCAGGAAGTACGAGCTGGGGAATCGGTACCACTCCTTACCGAAGCAGACATTATCACCTGGGTTTCCCAGGTCGTGTCCGCCTCCGATTCCCGCACCCAAGGGTTCATAGAGCTTAAGCGGTGCCGAATATGCGGTGTAGATACCAATGATTCGGGCTACACCCAGATCAAGGGAGAACAGCATCACACCCATGACGACCAGAAGCTTCAGCTTAGCTGGGATCTTCCCAACCAAAGTCTTCGGGTCCGAACTCCCGAATGCCGATAGGATGATATGCAAGCCAAGGGCGGCATTTAAGGCAATAAAGGGGTAGGCCGGGTACATGAACCTTTCTTCCTTGTGTGGCTGCAGGGTAAAGATAGCAAGCCACATGTAAAATGGCGATAAAAAGACAATGGTGCGCATGGCCGTGGCGAAGCCGTAGTGTTTGGAAGAGAAGGCTTTATGGAGCAGAAATAGGGGAAGTGATAGTAGTGCCAGTACAAACCAGATGTTGAAGTTGATAGCAAGATTGCGGAAATAGAAGGTCCAAGGCTCAGTGCCGTAGAGCTCCGGGCCACCCGTAGATGAGAATATGTTGTACTTGACAATATTCCAGGCAACGAATGCGGGCTTCTTGTAGAAAAAGGTGTTGATTGCCGCGTCGCCGACCTATCGTTATATGAGCGTTTGCCCAGATAAGAAGGACATGGTACTTACAATCAACAGAAGCCCGGCCACAACGCCTCGAAGGACCCGGAAGATTGCTTCATAGAGGCCATCACGACTGCTGATAGTAGCAAAGACTGCTTCTTCAACCAGGAATGGGGCGCAGAGAGCGGCAGCGAAAGGCCAGCCAAGGATCCCGCCAACAGCGAACCACCATATGCCCTGCGAAGTCCTCAATCCACCGCTCCAGTTCATGAATGCTGCAGCACCCAGGAGAGACATGTACATGGCAAAGCTAGAGGGTAGGTAAGCGGTACTCGCGTGAAAATTGCCCGGTGACATGACCGTAGCCATGATGAAGAAGAGTCCGATTCTTGGGTTCATCGTAAAGCTAATAACGCGGAAGAGAAGCACCTGGCACAACGAACAGAGGAGCGCCAAAGCATATCGGATGAAATAGAATTCTGCCACCTGAAGAGATCAGACTCTGGGTCCAACGATAGATGGGTTCCGGACTGCCCACCTTGGTAGATTGGGGTAGAAGTCTTCTAATATTCCCTATCAGGGCGTGTAGTCCAACATAGAACCAGCTTCGTATAGCATAGTCGGGAGAATACTCCCAGGTTTGCAGGCCATAGCCGTGCGATAGGTAGTGTGTGGGCTCCCAGTAGTTGAAGGTCTCGTCACAATCTTGGATCGGAGCGAAGAGGGCAGATATTAAATTGGCAGCCAGAAATACGTAGAAGGCTTTGATGGGTTCGATCGCGAAGACAGATGGAGCTCTAGAGCGAGAGACATAGAGACAGTCAGGTTAGCAGGAATCTGTTCTCGTAAAGCAAGAGAGGTGTATGGTTATGAAAGTCTACCAACTTTTGCTTCTTCGCATGCTGGGCATTTGGATGAACAAACTGTTCTCTCGGCTGGACTGGGGGAGGAGGCATTATGTGTGACCGCGGTGTTGAATTGACTGAGTCGGAACAGATGATAGTGATGACCTAGCAGGAGAGTCTCGGTATATACCTCTCTGCTAGCACGTCGCTCGAGCTACCCCCAACAAAAAAGACAACGCGAATACGACTTTGAAAACTTCGGGGGTAGAGCCAATTCAGATATCACCTCTCTCAGGTGTAGCTGAAGCTTGAAGCTTAAGGTTCCAAGGCTTGAAAGCTACCAGGAGCCCAGGTGGCGGGGCATTGGCCAATCCGAGGTCTTGAAGCTTCGGTGTAGTAGAATTTCCGATTGGCCACGCACGGGCACGCTAAGGTAAGGTTGCAGCAACCTCGGGCGCTGCGGGCAAGATACGGAATCCGATAGCTGAGGCTGTCCAAAAACGATTTTTCAACTTTTCTTTTTACAGGTGCACCCCTTGGTGGGGTTATCATGCAAGACTAAGATAAGAAAATAAAGCATTCTAATTGGTTCAAATATCTTATCAGCTTTTCTACCCCGCGTTCTTTACAAATATCCAACAAACGAAGATATGCATTGATTGTGTATATGGGTGTAGGGGCAAATAGATTCATATAAAGAACGCGATCGCATACAAATTAGGTGGTCTTCAATTCGATGATAGAAATCCCAGGCCAGGAGGGTCAGTCTCAGGGAAGAAGCAAGAAGAAGAAGAAGGGGGGGGGGGGGGGGGGGGGGGGGGTCGACCATTCATATGAAGAATGCAATCACATACAAATTGGGTGGTCTTTAATTCGATGAAAGAAATCGCTAGCAGGCAGCAGGTTCTCTTAGAAGACCATTTTCATCTTCGAACATATACGCACCCAATTTGTATGCGATCGCGTTCTTTATACGAATATGTCTACCCAATCCCATGCCTTCTTCAGAAGTAAGGCTCCTGGTCTGGGATTTCTATCATCGAATTAGAGACCACCTAATTTGTATGCGATTGCATTCTTCATATGAATAAACCCCCCCCCCCCCCCCCCCCCCCCCCCCCCCCCCCCCCACCCCCCCCCCCCCCCCCCCCCCCCCCCCCCCCCCCCCTCCCTTCTTGTTCTTCTTGCTTCTTCCCTAAGACTGACCCTCCTGGCCTGGGACTTCTATCATCGAATTGAAGACCACCTAATTTATATGCGATCGCATTTTATATGTGAACATATTCACCCATCAATCTATCTTATATAAGAGCCTATGGTCTAAGACTTCTATCACAGAATCCGGGGCCACCTTATTTATATGTGATCGCATTCTATATAAGAATATGCTGGGCAAAGCCGATAGTTTGCTAATGTGGTATTAGAATAAATTCCTTAGGTACATAAGTCTTCTGCTAAAAAAGGCTAGGGGTGGATGTAACGATGGAAAAAAGAGAAAAAATCGTTTTTGGACAGCCTCAGCTATCGGATTCCGTAGCAAGAGCTTTCAAGTCAAAGCTGCCAAGGTAAAATGCCACATGGGTGATAAGCTGATAAGGCGGATGTCCACTTTATTTTTCTACAATGACACACTGAATAGATCAGAAGCTTCTCATTTCCACGCTCGAGTTCAATAATATCCATTGGCACTGCAAGGCGATTGTGCGAACTTTAGTTCTAGCCTGAAAGACTCATCATTGAGCAGAGTTGTGTTCTTCATACGTTTTTGATCTGAGCTCATTCTGACACTTCTTCCATCCAAGTGCGCATTGGCGCATTCTTTCCGACTCCCTTCCCAACCACCAAACTCTTTGCGCCTACTCTCTAACACATCCAAGAACACATCCAAGAAACAAATTCTACTCCCTTGCATCCATAGATAGACCCTGGTTCCACTAGACACCGATACCTATACCGAACTTCATACTTCACCTTGAGACCGGCCCAAATATGTCCAACGTTTGGATTCCGGGCCTGACGCTGGCACAGTCGGCAGCCACTAGTCCGACTCACACACCTGTCAGCCAAGCCTCTCCCCCAGATGCGACTCCAGAATCCATGCAACTCGATGCTGGCCCTGACTCTCAGCCAAAGCCATCAAACTATCCTCCAGTCAACTCCAGTGTTGTGCACGATGGAACAGCCTCGAAAGCCGGCGACAACGAAAGGAAAGAAAGTTCCGAGTCTATGGCGGTCGAGGAGGAAGTTAGCGCTCCGGAAGTCGATCTTGATTCCAGAGAGATGTCTAATATTGCGATTCCTGATGCTGCTGCCCCGAGTCCCCCCTCCCTCACATCTGGTCTTGAGGCTCTTTTAGGTGGTCTCGATCCCGAACCCGAACATCAAAATGGCACTTCAGCACTTTCCACAGTCGAGGTTAAGCTGGAACAACCACAGATCGACTCAGCAGCGGATATTGAAGGCGAACATCCGGAATGGGAAGAAGACTCATCGCCTTACGAGTCATCTGACTCTAGTAGCTCGGATGATTCCGATGATTCCGATGACTCTGATGCAGATGGAGATTACAAGATTCTCGGCCCCGAAGAAACTGCCCGTATACTCATGGAGATGGAAGGCGGCTCCGATGATGACGAGGATGGCAAAGGAAAGGGCTCTAAATCCGCGGGCCAAGTCAAGACGAAGAACGAAATATCAGAAGAGGTGATTCCCAAACCAGACGTTGAGATCACTGAAGCGATGCCGATCACGGAACTAGGCGTCATTGAACATGTTGTCGAGAACACCATCGTCGTGAAAGCGAAAACAACAGGAGAATACCAAGTTCTTGACACGGGCTCTGTACTCTGCACTGAGAATAGGTCTGTCATTGCAGCAGTTGCAGACCTGATCGGCAGCGTGCAACAGCCGCGATACACTGCAAAATTCACAAATGAGGACGAACTGAAGGGACTCGGCCTGCAAGTAGGATCCAAGGTCTTCTATACTCCCTCATACGCAACCAGTGTCTTCACCCAGGCACTTCGAGCACAGAAAGGCACCGATGCCAGTAACTTGCACGACGAAGAGGTTGGAGATGACGAGATGGAATTCTCGGATGACGAGAAGGAAGCCGAATACAAGAGGCAGCAGAAGGCTAAGAAGAGAGGTGGGCGCGGTGGCAAAGAGGGAGCCGGAGGTCGTGGTGGTCGCTTTGAATCATCCAGTTCCGCGTTGCCCACTCCTGCCGGGCTGAAGTATGATGACGAAGAGGATGATGGGCCTTACCGGCCATTAAGTAGACCAGCGAACTTTGGGCAAGGTCAACCACCACAGATGAGTAATGGCTATAGCAGCGGATTCCGAGGTGGCAGAGGTGATCTTCGAGGAAGAGGTAGCCGGGGTCGTGGTCGTGGATATGATCGAGGTGGCCGTGGTCAGCATGGGTCTCCAAGAGAGGGACATTCATTACCTCCCAGACCACCTCAAGGACAATACCCTCCAGTGCCACCGCAACAATTCGGCAACCATCCGATGGTCCAAAACGGCGGCCAACATGCTGCCCCTATGTCACCACAATACGGTCTTCACCTTCCTCAGCAACTTCCTCAGCAACTCCCTTTTGCCTGGCCGCAAAACCCCCCTCAGGGTTTCGTACCTCCGCCACCGCCCCAATTCACTGGACAGGGGGCATTCTTCAACCCTGCATTTTTTTCGAATGTACAGAACCAAATGCAAGGACAGGAGGGAAACCCGAAAGGACAGGAGGGAAACCCGAATATGCAATGGCCCGGCCATGGTAATCCTGGATAGAAACCGGGTGCTATGCTTGGCTACTTGAATTTGATGGCGAGCATGCAGATGATGAAGAACGTCATGGGGAAAATGAGCGCAGAGAAACCCTCGCAGGGCATCCGAAACCAGGACTCGGCAACTGATGTAGAGCCCGGAGAGATTGTAGGCGGAGAGGGCCGAGTCGGCGAGACTGAAATCATGGAGGTTCAAGCTCAGCGACGCCATCGACATGTTCATCGGCTCCAAGACATACGAGAGCGGCGTGGAGCACGACACCGCCGGGTCACACGGAGGCGATGAAGCAAAAACTTGAGGGTCTCGGTGATATTTGGGTCCTATCAAAGGCTCAGTTGATTACCTAGTTACGTTTGACATCGGCAAAAAGCAATCAAGACGCGATGGGGTTCAAGGATTTTGAATCTCAGGTTTGGCATACGCACAATGCATTCAGGAGTCTATCCTGCAACGCAACCACTGTGTAGGTCCCTATCGCCATAGCCAGGGGAGATATTGCTCAAGGCACACACTCTACATAGTTTAGCTGTCAAATGAACGCTCTCGATGGCTTTTACTTTCCCGATAGTTGCTACGCGGGATCAGCGGACGCCATAGTGTCGAGTGGCTATTTGTTACCGCAAGCCAGCTCGTGATAATAAGGCGCAAGTTCAAAGAGTGGCTATCTGCCCGATGGTCACACATGGAAGTAGGAGCGGTGAAGGTGATGAATTAATGCCTCGCGTTGCAGATGGAACAAGCAAAAAGGAGCGCGGGCCGCGTAGACGCCACGAAATATCACCTTAATTCCGGTCAGAATAATGGGTTGTTACGGGGCGTCTTGGATCGCACGGAGCTCATCTAGAGTCTGGCCACACGCCGACAAGGCTGGGCTGGAGCTAGTTTCGTTCGCGAAACGCACGTCGTGCAGCGGAATGGCGAAAAAACAAAGAAGCTCGGAAAGTTATGCAGCAAGAAAATTGGCTATGTGCTAATAATAAAAGTAAGTAAAACCAAGCCAAATGGGGGGGGGGGGGGGGGGGGGGGGGGGGCAAGTCAAGGGCTGAAAAGAAAAAAGACACCGGCGAATTCAGATCGACGACAAGCAACAAGTGTTTTCCAACCAAACGACAACCGCGTCTCTGGGATCGAGACGATGTTACTATATGACACGCGCTCGTGGAATCCTGTACTTGCAGCAATTCCAGGTTGCGAGAAACGAACAGTAGACGCAGGCTGGTACGGAGTAGAAGGTGGGAGAATTAACGAACAGGCGGGCAGGCGGGTTCTGCTGAGGGCTGGGCAGCGGGCTGACATGAAGCAATTTTAAAGAATGGCGATCGTCCCCCCGGTGCTTTACCGGGGGGATTCGTCAATTTGGCAGGGGTTCCAAAATCAGGATGCGGCCCAACCCACAGCCAGCTGGTGCACTGATGAGTTGCCCAATTCCATGGGCGATTTGCACGTTTCAGAATGAAATGACAGAAAGTTGGGATGAACCAGTGCCGTTGAAACAATTGGAACCGATGACCGACCCGGCTTGAAGCGAAAAAGAAATCGGCGACGTCATTTGGTTAATTGTGATGGTCACACAACAAATCCATTCATAACACAGACCTTTCGGGACGTACAGTACGCACCAAGCAAGCAAGCACCCATCCAATTCCAGTGCCGTGAGACGATAGGATCAGTAACCACGTGCAAGAATCCCACGACCTGTTGATCCCTATCACAGTCTTCCATCATTCCCATCCATCTCAATATCTGTGAGAGTCATGTCTGCGCCAACGCGACTCTGGGGACTGTATTCCACGGATTTGATATACAAGTGATGGACGACTGGAAATGATGCCGACATCGTTACACTCTGCGCTCGTGTAGTAAGACGAGGCGCATCAATAAATTTATCCAGCCGAGACTTCACTTTGGTGGTCTGCAAAGAAAAGGGGATTGATTGACTGAATTATGCAGATAACGCTGACAGACTGACAGACCACGATGGCTGTGCGACTGACCAGAGTCATACTGCTGGATACGATGTTCGGTCACTGTTTTTAGGCGGCTATTTTCGTACCAGAAGAATGCGACGAATATTGAAGTATGCAAGCACCGAATGGCTGTTGGTGCACCCACCACGTTCCGTCAGTCCAGCGCAGACTGCCCAGCGAATAAGAAGCTCGAGAACGTGAGATTACCCCTGACGTGCCAATTTCACGAAATCTGCAGGCCTAGGGATGACTGACCAATCAGCCACGCCCGGTGCCTGACTAGCTAGAAGCATGGACCATGAATGCGATATGATCAGCATCTCTACATGGATCATCCTTTATGCCATCTTCCTCTCCACCATTGGCTTCGGTCGACTGCATCTTGCTAGACCGGAACTTGTGAGAATGACAGGACACAGCGACTGACAACTGCTGCGTGTGTTATTTATTTACATCGTTCACCCGTTTGCGCATTCAATTGACTGCTGAATTGACATATCACCAAGCTTCAACAATTGCTCGGTGACGTTGATAAAACTACATCTAGGTACTGTAATTATCAACTAAACAACAAATACGAAAGACATTCCATTTCTTCCAGCAAACGTTCGGCATAAACAAAGGAGGGGGGAGCGAAGTAAAGCTGATGGACGGTTTCTCTACCCATTTATGAATACACATACTTCGTAGGTATGAATGAATGACATGTTTATGCAAACACCGACAGTTGGGAGTCTCATCATAGCTCACAGGGGTGCCTGGGTGCTCCTCGTAATGTCAATTTTGTGCCTTCCCTGTCGCCAGTCGGAAAACTAGTAGGGATAAGGAAGGACGACCCCGGACAGAGCAGAGTCTCCATTTTCGGGCAGCTTCTGCAGGGTCGACAATTGGACAAGCCGGTGCCAAGCAATCAACCCTGAAGCCTTTCCCGCACTCCGACCAACCCAAATCAGCCTGGCAACTCGTCAGGAGGAACCACTCACATTACCACCATACTCCTCTCTCTCTCTCCCGTCTTTTCCTTTCTCTCCTCCCTTCCCTCTCTCTTCCCCCTTTCCCCCCTCCCTCACCGTCGCTTGCCCGTTTTGCTTCTTTCGCAACCTATCTTCGTCGAGGTACGCGGTCCTCTCCCTACCCACAGAGAATTCGGACTCCCTTCGTTGGATATCCAGTCTCGATTCCATTCATTCTTGCCCATATTCCCAACTTTCCCGATTTGTTTACAATACAACATCGTGGATCCACACTTTCTTTTATTTCGACTCGACGACGCGAAAACCTGCACTCGACGAGATACCACTCCCGCCTTCCAAAACCCGAACCAATTGAAGGGATACAAGTCTTACACAAGGACTTTTAATCAGAGCCGTAACTTGACCTCCGACGTAGATACCTCCGAAGAACATCACCGTGCTTTCCACCCTTGACGTATCACGCGATCGCGAAGCTCCCTCGCCTCCCTTTTACGTGACTCGATCGATTAGCGAAAAATTTACGTATCATTCCCAAGGCGATTGGTCAGGAAACCCGTCTGTCGTTCACGCAACTTTGGCATTTCGATTGTGACAACCGATGGTCACGATGCCTCACCAGCATAACCACCTCCACAAGAGGCAACTGAGCACCAGTTGGGATAAACTTGTCGATGGCGTTGAGGCAGCTGCCGAGAAGTTGGAGACTATGGTCATTCAGGCGAGAGAACCGGCGCCGAATACTGTCTTCAAAACTGTTTACACCACGTTACAACCGACCTTCGAGGGAGAAATCGGCGGCTTTTCCACGATCGGTGCAGACAATAATGATGCCGTGCAGACAGAAGCTGCTCCAGTGACGACGGAACCCGTTACTGCAGTCGAAGCAGAACCTACCGCGGACGCCACCGTAGCTGATGTAGCGGCAGCTACCACAGATATCGCGACAGAGGCTATCGCTGCGGCTGCTACAGCTGATGCTGCGACCAGTGCTGAACAAACATCCATCGCCGATACCACCGTGCCATTGTCCCTAGCACCCACCAGCTCTATCGACATCGATGAGCACGGCACCCTTGCTGTTGCTTCAACCAAGTCCACCTCGGCAACCTCATCAAAGAGCACCCATGCTGCTTCTGCTACCGATGCCGCAGCTTCCGCTTCCGCTTCATCGACAGCATCATCAGACGCCTCGGATGGCTCCAGCGCTGGTACAAAGGCGGGCATTGCCATTGGTGTGCTGGGTGGCATTCTGGTCGTTGGGCTAATCATCTACTTCATTTTTGCTAAGCGCAAGAAGCAACTTGAACAGCAACGGGCTGCTGAAGACGAGAAGGCGAATGGCCCATCGTTCGTGCCAGCAGGCCGTCCTGTTTCCGTTCAGACTACCCGAACGAGCGCCACCGCGCCTCGACTTAGCCTGCGACCTGTCACTCAGTTTAACCCAACTTTCGCTGAACGACGTTCCAGTAAGGGCGCTGCAATGGCGCTATCGTTAACCACTGGACCTAGTGACACGACTCAGAGAGGCGCTCCGCCAACCGCGGGTGGTAGCTTGTGGGAACGACCCGGTACTAGCCATAACAACAACCCTGAGAACCCATTCGGCAACCATGCTGAACGCGTTGGTACTCCCGTCGGCAACGGGCCAGCTCCTATCAACAATCCTTTCGAGTCTCCAGAAAACGTTGTCGGTATGGCTCAGACAACCAACTCGCCTCCGCGGTCTTCGCCTATCGGTACCGCCGCTGCTGTTGAATTTAGCGCTGCTGCCGGGGCTTCTGGCGCTGCTGCTCTTGCCCGAAAGGCGTCAACTCGCAAAGAAGCTCCCTCTCCTCTTGATCTCACCATGCCACCTACACCTCCCAGCCCGGCGGGCACCGAATTCAGCATCAACTCAGTTGCCCCCGGACAGTCTCCTGGCTTTTCCAAGAGTGCTGCTGCTATTGCAGACGCTGGCGGACCGTCCTCGACCACCGTTCATCGTGTTCAATTGGATTTCGAGCCGACCTTGGAGGATGAACTTGGCTTGAAAGCAGGACAGCTCGTCAGACTGCTCCACGAATATGACGATGGCTGGGTAAGTCCCAAAGCCAGATGGAGAAGGAGCGTGTGCTAACTTTTCCCAGGCTCTCTGCATTCGCCTTGATCGCTCTGCGCAAGGTGTTGCACCCCGAACCTGTCTTTCTACACGACCTGTGAAACCACGACCCGCGGGTGGTGCGCCTGGGGTTCGGCCAGGCCCGCCAATCAAGCCTCAAGGTGGTCCCCGTGGTCCACCCCGCGGTCCTCCACGCGGGCCTGGTCCTAACGGCCAGAGGCCAATGACCCCCAACGGTCAAAGGCCCATGACACCTCAGGGCGGCCCCCCGTACCCTCGACCTGAATCGCCAATGCGCCCTATGGGCCCAGGTGGACGGCCACAGTCCCCCGCAGGTATGCGACCAATGAGTCCAGCTGGTGGCAGACCTATGAGCCCTGGTCCTCGATCCCAATCTCCAGGGCCCCGCCAGCAACGTGCACCGGGTCCCAGCCCCATGAATCCGAATAACGGTCCGCAATATCGTGGGCCACAGGGACCCGTTGGTCGGAAACCTGTTCCTGGGCAGGCGTATTAATGTGCACCACAGAAGAGCGCTGTATAGATAAACCAAATATCGGCTAGATATTGGGTCCACCTTTTCCTATATCTGGGCTGTGCACATTGGACAACTACATCCGGCTGGCTGCGACACCTTGGCGTTACCGGGCCTCCTCAGTCCTTGAGATCTTGACGAACCTTGACGAAACCTGGGAATGAAAATTTTAGACCTTTCTCGACACTCGCTTGCGACAGTTTTTCCCTTTAAAATTTCTCCAGTTATACACTTCCATCTCTTTTTTTTTTTTAAACAATAACAAAACAACTGTTCCGGCCCGATCCCACAGCTGCGAGCGAACCTCGATCTCCGAATACAATACCCCCCTCCACCACACAAAAAAAGCGAATCTCTTCGAAATCCGAACTAGGAAGATCAGGTCGGAAGGGTAGGGCTTAATCTGGTAATATTGTGAACATAATTTCTTAATTCTAGCGGGGTTGGTCCGACGTCATTCGCAGTCGGACGGGTGGACCAAACGATCCTAGATTCTGAAGCTAGTCTCATCCGTGCTACTCTCGTTTTTTCGGAGGCACGTGGGCGAGGCGACTTCATTCAATCTTCAAAACAACTTTTTCTCTCCCCTGGGGGCAATCGATCGTCGTCGTCAGTCAGAAACCACGGCTTATTTTCCTACTCTTCATCCAATTTTCATCCAACTCTACCCAAAACGTACATCCTAGATGATGATGGTTAGCTTGTGTGTTTGATATCCTGTCTGGTACCCCGTATCATTGTGCTGTTTCCCGCGTTGATACTCCGCGTTTTCCTGTGTTGGGCGGAATGTGGTTGGGTTGCTTGGGTGGAAGGGGTCTCGAGGATCCGATGGGTCAGTTGGATCAGTGATCTGCGAACTTTGAATGGGTGGGACGGAAGTATGGATGGATTGCATGTGGAAGGAAATATGGTGCTGTGCCCCTGAAGAAGCCGAAGCGATGATTCGGATGGATGGATGTAGATGTATGTGGTGTGATGATGATGGTGGTAGGTGGTGATTGGTGCAGGTCTTACTACTGTTGCTGGCTTTACCGAGCTGAGTTAAAAAGTGTAGGCGGATCCTAGGAGACTTGGAGAGAAGATGATAAACTGAAGGGTTTGTTCTTCCTACCTATCCTGTTGTTGGCTCATGCCATAACACTCGTGCGTCTTTAAACTGTGACTACACTACACGCTCGTCCATCCCCCCCTTTTAACATTTATCTTGCTCAGGACCTTGATATAACCACTCACAAGATTCGGCATCCATCTATCCATCCATCCCTCTCTCTTCCCGTCCATGTTGTTTGTTTTTTTTATTCTTCTTCTTGTATCATAACTTAACAACGACGTCGTTTTTGCGGTCAACCTTTTCTATCTAATGCGTAGTCCCAGGTTGGTAGATTAGGTTAGGTAAGGTAAGGCAAGGTACCTACTGATGGAGTTATAGTGACTTAACCTTAACCTCGACCATAACTTTTAAGACGAAAACATAGAAAAGCCCGAGACCTTCCATGATTTTTATTTACCCGCTTCACGCACTCACCCACGCCCGGTTCGTAATGGCACGTGTGGTTAAATCTAGGTACCTACCTGCCTAACTAAGCTGTTAGGTGAAGATTCATCTTTATTGATCCCTGAGTGGTTGAGAGCACTTAGACTAGCCCCTTTTTGTTTTGGTTTTTTCTTTTCTTTTTTTTAAAAAAAAAAAAAAAAGATAGAGGTGGCCGACGCCCCGGAAATCGAATTATGGGGTGTGTGTGTGTGTCTGAGAAGAGAAGTCGTAGACTACAGTGAGATTGAGTAATTCGTTTGGTTTAGTTGGTTTAATGATTGATCGATACGCCCAGCCGTGGCTTGGGAAAAAACAACCCATAATACAGGCCAATATTGGGCTTTTACTGTTGTTGTTGAGGCTTGTGCGGAGGGAGGCCTCGCCCCTTATTGTTCTATCTCGCCCTGTCGGGTTGTTGTTATCCTTGCGTAATGCATATTACACAAGGCAACCATCTATGATTGATTGATATTGTGATGGGTGGGATAGTAAGGAAGGAAAGAAAGAAAGAAGAAAGGGGTCAAAGGAAGAGTGATATTGGGGGCTGAAAGAGGTAAAAGATGGCGGGGTTTGATTCGAGGGGAGAGGGAAAAGGGGGGGCAGGGGCAGAGGTTTGGTTAAGGGAAAATAGTACATAGAAAAAGTGAGTTGGGTTCAGGTATGAAGGTATGAGAGGGGAGTTTTCCTCTTCTTCTGAGGGGTGGGTGGGTTGGAAATGCCGTGAAGAAGATGCCCCGGTGTGAGTAAACTTTGATAGGAGGTAGTTAGAGTCGGATGAGGTAAGCCACGTAGTCAGGAAGCTCAGGGGCAAAAGGGTTGAGACTAGATTCTAGAGGTAATAATAAGTTAAAACCTGGGATGAATCTCTTAGATACCTAGGTACATAAGAAAAGCGTGTGCGATTATAATGGGGAAAAGGGGAAGCCTAGTTACCTGTGTGCGTTCCTATCCTCTCCTGCGCGCTGAGTAGTAAGTAGTACTCGAAGCCTGCATGTAAGCTTCGGGTCAGAGAAGATAGACTAAAGGGCCGTCGTTTTGCCGATTGGCAGTGCTTCTCTGAGGAAGTTTCACGGTTCGCGGGGCAGATAATATATTATCTCGGCAGCGCTGCGGCCCTGGTAATTGGGCTACACTGTTTTTGAGGCTTGCGCGGAGCTGCTCTCTATTGTTTTCACTTCCTTTCGTGGGCTTGCTACTGTCTTCGATGTGTGATGCACTCGCTAAGCACTGCTAGAATCATGAAGGGGTTGTCGACAGCGATGATGCAAGGGGCTAAGTGAACCGTTGTTTTGATGGATTTTCTAGGCAGTTCAGCGACAGGCTCGTCCGTTGGACTGGTTTGACTTGTCCGCCTGCCGTCTGGATATGATGTTCGAGATAAGAGAAGATTGTTGTTTTACATATGTCCAATCCCGTCGTACAGCTCAGCTAAACATTGGTGGCGAGAGTTCAGACCGCGAGCATCATTGTTCATTTACAACGTGATGAACATCGTCATTAGATCCAGCATCGACAGTACACATTCTTGACCTCCAATACAATACCGCTTTCATAAGTTCCCAGTTTCATATACCGAACACGATCGTCATCGTGACCCATCAAACAAACCCATTCCCAATGTCCCGGCAAGCCAGACTCCCTAGTGGTGACCCCATATCTACCTACCTACACAGGTAGGCGATATCAATGGCGTGTGGACGCCAGCTCTGAGGTCTTGGTGGAATCGAGCTCGGAGATGTGCTGCTGGGTTGAATACGGGCCGTTCAAAGACCCAAAGGGATATTGGTTCTGGCTGTAGTTGTACCTAGGTTGGTTCGTAGCCGAGGGGGTGTAAGTTGGTCCTATCGTTTCGTGATAGTGGGGTGAATGATATGCCTGTCCGGGAACCTCTCCGAGCCGCTGCTCGTGTCCGTGCCTCCTTTTTCGCCGTAGCGCGAAGAAAGTCAACGCGGCTATGACTCCCAATCCAAGTGGGATCCCGAGCCCGAGTGCGATGCCCAACTCACGACTGTTAGAGCCGCTGCCAGACGCTTCGCCCGTACCTGCTCCCGTCGGCGCGGCGGCTGCATCTTGGGTGGCACTCGTGGCGGTCTGCCCAGGGCTCGTAGGTGACGTGGTAGCTGTCGTCGACACGCTTGTAACTGAGAAGCCGGGACGGTTTATTGCGATGCCCACGTCCAGGGTAAACATTTTGACACCCGCGTCTTCGCAGCAGGTCGTGTGCGAGTTATTGCCGCAGCAGTGAGTCTGGAAGTCGCACCGCCAGAGGAAAAGGAGTCCGGCGGTACTGCCTTGAAGCCATCAGTGAAATGCTCTGAACGTCTGGGGTGCAAATCCTAGATGCTGAGGAGCACTTACTCTGCTGGCCTGAGCAATAGTTGGCGCATGGCGGTGACCAGTTCCTGTCGGTACAACCTTGCTGGCTGATCATGTTATCGACGACGGCATCCAGGCACAGTCCATTGTCCATGCAGTAGTCCCTAGGCCCGCAGCAGTTGGTGATGCTCGAGCTGGTGTTACACGGCACCCAGGCCTCAATCGGATCCTCTTCTACGAAGGCCCAGGCATCGCCTTTGCTGTTGAAACATGTCGCACTGACAATTGTGCTTGAAAGCAGCCAATGACCGAAAAGAAACATGGTGATCGCGACGAGACCTCGCCGCGTTTTCTCTCCGTCTGCCATCGGACTTGGTCTCGGAAAGGAAGTGGAATAATGGGGTGAGAGGAGCAGAAAATGAGGAGCGAGTATGAAAGAATATGAATAGGTATGGTACCAACTGGAACATGGGAAAACGGGGGCATCTTGACGCTGACGGCGACTGCGCCGCATGGAAGATTGACTGATCAAACTGGTAAGGAAGTGAACCCGGTGCTCAGGGGGCCAAATGCACCATGACCGCCAACAGTTGCGGCACAGGCGTCGGTCCTATCATCATCACCCCGGTTTAACTCAGCCCGGGTTCAGCTCGGGTTGCGGATTCGCTTCGAGTGGCCGGTATCATAAGGTTGTACTTATCACCTCGACAGGGATGCTGCTCCAACACCACACGTGAAAAGGGTCAATAAGGCTGGAGAAGAAAAAAACGGACAAGCGTGTGCGACGGTTGTCCAGCCGGAGCCTTCGACCACGTGAACCCAGGGGTCGGCGGCAGGACCCGGACGTCGCTTTTCAAGGTCCGGAATCCTTGGCAACTCTGGCGGTATGAAGTAGACTGCAGAAATAATTATTCCAACTTCATTACCTGACCACTTCCTGCTCCCATATCGGATTGGACCCGTCTAGTCGGGTCCCAGGCATCACATTACGGAACGGTCGCGATGGGGGGAGGTACTTCAGGGGCCTCAAGCTTAGGTAATATATCAAACTTGAGGTCCCTTATCCTCACAGACCCTTTGAGCAGCATGAGCGCCGTATGACTAGCTCTAGAGCTCTTGTAGCTATGGACGTAGACGCCGTGCCCGACCCTAAAATCATCAACCGCTCTGACGAGTTCTCTTGTAAGTTGGACACTTAACCTAGTTACAACGGCACCTAACACCTGAACGAACCGTTACTGACTCACACCTCTTGTCACGGTTCAAGAGAATGAAATGGGCTGCCGTGCGACCATGACAAGTCAGGATGGTGATACCCGCGGCCTGCGCAACACCAGCATGGTGTATAGGGGCCTGACGATAGCTTTGTTGTTCATAGCTACCCTGGAACTCGCATGTATTCCTGCTATTATGATGTTGTTCTTCAAGCGAGCCAGACACACCGCCCCGAGTAACTTCTGGCAAACGATTGCTCAAGTCTCTGCGTTGGTACTGGACCAGGTTTTCAGCCAGGCTGAAAAATATGACGGACATGGAGGATTCGAAGATTTTGGAAGAAAAAGAATTGAAAAAAGTCTAGGTCCAGATTAGAAGACCAGCAGACACGGATAGAGTAGAGGCTGTCTGGAGGCGAGTTGAGCGTACCTAGGCAACAAAAGGTGAAGGAGACGTTCTTGCACGTTCGACTTTCTCCCAACTAAAGCGGTCATCCCGGAGGCGACTGTGTCACACGCACGATGGACCATTCGACCAATGAGAATGGTACAGGGCTTTGCCTCCTGATTGGATTGCGGTTTCATGCAGGCTGGGAGATCTGGCCCCTTGCTTCTACCAAACAAGGAGGGGTTCAATCCTTTATGACCGCGTCTCTGCGAGCGTCAATTCTATCCCCGACCTCATCTACCTTGCTTACTCAGTATTAGGTAGATGCCACCCCGTTCTGTGCATTATCACGAGATGATAATCACATTTTAACTGCTTGGCCCTTTTCATTGTATGCTTAAGCAATCCGCGAATCCCATTCTTGCGTGACCATTGTCATGACTTCCACGATTCCGGGCCCTTGGCCACTGCCTTTTCTTGGGAACCTCAGAGACATAGACCCTGCTAATAGCATTCGCGACATGGCGAATCTAGCTGACACTCATGGTAGGAAATATCTCCAGAGCGCGCCATCAATCCCTAAAGGCTGACACTGTATTTCTGTCAAGGCCCCATTTACAAACTACGCATCGGGGGTGAGGACAGGATCATTGTGACCAGTCATGAGCTTGTGAATGAGGTTAGCTCCAGAAAGGAGTTCGCCAAGTACCCGCTGGGCTTTTTACGCCAACTAAGAGATATCGTGGGCGAAGGGCTCTTCACGGCATATCCAAACCAGGAATCCTGGGGTGTTGCTCACAGAACACTGATCCCAGCATTTGGGTCTGTTCCCATCAAGGACTCATTTCCTGGTCAGTCCCCTGGCGCCCGTCTAGTTAGATATCATGTTTATTCTGACGATCCATGACAGAGATGATGGATATTGCATCCCAGTTGTTGCTCAAATGGGCGCGTTTTGGTGCTGACCATGCCATCAATCCCGTCCAGGACTTTACGCGTCTTACCATAGATACTCTTGCCCTGTAGGTTCAGGACTTCGCATCCATAGACTCATGTCTCTCTGGACTTGATGTGTGTCATGGACTGACGGCGTCTTCACAGCTGTACGATGGACACTCGGTTCAACTCGTTCTACATGGAGTCTGTCCCACCATACGTCAAGTCAATGATGGGATTACTCGGTGAATCCCAATTGCGGACCTATCGACCGTGGTGGTACACTGCCTTGATGCGAGAGAGTAATCGCAGATTTGACGAGAACAACGAGCTCGTCCACCAGCTTGCCCAAACGGTAATCGAGCGGCGAAGAGCGAACCCTTCGAAGAAAAAAGACCTTGTCGATGCCATGCTCAACGGCCGAGATCCAAAAACGGGCAAGAAGCTCACTGATGATCTGATTGTCGACAATATGATCACGTTTTTCATTGCAGGTTTGATAACCCAAGGGCTTGATATTTATATAGAGACACGGATGGAATGGCTGACGATGTTACTAGGACATGAGACGACCTCCGGCTTATTGTCGTTCCTTCTCGCTTTTCTCCTCACCCACCCTGAGGCGTACTCGAAAGTGCAGGATGAAGTTGATCGGGTTGTCGGAAGCAGCCCCATCACCCCTGAGCACCTCAAAGATCTATCGTACACGAAAGCCTGTATATGGGAAACGTTGAGACTGGAGCCACCCTCTGGCTTGTGGACTGTCACCTGCATCGAGTCAGAGGCGCCGGTGCTGTTGGCAAATCAGTGGGAGATAAAACCTGGCCAGACAATGGTGGTCGTGAATCGGAAACTGCACCGAGGTACGTCCAACCATGATAACACCCGCTCCAGATTAAGTCAAAGATGTCGTTGGCTAAAACGACAAGAGAAGATCCCAAAGTTTGGGGTGAGGATGCGGAAGAGTTCAAACCCGAGAGGATGCTGGGAGAAAACTTCACCAATCTCCCTAAGAACAGCCTGAAGGTAAGGTACTGTGCATCTGCGCAGGTAGACCACCTGACTAACACATTGACATAAAGGCGTTCGGAAATGGGCAGAGAGCTTGTATTGGTAAGACTGTCCCGACGGCCAAATGGTAACGCGTCACGCTGACCGATGAATCACGTACAGGAAGGGCATTCGCGCTCCAAGAAGCCATGTTGGCTATCACACTCCTCTTCCAGAAATTCGACTTCACTCTTGCCGACCCCAACTATAAGATATCCGTCAAACAGACCCTGTCTCTCAAGCCGCACGACTACTTCGTGCACGCGAAGCTGCGCCCGCATGTGGACATCATGTCGCTGCAGCGAGACTTGTTCGTACCAAGCACGGCGGAAACGGGGTCAAAGAAGGAGACGTAGTTCAGTCACAGGCGGTATGGCGTGATGTAACTGCTTTCCCTCGCAGTACCACTCTTTAGGTAGCTGGCATGATGTGAGGTGTCTGATATCTCATGTGTGAAGACACCGGCTTGGAAGAGTGTGAACAGGTATAATCACTGCATTTTATACCCAAGAAAGTCAGAGAATAAAGGGACACTGAATCATAGTGTGCTTGAGTCTCCTAGTTGAAGCATTGAATACTTAGGGGATGATTAAAAACAACGTGATGGCAAGTGCTCAATTTCCTGACACTGCGCGCTGGTAGAGGAACAGGCTTCGCTACCGTGGTGAACAAGGGCCGTCCATTAATGAGAGATTGGCGAGCTGGTAATATTTGTAATTCCCGGAAGAGCCTTTCTTTCCGGACGGGGTCATGTAGCATTTTATGGACTGCCGTGTGCTTCCCCAGAATCGCTGGCATGGACCCCGCATGAACACTCAACATACATACGGGTGTGACACCGGGAAAATACCTGGATGATTCTGGCCAAGCCCAATGACGAATTCTAGTGCTGAGTCAGTAAATGAAGCTCGAAGCAGAGACGTACCCAGTGATAGAAGGGTGTTGGATTGTTGCGAACCCCTAAAAGGGGCGATGAACAGAATCCCGCATTCAAATCCGCGTTAGGACCATGAAATTTGCACTGCATCCTAGAGGCTTCAAACTTTGGAGAACAAGATAACTACCTATTATTTGATTGCAGTTCATTGAATACAATACCCGTCATGATTTCCAAGCTCATCACATCCATACTCATCGCCTTCTTCCTCTCGGCGTCAGGGGTAGCATCGCTCAAGATCGCAAGCGCTCTGGCCGTCCTAGAGTGGACACCGGAGCTGATCGCCAAAGAAGACTACTTCAATGGAACCGTGGACATCGTAGATGGCGGTATTCCGAGCCTCTTCAGCGACCCCACTGTCGACCTAGGCGCAAACTCGGAGACTCAGCTCGTGCGCCAGTTCGCCGCCCACAGGAACGCCAGGAGCATCATCACGGTGGCGGAGGTGTATTACCGGATCGTGGCCAGCAAGAAGAAGGGAATTAACAGCCTGGCCGACCTCAAAGGCAAGAGGATCGGAGCTGTACCGTCAACGTCCTCCGAATATTTCGTGCAGCAGTTCGCGGCCACCGCGGGCCTATCGCCCAGTGACTACACTATCGTCACGGGAGGAGCCTGCCTCAAGGAGCCGTGTGGTGCCGGAACATATCCAGCGATGCTGAAAGCCGGCACCATCGATGCCATCGGCATGTGGGAGCCCTCGATCCAGCTGGGCATCCAGGCCCTAGGGGACGACGCCATCGTGTTCGGAGACAACCAGACGACGTACCGCGAGATCTACAACATCGCGACCACGACCGAGAAGCTCAACGACCCGGCCAAGAGGCAGGAGATCGTGGGGTTCTTGCGGGCCCTCACGCGGGCGGAGCATGTCTTTCAGAATGACCCGGACAAGGTCATTGGCAGGGCGGCCGAGGCAGTCGGCACGGATCCGGTGGTTCTCAAAGCCGCTTGGCCGGTGCACAGGTGGACGGCCCGGGTGCCCCCGGATATGGTGGATGTAC
The DNA here is from genome assembly GCA_022376275.1 of Xylariomycetidae sp. FL2044. Taxonomy (NCBI): domain Eukaryota; kingdom Fungi; phylum Ascomycota; class Sordariomycetes; species Xylariomycetidae sp. FL2044. The sequence goes on along the minus strand of JAJNOH010000003.1, from coordinate 707,234 downwards.
TCGTAGAAGAGGACAAGTTCGTCGCGGCGTATGACCGGCGGACTGCGCTCACGAGGGAGGAACTTGAGACGCTGCCGGACCCGAGCGTCTTGGAGGAAGCTTTAGCGAGTCAGGGTTGATGGGGCTGGGATTCAAGTGGTGCCTGGCTGATTAGATGATGAGAGTAGCGATCCAAAATTAATTTGCGCTTCCAACAGCGTTTCATGGTTGGTATGTTCCCGTCGGTAGAGTTGTTTCACGCCTTGATTCAGGGGTATCTAGTTATATGTCTTTCGTGCGCAAGCGTACTCCTCGACTCTGAAGCTAGGCTCCAGTAGTTCAAAGCCTACATATACCTGCGGGCAATCGGGTGCAGTCCGGCCAAGATCGCCGAGATAGACCAAGCAAAGCATGACCGCGAAAACGCGGGGCCCCGCACAAGTCAACGAGGGACGGAAAAGTTTTTGATTGGACGATGATTACCTAGGTACGAGATGTGGGCTTTTCGCAGCGACCATCCGGGGCAACGTCGTTTCATGAGCTCTTCGTCCCTCGTCAACAAACCCACTCGCGGGCAACCCCAATCACGCAAGAGATAACACAACCATGACTTCGGCGGTGGAAGACAGATAACCTATGTGGATGAAGCTTTTGTCCCGGGAGGATTTCCTTGCTTACTGCTGTTGGCACTCATGGAGGACTCAGGGGTAATTGGGCCGACCATAGCCACGCCCATAGCCTGCTCACCGGCCACGGGACAAAGCACGCACGACGTAGAAAGCCCCATATCTACTATCGCCAACCACCAACCTTCACGAAGAACCAGGGGGCTCAAAGTCACACGAGCTTGTGACACCTGCAAGTTCCGTAAGGCTCGCTGCTCCGGCACAGTCCCGTGCGATCGCTGCTGTCGACTCGGCGATCCGTCGCGATGCGTGTATGCCGCAAGTTATCGACGCGGGAAACCTGTATACCCCATACGCAGAATCGAGGAGAGAGTCACCACAGGTCCATCGGCAATAGCATCTCAGTCTCAGTGTCGCAAAAATACTGGATGTCCCGCGCAAAGCCCGGAGCTTGATGTTTCCTCGAGCTATGAAGAGGCTCCTGGCCATCTCACTTCCGCCCCTTCCCGAGCATCCCCGGAGGTTGAGATGGCCGAGATCCAGGGACCATACCACGACACGACATATGGACTAGCTTTTCTCCAACGTGGTGAGCGAGGCTAGTCGGAACGTTTACTCGATCCGCCAGGTTCCCTTCCATCAACGACGTGATGTGGCCACCGACCTCACTCGCCGGCTACACGATTGGAGAAGCACGCTGCCACCACATCTGGGTGCTATCAACCCGTCAAGCTTGATCCCCAGTTTCCGACGGTAGGCTGTGGTCCTTCAAGTCGCCTATTACCATGCTATCATGCACGTCAATCGGCCATTTCTCATAGGACGCCACATCGGGAAACAGCGTGAGCCATGTCCGCGAGGCTCTCGACGCGGCCCGAGCCGGAAGTACGCCTTGATTCTGGACAGGCTGAGTCGAGAGGCCGCCGGCAGCGCGGCCCAACATCGTCCGGATGCACCTCGCACAAATCATGACACCGTCGGCGATACGTCACAAATTCACGAGATTGCCAACGAGCCGATCCAAGAAACCCTCGTTTTGTGGATAATGATAAACCCGACACCAGAAGCAGAGAGCACGACTATGACTATGGTCGAAACCGACCTTTTCAGTCCTTCGCTCGGTCAAGTGGACTGGTCACTACAGGAATGGCAAGGCGAGGATTGGCTCAATCTTGACTCTATGGTACGTCTCTATCCGAACAACTTGTCTTTGCTAGGAGCTAATGATGAACTTTCTAGGCGTTTGGGATGATGTCTGACGGATAAATCATTCCTATGTTCTAATGAAGCTTTCCTGACCGTGTTCTCGGTCAGGAATGGCGGCGAGGCTTGATGAGTTGGAGTGATTGATATACAAGGGTAAATCAAGAACCGTCTCAGGAGAAAGACCGATGCGGAACAATGGTGAACAACGTTAAGCATGTGGACCTTTTATCTTGAAAAGGATAGCCACGGCAAGTAATAATCTCAAGCCAGCGGCGAACGGATAGGGTACCGGAACGTTCAATGGGGTCTAAAGTATGCATTATCGTAGCGACAACACAATTCTAGCACACCTAACTTCAAACTGTAAACTTGACCAGGTTCTCCTGCGCCGCATCTCTCGCTATCTTCTTCACCCCCTCGTCTCCTATCTCCTCGAAGATGTCATAACCCCACTTGGACTGGGTGTTGAAGCGCTTATGTCTCTCCAGCGAATTCAGCTGATGGAAGATGGGGGCCCGGCAGCTCCTCCCTCACCCCCATATTCGACGCGATCCGCGCGGGCGTCACGCTCTTGCTCAGCGCCACGGTGCCGTACCTTCGACTGCCGAGATTCGACCGCAGCTCCATCATCGAGTGAATAGAGAGTGAGGCGATTGCCAGCGCCGCAGAACTGAGAGTCGTCACCCGCACATACCATCGAACAGTCCGCGTTGGCCTGCTGGATGTTACCTTGCGTAATGGTATCTCCGCAAAGGCATTCTGTGGCGTATTCGGTGCCGAAATACTGGTAACCGGAGCAGAAAGCGGCGCATATATCATTGGTCATGCTGCTGGAGGTGGTGGACTGGGAGACCAAGGCACGAGATGGGTTGTTGTCAGAATAGCAACCTAGGAACCGGTAACTGCCAATAGACGAGGGAAATATTGCAGGAGTCGCTTGCGTAGGGGTTGTTGTGCCCCAAATGGAGAGACGACTGCTCTCGCCACATCTCTGTGAGTTATCGCCGGGACAAGGTGTAGAGCATCCGCGGTCCCCAACTCGTCTCGCATTCGCCGGGATGATTTTTCCGCAATAACATTCTAATCCGAATTCCATTCCGGCCAACGGATAACCAGCTGCGGCGCATGTAGAAGTGCACATATCGACGGTGTTGGCAGGATTCGAGTATGCGGAAAATTCGAGAGTCCTGGTGACCCCATCCGTCCAACAACCTTGATAGGTCATGCCATTGTATGAGCCGCTGGGGGTGTTCTGGACGACCTGGTTGCAATTAGGATCGGGTAAGGGGCTGTCACCTTGGACCTGACGGGGGCAGTAGAAATCAGGAGATCTGCTGAGATCACCGTCGAAGTTGTCGTTGAAGAGTCGGGCGAGGCCTGACGCGGATGAAAAGGCAGCGTTGGCATCATGACCAGATTCCATGTAATCGATGGTGTCGCAGGCAGGATCCGAGGGCGCCTGGCAAGTGGGCGGAAAGTAGCCAATGAAGTTGAAAAACCGCTCGTCCCGGTTGTTGCCTTGCGTGCTCGGTGCGCAGGTGCTTGATGTGTCTCCTTTGTCCAAGAGTGAACGCAAATACGCGATCGACTTTGACTGATAGTTGGCCTGGACAGCAGCAGCTCCGGCCTTGATCAAGTCGGTATTGTATGATGGGGAGTAGTTCGCCAGGCCATCTCGCCAGTCGTCATAGATCGAGCACGATGAGGTGTCCAGGGGCCGCTCAGAGTTCAACCAGAGATAGCTGTTGGGATTGCCAATCCAGTATGTCAGACGTGTATCGCCCAAGACGCTGCTCAGATCCTTGCCCACCGCTGCGTATCGCTGTAAGGCTTGAGCTCCGGCGGAGTGTCCGGCCAGAACAATCTGTTTGAGGTTCGGATACAAGGTCTTGTCGGCGAAGTACTGGATGATCTGGTCCAGACAGTCATACGAGGAGGTCGCGATTTGAAGTGGAGGATATTGGTTATTGTCCCCGGACATCCACCCAGAGCCTTTCCATACCAAAGCATTCGAGTACGATCCGTCGCCACCGGCTGGTGCGCTACTATTCCAGGGAAATCCTCTGTTCTTGTCATCTCCGTTGGGGAACATGGGAACTGTTATGTATCAGATTAGAGCGGTACTCTCGGATGGAACTCGAACGCGTACCGATGATCTGCGTATTGGCAAAGTTCGCCGGGCCGGGGTTGTTTGCCAATGCAGATAGGGCAGTTGACATGTATGTATCAGGGTCCCTATTGAGTCCATGCACCATGATGACTGCCCTCTTGACGTCGAGAGGATTAAGTCTCTCTCCTCTTCCATTCTGGGAGAAGTAGTTCAACTGTGTGAAAGTCCGGCCTTCCATATCTAAAGTACCCTTGGTCAGAATGATGGGGTTCAGGGGCAGTTCAGCAAGCCTACCTGTTATCTTCCAAAATGCCTTCTCGGATCCGTCGATATTGGTCATCTGGTTATCGTAAGGAACGCCTTGAAATTGCTGAGCCCAGACATTGTGGAAGAGGACTGCGTGGAAGGCTTGAAGCAGTAGAAGACTGCTGCCGGAGTTGAACCACATGTCGAAGGATGCGGTGGGCTGGAACCTGGTGTGGCCTTGGTATATGGATGACTTAAGTGTAATGGAGATATTTCACTATTTTTTCTCGCTCATATTTCATTGACGGCCGTTCCCTGATATATGCTGTCGGGTGTACTCGAGGTTTCCAAGCCACTGGATGACAACCTTGAAGGCAATAGTGGCGCCAAGAGGGGACCTGCTCATCGCTTCTGTTGATGTCATGAGCTCAACCGATGGGAAGGTACGAGGTTCAGGCGACTTCTAGATGGAACCTTGGAAGAAATCAGTGCGGTTGAGGTACATATGGCCAAGAGACTGAGTAGAAGAATATATTGTATCGATCCCGAGGTCTAGCTGGGTCTAGGCTCACTGCAACGGCCGAGCGCTTTCCACGCCTGTGGCGGAGCATACTGTCCAGAACAAGAAAGGAGGAAGTCAACATCAATACAGTCGCTCTCTACTATGTACATCATTGGCTCAATCATCCATTCCCTCTACACGGGTCTACGCCCCGGGATCTCTACTAGGATGGGGTAGCTCACTAGCTAGACATGGTTCGCATAGTCGATGTTTGTTCGGCGCGCACTTTTCTCTAAGAGGCACTAGCCTCTGTCGCGCGGTTTGTGGCTTGCTGAATCATTGCGACTTGGAATGAAAAGGAAACCGAGACAAGGAAAGGATTTGCTCCGTTTCTGGCACCATTGCAAATCCCGTTTAGTTTCTCAGTCAGCCTCAAACTTAATCGTCATGATAGTGCCAAATGATGTCGACGAGAGCTCCAGATAAGATATGTAGCTCGGATAATCACCAGGGGCGACTTTGAAGCTCATTTCGCTGCTTTTGCCCCTTTCTTCTCACTACGCGTAAAGATTGCATTTTCCAATCGTACGCCCCTTTTGACCCTCTACTAAGCTGATGTCAGCTAAATGGGGCGTGTGATTAACCTACAGGTGAAGTGTGTCTGAGTCCGTGTCGGGGAAGATTTCACTTGATTGTAATGATCAAATAAAACTTAGACGGCTTTCCTGCAGGGTAAATAGTCAGGCTAAAGATTGTTGACAGATAGAACTCGGATGCCCGGAGGCCATAGTTCGGAAACCGAATGTATTGAAGCGATCATTGGCTGGTCATAATCACTTGTAGGCAGCTGAAGCGACAGCCGACATAAAAAGGGGTGCACTCGCCAGCACCGGAAAGAGACTGGTATCACCACACAAGCACAGCAGCTGTGCTGTTTTTCTTTTAAAGAATACTATGAAAGTTATTTGGAAGCGTCGTATGAAGAGTGCTATCTTAATGCTGCAAGCGACACGACAGAATCTCCTTTTAGAGAGACCTTTTTTCCCCTGTTGGAGGGTGGCCGAACATATAAGCAGCAATACGGGCTCGACTCCCGTAGCCGGGACATGGCGTTTGCTTTTATCTCCTGTTCACGATTAAAGAGTTAGTACTGTATATAGACCGAAGAGAAACCCGCGCTTGCAACTCGGCTCAGGCCGGAGATCGTACCGCTCGTCTTGTTTAAAAGTACCCGGCATACGAGCAAGGTGATCGAGATCATATGTACACAAGCTTGACAAATTTAATCTTGGAGTTCTCGAAACGCAATGAAGGGGCGATAGCTGGGCATACTCGCGGTCTCAGGGGTCCTCAAGAATTCGATAATCTAGGCGCCTCTTTGATTCTCTTGGAAAGGGACTGCGACATCTAAAAGATACGTAATGGGGTTTCGAATATTATTTCAGCGTTATAATGACTATCAAGTACGAGAAGTCGAGCCACTACCATTGTAGGTGCCTTAAACCTGTCAGACACTAGAATGGAAAGAATTTCAATAACGTATTCGCCTGAAGACGCTCAACTATCCAATAGAGAACGCGGTATAAAATCGAACCAGCCGTAAGAAGATGTCCATCCCCAAACCCAAGAACCACTCTACAATACAGAAGGTGTGGCGTCCCAGCACGCCAGAATAGCCTCTACGATCTTGTCAGCATAGGGATATGGGAAGCCATGGCCTCCCGGTAGGTACTCGACCTGCAAGAAGGTCGCTGGCAAAAAACTGAGGATATCCTCATGAGTCTCTTTCCCAACAACAAGCCCATCGTCTTCGCCGAAGAAGACGAGCAGCTTCGAGTGACGCAATGCAGTATCAACCTCGACGCACGTCTTTCCGGAAATTATGTCGCACACTTTGCCCCACAGATCGAGCCGGTTCTGGATCCGGAAATGTCGAATGGTTTCTTGGTACGCGTAGACGTGGCCCTGCTGATGGTCAAACTGCCATTGGAGTAGCGCTCCCATGTCGAAGTCCTGCTCCACCCGCGTAGGCGACGGCCCTAGCGATACGGCGCGCCGCTCACCGAGCCGTAGAGCCGGGCCGGCGGAAGCCACATCGAGGATCTGACGGACCACTTCGCGGACAGATTCCTGCGACGGCGCAAGCTCCGGGTTGTGCAAGAGCCGGTGGTCGTATCCCGGAGGGAGCTTCCGGAGAAGACCGGCTGGGCCCAATAGCACCAGGGACCGGACCGACGAGGGGAACGCGCCAGCAAACGCCAGGGCGATAGGGCCGCCGAGGGAGAACCCGATGATGGAGAAGCTATCCGCCATCCAGGAGGAGATGGGCGACGAGATCAGGGCCAGGAGGATCTGGGATGCGAATAGACGATCGTCGAGTCTGACGCCAAGGGGCGTATCGGAGTACCCCCGACCCCAGAGGTCGAAAAGCAACACGCGATATCCGGCATCGACTAGCCCCTGGGCAATCCTAGCGAAGACCAGACACGGAGTCGCATCTCCGTGGACGAACAAGACTTTCTTGCCGTCGGCTGGTCCCCACTCGTAAACTCTCATAGTACCGTAGAAGCTTTCCACGTTGCGGGGTCCGGGGAGGGGAGTAGGCGGGTAGGCCATCATAGCGGCGTCTTCGGATGAGAGTAGAGGTAAGAGGGTTGTTTGGGGAGATTCTATCTTGTTTGGCAGAGCCATTGTCTGATGATGTTCGTTGAAGTTAGGCCAGTGCCTGGCAAACTGGATAAAGGTGATGGTAAAGATCCACGAGTAATCTTGAAGTGTAGGCTACTTGGTTAAGTTACCTAGGTAGGTAAGTAAAGATACCAAGTAGATTCGTAGGTACTCGACAAGTTGAATATAAAAAATAAGGTACTATAAAGACAAAAGAAAAAAAAGGGCAATATTTACAAGACGTATTTTTCTGAATCAATAATGAACATTTTTATTAAGCAAATTATTATTTGTTTATATGGGGTTTTATAAGTTAAGTCCCCAGCTACGAGATATGGGGGCCAATATCGGTCGAATCTGGTTATAAATTTCCGAGTTTCGACCCCCAGCGGCAATTTTTCCTCACCAACAACCACTATCCTAATCCCCCCTTGCATTTTCATTCACACCCACTTTGACCTGTTTTCCTAACAATGGACCCCACCCTCAGAGCCCACGTCCGAAAGTCCCTTACCTGTCGCCTTGCGAGACTCCCCTTGTTTATGCGGTATGAATCCATCTCGAGAGTAATATGCTGCCTGAATCGGCCGTCGTGAATGTCGCAAGGCATCGTCGAGTCCTTTTCTGGCATTACGACTTGTTTCACAACGGCTAACATTCGATGGTCGATCGACATCCCATCCGGTCGAAAGCAGTTGCATGGCTACCTGACGGGGGGCATCAAGCCCGACTAACCCACTCCTTGTCTAGCTAGCAGTCGATGGAGCTGCTCACTACCAGAGCTTCGACGAATATTCCACCCGTCGACTTTAGGAATGGTCCACCGGGGGCTGCCTACAGAGGGTGGATATCCCTCAAACCGGTTCCAAATTCAACTTGTGACCGGCGTAACACAAATTAAGAGGTTTGGAACTTGCTGGAATGTTGGGAATTTTACAGGTTGCTTGCGATGTTCTGAGTTTTTTCCCCCTATAACTTAGTTGGTCTGGTATTTTCGGCAGAGCTGGTAAAAAATAGAGCGCACCGCAGTGCATACATAGAACTATGTAAAGTACAGCAACAGCATATGCCACCTCTTCCATTATTCATATGGTCTCTTAAATAGCGCATCATTTATTTTGGCACACAGGTTGGAGTGAATCTTATGAACTGCACTTGTGAGATTCACCCCCTGACACGATCCATCCCACGGCTTGCTCGACCCAAGAGGCATTTGTCTTAACGGTGAATGTCTTTGCTTCATCGCGAGCGCGTAGCAGTGAAGCCCTTGACATCATAGTCTACAAGCGGACCTCTATAATCCACCTTGGCAGAGAGGAAGTAGCGGGCAATGGCAAATATGATGATGGTTCCGGTCACCAGGGAGCTGTAATTAATGTTCTCGGCCGTGACTGGCTGAGCTGGGGGCCAGAAGCTCCAAAACAGCACCCAGATGCACCAGACGCAAGCATAGCCGTTGTTCAGGATGCCAAGCCACCCCGGTACGCGCCAGGGGCCCCATCGCAATTCCGGCTCCACGAAGAGCAGGTCCGAGTCGACGTCGTCTTCGACCCTCAGCGGATTCATGGCGTCGGCGCCCCCGTCTGTCCGGCGCGGCATTTCTGCAGGACTGTCTCCATCTGAAAGAAAGGGCTTGATCTGCCCGGTGACGCGGCGCCAGAGAAGAAAGCCGCACGGGAGGAGGTACGAGGCGTAGAGCCCGGAGACCGACATAGATATCACATCGTTGAAGGCGGTCGACGAGCCGACATATATCAGGTGAAGCAAGCACGGGATGACGGTCACTATGGTCACCGCTAACACCGGAACTCGCGTGCGTGGATGGACCTAGGGTTCACTATATGTCAGTCAAGACCTCGAAGGTAGTCCCGAGATATGCGGCTTGAATTTTACTACGGACCTTTCGAATCAGACTATGAAATGGTAGGCCATGGTCTCTCGCAAAGGACCAGGTCATTCGACTGGCGGTGGCAGCGAAACTGATGACGGCGCACCAAATGATGATGACCATGACTATCGTCATTACAGTAGCCCCGGCTTTGCCAGTCGCGTTAGCAAAGACTTGTATAAATGGAAAGCCGGTAGCAGTGTTCTATAAGATAGATAAGTGAGCTTGAGAAAGAGATAATAGCTGCGGGAGTGAATGATCCTTTACCAGGACAGAATCAACGTCGCCAAGACAGAACAGTACGGCAATCAGCATGGCATACCCAGTACTGCCGTTCAGTATCAAGGTAGTCATGATGGCTCGAGGCACGTTCAAGGCGGCATTTTCTATCTCTTCCGCCATCTACCAAAGACATTCGAGGTTAGCGTGCGAGCGCAAGAGCCCATCGGGGCGAGGCAATATACGTACATGGACAGCGGCATCTGCTCCTATTGTGTGATGAACGTGATTAGCTTTTCAACACGTCGCCTCCTTGCCTTGTCAGACACAAAGACGGGTGAGACTTACCGATGAAGGTTGCCACATGGCCGATGAAACCGACACAAAACGAGAGGCCTTGAGTTGGCCAGTTCCCTTCATTGAAAACGGTGTAGAAGATTTCGTCCGCCGAGCCGTGGGGTGATAGGTAGACGAGTGTGATAAGTATGGCAATAAACCCTAGGACGTGTACCAGGAGGACGACGCCTTCGAGGACGGGCAGGAACCCAGCGAGCACGGTGTTGACGAGAACGCACACGGCAATGGCAGACCAGGCGAGAAACACGCCATGATAGTTCTGCGGTACGTAGTCTGGGTAGTTCAGAATGATAAGTCCCTGAATTATCGTACCCGTAAAGATACTACCGACAGCGAGAGTAGCGATCCACGCAATGGTAGTCAACCACCCTGTTGACTGACCGTTAGCGTGGGACTCAGAGGACAAGATGACGGGGCGGAGGACCTGTCAGGTAGCCACAGAAGCGCTTGTATTTCCGAGGTGCCAGAATCGCGACCCAGAAATACTGTCCGCCGGCGATAGGCGCGCTGTGTTTCTCAATATCAATTCATTTTCTTGAGTAGAGGTCGCACTTCCCACAGGGCTCTTACATCGAGGCCATCTCCGCCAGACACGTGTAGACAGACATTGAAGATACCCAGGCGATGGGAAACCCATAGGCCACAGCCGCTGGGCCACCACTGCCATGAATGCACTGTCAGCTCTTCATCCCGTCTCTTCATTCTCGACTCGAGTCTCTGACTTCCCCTATTTGCTTACTTTTCGAATGCTTCGGTGAAGAGCCTGTGAGTCTAACGGTCAGTAGAATAAGTGGGCGAGCGCCACGGTTGATCACTTACGACAAGGTCGTCTCCCAGGTGATCAGGACGCAACAACTGAACCCGAAGATGGAAAGAAAGCCAAACCGACGCTATGTAGATACAATGATCATTAGCCACTACCGAAATACCCTGAGGTACAGCAGAGGTGGTCAGAAAATAACAGTACCTTTAGCACCTGGGACTTTCCCAGGCTTGCCAGACCTCGTGCGTCTCGGTCCAAGTAGGTAGTGCCGTGGATCTCGTCAAACGTCGCTCCAGCGGGCGCTTCCCCTCTGCGAGACGCGGTAGAAGGGACGCTCATTGGACTGTTGGGGGTTGGGCCGGCAATGACGTGATGCTTGAGTGTGGGCTAGTGGTGGTTGGGAGACAGATGGAAAAGCACGGGGACTCCGACACTATTGGTGGCCGCAGATGGAAGGGATGAAGAAGGAGGGAGAGGGGAAAACATCAAGATGAATGAAGTATGTACTTACTATCTATCGGAGGGTTGATGCAACGTCGGAGAGGGCCGGCAATTTACCCCCTAAAGCTCTCCAAACACACACACACATGGCGAGATTGGTATGTAAGGGCCGCGTACGTGATTCATGCGATACATCACAACTGGGAGATCGGACCGACGGGTCGGGAGACCTCTCCCTTGCTCATAGTCCCGGTCCAGGTAGCCGTAGTCATTGCGCACAGGTTGGATTCGCCAATCAACTGAGGTCTAATTTCATCGTTCTACCCCGCTCTCGGCCCGGAGCACTATCTACTCCCGCCCTCGCTGTCTGTGATAGGTTACCACACCACACCAGACCTTCTCAATTCCAGCGGTTGGTAGATGATTCACTGGTTTCCTGGGACGCCGCGAGGTCGGCACAGGCATCGGACGGAAGTCTTAATCAAAAGAGCAACCAGTCAGTGCGTAAAACTTAAGTAGGGAGTAGGTAAAGGTTCATATTTCTAGGTTCCTGGGTCCACTTCACGTCAACGCCCTGAGATTCTCTTCGAGTTCAAAGTTTCAATGTTGTTCAGTCGTCCTCCATCCATCCTAATCCTACCTAACTTAACTATCTTCTTTCTCCACCGTCTACTGCGTAAGGTTACTCTCTCCTACAAGAGCTAGCCTAGGTAGTGCTAGCAGTCCCACTCATCACAAGGGGTGCCGACATGCCGGAAGGCTTCCCGCTCTACCTCCACTCTGCTTGCCTTTCCCGTGCCCCTCCCCCTTCCCGCCCCCACCATACCATCCGTCGGCTCTCGGGACATGCGGGATGGACCGGCGTGTCGCTGTCACCCCTGACAACATGGGGCCCATAGTGAGCCTGGTCACGTGGATTACCGAAGCTGCCGTTCTCATCGCCGTCGCCGTCAAGTTGACCCTCTCCTCCATCATTCCGGGCAAACGCAATGCAGAAGACATCGTGCTCTTTCTCGCCACGGTACGAACTAAAGCCATTTTTTTAGTCAAACGCCGCCCGTGTGCAGGCTAACTTACTAACCCCCTCTCTCCAGGCTTTCAGCATTGGGTTCACCATTTGCATATCGCTTGCCGTGCCGAATGGCATCGGCGTACACCTCGACACCCTGTCACAGCATCAGCTAGAGCAGTTGCAGAAAGCGGTCTACTCTGGTGGCATTCTGCTCGTGCTGGTCTCGGGCTGTGTACAAGTCTCCGTTCTCTTTCTCCTTCGAGGACTCACACCGGATCCTCTCCACCACAGGGTGACTTACGCCGCCGCGGGCTTTGTCGTCTTGTTTTTTATCCCCTTCTTCTTTGTAGCCGTCTTTCCTTGCCAGCCAAGCCGCGTGTGGGAATTGCTGGGGGGCCAGTGCATCGACCAGATCTTATTCTGGGAGGCATATGCCGCAATAAGCATCGCCATCGAAACTTTCTTGGTTCTCTTTCCCGTCTTCATCATATATCCCTTGCAGATGGCACGAGGAAGAAAGGCCATCGTTATCAGTTGCTTTGCCACTCGAGTACTGTAAGTGTTCTTGGTGTTCTGATATCTTCGGAGTGTGTGTCAGGTAGCTGATTCATAAAGGGTCATCGGAGCTCTGGCGGCACAGTTATCCCAGGCCCGAAGTCTGAAATCACAGCATCTCGACCCAACTTTCCATGCGTGGAAATACCTCTTAACTACGGTGCTTGTGCAGGGAGTCAGTATCATCACAGTCTGCATTCCCTACATCAGAAACTTGTTCCTCGGTATGGAGTCAGGTATGATCCAAACTGGCCATTTCAGATTGCCAAGCAGACACGATCCTGAAAATGGTTTTGCCCTTGAACCTATCTCGAGCGGGAAGATAAGCACCACCCTGTCTGGTCAGACAGATACCATGGCCAAAGAGCCTGAGACTTACCGGGGAGAGATAAACGATCAGAATTGATGGGAAGGAGATTGCATGGAACTTCAGTCAATATCAAGGCGAAGATAATACCATGTTTTAATATAGGCTTTAGTTTCTAGAAAATACATGCGTTTCGCGACGCGCTGACCTATGATTCCCAAGCCCCACCCCTTTTTCACTTATTATATATAATTCTACTCACACATGCTTCTCATTGAATCGGGTGGTGAGCTGATTAAGTAGATAGTTAGTGGGTGGGTTGATTAGGCTATGGTAAATAGGAGCAAACGCCACGTGCCGGCTATAGGAGTCGAACGCGTATTGCTACTTATGTGTTTAGCCACCCTTGAATGGTAGTCCGAAACCTCGAGGAGACTGAGCGGGACGAGCGCAACGGCGGCTGAAGCCAGGCGGAACGCTATGATTTTGTACGGGCTACCTCTGCCCGCGGGTACTGGAGACGCCAAGATGCTGCCATGGCGCGTTGCGCACTAGCAAGCGGAGATCGCGGCCTGCCGGTCGGCGGGTCTGGGGTGGGGCTTTTACATACCTCCGATCGTGGAGAATTAGGCGTGGCAGCGGCGCCGAATGATCCTGGTGTAGCTGACGGGTACGAAATCGAGTAGGACGAAGGGGAGGCTGGTCAGGAGTCAGGACGCCAAGTGGTGGCTATGTAGATAAAGTGGCTATAAGAGGGGAGCCTCCCTTTCTTATTCTACTGTTGGGGGTCGGACGGCAAAGCTGGATTCTTCTTTTATAAGACTATTTCACTCTTTACCTGCTACTTTCCTGGGACCGTTATCTTGACTATTCATCTCCCTTTACCAGGTTCCTTGACAAGGCCGGATTTCTGCTGGTGAGGTTCGGGGATGCTGCCGGAGATGACGACCTGGACTGGGGGCGGTATACGAGAGCCTACTTAAAGGAGTGTGTGATCTTCTTCTAATTTAGGGAGCTATTTCAGTGTATTTGCGATACTTATTTCCATGGTGGAATGCTGGAGAGCGAGTTGGTTTGGTGGTAGCGATTTGGATGCCGGTGTATTCTTCCGACATGACACCTTACCTCAACAGGTGTACGCGAAAAGCAACAGTGCCATTTCTGGGAAGAGTAGTCTATTACATAACAGAATTAGTACAGCCTGGCAGTTGATAGGACAAATTCCCATCTACAATAAGTTGATTGGCTCTAGCATCAGTGCTTCCTGCAGTCCGCCTTGGCTGGGTATCACCAATAAGGGGTTAGGCAGCACCGAGCGGCATGGTGTGAACAGTGACCTCCCATTGGACCACAGCCCTGAAGACCTAGGTGCATACCCAACCAGGCAGAAAGAAGGCAACCATACAATCCAAGGCAACCATGATCATATGACTAACTGGCCCGGAGATGTGTAAATTGTTATATGGGCTATGTCCTCGCCTCCCCCTCCCGACGATATCGAATCCTCTGTGGTCACTGGGCAGACACGAAAAATGCCCGTCAACAACCAAGACTCACCTGCGCCCGGCTTAAGGTCAAGGGTCCAGTCTTTGGCTTCACGTATGCGACGTGATACGGCAAAGTCCAGTCGCGACACTGCCCAGGGCCGAACACAGAGAAAGCAGTCTTTTTCAGTCCAAGCTCAGACTGACCGAAAATCCCGCCGGCCAAAATTATACCAGGATAAATATCCAGCGTATGCGGGCCTAGCATGGGAGACCTTACACACCTTCTTGACTTCCAAATGGTCAAACGAAACGTTCGAAGAATGTGTAGTATGTCGGCGCAGAAGCTTCATGTTAGAGGGTGTTCATCAGCTAAATTTTTTCCACGCAGGTCAAAGATTACTGGGTCTTCAATGTACCAGAAATGTTAACAGACGTGAGTCGATTCAGTAGCACCGAACCGACTACCACTCGCTAATGCACTGTACAGGCAGACAGGAGTGAGTTAGAGGAGTTGAGAGATAGAAAATTCGTTCAGGTCGATCGGAAAAAGTCACAAACGCCTGAGCCCCCGTGAATGCAGACCTCGCGAAAGGGGGGGCCGGGGCCGGGGGGAGTGAGTGCCTAAAAGCAGGCTGTGACAAAGGTGGCATTGAAATGGAAGAAAGTCCGGGATCCTCCGCAGCTTTCAGCACAGTGTAATCGTGGTCCAACTCAGCCTACAGTAGAATTCAGCCACTGAAAGTGTGTCACTTGAACAAGGTCATTTAGCCCAGTACTCTGCGTGAGACAATATCAGTTTTATCCACTGGATTGCCACATGGTAGCACTCCCTGAGCGAGGCACCCCTGGAGGCTTTCTGGTGAGGCGAAGTCATATAACAGTAAACATTGAAAAAGCCTATAGATACTTCATTGAGTGACACCCACGTAAAATGAAAAGAAAATAGGAAGTAGTCACTCAGATATTACTGTCGATCTAGTCCCGATGGCGGCTCTATCCAATACGTCGCAGTTCGAGTTATCATTGCAGAATTCACAGTCGTATCCGGGAAACCTCATTCATCGAACTGTGGATGCATACCCATACGCGTTGGCGGTCGCCGAAAAGCGACTTGGAGAACGTGCTTTCAAGCTTTTCGATGACCGCAAAAGTCAATGGGAAGTGCCTATTAGGGACATCTGCACTTCGTCTGGAAGAGGTATGTTTGAACGTGACTTTGACCTTCTGGTGCAGTTTTCTAACATTGCGCAGCCATGAAGCAAGATACTCTCCACACGCCGGAGGAATTGCGTGAATGGCTGGGTGTCTGCCCTCAGGCGGGTGCAGGCATAACAGGGACGAAGAGAGACCCGAGATGCCGTTTCATGTGAGCCCGAAGTCCACGTACAGGCCAGAGTAGGTCTGACATTGTGATAGTTGCCTTTCGGCGGAACATTCGAGGGCAAAGCTTGAGCTCACAAGGGAAATGTTTACGGATATTCTTTCATATCATCAAGTGATGCCGGGTTTCCTGGACTTCGTCTGGGCTTTTGGTTAACAGACTGAGTCTACAGGTTGCCCGAACTGCGGGTGCAAGCTTAAAATTGCTGGGTTTCCCACTTGCCAAGACCTCTCTAGGAAACCGTTGCCCACCCTGGCAACCTTATATAACCACTTCTCACGGAAGCTTAATTCAGACAAGCAAGGGGTTATGAACATTTACCCCTGTCGCCTGGGCGTAAGATTCTCGTTGTCATGTCAAGATCAGTCAGGCCTCTATTTTCTAATATCCGAATGCCCGTTACCCGTACAGTTAATTGGAAACCTCCTAGATTCCAGAGACTCGGATGAGTCTGTATCCTCACCCAGATTCGAAAGAGCTCCCCTATCACGTCTCGTTCTAAACCAAAGCTCAAGTGTTCGCATCAGCCTGCTCCCGTGATTTAAACCACTGGCCCTAATACGCCAATGCCATGTTGATACTTACTTATAATAACCCTAGCAAATGTGATCTGCGCGAGCTCAGAGCAACTTCTGAGACGGCAGCAGAGAAAGACAACTGTTTCGAAGAAAAAAGTCGAGGATCCACCTGGGAATACCTTCCCTTCGCCCTAATAACCGAGTAACCCTTGCGAGATGACCCCTTCGTAGCCGTTATGTACTGCTGCTGCTGCTGCGAAGGTGTGTGAGTAGTTTCGTCCGCAGTTGACGGTACTTTGCCTTGCGGGCTGCACTGTCCTGCTGCTCGCGCAAGAGCTCGGCACCCTGGAGGTCTTTCATCCTTTCCAATGCTTCGGTGTCAAGCTGGTCTTCGACACTATCTAATCTTTCGAGCCTACGTCTTAGCTCGGTTGTTATAGCTAAGAAGATTCATGTCAGCTGCGTTTCGCGAATAATCATGGTAACTATCGTCTGTGGCGTACCATAATTACTTGGAGCACGAGCACTGTCACGCGTGCGCAACCGTGCCGAAGCAAAACGGCTCCAGGTGTTCCGCGGAGCGGCAGCGACTTGGGGCTGTCCTCCGTTCTGCGCAAGTATATCGTCGACTTCCCTCTCGATGCGGCTGAGGCGCTCGACCCACTCGATCATGTAGAAGTCCTCGACGGCGTCGGCATCGTCGAGATCCACGAACGACTCGGCGTGCTTGTTAAATACGTCGAGCTCGTCGAGTGTGTCGTCTCCGAGGATGACATCGGTAACGAGCCCCTTGAGGACGTAGAACCGCTTCTCTTTCGCCTTCCCCGCCACTCTTAAGTTGGCATCGACGTACCCCGTTATCTTCACAAGGCTGCCATCAGAGAGGATGACGAACCCCTCATCGTTCGGTAGGCGCGTGATATCCCAGTCTCGATGCCGGGCGTATTCCAAGGAGACGATATCGACGTCGGATCCCGTGTCCGTGTTAGCGAACACCGGCTCGGCATCGACATGACAGTGCAGCTTCTGCCGGGGCCGCTCCATGTGCATGAGCCTCCAGACCTTCTTCAGGCTCGACACTGACTTCTTAAGACGATGGCGGAATCTGGTGACGGTCTCCGTCACGGTCCGCAGGAAATGGTCGCCGAAGACCAGTCCTTCGGGACATTTCTGAGCCACCGCGAAGTTGCACAGCCAGGACTTGGTAGGCTCGTCGGGAAAAGAGACCCGTAGCGATGCTTCTCCGATCGAAGTCGACTGCTGGCCGACCGCATTAGTGAAGATGCGTTGTCGGCCCAGGGACCTCTTGATAGGAACATTATGGGATAGGGCGAAGTTCTTCGTCATGACGTTACACGTGGCGTTGGTGTCGGGGAATGCGTCGATGACCTTGTCCCCGACGACCACGGGCAGGAATGATCTCTCTCTAGGACGGCGCATAGCCGATGGCTCCTCATCGTTGCTTGGCTCTGTGGCAATATCGAGCAGGTAGTTAGGTAAAGTAACGACAGTATAGGCATTCGATTTTCCGGAATGGCCTAAACGATCGACATGATACGGGTCTTCCGTTGGGGATGAAAGCGAAGATTCCCGCAGATGATCAAAGCGGCCACCGGCTCTGGGGGTTTGCCTGCTTGTAGCATCCGCGAAGGATACCGTCCCGTCAAGGTGCGTCTCGTCCACACTTAGGCCCGATTCGCGGTCCGTACGAAGGCCCTTTTCAATACCTGCAAGTCCGCCCATTGCATAAAACGCGGACAAACTCTTGGGGTTCAACAACTTGTTCAGTTGCCCGGGTGAGAACGCGAAAGGGTTGTTCTCCACCCTGAAATCAGCTTCTTTGCCTAGATCTATTTTTAACTCATCTAGGTCAGTCACGAGTTCGTTGTCGACCAACTCGACCTTGTAGGCGGGCTTATCGCCGTGCCACGATAACGTATCCGTGGCCATCTTGTCTTGAGGCGTTCGATCCGAAGGTGTTGAACCAGGTAAGTTGATCATGTGGCCGTAGCTCAGTTTGCCCATTCCCATCTCTGGGTTTTCTTGTGAGTGACTCTCTGCGATACTTGTCTGCTGGGAATGGCTCATGGAGAGACAGTCAACGGGGACAAACCGCTGCTCTATTCACGACCTGGCAAGGAGACAGTAATCACAGAGCCGTTGGCAGAAGGTGCAAGAGATGTGATCATTCACGATAAAACCCTTCGGTCGTCGGTGCGCGAGAGGGGAGGGGGAAGTGGAGGCTTCAAAGTTGGGCAGAGACATTCCTAAAAAGCCTTTCGAGGCGCAGCTTGGGTTGCCTCATTTTCGCCCGACTTGGCTGCCGACCATTTGTGTGGAGCCCATGTCAGCCCATCAGCTCCGTCCACTGGACAAGCCTAAATCGAGTGACGTGCATCTCCGAGAAACGATTCAATCTTGCTTATCATGCCTCAGTCGAATTTCAACATCTACTACTGCCTCTAAAACTTTCGAAATTCGACGAGGAGAGCGCATTGATCTATAAGTATTATGGGACATGATATAGAAAAGGGCAATTTCGGATATCACTACGTCTCCGGTTTTGGCTCCCTGGCCGATTTCATCGCGAGCGATGAGGACCACAGCGCGGCTATCTACAGCCGCTTCGACAGGCTGAGTGCTCGAGACTTATTGTACTATCAGAGCGACTTAGCGGAGCTTCAGACGCTTCAAGACCAATACGACATAGAAGACGCACAGGACGTCGAGAATCTCAAGAAGCCAGAGTTTGGGCCGCATATCAGAAAACACACTCGGGATTGGGTGAAATGGAAATACTCCGCCGGAGTAAGTCAAGGGCCGGCTTCTGCTCATATACAAAACGAGCGGTGGAAGAAGAGGATGGATCTCGCTATGGAGATCCGAGTGACTTTAAAGGACTATCAGGAAGCGCTGATTCGGAACTCGACTGTTCTATCGCTACGCCAGCCGTCTCAGCAGACGATGACGGCAATGTCGAATTACTTCCATACCAAAGTCACCTCTCACGAACCCAAACCGCAAGAAACGACATATTCCATGCTCACGGGCGCCAGCTCGGATCTGTATCGAACAGACATGACCGACGCCCAAATCCGGTCTTCCGACCTGGTCTCACTATCGCAGCATTCCGCCGCGGACCCCCTGACATACTTCCTCAAACGGTTCTGTTCGAGGCTGTTCCGGACAAGACACCAACCACTCTTACCACGACATCGTCCAGTAATCTCTCATCTCCCGCCACACCAGGTCACCCGCTACTCCTCCGGAAGGCTGCAGCTCGCCGCCTCGTTCATAACGACTTTCTTCGCCGCTGTCCTGCTCTTTCTGCCCATCTTCATCCTCCAGCGCCTCTCCCCTTCGCAGCCGAACACGACTCTGGGCCTCATCGCCATGTTCGTGGCTCTCTTTGCCGTCGCCATCGTGGTGATGACCAATGCTCGGAGGGCTGAGGTCTTCGGAGCATGCGCGGCATACGCCGCGGTTTTGGTTGTCTTTGTTAGTGGGGATTTTGCCGGGTCGGCAGGTAGCGGCGGGTGATCAAGACGTTAGACAGAGAGAAGTTTCTGCCCTGGAATGAGCCTTGGGGTGGTGGTGGTCGGGCGAAGGGCTCTCTGAAGACTTTACCTGTAGTCCGTTTAAGTGACCAGTTAGCTAGATAGATATCTAAATATAGCACTATCTTCAACAACCAATGCATTCATTCCCGCTAACAGGTCCGATCCTGTCGGCTCCAGGGCCCTGGGGATCTCTCAAGGTCACCGCCTAACAGCGAAATTGACTGGGTAGTCCCTACTGGGGATGTTTTAGGCTTTTCCTATAGGTTGATTGTTCAGAGATTCAAGAACGGCCTCCCCTCTGTTAGTGTCGAAGTCTTAGCACAGTTTATGCCGGATTAATTTCCATTATCCATCCAGCGATCCGACCAAGCGCTTGAAGTCTAAGCAGCTCTGTGAAACCTTAGCAAAGGAACTGGCTTCGGCTGAGAATGCACACAAGCTAATAATACGAGATGGCAAAAGTAAAGTGTCTGATTCTGTCATTAAAGGCCTACTGAAAGTCGAAAGGTCACCATTGAAACCGATCTTGAGTCGTCTAGAATTCAATAAAGCAGCAAAGATGCGTCAAGCGAGACAAGGAACTGTTGCTCATCGTAAAGACGCAATGGAGAAACGATCAAGCGAGGCTTCAGTGCAGGTCAACCCAGGAAAGATAATTCCGAAAATCCCCGGTGCTACATCCCAAGGTACTGTTATGAGAGCTCGCCGTGAGAGCAATCAGCCCGAGTCTCTAATACCACCTACGCGCAGAGTCGAAGATGGGCTGGAGGTTATGATCACGCCAGCCAGTGACCCAATGCAACCGCTGACATCACATTCTCCATCAACAGCAAGCGGACAAGGGATACAACAGACGGCGGAGAATGTGACGTAAGACAGGTATCACAACGGCTTAACAAGACCCAATATAGGTCACGATGTACCATCGCAGCCCGTGGTTTTTCTTCCACAGCAGTCCTGGCCTATCTACCAAGAATATGCTGCACAGAGGAATCGGAGGAAGAGTATTCGAAAACGGTTTTCCAGGAAAATAGACGAGAAGCTAACACACTTCCTTGAGAATCGAGACATTGTGAGTTCACTCGTACGATGAAGTATACGGGCTACTAACAATCGATGGAAATTCCTCGTAGACGACGATTTAACTATGAAGCCATCCTGGGACCACATGGGGATCGCGGTCGAGACACTCGCGAATAAGATCGACCGAATCGATAAAGATGGTATTGACTTGGACTTTACCATCGGACTGGAACACAAATGTACCGGCGTTAAGGACACGAACCAGCTGTTGAGGGTTCTTACAAAGGCCAAGCTACAAGCCTTCAAGCGGGAACACACGATCGCCACCGACATGGAAAGATCACTCAGACGCATATTCGACGACTTCCTGCAGTCCAGCAGTGATACGAGGCACCGGAAGGCCATGAAGCTCATCGTTCTCACAGATGGGGTTTGGGGCGGCACGTCGGATCCACGGAAGGTGGAAGAAGCCATCGTGGAGTTCCTCAGGCATAAGGTCTTCGAGGGGAAGATGACCAAACGATGGTTTACCATCCAGTTCATCTCGTTCAGCGACGTTTTACCTGACATCCTGAGGAGTCTTGATGACGACATGGCAAAGAAGTACTCAATTCCGTAAGCAACCTCAGAGACCCTCGGACGCGCGCGCGCGCGCACACACACACACACACACACACACATATATATATATCTCAACTACCCACACCACCGAGAGGCTGACAACACGCGCGCAGAGACGTAATCGACACCGTCACGATACGCGGGGACGTATACAAGATGATCCTGGGAAGCGTGACGGACGAATTCGACGCATCACCTACCACACCGACAGCCCCGACCTCACCAGGAACGCCTGATCTGAGACTGCCGCCCCTGAACCGCGAGACCCTCAGCCCGCCGTCGCCCACCCCCAGCAGACAGAGCTCGACGAGATCAGGGAGCAGGACGGCTTTCGGGAACATATTTCGTGGATGACGGACCCCCCCCCTTGTGCTAAAAAGAAAAACCGAATGAGACCAAGGGACACTGGCACTCCGACAGAAATACAACTCCAGGCCTCGGAATCCTGAGTAAGGACGTGGATTCACCACCAGAAAACCAAGTATCACGCAGGTTCGTGGTTTCTCCGGTGTTATTCGAGGAACAGGGCGATTCGGGATGCCACCATGTGAGTAGGCCCACAAGTCCCTCACCACACGCAGTAGCTCATGATGATCCGATCGACTGGCCGTACCAGCTGGCGAACAAGAGAAAGAACGGGCTCAGCACGCCGCAGACCGCCCCAAGGGTATCGTAATGGCACGACGAGCCCGCCAGCAAGAATGCGATGGCGCAGGTCGTGGTAATTCGATCAAACAGTCGGCAACGAGAACTAAATTTAATACGTGTATAACACCCGGTAGCTGCGGTCGGGCATCGAAATCTGCTGTGATGCATCTAAGTTTGGAAGCCGTTTCAGAAGACCGAAGGTCAATAAGGGTTAGGAATAGGGGTCGGGAATAGGGGCAATTTGGTATCGCATCATGTGGGGCTAAAATAGGGGCTAAAATAAAGGGTTAAAGATCGGGACCCACCGGCTAGATAGCTACGCTAACATATAATAATCTATTATTATAGCTTAAAACGGCGGGTATTATTAGAATTTATAACGTATTAATTAATAAAAAACCCTTATTACGTAAAAGATTTATATATATATTTAGCCTTTTATAATTTAAATGCGTTTAAATATATTTTTAAATTTTTAATAAACTTTTTTATAAATTTATAATTTTTAAGCCGGGGCACAAAAAATTTATCGTTTTAACTTATCGATCTTTTTTTTTATATCTTTTTTTTAAAGCTATTAAAGCTTAATAATTTATTATAGCCTTATAAAAAACGTTATAAAATAATTATTATATTACTTTTAATAATAATAGCTTTATTAATAACGTTAAAAAATTAGCGATTATTAAAAAAGCCTTTTTTTATAATAAATTCCTATTAAAATCATTTTTAAAGCCTTATTTTTAATCGAAAATTATTAAAAAAAAAGCATTATAAGCTTTATAATAATTATTAATAATAAATTTATTATTTTTTAAATAATCGATTTTTCCCCTTTTTTAAAACTATTTTTTAATATTATTTTTTAGTATTATAAACTTTTTTAAAACTATTTAACGCGCTAAAGCTATTATAACTACTTTTATAGCTAGCGCTTTTTTTAATTGCTTTTTATTATAATTATTTTAGCTATTATTTTCGACGATTTTATAAAAATACGCACGTAATTAGCTATTTATATTTTTATTAATAAAAAGCTCCTTTTAATAATAATTATCGCTAATTATTATAGCGTTTTTTATTATAAAATGCGTAATTATATTAATAAAACTATATTATAAAGTTATAATTATAACGTTAACGCTTTAATAAACATTTAAAAAATAGCTTTTAACGCTCGATTTTATCGTATAATTAACATTAGCTATTGTTTTAACATATTTATTATATAATAAACTGCTTAATAAATATTAAATCTCGATTAAAACTTATAATTTAATCCATGCTATTTTTATTATTAATAAACCTCCCGCTTTTTTTATTATAATCGTTAATATTTCCATTATATTCGAACTTTTTTTATATTTATAACACGTAAATTAGCTATAAATCGCGTTAAAATTATTATTTAATTTAAAAAGCTTAAAAAACTCTATAAAAAACATAGGATTACGCTTAAAAATAAGTATAATATAAATAAATCATTTATTAAAATAAGTAATTTAAAAAATTATTAGTTATAATTTTATTTTAAATTTATTATAATTTATTTAGCTAACTTAAATAACCGTATTTTAATAATAATAATTAAAACCTGCTTTATTATTAGCATTATTATTTTAACGTTTATTATTATATTAAGTTAATAAATGCTTAAAAGCTAGCTTTTAAATAACTTTAATAACGCTATAATTATCGATATTAATAAAAATAGCTAATTAAATAATAAAATCGCTATCGCTTAGCTTCGCTATTTTATTAAATATACGTAGCCTTAAAATCCACGTTAAAAACGTCTTTTAATTATTAATAATTATATTACCCACCTTATAAACGAATTTTTTACGTTAAAAATAGCTTATAATATTATTATATCACTTTTATTTTTTTATTATATATATAAATTATAGCCGTTAAATATATATATATTTAAAATATTAAAACTATAATATTAATAGCAGCTTTTAAATTCGATTTTAATAAAAATATATAATTATAATAAATCTAACTTTTTATTTAATTATAGATAAATATAAAATGCCACGTTTAAATAAGAAATAATTATTAAAATATAATATATTATAAAATTAAGCCTTTTAAACCCTTAAATTATCGTTAATAGCCTTAAAAATATTATAAATTAATAAGGCTAATAACTAGTTATTAAATTTATAGATAAAAATTAAAATTTAATAAAAGAAAGATAACTAACGGAATAAAATAATTAAAAAAGCGACTAGACGAATCACGTAAGCAAGTAAAATCACGTGATTAATAAATTATTAGATCACTCTCGTAAGCTAGCGAGCTAAATTATTAAATTACCCCCGTAAGCTAATAAACTAAATCACTTAAAATCACTAATAAGCTAAAATAATCTAAAAATTAATAAAAAAAAAATAAATATATAAAACTATAGGTTTCTTATTTTATTAGCTATAAATAATTTTTACCTTAATAATTAATTTAAGCATTTATTTTTTTTTTAAAATAAGTGGGCAATAGCTTAATAATTTAATAAACCTTTTAAAGCTTTTATCGTATTATTTATTTATTATTTAATTATTTACCCTTTAAATATAAATTTAATATACTCGTTTATTTTATAAAATAATCGATTTATTATATTTTAATCATTTTTATTTAATATTCTAATTTCGATTAAATAATATTATATTATAGCATTTAATATTTTTAGCGGTTCGAATATTGCGTAAAGCCCGCTATTTTAACGATAGCTAAGATTTTTAGACTAAAAAATAGCTAAAGCTAACGACGATTTCGAGGTTTTACGAGCGTAATACTAAAAATTAGTTAGTGTTATCCGCATTTTACGCATAAAATTAGCTAACGCTTAATAAGCGGCTATTATAGCTATTAGCCAGGCGCAAAAGCTTAATAAACTATATATTTAAATAAATATTATATAAAAAATAGCTAATATTATTACTATTTTTATAAGTAAAAAACGCTTATAATTATAACTTAATCTTTTAACCTTATTTAATAGGATTATAAGATATTTTAAGGGATTTTTAGCTTAAATTAAAGCTTATTAAGCCTTTTACCCTAATTAATTCGATAATAAGATTTAAAAGATTATTTACGCGGGATCTTTTTTAAAAGGTAAAGTATTAAACTAATTTAAACCTTATTTAATAGATTTAATTAGCTATATCGATTATAATTAAAAATAAATAAAAATTTAAAAGCTTTTCGTTTATTTTAATAACTTTTAATTTTTATTAGAATCTTTTTTTTAAAAGATAAATAAAAAAAAGAAAGCCGAATAAAAAATTATAAAACTCCGATAAATTAAATTAGCTATATTTTACGTTATAAAATATCGATAAATTCTCACTAAACTTAATTAAATAAACGAGACTAAGATTTTATATTTTTACGATGGTTTTAAAGATTTTATTAAAGATAAAATAGCGGTTTAAAACATTTTAGCCGACTTTTTAAAGTATATAAAATTAGCCGTACGGATTAATACCCGCTAATTTAAACGACGGCGAAAAAAATAAGGGTCACGACGGGAAGTTAAGCTTAATAAAAGAAAACGACGAGACCGAATTTCTATAATATATAATATACACTTTAAGCTAATGGATCTCGACGCGGCTAATAAAAATAAAAAAAGCCGAATTAGATAAAACCCTAAAAATATAACTTATTATAACTATTAAAAATAGAAACACTATGCTAATAAATGCATTTAACTAAAGAAACTTTAATATAAACGAATATTAAAAAGAAAACAAATTATTAAATTTAATAAGGATAAAAAAAAGTTAAATAAAATAAAAAAAGGCGCTTACGATAACACTTTTAAGCCCACTATTATATATATTTAATATGCTATAAAACGATGCCCACTTTATTTAATTATTAAAAAATTAAATATAATAATAAAATTAAAAATAATATTAAGCTATTATAATAATTTACGATAAATCGAACCTTAAATATATTTTATATATTTTAACACGCTAATATTTAAAAAAGCTAATAATAAAGGTTATACGTATTATGCTTTAAATTTATTATGCTTTTTTTATTTTAGCCACGAGGGTGATAATATTTCTAATATTAAATCCGAAAAAGAAACACTATAAAACGATTTTAATCACGCTAAATTATATTAGATAAATTATATTAATAATATATTATTAAACGATCCCGATCACGTTAAATTATATTAATTAGCATATATTAATAATAAATATCGAAAATATAATAGCGCTAAAAAAGATAATAAATAATATTTATAAGGGTCGAAATTAAGATTTATTTTTTTAAGCAATAAATTATTAATAGTAACTTAAATAAATTTACGCAAATATTCACGCCGGAAAAAATACGCGAAACTTATATCTAAGTATTTTTAGATAATAATAATACCTTACGAGGATACGCGATGCTTTAATAATAAGATCTTATAAAAAATCTATAGATAGCTACTCTAAAATTTTAGCTATAAAAAGAAAATATTATAAAACACGTTAGGACCTATTTTTATAAAGGACCTTTAATCGATAAAAACGATTACTTTTATTTTTAACCTAATTATTAAAAATATCACACGCTATTATAAATTAATTGCTACGAGCATAACTATAAAATATATTTATAAAAAAAGCTAAAATATCGATAGTTTCCGTAAAAACTTAGGGGTATAATTATAAAGGAAATTTATTTAAAAGAATAATTATTACCCTTTAATTTATAATTATATAATAGATTTGCTATTTTATAAATACGAGTAGATTATTTTATATTATGCTAATTAAAGCAAAAGCAATAGTTTAATTATATGGCCGACGCATATATAATTTACGCACTATAAAAAGCTAAAGCCTAAAAAAACTATAAATAATTCTATTAAAAAAAATTAATACGATTATTATTACCCTTAAAAAAAAACCCGGATAGTAAAATATATTATAAAATATCGACGCTTAATCTATCGGGTTTTAATAATAAATAATAAATTAAAGTAAAGTAAGCTATAAAAAAATATCGACACGAATTTGCTACACTAAACCGGTCGAAATAATTATTAATAAGTTATTTACGAGTCCACCGATAAAGCTTGGGAAAAAGCAAAGGTCGCTAACACTAAAGCACCGGATAATTAATATATAAAAAACCCTATATTTATAAGATATAAAAAGATCCTTATATAAAGTAAATGCAAGAAATAAAGCACATTTTTATATTAAAATATGCTATTAAAATTAGCCTATCCGAATTATAATAAATATTAAAGCCTAAAGAAATTTTATTTTATTAAAAATTATTAATTTATTTTATTTGTTTTAAAAAATAAAGAACGCCTTTTATTAATTTACGATCGTTAATAGAAGTCTTATATATTACGATTAAAGATAGATAAAGCGGGAAATTATAAAACTCCCTTTTTACGTTTAAAACTATAAAAAAAGATTCACGCTTAATATCACGAATATATCTTAATATAATATTATTTTAAGGATACCTTAGCTGCGGGTAAATAATCTTAAAATTAATTAAAAAACCGGCCAATTTTAATAAAATACGCTAAAAAAAATTTACGCTTTTACGAGTCGCATATAACGGCACGCGAATCTAAAAAGATATTAAGGTTATAAATAATAGCCCGGGAGTTTAAGCTAAATTATAATGTTTATATACTATCGAAATATAGATAATTTAGCGATTTATTTAATTAAAACTACGCATTAAATTAAGATTATTAGAGCATAATTAATAAGATTACGAAATACCCTTAAAAAAGGGAAAATAATTAAAAAGTTTCCTTATTTACGCCCTTAACGCAAAATATACGCAAGCGTTAAAAAAAAGACTAAAGGAAAAATTAGCGATAAGTAAGATCCGACCATTTATTTCACCCGTATAATATCCGATTCTTTTTATATCGAAAAAAAAGGGTAAAAACGAAAAAGTTAAATAATAACGATATATTAATTATCGATATTTTAATAATATTATACGAAAAGATTGCTATTTATTATTATTAATATACGAATTATAAGATAAATTAGGCTAAACTAAGATATTTATAGCCTTAAACTTATTAAATGCTTATAATTTAATACGAATTAAAAAAAGCGACGAATAAAAAACCGCCTTCGAAACTAAGTTCGAACATTTTAAATATTTAATTATATTATTCGGGCTAATTAACGCATTAGCATCGTTTTAAAAGATAATTTCGCACGTGCTACGAGAATTTAATAACTTTATTATTATTTATTTAAACGATATTTTAATCTTTTCACGCAATAAAAAAAAATATTGCTAATACGTAAAGCTAATATTAAAAGCACTTTAAAACGCAAGACTTTTAATTAATTTTAAAAAAAGCGAATTTCACGTAACGATAATGGATTTTCTCGGATTTACTATTTTATTAAAAACTATCCGCATCTAAAATTCTAAGATATTAGCAATATAAGATTAGCTTATATCGATTAGCGTTATAAACGTCTAATCGTTTATCGGGTTTACGAGTTATATACGAAATCTAATCGCAAAATTCGGGACTTACGCCGGCTTTTTTTACGAACTAATAAAAAAAGACGTTTTATTTAAATGGATTAAAAAAAGCAAAACGCTTTTAATACCATCCGGAATAAAATACTAAAAAAACTAATAATAGCATTATTATAACTAAATAAAAAATATAAAGTCGAAACCGACGCTTTAAATACCGTACTCGAAAAAATATTAAGTTAGATTAATAACTAAAAAATTTAACATTTAATCGCATTTTTTTAAACGATTATATAAACTAAAGCTCAACTATTAGATTCACGATAAAAAGCTTATAGCGATCATTAAAGCTTTTAAATAATAAAGACTATATATTAGCGAAATAATATACCCGGTCAAGGTTTATATTAATTATAAGAACCTTATAATATTTATTATAATTAAAAAACTTAATAAAAAACAAATACGATAGGCAAAATTTTTATTAAAGTTTAACTTTTAAATTATTTATATTAAGGGATTTAAAAACATTCGAGCGGATATTTTTAGCTATCGTAGCGACGTAATTTAAAATATACCCAAAATTAGTTAAGCTATCTTTTATACTATAAAAAACGAACATTTTACTATTAAAACTATAATTAAAATATAACCAAATAAAAAATGAAAATAACGATTTAAAGATTATAAAACAGCCGGAATTTTTTATAATAGGAAGATATAAATATCTAGCGAACTTTAAGAAAAATTTATTAAATAGCATTATAAACATTTATTTCACGAACACTAAGGAATTTTTAAGATAACTAAACGGATCTAATAATATTACGATTTTTTAAAACTCTTAAAAACTATAAAGCAAGTCACAAAAAGTTGTAATTTATATAATAAAGTAAAATTAGCACGATATAAACCCTATAAATTATTATAATTAATTAAAATCCTAAATAAAGCTTAGAAAACGATAGCATTTAATTTTATCACAAAATTGCTATAATTTATAAAACCTATAATTAAAATACGTTACGATAGCATTTAGGTTATTATAAATAAACTTATAAAATATGCTTATTTTATCCCTTATAAAAAAGCTAATATAATTAAAAATTTAGCCTATATTTTTTTACGTATCGTAATAAGCTAATATAATTTATTAAAAAAACTTATTTTAAATCGAAATAAGCTATTCACCTCTAAATTTTAGACCGCATTTATAAAATAAATGGGATTAAAATAAAAACTTTTTATAGCATACCACCTTTGATTAAATAAATAAACAAAACGTTTAAATTAGATTTTAAAATAATATTTACGCTATTATATTAATTATTAATAGAATAATTAGGTTAAATAGTTACCTATCGCATAATTTGCTTATAATAGCTTAAATAACAAATCGATAAGCATATTATTTTTTAAGGCAAACTACGGTTTTAACCCTAAATCGACTAAAACACCGATTATTAAAATAAAAAACCCGGAGTTAATAATCCGAATAAAAAAGCTATAAAAACTATAGCAAAATCTCTAGCACAAACTTTAATTCCTCTAAAATAAAATAAAATATTACGCAAATAAAAAAAAGATCGAGGGATCGACCCTTAAAAAAAAGGGAATAATTTATTTACTATAATAAAACATTAAAATAAAACGATTAAGCGAGAAGCTTAATTTTAAAAAGATCGGACCTTTTAAAATCGAAGAAGTCATTTTAAAAACCAACTATCGATTATTATTGCTATAAAAAATACGGATATACCTAGTTTTTTATATTTTATTATTTAAATTAGCACTAAAAAGCGCTAAACCGGTAAAAAACATTTAGATCGAACCTAATTAAAAAATATACGATATTAAACAAATATTAGATTTACGTTAAAACGATAAGAATTTCGAATATTTAGTTAA
This sequence comes from Xylariomycetidae sp. FL2044, assembly GCA_022376275.1. Taxonomy (NCBI): domain Eukaryota; kingdom Fungi; phylum Ascomycota; class Sordariomycetes; species Xylariomycetidae sp. FL2044. The sequence goes on along the minus strand of JAJNOH010000003.1, from coordinate 676,709 downwards.
ATAGGAAAGTTATTCACATTTTAAAAATACGTAAGAACCTAAAAAATATTTAACGAATTATACGCAAGCTATTAAATAATTTTATCGATAAAATCTTAACCGACTAAAGCTATAGCTAAAAGATCGACTTTAAAAAGATTAAAACTAATAATAATGTTTTAATCGATTATATTAATAATATTAAACGCTTAAATAATAATCGTAGCTTTTAATTTAACACGTTTTTAAGCATTTAATTTATTTAGCGATTATAAATTACGATTTACTATAGCGGCACCACGAAAAACTAGGGAGTTTTATTAATAGCGAAAACGATAAAGCTTCGTAAGCGTAATCGACGATTCGCGATAAAAACGATCTAATAGCTTCGCTATCTCCTTTTTTTTACGCTTAAAGCGTTAAAATTCTTATATAACCTTATTAAAAAAAGAAACGGGCATATTAAAATCGTTATAAAAACGACCCTAATATATATATTTTTTATAACGAAACACCCTTTTTATTATCTAATATTTTTAACCTTGGGAAAAATAGGAAAAATATAGCATAACTTTAAAACCTAGCTTTTTAATAGCGGCAAATAGTTTATTTCGATCGTTCGTTTTTCGCGATAAAAGATTAGACTTTTTAATTTTTAACGATATAATATTATTAATAATAAAATATAAAGGAATAAAAAAACGAATTAACACTAAAAAAATGCATTTATTATTTATAGCCTTAAAAATAAGACCCTTAAAAAAAGGGGAATAATATTATAAATTAATAAGGCTAACGATTAATTATTAGACTTATAAATAAAGATTAAGACTTGGCAAAAAAAAGATAACCGACGGAACGGAATAATTAAAAGAGCGATTAAACGAATCACGTAAGCAAGTAAAATCACGTAATTAATAAATTATTAAATTATTTTTATAAGCTAATAAGCTAAATTATTAGATCACCCTTATAAACTAATAAGCTAAATTATTTAAAATTATTAGTAAATTAAAGTGATTTAAAAATTAGTAAAAAAAGAAATAAATATATAAAATTATAGGTTTTTTATTTTATTAGCTATAAATAATCTTTACTTTAATAATTAATTTAAGCATCTATCTTTTTTTTAAAATAAGTGGGCAATAGCTTAACGATTTAGTGAACCTTTTAAAGCTTCTATCGTATTATTTATTCGTTATTCGGTTACTTACCCTTTAAATATAAACCTAGCACACTCGTTTATTTTATAAAATAATCGGTTCGTTATAAAAAACCCTTTTTTTTTTACGCCGTTTATAACGTTTTTTATAAATTAACCTAGTTATATAAAGCCGTTTACGCAAAAAAAATCGAAATTATTTATTATAATAATAAAATTATTATTAAAAGACTTTTAAACGTTATAAAACGTTTTTATTTTATTACGCCGTAAAAAAAACCACTTATTAATTAATTATTAATTTATACTTTTTTAATAAATATTAAAGTTATTTAACGTTATAAAAAATACGTTAATAATCGCTTTAAATACGCTAAAATTAATTAAAAGCCGCTTTTTTTTATTATTTATCGTATTTAACGTAAATTATTTAAAACTAGTTATATTATAGCTTTAAACGGCCTTATAACGTTTTATAAGCTAAAAAAACTATAATCGAATAATATAAAACGTAATAATCGCTTTAACGCTAAACGTATTATTATTTAAATTAACCTTTTTATAATTAAAAATAGCCGCTTTTATTTTATTATAATTAATAATTAATAACGATTAAAATAATAATAAAAATAGCAACGTTTTTAATTAAAAACGAAAAAGAAAAAAGCCGTAGCTTTAAAAAAATAGCTTATTTAATTATGGCTAATTTTAAAAACCTTGCGTATAAGGCTTAATAATAAAAATTAGCCTTATTTTAATAATGTTAATATTTTACGTTAACGATATTAATTTTAATAAAAGCTTTATAAAATTACTATTTATTATTATAATAAAATCTCGCTAGCTTAATATATTTAATTATAATAATTTATTATAAAAAAACACGCAAAATTAAAATAAATATCGCCGTTTAAATTATAACGCTTTTAAAACCGATTTAAATAATAATTTAAAAAGCCGCTATTTTATTTAGCGCTTTTATATATATCTTTTATAAGTTTAAATATAGCTAATTTAAATATCGTTTTATAAAAGCACGCAAAAAGCTTTATAATTATAATTAATTAATAATTAATTATATTTAAAATAAAAAAGACGCTTTTTAAGGCTTTTATTTATAATTATCTTAATTTATAAACTTTAAATTTAAATTATAAATAATAAAAGGTTTAAAAGCTTTAAAGACTTTAAAAGCTTTATTTTTAATAGCTTTAATAGCTTTACCCCTTAAAAATAACTTATTTATTAATAATTTTAACGTTATAAATAACCTAAAAACCCTTAAATTTAAAAGGGATCGTTATAATAATTAATTAAATAATATTAATATTATAAAAAATTAATTATAGCCTTAAATATTTATAATTTTTTTGGCACCTATTAATTTGCAATAAAAACACCTAATCTTGAGGTATCGGACGAACTTCGGACACTTTTGCTTACAGGGGTGATTTTGCTAATCAATGCGCTATGGGTTCTAGTGGAACCCGCCGTCTCAGGCTGTGGTAGTACTTGGTACAATCCGTCAACAAATGGTAAAAGATGGTATTAGATTATTTAATCATTAGATTCCTCCATCTACATTCCATGTATATAAATCTCCACATTCCCCCCCCCTTTCAACTTCAATCCAAAATTCCACCCAATCCCCTTACCTACCTACCTACCAAGGCGTGACGCTAGCCAAGGGTACCGAACAAGTATTCGCCAGCGCGGCCACCGCCTCGGTGGAGTCGGAAGCGACGCAGTCCATGCCGATGTCGCCCTTGATGCCGTTACACAGGATGACGGGCTCGGCGCCGCCGCTACTGCAGGGCGAGGTGACGGTGAAGTTCCTGAAGACGATGTTCTCGCACACGGCGTCCGGGTTCGCCGAGCAGGTGAGGCTGGCCACGGCGGTGCCGTACTTGCCGCTGGTGTAGCCCGAGAAGTTCTCGAAGGTGATGTTGGTGATGTTCATCTGCGAGGGGTACTGCTCGCAGGTCTCGGTGTCGATCTGTGGTGGTGATGGCGGCGGCGGCGGCGGCGTGGCCCAGGGTTAGCGATGAAACTGCTGCAGTGGGAGTGGGAGAGGTGGGATAGTGCTAAGGGAAAGGGGGGCAGTAAGGGGTAATAAAACTGGCTTACGTTGAAGTAACACGAATCCAGAAACGCGGCGTACTCGTTATTCGCCTGCCAGAAGTTGCGGAACGTGATGTTGTCGATGAACCCGTACCCGACATCCGGACCGGCCCAGGTCTTGAGCCGGGCGCCGTGCTGCCCGTTGAGCATCCAGACATTCTCGATCAACACGTCCTGGATGAAGCTCATCTCACCAGCATACTGGCCAACGGACCCCATCGACTGCCCGTGGGTGCCGTTGCAGTACATCGTATCGACATGCACGTTCGTGGCGTTAGACTTGGGAGAGAAGCAGTCGTCCCCGATGTTCACCCAGACCCGCTCCACCGTCACATCCTCGACGTTCAGCGAGTCGAAGAAGTCGGTGTTCTTGGGCAGCGCGGTGGCGTTGTTGGACTCGGCCGTGCACATGACGTCGCGGAAGGAGACGCCGGTGGAGGTGACGATGAAGTTGGTCCAGCAGGGGCTGTCCTTCTCGTGGATGCCCTCGATCTCCAGGTTGGTCGCGTTCTCGGCGTAGAAGAGGATCGGGCGCAGGTACGCGTTGTCCGGGTCTAGGATCTCGAACCCGGCGAACTCGTTCCACCACCGCTGCCCGTTGCCGTTGAGGACGCCTTCCCCGTAGATCTTGATGTCGCGGCCGCCCCACTTCCAGAACATGAGCGAGTTCTGGAACGGGTGCGTGAAGGCGTTGGCCTGCCAGTAGGGCGTGTCGTTGGTGAACCGGACCTCGCCGTCCCAGTGGACGTGCACGTCGTCGAGGAATGTCAAGTCCAGCGGCTGGCCGATGACGAACAGCTTGTCCTTGGGGAGCCAGAGGGTACCGCCATTGTTCGCCTTCTCCAGGCCAGCCTTGAACTCGTCGGCTACGTCGTCGGTGTCATTGGCCGAGGCCCGGATCGTGATGATCGGTCGGTGCTCATGACATCCCGACGGACTCTTGTAGGGATGTTTGGCGCGAAACTCGTCTAGATTTCTGGGGACATTGGCTGGTAATTCCAATTGGCTAGTGAGAACACCGCATATCGTCGACAAGGCGGCGAGGAAAATTGATGAACGCATAGTGGAAGGTTTGAGGTTGATGAAGAGCTGAGACCGACAACAAGAAACAGGATCGAACGGCGAAGCCCCATCGGGAGAAAGACTACTTATATCTCTTTAATCATCTTAAAGCTATGCTTCTCCAACTCCTTACCCCGGCTCATGCGAGGCCCAGGAGCCTGCTCGATGATCATGGCCGGGTCTTGTGAGAGTAGCATCGCATCTCCAGCATGTTCATTTCACAGGAGACGATATAGCAAACTGAAGTCTTCCACCTATCAAACAGAAGATCGCTGAAAGAGGTGCCGAAAAGCCGCATTGTAACTTGTCAATGGAATTTTCTACGGGAGGCTGGGCAAAAGCTTGGTGAGGTGCTGGCCCTTGGACCCCGGAATTGGGTTGTATTGGGAAATTCAATCGTCGGTAAGATTCTGTCAACACGGGCTGTGATTGATGGAAAATCTAATTAGAAGAGCAAGCATCTCCGCAAGGGCGATTCCCCCACACCACTAACTCCTCCTTACCCCAACATCCAACGCCTTCCCCGCGCCGGGCCCAAGCAGGCCAAGACCATGCTACCATGTGTTCTTGTGAACAATGCCTGTGAATTCTACATCGGTTCGTAACCGACATCTAGGGGTATTCTCTCAGACCAAGGCTAAGGATGGGCCAACACCTGGGTTTTTCCTTAAGCACCGGCTCATAAGAATACATCCTTTTCTTATGATACCTAGCTTTAGGAACATGCCATGCCAGTGTACTTGCCTGACTGACTGACCGCGTGGATAAGCCTGTACCTAGACGGCCTCACACATCGATGCTTGGATCTCGAGATATGCAAGCGGTCGACTAACAGGCACTGCGCACGAGATTACGCTGACCTCACTTCAAGTAGAAACAAGTTTAAGACGGAGCTCAATGAGTTTTCAAGGGGCTTAGTGGAAACTGTAAACTGCGCTTCGATCATCCAAGCCCTCTATGACTCTCTATATCTTTCTCCTTTGTAAGTTCCCATACTAGCAGACCTTCTGAGTTGTCTTCCATCTTAACCACTGATCTTATCAACTCTAGCCCCTCTCCCTTTCAGAGCATCAGGCAATGGCCACTGAACCCAGACCTTATCTTTCCTTTCACAGTTCCAGTTCCGTGTCAGACACAGGCAACGCCCTGGCTACCACGGACGCAGTTCTGGTTATTGGGACATTTGGTATAGGTATACGTTGACCCGTCAGGGTTGTAGGTGCCGACGTATTGGCGTGGCTCGCTCTACACGTTGACGGGTTAGCGGAATCATTCAATGTTCAAGCCCGACTCCTGTGTAGCCAGCGTTACTTACGCCGTCCGGTGTTGCTAGAAGCAGCTTTTATCAGTATGTATTACCAACCAGCGGTATTTGGCGAGTGGGCATAGTCAGAGGAAGAGCAGACTTAACCCAGACCAACTAGCCCGGGGTGCAGGCGAGGACCTGACCCATGGCCAGTGCAAATAAGGCAACTCTGGTAAAGAACCTCATCGTGGGTGGCGGGTGGTATTGGTGAGAAGGGCTCGGAGTGTCAGCTGCTGGTGGAAATAGAGCTGAGGTGTAGGAAAGTAGAATGAAGACGTGCGTGTGATGGCTGTCTGCATTTCTCTCGTTCTTCGATCCGGATAAGATTTAGTACTTATACTTTAGTACTTGTACTATATTCCTCGATACTTCTACGCCCCGTAATATCCTTTCATTTGGTCTTTGGCCGTCAGCTTGGAGCGAGATGAGAAGTCGGGCATCGATAACCGTTGATCACGTCAGCCTTGCAAGTTGGATAGCATTTGACGAGCCTTGCAAGTGTAAAGCGGCGGTGAGGTTGATTTCAAGAGCTCATCCTATGGTGTGCCAAAGGCCGATGCTGGTATAAGATCTGGCTGAGCGATCGGAATGAAGCCGGATGGACTGGCGGCTCAATATAGAGTGGTGCGGCCTTGTTGGACCCCTGAAAGAGTGTCTCATGTCAGCTTTCGTGGCAAATAAAACGCCTCATCTGTGTCGACGGCAATTTCGTTAAGAGGTACTTCTGAAGATGACTCCTCGGAGTTCAAAATAGCGGTCAGTTCAGACCTAATTTGATGTGCTGTAATGAGGCGAAGCAGCAATCGAGGAGATGGAAGTGATTTGTTGGCGATCACTTCTTACGCAAGCACATGGCCAGTAAGAAAGCGCTCGACTAAAAGAGCTCAGGGGTCCCGACTCTAAGTCACCGTCAAATATCTAGGTTATGATAAATCAGTTCCAAGGGGACCTCGTTTATGAACACAGTCATGCCTGTGCAGCTCAACCCAGGCAGGAAGAATAGCTTTTATGGTAGATATACGGGCTATCTGCTATATCCGACCATAAAGGACGCATGTTGCTCGTTTGAAATTGGGGCCCTCCGATATGAGACCCGCGCAGAAAAAACTATGGACTGCTCGAAGCCTAAGTACAAGATAAGAAGTTCAAGTAGAAGCTGGAGCTTCACTGCTGCCCGCAGGGGTTTCTCCACGCAAGGCCACGATCCCCAGATCTCTTCGTCCCCTTTCCTCTGCCGTGAACATGTATGTGTATCCCAGTCGCAAATCCCACCCTGGCCAAAACACTCCTAAATCCAAGTCCCCAGCGATCACACAAACCAAAGTCTTCAAATCCTATCCCCCCTCTCAACTCAAGTAGTTTAGAGCTTACTATCCTTCCAAACCGGCTTCCGCCTCTCGACAAAGCTCTTGACGCCCTCCACCATATTCTCTCCCTTATCCATGCGCCCGTACCACCCGTTAATCAGAATATCCGTACCCATCTCCGGCCCGACCCCTTCCCACCCCAGCTTCAGACCCTCACGACTCACCCTCACCGAGTCCGGACTATTCGCGACGATCATCTCGGCCCAGCGCAGCGCGGCCTGCACCACCTTACTATACCCCTGGCCCTCCTTCACCTTCCCCTTCCCCTCATTCCCATCGCCATGATCATCGGGCACGACCTCATTAACCAGCCCCCACCCCTTCATCTCCTCCGCGGAGTACCTCTTCCCCGTGAGCGCCATCTCGGCGGCGCGCTGCCTGCCCACGGACTTCACCAGCCGCGGCAGCGCGCCCGCGAGCGCGACGACGCCGATGCCGACCTCGGGCAGCGCGAAGGCGCACCGGGGCGCCGCCGACGCCACCACGAGGTCGCAGTTGATGGCCATCTCCATGCCGCCGCCGAGGCAGAGGCCGTCGACGGCGGCAATGACGGGCTTGGCGCCGCCGCGGTTCGACAGGCCGCCGAAGCCCGAGGGCGGGAATCTACTGTTTGTTGAAGAAGAAGAATCATAATCAGGGGAAGAAGAAGAAGAAGAAGGAGGAGGAGGAGGGGAAGAGTGGACGACGACGTCCCGACCACTACGATTCAGACCATCCCACTCCTTCAGGTCGGCGCCGGCGCAGAAGGCGCGGCGGCCGGACCCGGTGATGACGGCGCAGCGCAGCGAGGGCTCGGCGTCGTACCAGTCCCAGAGGCGCGCGAGGGCGAAGTGCTGCGGCCGCGCGATGGCGTTGAGCTGCGCGGGGCGGTCGAGGGTGACGAGGAGGACCTGCGGGGTCGGGAAGGCGACGAGGGTGTGCTGGACCGGGGGAGGCGGGGAGGTCAGGGCTGCGGGGAGGTCGGGATCGGGTGATGAGGAGGAGATGGTCATGATGGTCACTCAATCGGCATTTCACATTAGGTATCGTAGGATAGATGATAATAAACTAGATGTCGATGTATCATCCAAAAGGTCACGGGGAGAGAAGTTGTGACAGTTATTAAAGAGTGAAGTCACTTCATCAGCTTATGGTGGGGGTAAGCCTCGGTACAGTTAGATAGTCTAAGTACAAGCTCCGCACAAACCCCTGGCGCCTGGGCCTGGAGTAGTGATGCCCAACACGATACCTATCATCACAACGCTCATCCGAGACAGAATCTTTGGCATAAAGAACAAGCCAAGTGTTAGTCTATAGTACTGATTTCATCAGTTAACTATGCCGAGCGCTGAACGAGATGCCATATTTATACTTGTCACTTCGAAACCTTTCATTGTGATACCAGACCTGAGACCCCTTTGGCTACAGTAGGTATATTTAAGGATCGAACAAGACATCCCCTAAGTACTGGCCGATGAGCAACCTTCAACTGTCTATTTTAGCCCTGATGCATTCGTGGTCAATCGCGCGACCGCATGGTATGTCCGCCGAAATCTTGCTAGCATATGCACTTGGGGTATCTAAAGGGATTTCGGACTATGGTACACGGGTTGTTGGCCTTCTTATCTACGCAGATAGGCCGCGCTTCTCACTCTCAGTAAAGAAAATGACCATACGCCATAGCTTCTTCACCAGATCTTCGGCTTCATCATCCAAGGCCTAGAGCTAGTAAGTATCATGCGTGTTAGAGGGGCGAACGGGGGGAAACTGACCTCTGCCAATTCCTCTACCAACTCGCCAGGTTGAGAATGCTTCCTCAAATGTTCTTCCACAACTTCGATGAGAAGTTGCTCTTGAACACCTAGGTACTCAACCAATTTCTTTTCGACAAAGGGTCGAAGCTTTTCTCGGATCACACTTTCATCCAGATAATCCCACTTGACATCCCAAGACCAGAGGCCTGCCCTCTCGTTGGGAATCTCCTGGGCCAGAGCGCGGACCGCCTGGTCACGTTCTTCATCAGACATAGCAGCCGCGGCGCTGGGCTCGAACTTGATAGGAACAAGCTGTCTTTTCGTGTTCGCATCCTCATCTTCATCTTCAAGGAGACCTTCAACCTCAGCGATCGTCTTTCTCTGTGGGGCAGCACGCTGAGCCTGTGCCTTTTGAGCTGCGGCGCCAAGCGATAACTTGAAGGGTTGTGGTGCGGCGAGCCCGACTCTGTTACTAGGTCGTTGTTCCATCTCTTGTGCCTGTCTCTCGAGAAATGAATCTGCCATGCCTTGAGCTTGCTCACGTTCGGCTTCCTCTTTGACGCGTTCATGGTCTTCAGCCTGTCGATCCGCATCATCCGCAGCAATTTCTCTAGCTCGGAAAGCTGCGCGGTTCCGGATCCAAGCACTACGATCCTTGTAATAATCCTCTGACTTTCGGGATGCTTCTACATCGTCATCAAAGTTTTTGACCTTGTGCATCATCTTCTCCTGCCGATTGACGAAGTCCTTAGCATCCGTCTCATCGCGGTCTTTCTCTCGCTGCAAGGCGGCCGTTCTAGACTTCTCTCTGTTGAGCCATCGCCGCTCAGCATCCAAGTATAGCTTTTCAGTTTCGGCGTTATGCTTGTCAACTCTGCGCCTCTCCAACTCGTCGTCGCTGGCTGAATCGGCCTCGTCATCGCGGTCATAGGATATTCCACCATTCGTGGTTCCGCCATTGATGAAACCGATGGAGCGGTTATAGTCCTTGCCCATATCTGACTTCTGGCCCTTTGGTCCTGAAGGAGCATTGAGCAAGCCACGAGGTCCTAGCGGGATATTATTTGAATTGGAAGGCGGCGGCGACGTTAAGCGTGAAGGTCGAGAAGCACCATTCCGTTGACGTTCCATTGCCTCGAGCTCTTCCTCCCTCTTTAGACGCTCCATATCACGTTGGATACTTCGGTCCCTAAAGGCGGCAATCTCCGCAGCTACTGTCTCTCGCATCTCTGCTGGAATATCGGCCAGCTCATCCTCTTGTGCCAAAGGGATATTAACCACCTCGACATTCTCACCATTCTGAGCTGAGGCATCCCCCATGGATACGTCGCCGTCTGCATCGGGTCCTGACCGCGTGGGAGGGTAGTACAAGATCTTGATTGCCTGCTTTAACGCACCTCTGGCAGCATCCAGCCTCGCCTCCGAGGCCGACTCATCCGATCGACCTTCTTTGTATGTTTCGATATAATCGGTGGAGTTCTCGTCGAACCGAAATTGCAGCGCGGACTTGTCGAATTTTTCAAACGATTCATCATCATCCGCGGGTTTCTCGGCAGGTGTCTGTTTGTGCGCGGGCACTTCGACTTCTCGAAAGATTTCAGATGCGATCCAGAGTGACTCGGCATCTTCGTACTGAGCGAAGCCGAAGCTCATGTCTTTGCCAGCCGCATCCGTCGCACGATCCCAGCGGCGTACTTTGCCTGCACAGGCCAGCAGTCTCTCGATGTCATCATTACCACCCATACCAGGTGTTAGGCCACTCACGAAGACGGTACGTATGATTTCCTCCCTCGAGGGGGGTACTAAGGCCTGCATATTCTCGCGTATGGCTTGGCGGGTCTGGTCCAGCCCTCTCTCCATCCCTATACCGGCTCGGGGTCCAGCCGACATGGGAGTCTCACTGTCCTTACGCCCCGGGGCGGCAGGGGTGGCAGGTTTCCCGGATATTGTACCGAGACGGATTACGGGGGCATTGAAGTTGATATTAGGCATGTTCGGGGGGCCTTGGAAGTTGGAGGGCAAGCCGCTAGGTCGATTAGCTTGATTGATGATGGGCTGCTGAACGCCAGGTGGTGGCGTGGTTCCTGGGGCAGACATGCCTGGGGGAGGTCCTGTCGAGAGAAGGTCAGTGGAGACTTGTAGGCGAGGAAGCAGATAAGTGAGCCAAGCTGGGAGGGAGATGTTACTAACCTAGACCAGGAGCAGATGGCATGCCGGGCGGGCCATTGGCACCTGGATAGGAGTTGTACTTATAGGAGGGAGGCGGGCCAAAGCCAGGCACTTGACAGTCTGATCAGCGTATATGGTCACTACAGTGATGTGTCGTCGGGATACTTACCTCCGCCATATGGATTGTATGACATTGTCGTTGGCGCGAGGCACTGGACGGTTGGGAAGCTGTCGTGCCGGTCTGTCGGTAGTAGGTATCGACTGTCGCAATCTCAAGGCTGATAGATTTTTTTGCAGAAAGTTATGAATCAGACTGGCGCTAGGAGAGCTGAGGATGGTGAAAGGTAACCGAGTATCGTCTGTGTGATTTCTCCTGTTAGACTCAGTTCTACCATCCATAGATAGATATGTAGCAAGGGATGAAGAGGAAGAAGCGATTCCCTGAACAGTGCGCAGGTGGTGGGTTGGGAGAATGTCGATGGAGGTGAGTACGAAGTACTTCCTAGCACGTATCTACTACGGAGTATGAACGCGACCTTCCATTTAATGCCGCTCCAAAACAGACCGCCAGCACCTGGCTGCCTGGGAAGCTCCTGGCTGGGCAACACCCCAGCTCCACTCCGCCAAGAACTCTACCAGCTCTCACTTTAAAGTGGGTCATTCGCTATTTTTGTTCGGGCTTTTCGATGCCTCCTACTTCGTACTTCGTACGAAGTCATAACACACAACCCTTCCAAGCTTCATACATACCATCGCGATACATCCACCACCAATCGGTACCTTCTCTCCCAAAACTCAGCTATCTGTATGGGTGGTCACCCTCAATTCTTTCCAAAATGTAGGCTACCAACTTGCTCCTTACCATCCGCCAACTCTCTCAGCTGCGAACTAACCGACTTTACTTCTCCAAGGACCGAACTTGGGCGTCTAGCCCAAACCGCTGCTCTTCGATCTACATCCATCCTTCGCACTTCCTGTGCCAGATGGCAGCCAGTTCGTCACTTGAGTGTATCCGTCCCCTGTCTTCCCGGCAGCAGACATCTCGCCACCACATCGGCACTCTCTTCCACCAAAGCATACAGCTCGAAGGAACCTCCAGTCGCAAGGTTCATAACCGCGCCGGCCCAGCGACAGAGCTACTCGTCCTCCAGCTGGTCGAATCCCAACAGGCAACCTCGCTCCGCTCAAGATAATAACGTTGTGGTTAAGAAACCGCGCAGCGCCGACTATGACCGGCTACCTAGGTTTTCAAGAACCTCTTCGGTACCTCCACTCAACGATATTAATGATAATGATTCGCGCCTCCACGACTTTATCGACGAGCAAATGGAAAAAATATATTTCAAGAAAGGTGAAATCGATAGGGACCCTAGAACTGAGGCCAACGATTCCGATATTCCTCCAAAACCGAATCTGCGTCTCGTGCCTCGCACCGGCCGCACGATTCACGTTCGGGGAAATGTAGATGTGGCCAGGTCATTCACCCTGCTAGGGGTACAGGTAGCGCAAAATAAGTTGCGATCCGACTTTCAATACCAGAGGTACCATGAGCGACCGGGTCTGAAAAGGAAGCGACTCAGCAGTGAGAGATGGCAAAGGAGATTCAAGAAGGGATTCAAGGCTTGCGTTTCCCGAGTCAGTGAGCTAAGGAGGCAAGGTTGGTAAACCCTTCATTGTACATCCTCATTGTAGCCCTTGAAACTCGCTTCCTCTTCAGGGCTTTATCTATTGTACCATCATAGACCGTATACAACTGTGTAACACTGTTTGTTTGCCTTTCCAGATTCGGTAGGCTCGACCATTTTCGATGACGGAGCGTTTGTGCCTGTTCTCATCCATCAACCCTTAGACACATCGCAACTTTCTTCATTTTCGTGACCCGTCTTTATTGCCTTCCTTTCAAGCATCATGCTGCTTTGGTCAGGGATAAACAAATCGCGATTGAGCGTCAATGGAAACTCATTGACAAAGAACCATATCTCGGGTGTCAATGGACACTTAGAGCCTGACAAAACCAGCCATTGGAATCCTCCTCCCTCCCTTCTCTCTCGTTCTACATCGTTCCCACAGTCAAGACGGGATACTACACAACAACCATGTTCGTCGCCTTTAATTGGGCATACGAGAGCAAGGGCGCCAATGGATTGGTCGGTTTCGACTCTACCCAGGCTGGACCAAGTGACACTCGACGTCCGCGACCTAGCCCGGTGTCCGTAGGAAACCCGGTCATCACTCCAACCCGACACCGAGCTGGGAGCGCAGCTACTACAACCAGAAGTCCATTGTTCATACAGCCCAAAACCTACCGCGATGTCGGGACTGCAACAGACTTCTCACCCCGCCCTCGAAATTCGAAGAGTGACGAGGCTGAGAAGAGCGGAGATGCCGCCAAGCTGGCCAACGTCTTCGAAACCCGAGTTGGCGGCCTCGGTTCCCAGATAGCTGCCATACAATCGGCGATCAACAATACTTTGGAGACCCAGAAGACTCTGGAGAAAGAGGTCCAGTCAGCCCAGGAGCATGGTAAGTTTGACATAACCTTCCTATTTATATGAGTGAAGCTCACCGATCCAGTTGCACAACTCAAAACAGCCCGTGAGGGATGGGAGCTGAGTAACAAGAACCTTGTGGAACAGCTCCAACAAGCCCGTAATGAGATTACGAGGATAGAAGCAGAGCGCCACGATGAACAACGAGCACTCCGTAAAGAGTATCATGACTTGAATCTGAGGACTGAGGAGAAAAAGGACGCGTTGAACGATGCGCTCAACAAAGTCAGAGAACTTGAGGAAAGCCTGGTAACGAGCAACGCCGCACTAGAAAAGACACGCAAAGCTTCGCAGCGCGATAAGTCGGCACTTGACGAGCTAGAACAAGCACGAAAGAACACCACTAAGCTGCAACAAGAATTATCGGACATCAAAGCATCCCGAGACACTAGGGTAAAAGAGCTGCAAGCAAAGATGACTGAATCGGATATGTCAGCAGCAGAGAATGCCAGTAAGAAGTCGGATGAACTTCTGCAAGAACTCAAGAATGTGAAGCAACAACTAGATCGGGCCGATTTGCTCGTGTCGAATCAAGTCCAGGAACTGCACAGCGCTGAGAAGAAATTGGCAGATGCCCAGCAAGAATGCCAAAAGCTCGAGGCCGAAAAGGAGGGCCTGATGACGCAGGCCAGGGTGGCTGAAACGAAGCTCGAGGCAGCCAACAAGGAGATCGAGGCATTCAAAACAGGCGGGGCAGACAAAGAGGCCACCATAGCCCAGTTGCGTATTGATCTCAAAGACTGGATCGAAAAATACACCGATTTGTCAGAGAAGTACGTCAATGAATACAATAAGTTACAAGCTTTGTCGGATGGGAAACGAAACGACGAGGTTGAAGCACTGAAGGAAAAACTTTCCGAGGTGGTAAACAGAGCCGCTGCAGTTGACTCCAAGTTGTCTGGCATCGAACAAAAGCTCCTGAACGAAGAACTAGCCAAGTTCAAAGACGAAAAGTCTCTGCCCGATGATTGGAAGAAGACGATCGAGGACGACATGAAGCAGGCCGAAGAACGATTGGAATCTACTTTTCGAGAGCACTTGGATGGTAAATTGGCGACGCTGGACTCCAAAATCCAGAAGCTCGAGAGACTAGAGACACAGCCCTCCCAAGAAGGCACTTTGACGCAGCAAATCCAAGACGCAGTCGAGACTGTCAAGAGAAGCATTGAAGAAGGGCCAATCAAGCAGTTCCGGGAGGAGCTCCAGACCTTGAACAAAGTGACCAAGGACCAGTTGACCGAGACACTGGAGTCAGCACACCGGGCTGAAGTCACAAGACTGCAAGCCACTATCGACCAGCTGACAAGCCGAGAGCAAGAGACGAAGACGCAGCTGGAGATTGACAGGACACTGGAGACCGCCTTGAATAACATCAGGGACGAATACCAAAATCAAATCGGTAATACAGTCCAGGACCTCCAAGAGAAGCTGAGCACGGAAATGAAGACCAGGATAGAAGAGCTGGCACCCTCGTTAAGCTCTTCCGACGATCAGAAAGAGCTACGAGAGCGGATCGAGAATATGGAACAGACCGATCGTAGTTACCAAGTCACGATCAGCGATACCATTCGAAACCTCTTCGAGTCTATCAAGAGCAAAACAGAAGAGGACAACCAACATCACGAAAAGCTTCTCAAAAAGTTCTCGGAATTCATAGACTCTAGAACCACGAGCGCAGACTACGAAAAACAGATAAAGGCACTCCAAGTGGAAAGAGAAAGCTTAGCTACGACGGCACATGATGATGCACGTACTCTACAGGACCGTATCAACGCGTTGGAGGCTCATAATAACACGCTAAAGGAGGAGCAGACGACACACCAGGATCATATCAACAAGCTGAAAGAGGGGGAGGGCATGCAGCACAATCGTGTCAACGACCTCGAACAACAATGTGAAGACTTGAGGAAGGAAAACCAAAAGTTTAGAGAAGACGAAGAAACTCGTGGCCAGGGCAGCAAGCAGGAGGAAGCCAGAAATCTCAAGGAAATCGAAGAATTGAGGAGACAGGTGCAGGAGAAACAAGCCAACCAAGATTCCGCTTCTAGAGCAGATTTGGATGCTTCGGAGAAGAGGGTGCAAAACCTGGATCAGACGGTCAAAAGTATGAAGACCGAGGCCAAGGATCTTGAGTCCAAAATCGGATCGCTACATCAAGAGCTCCAAAGTGAGAAAAATGCAAAGGACGCGGCAATCAAGGAGAGGGACGAAATAATTACACAGAAGGACAGTATCGAAGAGGAGAAAGAGAGGGTGGACACTTCCCGTAAAGCCCTAGAAGTCGAGGGTGTAAAACTGAAAAGCCAGCTCAGAGATATCACGGAAAACTTGGAAACAGCAAAGGCCGCCCTGGAACTGAAGGATCAGGAACTCGAGCAACATAGGGAAGAGTACGAAATCCTTTTCGAAGAGCTTCAAAGCGCAATCGGGCAGGTCCGAATGATGTGTCGCGTGAGGCCATGGCCAAACGATGCACCAGAAAAATATATGAAGGACAATAAGGAGCAAGATAATCAGCCCATCGATTTCAGTTATACCCCCAGCAAACGCTTCCCGGGTCAATTTGAGGAACTCAGAAGAACAGGAGAGAGGGAAGTACTTGGAAAAAGAGATAAAACATCGGAAACCACAACCACCACATTCGAAAACGTTTTTCCGCCGGAAAAGAGGAACGAGGAAGTCTTCACACAAATCGAACCGGTGATTCGATCTTTCCTGCGTGGCAAGGATGTCTGTCTCTTCTGCTACGGGCCTACGGGTACCGGTAAAACCCATACCATGGAAGGGATTCCAGGGGACGAAGGCATCATAAAAAGGGCGCGGAAGATGATTTTCGCGCAGAAAAAAGGCCTAGAGAGCCCCCAGGAGGGTCCCAAAATGTCTGTTCAAGGGGGATGTGCGCATCTATATAAAGACGATTTCACAATTCTGGGTGGCAAGAACCCAACCATCGGCAACAAGCTCATCCCTAACCAACGGGCTATCAACAACATGCTGGTCAGCCTGAATGACGATGATGAATTTGAATCCATGTACAGCTCGGCCATCAAACAGCGAGTGGTGAAAAACAATGGGATAAATGCTGGTTCCTCACGGTCCCACTTTATTGTGTTCATCAAAATATCCTACACTGTTTCGGCAAATGACACACGTACCAGCCAACTCGTGTTAATGGATCTTGCTGGGTCAGAAACTGTAAAAAACAGCGACGGAGTGATAGAGGAAGAGGGAATAAAAATTAATGAAGGGTTGACCGCCTTGACAACAACACTTTGGGAATACACACGAATGACAACAGGAGAGAAGATTGTATTCTCCCAAATTCACCCGATGGCGAAGTTGATGAGGCTGTACCTTACAGGGTCTTGTATGGCAGTCATGCTTGTTATGGTATCATCAGAGTCACAATATCTGGGCAAGGTAAAAAGCACTTTGGACAAAATTGAGAAGGTAGGACCCAGCATGACAAAGCCAGTGTAAACAGTACTGTTTAACTAACTGGCAATACAGATTAAAGGTAAACCCGCCGAGAAGCCGTCCGCTCCAGCCCCAGGTAAACCAGATACCCAGCGAAAAAGCATATCCGGACCATCGAGCGGACCCTCCACAAGCTCGACAAACAAGAGTAAGGCAGATGTGAAAGCAAGGCCGAGGGCATCACAGATACAGGCAACCAAGGCAGGCGCAGGTAAAAAGAACCCGGCCCTACATCACCCGCCTGGGGCAATTAAGCCCCCACAGGCTAAGGGTGGGCAAGCTGAGGATTAATAATGAATGGGGGAAATATTAGAACGAGACAAGGTATTATTGCTATTATTATTACCTTAATATAACTTAATATTAATAAGGCTTTATATATATATATATAAGCTTTATTAAATGCACCTTAAAAACCATTTTTTATTTGCATCTTATTTTTACACCTTAATTTTTAATAAATGTTAATATTTCAGCCCTTATTTTAAAAGTTTATATATTTATATAATAATTTATTAGCGTAATTAAACTATTAATAGCTAGTTTTTTTTAATTAAATATATAGTTTAAATATTTAAAAATAAAGCTATTTAAATAATAATTATTATTATTATCGTTATTATTATAATTATTTAATTATATAAATTAAACATTTAAAAATAAAAATATTTAAATAATCGCTATCGCCGCTATTATTATTATAATAATTGCTTAATAATATTATAAAGGCTTTTTATTTATTATTAAAACGTTTTATTATTTATTTAATATATAAATACATTTATTTAAAAATTACGATATAAAAAAAGCTGCAAAAAAAGGTCGTAATAATATATATAAATAGCTTTATTTTAAGTTATATATTTAATTAAAAGTGATAAATTATTAATAATTCGATAATTTTAATAGGTTTATATATAAACGCGAAAAATAATGGGGCAAAAGTTTAAGTGTTAATACCTGCCTAAAAATCAAGGTGCAAAAACAAAGTGCAAATAATGTTTTTTTCAAGGTGCATTTAATAGAGCTCATATATATGGGCTATGGTATTGTCCGTTTGTAATAAAGCTACGGAACACCAGCATGGTACTTTAGTTCCTAACCTAAAAAATATCACTTTCCATAGAACTGCGTCGCTCGGGCTCATCCTCCGGTGCCAGCTGTTTTTCTACCTCCTCGGCTTGCGATTCATCTAGAGAATCTAGCATCATCTTGACCTTCGCTTCCTGCCCGGTGTCACGTGCCGCTTTCAGAGCCCGCGCCACCTCGGGTAAATCATTCTGCTTCAGCAGCGGAAAATGCACTTGTTGTAGACCGAGAGCAAAAAGATCATCCTCAAGGTAGCAATCGACAAAGCTTTCCAGCTTTGAGACGTAAACATGTGCCTCCGGAAGCAGCATTTTTATGGTCTTGTGATTTTTCCCGCAAGGCTTCTTTGGCGGCCACCCCCTTTTAGACGTTTTGCCCGCCCCAATGCCTTTTGCAATGTATCAGCCGCCGTAAATTTGAGTTCGATTGACCGCTCATAGATGTGCTCATGGAAGTCAAGGATGTTCAGGTCCCGAGCTCTTCCGGTCATGCATAGAGCCTGCATATGCTTCGTGCACTCCCAGAACATATCATTCTTCGCGCACTGATCCATGAGGAATTTTCTGTGATTCGGCGCAAACAGTATATAGGATAGCGGCTTCAGACCATGCTCAATGAACCATAACACATGTTTGGGCACGGCATGATGCATAGCCCACGTGACCGGTTCTCGCCTCAGAGAATCCTCAGCCCTTATATTTGCGCCAAACCTGACCAGGTGCTCCAAACATTGTGCCATAGCTTTCTGATTTGTGGCCGCTAGATGCAATGGTGTGCAGTCATGAAACTGATGACAAATTTCGTTTGCATCTTCGCCCCGCTGAAGGAGCTCCAGGACAATAGCCGGCATTCCGGATACCGCGGCAAGATGCAGATGGGGTATAATTCTTTGACGAAGGCTGGTGGACTTGACATGATGATTCAGAAGCAGGTTTGCCGTAGCATCTCGCCCCCATAGAATAGCCAATCCAAAAGCGTCGACGGAAAAGGGAGAATGATTTTGGTCCTGGGTAACGATATAATCGTCCCTCCTCTCTACACCCTCGTCCGCCTCCCAATTGAAGTAAAGCTCCGGAGAAAGGTTGGTCAAGGCCTGTTGAATGTTGCTCGGCAGACGTCTGGGAAACCTTGACACGACATGAACATCACAGCCCCCCTCAATCAATGCAGCTACTATAACTGCTTTTCCCTGGGAGGCAGCCATGTGAATGGCTGCAAATCCTCGAGAATTGAGCAAGTCAAGGTATCCAGGCCATATATCTGCAAATATTGCGATGTGATTTACAACCCGTCGCTCATGACTAAACGCAGAATACAGTTCAAACTCGTACTCCTGCTAAAGGAGCCAATGAAGACATGTGTCGCGACTGACTAGCCCCGGACGAGGTGGCAATGTCCAGTAGGTTGTTGCGCGAGACTGCGGTATGTCTAAAGATCTCCTATGTTCGTCTTCGACTTCGTATTCTTCGTCTTCGCCTTCGCCTTCGCCTTCTTCGCGTTCAGACTCATCTCCACTTGTATCAACTGCCTTTTCGACGAACCCAAAAGTCCAACCTACGGGATCGACAAACTTCGTAAGCCTCGAGTGGCTGATGAATTGGGTGATGAATCCATCTTGAGTTTGAGTTTGTATGTCTTCAATTACATCATGTAATTTTTTGTCCAAAGCCATAGTCTCGAGTCGTCTGGGAGATGCAGTTTTGTCCGGTTTCGCGGGATTGTAGATTGAAGGGACGCGTCCAGGATCGGCGTGCATTAGAACAGGCTCCCCAAGGCCCTGTAAGGACTGTTCCAGCAAGACGTCCGACTCCATCATCATCAACTCGAAATGCGCAAGATGGCTGCATGTCATCATTAAAGCCAGGATGTCCCGAGGTCTATCCAAATAGTGTTTCACAACATATTTGAAAATCTCGAACCGCTGCTCTGAGAACTCGGGATTATTTTTGCTGTTTGCACGCCCCCTTTTAGGATAATAGTTCTGTATCGCAACCCGTCTCGAATTGTCGTATAGGCTATAGTCGTCAACGTGTAGATACCCATGGGCGGCCATTATGCGATTAAGGGCGGGCAATCCCAGAACGATATTAATAAGGATTATTGGCTTGCTTTTTAAGATGGTAATGTCCTAATAATTGCTGGATCTCGCATGATTCACTGGTTAGAAGGAGAAGTCCCTCAGCAATGACAGGGGAGTAAATGTTATCGTTATAACCAATAAAGAATCTACGCACTTTGTTTCGGCAAATAGGAAAACAAAGATTTCAAACCGTTTCCGGTGATTTTACAAATGCGACGAAAATATCAGCAGCATAAAGTTGACTTGTTTCCATATTAAGAAGAATAATGAAGCACCATTTCATAAAATAATTAAGTACATAGATCTGACAGAATATTAAGAAGAAAATTATAGCTGAATTATGATTGAATAGTTAGACTATCTGTGAAGCAACGTTGTCTTTAAAATGTATCGCTTCCAATTGAATCACGTCGCTCCGACTCAATCTCCGTCGCTGGGACGGAAATGGACCGCGCTGTCTCCGTTTCCGCTTCGGAATTTGAACTACGTCGTTTCGGTTCCGGGTCCGACGCTCCGTGTTCTAACAGGATCTTGACCTTCCCCGTTTGATTCAGTTCGCGTGCCAACTTGAGTGCTTTATCTTTGTCATTAATCGGACACAGCGCGCTTCCTGCACGGCTGAGCATCAAGGCGAAAATGTCGTCTTCTAGGTCGCATCGAATAGCTCGTTGCAACAAGCAGTCGCTATCCCAATATTCGTCGGGCTGACCATCTTTTGGCGGTGGCCATGTTGTTGTATATATGTTTCCCAGCTCGCCATATGCGCAATGGTTTCTGGCATTATTTCCAATGCTCATGATTAACCACTTTAGTGTTTGTTTTCGATCGCAAAGCCTTGGTTTGACTTGACGTCCCCCCAGTCCTCTTGGTTTTCCCATGGCTTTCTTCAGTGCCTTGGAGTATACATTGGAGTATACATACGTCATATCCTCAGAGTCTTTACAGGCGTAATTTTGGGCAGGCGTTATTCCCTGGATAAGAAGGAAATCAGGCTTCCCTGTCATCATGATAGCGTCCATGTACTTAGTACACTCGAGAAACATATCGCTCTCTACACACTCCCAGAAAATAGTCGATGAATAGCCGTTCGAAGTCTGTATTTCAGCTAGGGGACGGATCTTATTCTCAAGGAACCATAGAACGTGCTTTGAGGCACCATGCTCTATGGCCCAAACAACGGGCTCGCGACCGTGATCGTCTTCTGCCCGTAGATCGGCTCCGTGCTCCGACAGTATGCTCAGGCATTCTGCCATCACTCTCCCATTTGTAGCAGCCAGATGGAGCGGGGTACAGTTGTGAAAATGTTCACATCTGCTATTGGCATCTTCTCCGTGGCTTAGAAGAGCCCTTAGAATGGTAGGCATTCCGGACAGGGCAGCTAGATGGAGTGGAGGAACCGTGCGATTGCGAAGTGTGATGGATTTGACGTGATGCTTAAGAAGAATCGCGGCCTGGTCTTCCCGGCCATGCAAGATCGCGAGTCCTAGCGCATCAACCGCAAAAGGAAGTTTCTCATTGAAATATCGATTTGTACATGGTAGTGAGAACCCTTCGTCGACGGTATAGTAGACATCTGGCGCGATCCGATCAAAAGTTTGCCGCAAAGCTGCGTAGGCAGAGCAGGTGTCTTTCAAGGGCTGCTGGGCAGTGCAGCCGGCATCGAGGAGCAACTTCGTTGCCCAGGTACTTCCACGAGTGGCAGCCAAATGAATAGGCGCGTAGCCGCCATCATCGGGTAGATCAAGATATCCGGGCCATATCTTCTTAGCTGCCTCAATAGTCCTCCTCAACCTGTTGAAAGTGCTCTCAAACCCGTACCGCTCCAATCTCCTTACATGCACATGAAGAGAGTTTTGTCGAATAGGTCTCGCAGGGCGCGGGGGGAGCATCCAATAATAGATGACATTGGGCCCGACCTCAACGCGAGGCTCTTCGTCCCCATAACGCGCATCGTCGATGGTACTGCTGGGGCCTCTGAAGCATCTTGCTGTTGCCCAGCGGTTCCAAAACTCTGCTGAGTTATCACGAGTCATGTTTTCAAAGCCGTAGCTCCAACCCACGGGCTCATAGTTGTCATCCGTGTGATTGTTCTGATAAACCATAGGCCAGCGCCAGTTATCTTCAGGGTGCCCGTGCATATCCTCGGCCGGAAGGCCAGATTCCGAGGTTGTATTGTCGTAGACCGTAGGATGGTAACCCCGTCGAGCATGCATCATCACAGGCTCCCCGATTCCCTCCAGCGACTGCTCCAATAATATTTCCGCTTCCAGCAGTTCGTCCGTGAAGGTTTCGGTGAGGGCGATGCAAGTGCTCATGAGTGAGGAGATGTCCTCGGGGTTTTCTAGGTAGTGTTTGACAACATATCCGAGAACGTTGGCGGTGGATTGAGACAACGTCGCTCTATCAGACTATGTGTACAAAAACCTGATGATTAGCTGCAGTTTAAAAGCAGGGTTAAAGATGTGCTACCCACTCTGACACGTGCTTGGGAAGTCTCGCTAAGCGCAATGGTTTTGAGATAATTAATAGCTGCCATGATTTGTGATATCTAGCGAACCTCCGTTATGGTAGAGATGATGTTGCAATTTTACATCCACGCAAACAGGAATGTCAACTTGAATAGTGATATCTTGCCCCATAACTAGTTCGAGAAATGTCCGGTTGCCGGAAGCCTCATCTAGAAACAAAGCTTAAATCGTATTTGCATCATATGTCTCTCAATGTGTGCTCTCATTGGCCCCTGGAACAAAGCCAACTGTAGAGTGTGCTAGGGTAAATAGTTCAAGCCCACATCACCCATGCCGTATGATTCTCGAAAACCAGGAAAAAGGACACGAGAATCTGTAAGATGGCTAAAGCCTTTTTATAGCAATTTAGCGCAAGCAGATTCTTTACTGGCGTTCCGAAACGAGGAGTCACCCGTGCCCACTTTTTTATAGAATCCCACATACATTTTTTAAAAAACCATAATAAAGTCAATTTTTTAATTAATCATCGAATTAAACGATTATAAGGAATTATTAAACTTTAAAAATAGCTTTATATTAAAAAACGCCCTCGAATTACTTATTTTAATTATTATATTAATAATATCTTTTTTATACGACGAATAAAACTAAAAAATAGCTTATAATAGCCCTCGATACCTTTTAAATAGCATAAATAGCACGAATAATCTTTAAACACTTTTATATATTATAAATAATAAAGTAAAAATAATAGCAAAATAAATAATAATAAAAATAATAATAAAAATAATAATAAGGATAATAATAAGGATAATAATAAAAATAATAATAAAAATTATATAAATAGCCTTATTTTTATTATTATTTTTATTATTATCTTTATTATTATTTATCTTATTATTTATTATATTATTTATTTAACTATTTATTTTATTTTTTATTATGCTATTTTTACTATTTAAAGGCTGCTATTTATATTACGAGGTGACGTTTAAAAAGCATAGTTTATCCCGAATAGCTTTATATTTAATTTATATATAAACTAATTTTATTAAAACCATTAAGGCTAAAAAGATAAAAAGCCCCTTAAATAGCAGAAATAGCAAGATAAATAATAAAATAAACAATAAAATGAATAATAAAATAGATAGTAAAATAAATAATAAGATAAATAATAAAATAAATAGCAAAATAAATAATAAGATAAATAATAAAATAAATAGTAAGATAAATAATAAGATAAATAATAAAATAAATAATAAAATAAATAATAAGATAAATAGTAAAATAAATAATAGAAATAATAATAAAGATAATAAAATAAATAGCAAAATAAATAATAAAATAAATACTAAAATAAATAATAAAATAAATAGCAAAATAAATAATAAAATAAATAATAAAATAAATAATAAGATAAATAATAAAATAAATAGCAAAATAAATAATAAAATAAATAATAAGATAAATAATAATAAAGATAATATCTTTATTTATCTTATTTATAATATTATATATAAATAATAATAATTTATATTATTATTTATATTACTATTTATTATATTATTTTTTATGCTATTTATTATATTATTTATCGTATTATTTATTTTATTATTATCCCTATTATTATTTTATTACTATTTTTTTGCTATTTTTATTGCTATTTATTTTATTATTTATTTTATTATTTATTATAATTTTTATCGTGGTTTTTATCGTGGTTTTTATTATAATTTTTATCGTGTTTTTATCGTGGTTTTTATTATGGTTTTTATCGTGGTTTTTATCGTAATTCTTATTATAGTTTTTATTATAATTTTTATTATATATTTAACAATTAAGAATGATAATAATAGTGCTATAGTATTTTTATTAGCTTTATATATTAATAAAAATATTATTATTATTATAGGTATATGTTTATTAATAGGTATAATAGCCAAAAGTTCTTAAATCGATCTTTATATTTGACTTTTTATGGCTATGGAGGGTTTATTAAATAGGGCCTTTTTTAAACTTTATTATATGCGGGAAGATCCTATTTTAATATTTTGGTCTATTGTTTATTTTGTAAGCTTCGGAAAAACCTAAAATAAGGGATAATACGCAAGAAACCAGGTTAGTAACTTGGGTTCTTTAGAGATTACACGTAAAACAATTATATTAAAAGATAAAAATTAGTTTGAATAATAATTAATAAGATTTGCTAAAGGGAACGAAAGATTTAATATAAATTAAAGAGGTTATTTAGTGTTTAAAATAACTTAATTTAGCGTAGATGCATAAATATTATTTTATATTAAAAAAAAATTAGGCTTTAGATCCGTAATAATATAAAACAAATTATATTAAACTTATTAATATAAAGTTAAAAATAAAGATATTTTTTTAAAAATAATTCAAATATTTAATGGTAACTTAATAACTAAAAATAAAAAACTTTAGTTTAAATCTTAATTAGAAGCTTTTAATTTTAAATATCAAACTAATATTACATATATAAAATCAAATAGAAAAGTAAATTTATCTAATGCATAATTATTTAAATTTATAGATGCAAAAGGATATTTCACTAATTTTGCTTATTTAAGTAAAACTAATAAATTTATAGTTATTATAAGATACGTAATATCTCTAAAAGATAATATGGAATTTAATTAACTGCTTATTAATCTAATAGATAATTATTTTATATATATAAAAAGCTATAATAGTTATAATATTATCGTGAATTTAGGTAAACTTCTAAAAATATTAAGTTATTTACATAATTATCCTTTTAAAACTAAAAAACATGTTTTATATTTAAGATGATTAAAAATATATAATCTAATGAAAAATAAAAAACCTTTAACTAAATTAGATATAAAAATCATTAAACATAAAATTAAATAAATAAACCACTAATGTAATTAATAATATAGTCCGAATAACCACGTGAGTTATTAAGTATTTGTGCCGTATTAATATAAACATTAATTTATATATAGCATAAATTAACTAATTTGCCTACTCTAGTTTTTACATTAATATACGCTGCTATTATAATAATTACAAATGTTTATTTATTAATACGTTCATTTTTTTTAATAAAATATAATTTAACTATTTTATTATTATATTTATAATTAAAAGCTATTATTACTGTTTTTAATTTTCTTATAAGGTTATCCACTAATTTTAAATCTATGATTTTATCCCCCCTAAACCCTTAAAAGCGGTGTGACACACATAATTTCTGCCATTTTTGCAAAAACGCTTATAAACGCATTTTCTCCGGATTTTCTTTATATTTTCAAAAAGTCTTTAGCATTCCCACCTTTTAAAAAACACGAATATATAAACCCGTAATACACCCACATTTATAATAATATATAAACATATTATTCTCACACACTATCACATATCTATTATACGAAATTATTATAAAGATTCATTAACTAAATCTTTTATCTCGATACCCTTTTTACCCCTTTTATATTATTAATTAACGATAACTCAACTTTATCTAAAGCTTAAAAAGTTGCTAATATTATAATATAGCCACATAAATTAAATGCTTAGCTATAGTAATAAATGCCTAAAATATATAAATTAATAGATTAAAAAAAAATGCACAACATAAATAAAGGCATGGATAAAGGAATAAATTACCACTAGATATATATATAGCTAAATTCCCTTGCTACTCTAAAATCATTAATTAATTAAGCCTTTATTTATTTATTAAACCACTATTTTTATAAACCCTCACGTATAACATACGTAATTATAACCCAACATTTATTAACTCCACTTTTAATATATTTATAAAAGCCTTAAATAAATTAAATAAAATTAGTGAATATAAATTAATAATTCACTTATTTATTAAAATAAATAAATAAATATATAATATATACCTTTATTATAATATATTTTATTTATAATATATATATAAATTATATTATATATTTTTAAAGCCTAAATCTTTTTATATAAAAGTTATTTTTATTATAATATATTTATATATAATATACGATTTCTAAATATATATTTTAATAAGGGTTTAATTTATATAATAAAATAATTTTATAAGGTATATTTATAAATATAATTTACTTAAATAAAATTAGCTATAAATATATATCTTTAGTTTTTTTTTTATATAAATAAGTTAGTTATTTATATAAAAATATTTATAAAAGAAACAGGGTTATTTTTTTAAAATAAAAACGTTAATTTAATGGGGCTATTTTAAATAAAACATTTATTTATAATATAATATATAAATTTTAAGCCCGAATTATATATTATAATAAAAATATATATTATAATTAAATTAATCTTTATATTAAATAAAATAATACGATTATTAAACGTTATAATAATATTATAAATATAATATAAAACTATTATATATATATTTTAATTATTTATCAAAAAATATAGTTTATCGCGTTTTATAGCTTAAAATAAACTTAAAACACACGTTAATATCGAGCTTTTATTATTACTAAAGCTTATATAAAAGCCTCGCCTTTAATTATTTTTTCTCGCCTTATTAAATTATTATTATTTTAATATAATATAAATTATAAAAAGCAACCATTTATAAATATAATTTATTATTAACGTATAATTAAATAAATAAATTTAAACCTTTATTAAAGCCCGATTTATATTAATTATATATTTCACTTAAAATTTAAAGTATTAAAATTAAAAAAAATAATAAACTTAAAATAGCTTTATAAAAGGTGTTATTTAATATTATAAATAAAAAAATAAAACTTTTTAATTAAAACTTAAAATCATTAAGCATAAAATGTTATTATTAATATATTATTAAACTTAATTAATTAAGTGTTTTAATAGGTATCACCTTGTTAAGCAACTAGTGTAATGTATAAATTCATAGCCATTTAAGAAGGAATTTAAATGGCAAAAACAAAAAAACCCCACCATTGACTTTGATATTTGATCCTGAGATGATCTTCCAATGTGGTTACTCCGGCTTTTAAAGCATATTCTCATTCGCATATTGATCGGAACAAGCATGAGGACCACAATGGCGCGGAAACATAAATATACGACCTAAGTCCGATCAATGACGCCTGCAGCGTTGCTACGAAACAGACATCAAATAAAAAGGAGGTCAAAAGCCTTGAACACACTCTATACCAAACCAAGACAGCAAACGTACAAGCTCAAACTCCCTGAATTCTACTACTTACGTAGTCGTTCGGAGGATATCCGATGCCGCGGGAATAGCCGATACGAAAATCCCGGGAATCCCTGCAATTTTTTTTTCCTGCTTTCTGGCACAGGCCGTCGCATCAATAGGCAAATTGAGCAAGGCGTTGGTAATGATAAGCTGCGCCGGAAAGGAGTGAGAATGCACAAGTCCTGATCTGCAGGATCCTGGATGTTCACGGTTTGGTTGCGGAGGCATGGAATACCAATGTGATGATGCCTCAATCCGTCACGTTCATAACTACCCCCGACACTTTGTGACTCCTCCCTGACACCACAAACTGAATACGCGGCGCGGGCCCCGGGGAGGATAGATAGCTAGTAGAATAGGGAGGGAGCTCTCGCTTAGGAACCCGACTCGCTCCTCGTAAACGTCCTGCGCAGCCAGGATAACCTGGCCTGCCGGGCCTGGACGGCGAACGGCGCGCTGGGGGCGATGCGATCGTAGCCGTGGGGCCCGCCGGGCCAGACGTGCAGCTCGGCCTGGACGCCGGCCTCCCAGAGGTGGGAGGCGAAGGCGACGACCTCGTCGCGGAAGGGCTCGGCCGTGGCGCAGTCGAGGAAGGTCGGCGGCAGCCCGGCCAGGTCGAGGGCCCGGGCCGGGGCCTCGTAGGCCGACACGTCGCTGCCGCCCGCGCGCTCGCCGAGCAGGCACCGCCAGGCGAAGCGGTTCAGCGTCGAGTTGAAGAAGGGCCCCGTGGCGAACTGTTGCGACGACACCACGGCGTTGCGGTCGTCGAGCATGGGGCACTCGAGGAACAGCCCGCACAACCTCGGCCCGCCCTTGTCGCGCGCCATGAGCGCCGTCGCGGCGGCGAGACCCCCGCCGGCCGAAGTCCCGTAGATGATCAGCCGGTCTGGGTCGATCCCGAGTTCCGCAAGGTGGTCGCCCAGCCACAGCAGGGCGGCGTAGCAGTCCTCGGCCGGCTGCGAGCCCGTGTTCTCGGGCGCGCGGCCGTACTCGACGCTGACGGTGATGGCGTCAAACTCGTGCGCCCACACTACGCTAGTGTCGAGGCCGGCGAACCGATTGGCCGCCACCAGGGCGCCCCCATGTAGGTAGAAGATGCCTGGCTGACCGCCAGTCCTGGTCGTGCCCCCACCACTACCATTACCGCCGCCGCCGCTGCCGCTGCCGACGGGCCGGACTACCGAAACCACGAGAGACCCTCGTGGCCCGGGAATAGTGACGTCTTCGACCTGGACGGTCTTGTCCGCCAGCAGAGCTTCGGTAAGGGGCTGGATCCAGAGCGTCCTCTCCTTCCGAATCTTCTCGAGCTCGTAGCGTTCAGGCGTGTTGTGGCCGATGGCCTTGCGTATCAGCTCTATCTCTGGGTCGTATGGGGGTCTTGGCAGACGATCAGTTGGCCCCGCCATGTCGAGAACCTTGCGCATTTCGAAGAAGGGGAAGTTGAAGATACTTTGTTTTTAGGGAGGAAGGGCGATAATCAGGTCAGTGAGGGAAGGTATATAAATAACAGGAACCAGAGAGCTCGGGTGTGCCCAAGGTTGTGGAAAATCGAATATGGCCATGAGGTCCAGAAACAGGGGGGGCCAGGTGGTCGGCATTTATTCTATACCAACCAGTGGGCGACATGCGATATCCTGGTGCATCCCCCAAAGGCTTGGCGAACCACGGAGAAACACGGCTAGCTGCTTTGCTTGATCTCACAAATAAGCGTGCGAACCCGGTGAATGCTTAGGCGCACCCAATGGCATGACGTCTGCGATACCATGGATTGATTGCACAGGGCGGATAGGGGGGCGAAGAAGCAAGGGACTGGGCCGTAGGGAAAGTGTCGGCGTGAATTGTACTATGGATCGATTGGCCACGATTGATCTTCAGGGTCCAAAGCCGTGGTAATACGCAGCAGTAGTAAATGTGACGAGTAAGATTTCATCCGTCTCAGGATCGTGCCCCCCGGCAGCGTCTTGCGAGGTCAGCAGAGACCAGAGAAGCCTGGCTGGCTACTTGCCTACGGTAGGTAGCTACATAAATGCCTACTCAGGTTCGTGCTTCGACGTTCTTACTATGAGAGGTAGACTATCAAGTAGTGACGGTAGAGGTCCCGTGACAAGTTCTACCTGCATGCAGCGAGTTGCATTGCATCTCGGCTCCCATATTTGTTACCGCTGCAAGACGGCCGATGTAAATGATAGATCGATCTTTCGAACCCAAACGAGACTGCTGAACCAAACTCCTGGATGTCGGATATGCAGCAAAGAAGGTACCCCGATAGATAGATATAGCTACGTTAAAGCAAAGTATCATTGTATCGCGGCTCGGATGAGGGACCTTACAGTATCTGAGCTTACAGCTGACCAGGGGTCAAAAAAGCTGACCAGGGGTCAATAAAAGCGGGACGGCCCAATCTTGACCAGGGGTCAAATGAATTTGACCCCTGGTCAGCATTGTGGCTGCTTTAGCCACTATGGCTGCTCTAGCCACTATGGCTGCTCTAGCCATTATGGCTGCCCTGCTCTAGCCATCGACCACTTGACCATTATTCTCTCTTAGAACTATCCCTCATATAAAATATATGCAAAATGAATTCGCTATACGAAATATAATCAATTTAATGGCGGATCATATAAGGATATTAACATCGGGTAGGCATATGTTGAACCTATGTTGAGCGTATGCCATACACTTAACGTACGGTCAACATAGGCTCAACATACGTTTAGCCTATATCAATAACCTTAACCATATTTCGTATGGCGAATGCATTTTGCATATATTTTATATGAGGGATAGTTCTAAGAGAGAATAATGGTCAAGTGGTCGATAGCTAGAGCCACGATGGCTAAAGTAGGGCAGCCGCAATAGCTGGAGCAGGGCGGCCACGATGGCTAGAGTAGGACAGCCACAATGGCTAGAGCAGCCACAATGCTGACCAGGGGTCAAATTTATTTGACCCCTGGTCAGCTTTTTTGACCCCTGGTCAGCTGTAACCTGACAGTATCTCCGATCTAAAAATGCAGGCCGTAGCAAGTGCGGGCTGCAACCTTTTTTTTTCTCATCGATTTTGACGTAAGGTACGAAGTAACTGATTCCCTCAAGGTGGCGAGGCCTAGAATGGTACTTTCGCGAAGCAAACAAATCGAATAAGCCCCGTGCATCCTATCCAGTCGTTCTCAGCTTTTCCTTCAGCCACCTGTCGCAGGCTGAGAAAAATTAATCAAGCCCTAGGTAAACACGAAAATCGTCATGTCGGTTCCACGGACAAGCGAAGTCGTACCCGGTGCCGTGGTGAACATCGTGCTGAAAGCTGATCAACGGACGGGCCGAGAGGTGCGGGGCACCATCCGCGATGTTTTGACGAGGGGCGACCATCACCGAGGCATCAAAGTGAGGCTTACCGACGGGCGCATTGGCCGCGTGCAGAGCATGGCTGCACGATCGACAGCGCCATCTCACCCGCTCCCTGAAACATCATCATCAACAGATGCGGCGACAGCGTCCCAGGATCCGCAGCCAAACTTGGGCAATGACGTGAGACCCAGCAACCGTAGTCAGCGACCACGTTACCGCGACGTCAGGCTGGACGAGCACCTGGACGCTCCGCCTGAACAGATTGACCTCGGAGCCTACATCGTACCTTCTAAGCGGAAGGCCAAAGGCAAGAAGGGCCCTAAGTTGGATCCATCCACTCAAGAAAACGACGAAGAGGCCGCAGAGAGTAGCGACACGCGAGTCGCTGCTGCGGATGTGTCCTCTGCAACTGCGACATGTCCGGTATGCAATGCCTTTGAAGGTGATGAAGCTGCTGTTGCTCATCATGTTGCTGCGCATTTCGAGTGAACAGGCTGTCCAATAACCCGGCTGAAGTAATGGAGTGATCGCGACTTCGCTGTCGCGCCACTTCGATGGGGCGTTCGCCAGCTATGTCCCTACCGTTGGAAAGTCGACCAGTGAAGGGACTTGGCTTCAGACTTGGAAGTATATTTGCAGGTCGACTTTCCATTTGTTGGGTCGCAGCTACCTAGGTAGTCATTGACATGACCCGGAAGGCAAATTGTCCATCAAGGTGTTGAGTTCCATCAAGGTCCTCCGAAGGGGCTTGGTTTAAGTAGCAGAACCTTTGGAACATGGGCTTACTGGACACTCAACCACCGGTACAGTCTCTCCCTGCTGACATCCCGAACAACAAACATACTATAGCAACAATGTCAATAAACGGAGATAGCGACTTGCATATCCACGACGTGCTCATCGTCGGCGCTGGACCCTGTGGTCTCGCGGTGGCTGCGCGATTGTCCGAGCATATGCCAGCTGCCAATTTCACCGACGACGAGCATCAGAGATACCACTGGATGCAAAAGCACCGACATCAGGCCAGTATCAAAAATCGAAAGAATGGGAAAGTAACTCCTTGCAAACCATCTGCCAATACCTTGGCTAGCAAGGATCTTGATCTGCTTGTGCTTGATGGCACTGGCAATCGCTGGATGTCACGATGGGATCGTGTCTTCAAAACGTTCGACATTTCCCATCTACGAAGTCCTATGTTCTTCCATGTCGACCCCGCAGAGCGAGATGGCCTCCTCGCATACGCCCATCGAAACGAGCGAGGCAGCGAGCTTAGAGAAATCCTCGGATGCGTTGGGAAGGAGATCAGTAAGCACCAAAGAAAGAAACGTGAAAGATCTGGACGCCAGTAAGCTTGATCGACTCCTTAATGTTGCTGACGTGGGTGCTGATGAATTGAAGACCACGAACTGAGCCGACTGTCGATGAACGAGATCGAAACGATTACTTCGTCCCTTCGACGCCCCTGTTTTCCTCTCACTGCAATTGTGTCGTGGATCGATACAAACTGTCAAGAGATATCATTTCTCACGAACAGGTGGAAGACATACAATACGGCCACGTTAGAGCCCTCTCAAACTTGGACAAGGTATTCACGGTCAGGACCAACTTGGGAGTCCGTCACGCCAAAATCGTCGTCCTTGCTGTCGGAGGAAACCCACCACAGATACCTGGTTTGAAGCCGCTGGAGCAGATGGAAGGGGCTACACACGCAATGCAACTTCAAGATATGCCATCTCCCAATGCGCGAGCCAAGATCGCATCAAAAATCGCCACCAATGTCGTCGTGGTCGGCGGAGGTCTCACCTCGGCGCAACTGGCCGATCTGGCCATCCGAAGAGGCGTGTCCAAGGTCTGGCTACTCATGCGCTCAGGACTTAAAGTGAAGCATTTCGATATCGGCCTTGAATGGGTAGGCAAGTTCCGCAACTTCGAGCAAGCAAGCTTCTGGTCCCTCGAGTCCGCCGAGGGGCGGTGGGAGAAGTACAGAGATGCGCGGAACGGCGGAAGCATCACGCCGCCGTACAAGAAGCTACTCGAGAAGCACGCCGCCAAGGGCCGACTGACCATGCTCCCGTACACCACCATCACGAGCAAGACATGGGATCCCAAGTCGCAGACTTGGGACATCACGCTGTCCCAGGAGGACCACAAACTGCCACCGATCGACCACATCTACTTCGCCACGGGCACCCCGACCGATTTCCAGGAACTCGCCTTTCTGAAGACCATGTGCGCCGACTACCCGGTCAAGAGCTGCGGCGGCATGCCGTGTATCATGGATAACATGGCGTGGCGCGACGACGTGCCCCTCTTCGTCGGCGGTCGTCTGGCGGGGCTGCAACTGGGTCCCGGGGCGCCCAACT
Source organism: Xylariomycetidae sp. FL2044 (assembly GCA_022376275.1). NCBI lineage: Eukaryota > Fungi > Ascomycota > Sordariomycetes > Xylariomycetidae sp. FL2044. Next base: position 643,233 of record JAJNOH010000003.1, on the reverse strand, counting down.
TGATCGGGGCCAGGATCGGGGCGGAGAGGATCGCTTGGTCGATTCAGGATATCCTGGGGGCGCAGGATGATGGGAAATGTTGTGATGGCAGTCAAGGAGGTAGCTTTGATTACCTGACGGGTAGAGGGAGTCGGTACGATGCCCTGGCTGATACCGGGGCTGAGTCGTGATGTACTGAGTAGGGAGACACCATTTGGAGAGCTCTGTACAGGTACCCGTCGTTGGCCTTCCCAGCTGGAATCCTGGTTGTTGTTGTTTTCCAATATTTCATGTGTAAAGCGAAGTGTATGTAGCTTAAATGGAAGCATTCAATGTTCTATTGGGATTTGGTGTTCTATTTTATGCCACGAGGGAGATGAAACGTAATGCACCACCTGTCGTCAGTGACCATACCTAGCCCCTTCATTGTTTTTTCGCCGGACCGTGGACCTTCTTCTCATGTGACCGATTCGAACTCAGAAGCAATGAGTAACGAAACTGAGGTTTGCTCTTCACCAACAGCTTTTTCGCGGGCTATTCGAAATCCTTAACATCTCTATCCGTCCATCCCCCTTCCCCCTCTCCTCTCCATCTTTCCACCTCACCCCATCACCCATCACCCCATCAAACTCCCCATCAAATCCCCCATCAACCATCAACCAACCCTTTCTCAAAAACCCGATAATCCGTCTCCCCCGCCAGCTCCCCCTTGAGCTCCGGGTAATCCAGCCCGAAGTCGCGCACTCCCGTAACCTTGTACCCCAACCTCTCGTACCACGCCTGCAGCCGCATCTTGAACGCGTGCTCGTAACCCCTCGGCACCAGCAGCGTCAGCCGCATGGTCTCCAACCCCAACTTCTCGCGGCAGTACGCCTCGGCGAACTTGAGGAGCTCCCGGCCGTGGCCGCCCGAGCGGTAGGTTGGGTCGACGGCGAGCATGCCGGCTTCGCCGTGGGTTGGGGAGAGGCGTTTTATGTGCACGCAGCCTATGATGATTTTGGTGTTGTGAGGGTTGGGATTAGAGTTAGAAGGAGGGGAAGAAGGGGAAGGAGGGGAGGGGGAGGGGGAGCAAGAAGGGGAAGGGATAATGCTGGCGATAGCTAGTTCGCCGGCTCGGATTAGACTGGATATGGTGCTGGGATCCGTGCGCTGGTATTTGGCGTGGAAGATGTTCATCTCCGTCTCGAGGTACACGGCGTTGATGAGGTCGGTCACGGTCCGCACGAGTGCCGCGTCGTCGGCGGCGGCGGCCGAGGGCGAGGGGATGGCGATATTGAGTTTGGGGCCGGCAGGGCTGGGGTCTGACGGGGTGGGTAGTGGTGGTGGTGGTGGTTTGGCTGATGGGGAGGAGGGGGTTGGGGTTAGGGTGGAACTGGGGACGGTGGTTGAGGTTATTATGGTGTTGAGGGGGTTTGGTTGTTGTTCGGCCATGGTTGAGGGTGGTGGGTGGTGGTGGTGGTAGTATGACTAGCTGACTAGCGGTTCGTGTTTTCTAAAGTCCTTAAAAGGCGTATGCAGATGTGAGAGTACCGGCTGGGACTTCTCTTATTTTCTCCGACTTCCAACGAGAACTCAAGAGCCCTTCGCAATTAGTGTGATGATTGTTTTATTCCAAGAAAGAAAGGAATCACCTGGTAAACGACACAGGGGACTGCCGGCGTACTTGAATCCTGCGCCGTATCCATGGAGGATGACTCACGTCAAGTTCATTTGTCTTCTCAGCCAATGAATTGAAAATCTGCACACGGTCCAGGAGGATTTTGCCAATTGAAAACTCATGGATAGCGGTTCCTAAACCCTGGCATCGAGACCGAGGTACCATGTAGGTTAGCTCGGTAGACGCGCAACCACCCTCGGCGTCAACGCCTCAGCTCCGTCGGATCCGCTGATGTTCCTCCTTTCTGAGCGAGGCCTTCAACGCGCTTACATGCTTATTAATCCATTGCGCTGCAGCTCCTTCACTGCACCCTTGCTTCAATAATGCGGCTATCGTAAGTATGTATTACTGATGTGATATTAATATAATGAACCATCCACCCGGTTTACCTTCACACCCGTTCGTAACCCCCCGTACAACCTTTTTAGAGAGCAGCCACGGCGCCCACGAACGCGGCCGCCATCACACCCGCCGCCGCCACGAAGCCCGTCTCCCTCGGAGCCGCATTGGTGTTGGCCACGATCGAGCCGTTCGCGTCGGTCGAAGTAGCCATGGAGCCGCCGCCCATGGTCATGGTCATCGAGTGACCCCCGGTCATCGTCATCATACCACTCTCTCCCTCTTCCGACGACGACGATGAACCCCCCTTCGTCTTCATCGACCCGCTCTCGCTCTCCGCGGTCGCCGCCACTGATGATGCCTCCATCCCCGTCATCGTAGCGCTAGCACCACCAGCACCCCCGGTACTCATGGCCCCGCCAGCGCCTCCCATCATGGTGCTGCACACGGGCACGCCCGTCGCGTAGTCCATGAGCTGGGTACACTCGGCCAGCGCGCTCTGCAGCTCGGCGCTATGCGACGTGTACCAGCTCAGGACCTCGGAGCTGTACGACGTGTACTGGGCGGCGGCGTCGCCGGTCAGGGACGGGGTGGCGCAGGGGTCGGTCGGCAGGCCGGCCGTCAGGATGGCGGGCGGAGGCGTGGGCACTAAGTAGTCACACGATAACAGCAGACACTCTTAAGTCAGCGTCGTTTTACTCTTTATAGGTGATGTTTGGTGTGAGTTGGAAGAAGCATGTTGTCTCTGGGGTAAGTCCGGGTGGGGAGTGAAGAATGGAAGGAGTGAAAGACTTCCTGAAATCATCGCCAATAGGAAGGAAGGAAGGAAGATAGGAAGCTTGTGCTTAGGATCATGACAAGGATGACGTGATAGTGGCTCTCTGGGAATGACTCACGGCTTGAGTACAGCGGCAGTATCTGGCTGAGCGCGCTCTGGCACCCCGTGTTCACCTCGGGACCGTCCTGCCGGATCTCGTGGATGAAGTCGCGCTGCGCGATGCGCGGAATCTGGTGAGCCGAGGCGACGGCCGCGAGGAGGAGGGGGGTGGTGAGCATGATGGTATGAATGGAGGAGGTAATCTTGGAACTGCGCGGTCTGTGTGTGGCAGGTAGGTGGGAGGATGGATGGTCTGATGAGGGGATCCGATCGGATCCGATTCGAGGCCCGTTTGGATTGAGATAGAGACGACCTGGCCTGGGTATTTAGGTAGAAGTATGAGGCCCGTGAGTTTGATAATGGCAGGCAGGAATCACGGGTTCAAGTAGTAGAGTTGCAGCGAAGCGGTGGGCAAGTGCGCTTTTTCATAGATCGGAGACGAGACAGCATCACATTCCAAGTCGTCAGGACGGTAACCCATTATCTGTCGCAAATCCAGCATGTTGATGCTTACTTTCAGACACAATTTACATAGCAGCAGCATAAATCACACCGGCATGGAAAAAGGACGGGAGAAAACACACTGTCCTAGGAATCCGACAGTGTGGTTAGTCGGCCGGGGTGGAATGTGCATCGGATGGCGCAATGAGTATCCTAACTTCGCCCCGTGCCGAATGGCCAGGGAGCTGGAATGTAAGCAAAGTAACGGTGACCATGATGCATTTTCTACTCGGTGGGTTCATTGTTTATGCCATGTTCAAATCGATCATGTCTGACAATCGGCAATGGAATCCGCAAATTCAACCATTCACCAAGCATCATCAACACAGGGGAGTTCCATAATGATATTCTTTTGTGTAGGGAGTGTTGAATAGGCCGTCTCCTCGTAACCCATTACTACATACTGCAACCATCCCATGCTGTTATTTCGCCCACTAGACATCATAAAACCAACGATGAGAGATTATCGTAATGTGAAGACCTTCCAATCCATCCATCGCCCTCTTTTCCTTTTTTTTACCACCTATCCCCCATCCCCATCTCTCCCATCAAGACATATCAAAGAAACTCCCCTGCTCCTTCAGCATCCCCAGATCTACCATCCCCATGACCTTCCCGTCCATCCTCCTCACACTCTCATCCCAGAACCAGAATACGACACCCACCGCGCCCGCAACGACGATCTGCGCAGCGCCCAGCCCGAGCGCCGCCGCCCGGAGGCCCTCGAACGCCCACGCGGCATTCGGGAGGCCCAGGATCAGCGCGCCCGCGACGAGGTTGCGCAGACACGCGACGCCGGCGTGCATGTCCACGGCGCGGCGGCCGGCGACCAGCGAGTTGGGCGAGGTAAAAGCGGCCGACCGCTGCACGGCGGCCGGGATCGAGGCGTCGAGGGCGAGCGACCCGGCGGCCACGAGGCCGAGGAGGAAGGAGATGAGCGGCAGGCTGATGCGCTGACCCATGAAGGCTATGTCCCAGCGTGAGCCTGTGACGACTTCGCTGGCGGATGATGATGATGATGACGAGGGGGTGATATCCATACCTCCTTCCATATACATGCCATACCCGAAGGTCCCGACGACGGCGACCAGGGTCCCAGCCGCCATGGTCGCCATGCGCAGAACGGGCGTGAACCGGCTCTGAGCAAAAGGTAAGGCCAGACCGGCGGCGACGGCGGTGGCGAATAGGAAGGGCCCCGTCATCAGGGCGCCGAGCTTCGTCGCCGACAGCATGAACGGCATGGGCGCGAAGTACAGCGACAGCGTGCTGGCGAAGCTCCATAGCGCCGCGTAGGGGAGCGCCGTCAGCGCGACGAGCAGCAGCGACGTCGGGGCCGCGGCGGCCCGGACGACCTGCGCGAGCAGCCGGGTGTCGACGGCGACGGGGGCCCGGTAGGAGTACGGCCTGGCCGCCTTGCGCAGATAGGCGCGCGCGGCGTCGCGGCGGCGCGTCGTCGAGGGGCTGGGCCAGAAGGACTGCGAGCGCTCGAGGGCGCCCGGGCTCGTGGTCGTTCCGTCGGCGTCGGCGTAAGGGGAGCGGTGGTAGGTGGTTTCGGGGGCGGCGCCGAGGATCAGGGCCAGGAGGGAGAGGCCGAGGAGCGCGGTCATGACCTCGAATTGCGTGCTGAAGCCCATGGACCCGCTCGAGGCGACGCCGCCGAGGAGGGGGGACCCCCATGTTGCTGCTGCGGATACGCTGTGGTAGATCGTGATCTTGAGTTGGCGTTCGTGCTCCTAGAGAGAAAAAAAAAACAGATTAATATCTCACGGTCGCGATTGTAGATTTTTCTTTTTCTCCGATGAAATGTGATGAGCTTACGAAGTAGGTATCGTGGATAGAACCCAAGACCAGGCTATCGAACGCGCCCCAGCCCAGACCCTGGAATATCCGCGCGGCCATGTGCGGCGCGAGGTCGGCGCCGATGAAGATGTTCCAGAGTACACCGATGAACATCAGCACCGCCGAGACCAGGTAGACCGGTCGCTTGCCCCAGATCTTGGCCACCGTCGTGCTTATGAGTCCCGTCAGCGCCGAGACCATCAACGGTGCTGCCGTGAGCCCGACGGCAGCGGTGTAGGACACGCCCTCCTCGACGGCGACCGGGCTGTTGACGCTTATGAACGCGGTCTTCATGGCGCCCACGAGGCCGACCATGGAAAGTAATGAGACAAAGTTCAGATGTTTCCTCCACGCGGGCCAGTTCTAATAGTTCGGTCAGCGCCAGCTTCATTACGACTCTCTGATTCTTCAGTCTGGGAGAGCCACTTACGAGAGGATCCTCGGGGTCATCGCTCGGCTGCGGCGACAGCTCCACACGACCGCCCCTTGCCATTCCATACTTGACCGCGGGCTTGGACCCCATACTCGAGAAGGACAGCCTCTTCGTCGACGCAGTGAAGGGTCTGGGCGTCGCATCGGCGTCCTTTGAGATCGGTATCGGCGGGATGGACACCTTCACCAGGGCGGCCACGCCATCGTACACCGACGGCTTCGGTGGTGCCACAGTCTTCTGGGGGATCTGGAGGCCCGGCGATGAGATCGACATACTGGTCGGGGAGGGCATGGCCGAGTTGGCGCTCAGGTTCGGCATCATCGCCTGGGAAGCCGGACTCAGGGGCGAAGGGGGTAGTGAGGGTAGCGACTTCACGTAGTCCGGGTTGAACTTCGACGTGAGTGGCCCCGGTGGGCTCTTCTGTGCCGTGGGCGATCCTACACCTGGTGACGGCACGTCGATGGGGTCGAGTTCGCTCATTTTGACTCTTTTCTTTTCTCTTCTTTCCTCACGGTGGAAGTATTGATCCCACTTCCGTCACTCTCTGTAAGAACTGTTTCCGTATTGAAAAGATTCCCCGACTCTCTTATTCCGTCAACGACGATAATACGCGCAAATAATTACGTATACGATTATCCCAAGGGCCAGCCTGTTCCTGGGGGTGTAATAGGAATAGTGTTAAGACCGACGTATAGCGAACATAAGGAAGTAAAAAGAAGACGGCAGCCGGGCCGGGTAGTAATGAAAAGAAGACAAGAGTGAGGATCAACCTCGAGCGAGAAACGAAAATGCAAGTCTGGGAATCATGTGTGGGCGCACATGTGATATAACTATGGAAGCCAGAGGCGAGCTGAGCCAACGGCAGATACCAGGACGACCAAACACGAATCAGAGTCGAGGTCCGGAACGAGAGAGAAAGAAACAGAAACTCGTTTATTGGGTTATTCGGCTGCCAGGAGGATGCAAACCATCGTCGTGCGTCTCCGTCTTGGTGGTGGTGGTGGTGGTGGTGACGACGGGAAGGATGACACCAGACGCCACACGCGCAAGAGATATTACTTTGTCTCGACGAAGACTACTCGGTACGGTATCGTGTGGATGGAACGAGTAAGCCAGGTCACGTTGGGTGCGTGGTAGGGGGAGTGAAGGAATGAAGATTAAGTTAGACACGCCGCTGAGGCATGTAAGAAAGTGTATGGAAGAGGAGAGAGAGAGGGTGGGCATGTGTGATTGTGACCTATTTTTTGCGCAATGTCGTATCTATCTGCATGGTGTCTTGCTGCATGGCAGATCGGTGAGAGACAAGAGGTATGTGCTGCATACGCCCGCCCACTCGTATGTACGCACGCACTCGACATCGCCAACATATCCGTCTCATGCCAGTAAGGCATTTGCTAAAAACCTGGCATGCTGGCAGCATCAACCCACGCTATCATCGTGCTGAAGCCAGGGACGAACAAGCTTATGCCCTGGCAGCATCCCAACGTACATACCACCATACCTATCTATGGTAATAATAGCCTGGGGTAACCTGGTTCAAGCCCTGGATGGGACGGATCGAAGTAGCATATCGTCTCTGATCTTTTTTTTTCCGCATCATCGAGCTTGACCCTGGACCCTGCAGGGCAGAGCTCCCAGGAGGCTGAAACTTGACTTGACGCGGGGGCTGCCTCGTGGATGTGGATCGGCCGCAAAGAGAAACGGGCGAAGATATGCATTACAGTCAGAAGAAACCGCCCCCTGGAAACACCACACCTATGTACCTAATGTTGCCGTTCGGCGGTGATACCTTTCTGCCAGCCTATCGGCCTGCTGTCTGGTCTCTTGCTTTCCGGGTATTGGTGAAAGAAACATGAGCAGAGCAGATGTCCCACGGGAAGATGATTTTTCTTCGAACCCGGAAAATAATTGATTTATTTCCAGCGTTTCTCTCGATTTTCATGATACAAAAGTCGATCATAAAACCCGATCGGGCTTTGACGATTCGAGTTCACGCAAAAGGGTCAACCTAGTTCGCAAGCCGGAAGAGACCATGGCCGGGGTCTTGTCGATATGCATCTGCCTCTGCCTCAAAGCTCGTGGTGGGGAGAGAGAGTGCTGAGATCAAGACGAGATCGTTCAGTTTATGCAACAAGAGCTCTTCCGATCGGGAACGATGCAGTCAGCGCACATACATTGCCCGCCCATGCACAATTCAGGAGTATTGGCTTGGCCTCACTCTCGCTCGCTGCCTGTCATCCGAAGAAATAGAGTCAAAATAGATGAATTTGATCTCGTCATCACAGCGTCGTCAAGCTCTTCCACAAAATTTTAGTGACGGGCAGTGACCGTTGAAGCGAGAGCGCACAGACAGAGCGCCGCTACTCGGCATTGTTTGAAACGTCCCATCTTTAAGGGATGTTTTGCGCTTACTTACAGCCAGCCCCCAGCCGGCGCCCAACTACCGACGGAACTCGGATGCTACCGTCAACGACATTTGAAGAACAGCAGTTTCCATCTCAGCAGGCCAGCAGCATGTTGGTTTTTTTTTTTTTTTCTTTTTTTTTTTCTTTTTTTACTTCACTTTAAGCAGGTGGTAATCATCATCCCTCGCAGCACATATGCAATGATACTAAGGTTCTTCACCAGACCCCAATCTTTATAAATAAACACACCCAGCGCCTTTCTCATCACCTCGTAGTTATTATGATTATATCTATCCCCATCAGCAGCCTAGGTACCTGCCCTGTACTGCGAAGGGGTCGGCCATCGCCAACGCTGATATCCATTAATTGCCCCCACCAGGAAAGCCATCACTTCCAATGCGATTGGGCCCGCACAGGTTTCGCACAATGCATTCCTTATCCCCTATTTAGGGTATGCATCCCGAAAAGAAAGAAGAGGAAAGTGATAGATAGAATGCAAGTATGTCAATACCCCATCACACATACGAAAACGCGGGTACCTTTGAGGGTTCCCTGGACTCTGAATAAGATCTTTGGAGGGGTTGGGGTTGTGATAGGGGACCGGAACCAGATATTCAAAAGGCCGAGCACGTCGAGAGTACCTACCTAGGTACCTAGGTAGGTATGAATGCGAACGGACGCCCGGGCGCTTATCCCATCAAGTGTTCTCGGTGAGGGCCTGAGCGTGCATGATGCCGCTGCAGAGAGCCCGTGACTGTGACTTGAGTGGATTGAGCGATTGACACTGACAGGAGCATGTTCCTCTATCTCAAGTATGCTGTGCAGTTTGGTATAAATAGGTAGACATCCTCCTGCTTCAATTCTATCAGGTCCTTGCCCCATACATATCTAACCGGTCTAGTCGAGCCGTCGTAATGTGCCAATGGTGGTAGAAATGCACCCATATCCGACACTTGACACCTGCATAAGCCTCTATCACAGAGCATTCATGTCGTGCTGGGTGAGGTTGTTGGGGTCGCGCGTCCAAGCCCCTTTCCTTTTGATCGCTTCGATATGGCCGCCGTCGTCTCATACGGGCCACTTTTTGCCAATGTAGGTCGGGAAAGAAATCGCATTGTATGACGGCGATAGTGAATCGATGATTCACCGCACCGTTTGCGGAGTCATGAATCTCGGGTGATGGTACAATGGGGAACTAGGCATGTATCCGTAGAAAGACATCGCACCCATATTCCACAACGCTGGATGCAGAAACAAAACATCTCCTAGAAGTGTACAAGCAAGTGAGTCAGCATCATCGTATGCCCCAGTGTGTGATACATGCCCCTTCAGGGCTTCCAGCCAGCCCGCACAGCCCATCATGTGGTTGGGGTCCGCAGCCCAATCTGCAAGTCTGCAACTGTATGATCTCCGATGCTAGCACAGTCATTCGATTCACTGGAACCAATTGATGCTGATACTTGGGAGTATCTCAGCTTTTCTGCACTGCACTCTTGGGGGCGAGGACTTTGCACGATATGAAGCCCGCAGTTGAACGTGTCTCAGGTCCTGCCATCGTGGGGGTCATGAAGTGGATCCAGTGCCAGCTCATATGGCGGCAATAACGATTGCTTTACCTGTATGTTGAACCTGGTGTGCCTCGGATACCTCTAAACCCATATAAAGCACATTTGTTCGAACGATCAGCTCTACAAATCGGTCAGCATATGTTCGACGGGTAAAGCCACTGCCTGAAGATCTCAACGTGTGCTGACCTTGATACTCTAACTTGTAAGACACTGGCGGGTCGTCATTCGGGCCAACGAGGATGGGCGCACGAAATCGCTGATCCTCGATGACACGGAACTTCAACCCTACGTCCTTTGACAAGTCAGTCCATAGAATGGACGACTCATCCGAGCTCAAACTCTCTCGCTGCTGCTCCCTAGCTGCTCTGTCCAGCCAGTCGCGCCATATCCGGATAACGCCATCGCCGACGGGGGCTATGCTGAGAAACAAGCCCCGTCGTGGGCCGTTCTTGACGAGGTTGACGAGAGTACAGAGCTGAGAGAACTGCTCTCCGGATCCAAGATGGACGTCGTGAGACGGAATCTCGTCCAGTGGCTCTTCGATCTCTTGGATCACGCCTGCTGTCGGCCATCGTGCCCGGGGTCGTCTGTTCTCCTCACCCAAATACGGTCTGAAGCGTGTGTAGAGGCTCTTCAGAGTCGATATATCTGCCTCCTTCGAGGCTTCGGAGAGCCCATCTGTACCAAGATACTCGCAGTATAGCGACGGTGTTGAGATCTTGTTACTCGGATGATAGCATTCTAGCAACAACTCCTGTCTGCTCTTCTCCAGACGGGTGGCCTCGACGAGACGAGCATAGTGAAGCCTTCCGACAACGGCACGCCAGCGACGACACACAGCAGCAAGAGGGAGCAGCGAGAGAGTTGAGAAAGAACTTAGAGACTGTATGAGCAACTTGATTTGGTACTGTCAGTAGACCTCTCAGTCGCATCTAACCCGAAGGGATGCTCACCTCGTTCGGAAGTGAATCTATCGGTATGTAATGATGCGCCATGCCGTGCAACATGGAACTAAGATCCGGAAAGAATAATAAGGAAAACCGAGATATAAAACACGATGCCAGGCAAGCAAAGTAGGATGCCCGCTGGAGACTCAATGTGAATTATTTATATTTGCAGAGAGTCGGTGTCAATGTCGGTGTCAATGTCGGTGTCAGTGTCGATGCTGCCGTAAGCTTACATATGTGATGTGGTCTGACTGGCGGGACGGCTAACATCATCACAACCGTAAGTTAGTATATTGGCTCCTAGCACAGTGGCTGTGTAGCACCACGGAAAATGTGAGCCGGATGATCCGATTGTGATGGTCAGATATAGATGCAAACTGACGATAATGCCATGTTCGATCACGTCAATAGAAGCTGGGTTGATGATGTGAAGTGACGCTCTCGCCACCCGGAAGCGGAGCTTGTTCTAGGTAACGTCCACGGGTCCACAGGTCCATTCGATGATGGGCCCATGGAAAATACAGTTATCTGACTCCGTAAACTTCTCCATCAGACACTGTGCTTATCTGCGTACCAATCTACACCACAGCCCGACAGCTGGCATCTGTTTCAATACAGCTGGAGTTCATCGCAGTGCATCTAAGGAGTACCTAGGTAGGTATTTGACAGATCTCGAACACCCGAGATGCAAACCAGTCAACATCACCACCTGCTAATATCACCGTCCGTCATGTAATCCGATCCATTCTATGCTGACAACAAGGTCCTTAAGCTTGTGCTAGACAGCTAAGCTTCCCTTTTTTTCAGTACCAAGGTGCCACATATGTCGTCTACCAAGTCATAAGGCACAACTGGCCTCGTATGATAGGCGACACTGTGTATGGATCTGACAACGCCGAATCGAATCCATCTTCATGGCAACCGAGTCCTCTTTCTATCGCATCCCAATTCTCCGCTCAGACGGGACTGTCGTCCGATTTCGTAAGGGGTAGGATGTCCACCATGTTCGGCGCCTCGTTTACTTCCTGCACTTCCTGGTTGATCTCCGTCTCGACCATAATGCCGTTCAGAGGCCTTACTTGCGTCAAGCCATTCGCATCCTTGCCGCCCAGAATCCGCGTGTCTATCTCGCTGAGCTCGACACTAGGCCCGTCCCTCGTATGAGCATTTCTGCTGGAGACAGACAGCCGTCCCGGCGCCTGGCTATTCGTTGCCGTCCCTCCGCCCCCCGTTGCGCTCGACGGTGGGGTTGTGAACTCCGGGATCGTCTGCTGCATCGAGCTACGGGGACAGCCCATATCGAGGGCGCCCGAACTAGCTACAGGAGGCCAATCCTGGTCCCTGTACTCTTGGAACTGCGGTCGCAGCAAGGTATAGATCGTAGGCAGGGTAGCGACAATGCTCGCCACCACGATCTCTATACCTCCCCACAGCCCCCGATCGATTCGAGGTTTAGGGAGATGCAAGCTTGCGCATAGTCTCAGGATATTGATTGCGATCAAGAAGAGACCCATTCCAAAGATGAAAGTCAGTCGCAGTCTTTTCCAGATCGCCACCTTGTTTATGTAAATGATTGGGATGGAGATAACCAGCAACACGGTGTCGGTGATGGCATTGCAAATTTCTATGATATATGTCAGCTCGGGCACTCGTGGATTTCTCTGTCATATGGCATCAGAGCATGAAGCTGGGGCATATTGGTACGAACCGTACGTTATCATCCACAACTCGTTATCCGCGCTGTTTCCAGGCTCAGCTCACATCAAGCCCTGCGAGGCTTCGCCAGTTTTAACTCACCACTGTTCAGCATACTTGTGTATCTCCCAGTAAAATCTCAGGGGCCGGCACTCGACGAATATAGACGTGAAGGAGGCGATGAATGTTACTGCCAGCAAGCCGTAAAGGCTCCAACGTATCGAACGCTTTTCGTGAATATTGGGAAGAAGTTGGAATTCCAAGTCGAGGACCGCCACCTTCAGCGCCCAGAAACTGCCATATATACATCAGCTCAGAGATCGGCAAGACCTTCACTCGCGTCTCACTATCCTACCTGAAAACGAAGGCAAGGCGGATCACCAGAGCCAGCTTCCCGGTGATAGCAAGCCACTCTTTTTGTTCAGGGGTGGGATCTTGCTCATCATCTGAAACCGCGTCTGCATATTGCATCAGCGACTAGGGGCATCATGTCACGTTTGGGATTGGTTAACTCACCAAGCGGTGTGCCGTACATGGTGGTGAAGTGTTCAGCGCCCATCAGAGCACCTATCCACAACATGGCCAAGAGGACACAGCCGTCCCCTCGCGTCAAGCATCTCCACTTCCAGACCCGTAGGGATAGCCTGACGATACACAGAATAATTGAGATTGCGAGACACAACCACACTGCGATCTCTACCGTCGAATCCAATGCCTTCTCGTCCCTTGCCATGATCGAATAATTGCTCGCTCTATCCTATCCGAGGCTCATATCAAGATCCAGGCCACGAGTTACGCCGGAGCCATGTCCGTTTTTCGTGCTGTCGAGTCTTCGAGTTCGTGCGGTTTGGGATGGCGGAAGGAGCTGTAATTGTTCGAAGAGGAACCCATAACGGAATTATCGGTGGGAATACCGAATACATATCATCAGCCGACCCCTCACGGAACGTGCGCACGCACGTTCTTGGAATATGCGCAAAGCAACAGCAACAGGCTTAGAGTTTGGCACTAAGTGAGTATTTTGATATTGAAGAGAGCTGACCATCGAGGTTTGTGGTGTCAGCTTAGAAGGCCCATCCCCGAATTCAACAGCATCGTCTCACCAACACCGACCCCCCTTTCACGGCCATCAAGGTTTCACACTACTTAACTGATCCGTAGACTGGGCACTACCGCATCTGACAGCGGCTAGGCCATCAACGTCTGAACAATTCAGTCAGGGGATGCTTTATCAGGGCGCCCTGACATGAACAGGCATTGACTGTCGTACTAACAAACAAGGACGGGACCGCCGAACTAACTCAGTGTCCAGACCGGAATCCATTCCACCTATCACTCGCATTCGCTGCGTCGAGATCTCAAGGGGCTGGCGCAGCATTGGTGTGCTTTTTTCTCATGAGCTCCTATTCCGAGGATATCCCGGTCGTGTCACGCAGCAGCATCGCCCTCCTGTTTCATTGGATCCAGCAGGTGACTTGAGTACTAGTACTTGATATAATTTTCGAGTTGCACTGCCCAATGGGCATACTAGACTCCTAGGCGAAGTGTATAAGGAATAGTCCTCTATTGGGCTCCTTCAAGGCAAAGTATCGTAGGTGGCATCTCGCGAAGTTACGTACTAGAAGTACCGTGGGGGGAAGGGAGGGTGGATTGGGGGTCGTGTGGGTTCACATCACTTCCACATCAAAGAAATCCCCTTGAAAGTCATTCGCGAAAACGAAGACGAGTCGAAATAACGAAATGATACCTACTATATGTTAGGTTGTCAAGGGCACTTCTGATAAGTAGGGTATAGTAGTACTTGCCATGTGCGTAAAGTGATTTTTTAGCAACTCCTGAAAAGCTTGTTGGGCCGTTTGGGTTTTAATGAGGATGAAGATGATGATGATGATAGTGGTACTTGATATGTCCGTCACACCGATGCGCCGTCACTCCCTCAGGAAAGTTTAATACTGGAAGACCTCGAATGCCTCCCGTATTTGAGAGCTCTCACTGATTATCACGTGCGGTTCAGTGAGCAAGATCCTTGCCCAAGACACTTCATGAGGTATCTCAGCGGCCTTGATAGGTCCCTCCTACGAGCTAGTGGATACGGAACAAGTTTGGTCCCTTTAGTATGTAGTTTGGTTATGTTTTGACCGGCCTCGATGCTAAACGCTGTACAGTGTTCCTTGAAGCATTCCAAAAGTAAAATATTGCAGAAGTAGTAGTGGGCGGCATGGTGTTTACATGACTAGGTTCCCTGGTAGAGGGTCCCTCTTTTTTCTTCTCGCATCGGACCACAGCAGTCGAATTTAAACCCATCTCAGTCCTCGTTCTCGAACCTCATGTTTCCCGTCATGGGTGCGGTATGCCCGTTGCTTCGTACAGGTCTGTTACCTCAAGTTCACCACATCAGTCCTTTTTGAGATTATGATGTCACGTCCGTCCCGGGCTGTTAAGGGGCTTATTCCTACGACGAGACTACCTAGGTAATCACGGTAATGTGCCCCAACGCTCTGGGGCTCAACCACGAGACTCCTATCTGCTCAGAGAATGTGAAAAAATGAAAAATCAACGGGTATTGCCACAGAATCCCGCCTTTTTTCGGTTCGATATGACTGACACACACGGTATAGCACGTGACTCATCATGAGAAAGGTCAAACCCCGTCGATTGCAGCGTCAGCACATGCGCATGGAGCGCTCTCACCAACTAGGTACCTAAGTAAGTAGAGCTCGCTGGCTTGTCGCGAGCGTGCTATGAAGATAATGGGCAGGCTGCACATCTGATCGGACGGCATGTCAGCTAGGTATAACAAGAGTCGGTGTCCATCATCCAACGGTGAGCGGTCCGGTCCTCGAGATGGTGCGAGATGGGACGGTCGGCTAAGGTAACCAAGCGCCTGGGGATATTATTAGACACGGGTAACATGTCAATGACATTCGCGCGACCGTACGAAGTATCTCGCTAGGCTATAATACATGCGTTTTGGGTGACGACCACTCGATATTGGATATGTCGACTTCTTGATGGTTTATTCCTTACCGCGAGGCTTCCTTTAAGTAGAGGAACGGACTGCATTATAATATACATAAGAAGTTAATGACCGCTTGAAAGGTTATGGGCTGTCAGCCTGTTGCTACATCTAAGACCTGGAGATCATTGTTGGGTTAAGCTTCGTCCCGAGGCGCAAATGGGGAGGGCTTTCATAAGAGGGGTCCCGTTACCTAAGCAGGCACAGAACCCGGCAAAACGATTATTCCGATAATGGCATAAAAAAGAGCTACCTAGGTACCGGAGCAGACCTGTCACCAGACGGATGCACAAAAACCGATGACGAAACCGGACCGCGGAAATGCATTCTCAACCTTGAAAAGTGACACGACGAACGCTTTTCTTTTTCTCTCCTTGTTTGTTCACCCGCCTTCTGCGGCGTCGAAGTTTACCAACCACTCGTGTGCTGCCGATCTACTTTATACTGCTCTCACCGCCATGAAACCGGCTCAACATGATGAGAGAATTATGGAGTCGCCCCTATTGCTTTCAGCTGTCCTCCCTCCTGATCGGCGCACAAGGTTTGTAGGAAGCCATCTGGCCATGTGTGTGTATATGTGTGTGTGTGCGTGTGTGCTGGCATTCTGGTCATTCGACCGTTTGTATGACTCCATTCCAGCATGCACCGCTCATTCTCATTCTTCCACTTTCTTCTCCTTGATTGTTGATGTTGTAGCTGTTGTTGACATTCACGACATCAACATTTACAATTTTTTTGGAAGTCTAAATATCTGCATTCGGAACCAAACCCAAATCTCCTTACTTGTCCATTCCGCTTCTTATCTTCCGAGCCAGGAGCTTCCTAGCCGGCGCCTGAGTGTCTTTATTTAGAATCCGTTATGCGATCGTGGCGTTTTAAGGATATGCTTTCCGCAGTCCGGTACTGAAAAAGATACCTAGAGGTCAAATGCGGACCTTCCCCCCATCGCGCTCTCACAAAGATACTTCAACCTCGCAAACTCTCCATTTGGGCAGGTGACTCTGTTAGGAAGTCTGCTGCTGTTGTCTACCTCGAATGAAGAAAGCGACGCGGGCAAACAGGTGGGCAAGCAGGTAGGCAAGCAAAGCAAAGCAAAGCAAGAGAGCAAGAGAGCAAGAGAGCAAGAGAGCAAGCAAGCAGGCAGGCAGGCAGGCAGGCAGACAGACAGACAGACAGACAGGAGCAATCTCTCTGTCGCTGTATCAAAGAATACTAATGTCGCATGTTCATCATTCCGCCCTTTGCTCGTCGTTGCCGCCGCTGCTATCTTCGGATTCTAACTCGTTGGTCGATCATTCGCCGACGCGCCACTCTGGTGAGCGTTGAGGGACTTTTGATGATGGGATTGCGCGCTTTACGGCGGCCTAGGTGAAAGCAGTATTCAGTCGCACAGGGAGTAGGAGAATGAGCGAACCTCCACCGCCGTCGTCCCGCAAAGCACGTTACAGATTGGGCCCTCCTCCCGGATAAAGGATGGCGCCACTGGCCGAACTACCAGACACACAACTCATGGGAAATATATTGACACATCGCGATACCCCCGAGCATACTCTCAGCGATGACCACGCGCGCCTGGTCTCGCTGATGGCCTTGTCTATCTCGCTGGCCTCTATCAGCGTCATTGCTGCCCTGATTGCCTTCTACTGGTTTGTCCGTATGAGGAGGAGCTTCCGTCAAGAGTAAGTGCACTCACTCACCGCCTCTCACCGGCAAATGTGTCTATGGTGTAATTAATGGACGGCGCAGCCTGATCATGCTCCTCATACAGAGCGACATGATGAAGGCCCTCTGGCTTGTCATCTGCCCGCTCGCTTACTTCGCTGGCATACCTCTTGAACCGGATTCCACCTTCTGTCAGGTATCTGGCTACTTCCTGACCGTAACCATCGAGGCATCAGATATCGCGGTTCTCCTCATCGCTATTCACACGGTCCTGTTTGTTCTGAAGGCTGTACAGGGAACTGGAGGTGCTTCGGGTCTTCATCCCTATCGTCGAATCGCCTACAGCGCCTGGTTTGTGGTGCCAATAATCCAAGCGGCTGTCGTTCCCATCACCGGGGGACGATTTATCGGGAGCGGAACATACTGCTATTTGCCAGTCCGTCCGGCTTGGTACCGCCGCGCTCTCAGTTGGGCTCCTCGATACGCCGTCCTCGGCTTTATCATCGCTACTTACACATTGTTGTACTTGTATGTGGGGATAAGATATCAGCGACTTGCGAGTGATCGGAGGCGAGCCAGTAGTAACCTGAGCGAAAACTCGTCGCGGAGGAAGCACAGGCATAAGGCTCGGGACGTACCACCTACACCTACGATTACCGACCACGGGCTGCTAGACCCCGTTCCGAATATTCGTGGAGACGGCACAGAGCCCAAGGATCGTCAGGTCTCGGTCGCATCGACCGTAAGTACCCTAAGATTGGGGGAAAGTCTCGGTGTGCCTAAGACGACCCGCCAAATACGTCGGAACAGCATCACATTCCATCTGGTGAGTTTCGGCGGCGACAGCGCAACAGAATCGGTCTCGAGGGACCCGACCCCTATCAGCCCGCGCTCACAACCTTTCTCCGCCGCTACTACCGTCGCCAGCCAGACTCCAATCCGCATTCCCGAACCAACAGCGCACCGTCAGAACTCTTCCACGCTCCCCTCGCAGACCGGCGACCAATTCCTCCCATCCCCCGAGAGAACCGACACCTTTGAGGCCCCTACTCCCCTCAGGCTCGGTAGTTCGCTCACTTACATCATTGCGGCGCTCCGCCGAGGCCCGCCACGTCACCAGTCCAACGCCACTCACGACGAAAACGCCGAGGGCAGCCCGACGCCGGCGTCGAGCTGCGTGTACCTCTCACCCGAGGCGCGCGACGGGGCGGTCCAGCGCTCTCGAGACAAGATGCGGTGGCAACTCCGCCTACTGTTCGTGTACCCTCTGATTTATACGCTGACATGGGTGGCCCCCTTCATGTCGCACGTGCTGGGTTTTGATGAGACGGACCACCCGGGCCGGCGGAAGGAGCCCTTTGCGCTGCAGGTAGTCGGCGTGGCCTCGCTGTGCATGGGGGCCGCTGTCGACTGCTGCTTCTTCACCGCGTGGGAGAAACCCTGGCGGCACCGGCAGCACGGCGCCCGCAGCTTCTGGGACAGCCTGCTTGTCTCGCACCTGGGCTGGCTCCGCCGGCGCTCCCATCACTATAACCGGCCGACCACGTCGTCGATCGCGGGCGGCGGCGGCGGCTGGACCCAGGAAAATCGCCGGATGGGCGCCAGGTCGGCGGGCCTGCGGCGGGATCGCGAGATCATGACGGCTCAGGGTCTGGCCGCCATGGCGAGGACGGCGCCGCGGGGTAGACCGCGTGAATGGTGGGATGTGTACGACGTTGGGAGAGACAGTGATCTCATTGACTTGACCTGAAATACTTCTCTTCCTCCCCTTCTTTTCCCTCTTTGGGGCATGGATGGATAGGGTTCTTTCGGAGTCTGTTGCATGGTTGGGGGCGGATTGGCTTAAACTCGAATGCATTGGTGAGCGATGGGACGATTGCGTCGCGGCCCCCCCTCTGTCTTTGAATCACTGGCCATAGCGTGCATTGCGTGAGCGATCTCACATGATTTCCAGCATACCATCTGTATTTCAACGGCGTTGGGGGGAAATACTCTTACTATACTGGAACCTCGGGGGTAGCATCCATTCCCAGAAATTATTGGATCGGATCGGCGTAACGTTGTAGAGGTTAACGGGGGATAATAATGATTAATGATGGACGATGGATGAATTGAAAAATATCAAACTTAACGTGATTGGGATAGGATAGCGTTTGCAAGTCGGCGTAGGAACTAGTTATTGACACATCGAGGTACTTGAATGTCTTCATCTGGGAACGAATCTCGTGGAATTGGGTGCTGTGTGAGTAAATTGATATCCATTTGGTATGTGCCTACATGAACCTAGGTTAGCTATTTAGATATGTTGGCTACATGCTGGTGCGGTTACGATTCCACTGGACGTGGCGGGAATGCTGAAGCGAGGAGGATCTCGAGTAACTCTCACATCTCAAGCTCTCGATTAAAGACAACGCTCTCCTTCGAGTAGCGTATCATATAATATAAACAGGTACGGCTGTGTGTGGTGTGCGTGTCCTTTTCTAGTTTTATCTTGGGGTATATCCTCCTTTCAGTTCTTCTTCTTTCTCCTCTTCCTCTCCGTCTCCCATCCCCATCACTATCCCTCTTCCCCCCTGCGTCATGAAACAAACAGTCTTTTTTCACATCCAAACCCCCGTACGAAGAACCAGTCCATCATCAGTCATCACCAGTCGTCAACATCGGTCACCCCTCTCATCCCTCGCGCATAAACCGCAGGAACGCCCGGGCCACCGCCACGCCGTCGTGCCGGTCGCCGACCCGGCGCATGCCGTCGGCGAAGATGTCGTCGCCCAGGATGCCGCCGTACTTGCGCATCTCGAGGATCTCGCGCACCATGTCCTCGGTGAACTCCGGGTGGCCCTGCACCGAGATCATGCGCCCCGGTATGTACATGGCCTGGTTCGCGCACACGGCCGTCCGGGCCAGCGGGACGGCGCCCGGAGGGAAGCCGAACACGGCGTCGCGGTGCATTTGGTGGATGGACTGTGAGGAGAGAGAGGAGAGGGGTTTTGTTAGTTTGGTAGATCAGACGATATGATGTGCAAAAAAAATATAGAAGAAGAGGGGAAGAGGGAGGGAAAGAGGAGTGAATGGGAAGGAAGAAAAGAACGAAGAGAGAACGAACCAGTTTCTCCAGCCCAAAAACCTTCTTCCCTTCCTCCGTCAGCTCATGCTCGACGACGCTCAGCTCCCACCCCCGCACGTTCCGCGCGACCTCGACGCCCAGAGCGCGCCCGACGATCTGGTGCCCGAAGCAGACCCCCACGACGCGCACCCTCCCGCCCTCGAGGCACCGCCGCGTATAGGCTACGAGCCGCTCGATCCACGGCTCGTTCTCGTACGCCGAGAACTTGGACCCCGTGATCAGGATCGCGTCGATGGTCTCCGGGTCCGGGTATGCTGCCGACTCGGTGGTATCGGAGGAGACGACGTCGTGCGCCGTGATGGTCAGGGACGCGGACAAGGGGTCCGGCGCGCACGCCCGCGTGAACAGGTACGTGAAGACGCCGCCGTAGCCTTGGTACTTGGCCTTGATGCCGGGGGCGGGGGTGTCGGCTTCGAGGACGGCGAGGCGGATCGGGGACGGGGTCGGGGTCGGGTTTGGTAGGGAGCCCATTTTTGGGGAGCTTTTGTCTTTTGTTCGATAGCTGGCCGGAACGGGTCGTGTGCTTGAGAGAGAGTATGGGACCGCGGTGGGTTGTTGAATTAAATCTAGTAATAGTCGTCGCGATAGGTAGCTGTACGTCTGCAGAGGAGGAGAAGGAAGTCCAAGAAGTAGAAGTAGTAGTTGAAAGGTAGGGGTTCAGATGTCCCTCCCTGACTAGGAGATATGTAATGAAAAGACTAGAGAAGTGGACTTGGTTCGACTCACTCTAGTTAGGGCCTACCTACACTTGTAGGTGCCGGCTTTTATTTGCGGTCACACGGAGAGAGGGAGAGAGGGAGAGGGAGGGAGGAGACCAATCAACGACCTCTTGGGGAAAAATAAAGAAGGAGTGAGTTGTTCTTATGATGTCCTATGGGGACTGTCAATAGAGTCGTACTACCTCCCGATGGATGGATGCGGGAGGTCGTAACGATACGAGTCTGCCCCTCAATTCCCTCATTCATGTTTGTCTCTAGAGGGATGATGAAATGTCGCGGGGCGGTTTGTTCGCTGCCAAGAATGCAACGGTGAAAATGGCCAAGGTTGCCGATTAGATTAGGTAGTGATAGGGGTCGGTGACACTGACAGGGTCCAGGGTAGTTCGGCTCGCCATTAGTACCGTATGTGGAGATTCAGGTTGCGTTAGGTTAGGCGAGCATCGGATGCGAGGCCGACCGATAGGACAATTAGATGCGACGACGCCGTGTCCTACGATGGTGCTCGTGGTAAGAATGGAACAAGAACAGCTCACTTTCTTGTTTTTCCCCAACACGGCACGACAAGAATTCATTTCACGTAAGCTGCAGTTCCGCGGCTGGCTGGCGCGGTTGGTGTATGTGTGACGCATGTTTGCCTGTGGCGTTTCATTCGTCGACGCTGCTTGTCTTCCCTTCCCCTTTCCATTGGTCGGCTGGTGGTGCATACACGAGCTCAAGACTATACACGTATCACGCTTTATGTCGTATCACGCAAACTTCCAATGTTGGCCCTTTACCTCGCAATATCGTGCCCAGAGGTCATGTATACAGTTCTCACTATCTTTGGGTTCTAGAAACGAGTGAACTACCTACCATTCGCTCGTGCTAGCTCTTGATGGATGCAGCTGGCCGATATCCGGAACAAACAGCTGGGGTTGGAGCTCGAACGTAGTCAGCCTGAAATGGTGGCAACTGTCCGCGAGCATGGGAGATTGCTCTATTCCCCTTGCCGATGGCTACAAAATGTGGTTCAACAGCACGACGGGTTTCCACGTCCCGCAGTCTCCTCCCTCAGATCGTGCAGCTTCCCGGGAGGGGGACTAGGCCGAGCCAAGTATGTCCAGACGAGGATCGCTGAGGTAGGGCAATCGACACATCTTTCCCACATGTAGGATCGAGTGTCTCGTTCTCGGATACCCTCCCTGGCTATCGAGCGACGTGTTAACAGAGTTCTGACAGAAATGTCACCTTCGAGCTCTGGCACCAAGACATGGGCTCTCGGAGACCCGGGCGTAGGCGGTCGCTATCTCCATGCCGCCACGTGTTTGGCCATATTCTGTCGGGGTGCGCATACTGCTTAACAGGTGTGATGATACGACAACCCCATCTTTGATGGGTTATCATGTCAAATGTGGAGATGATAAGCCAGCGCTGCGAGACTTGGTTGACAGGTCAGATTAGGAGAGGCCACCCCCTTATTGGTATGGGAAGAATAGAACCTATGGAATTCTACGAAGGAGTGTAATTTACCACTGTTATGGGAAGCAGACTCGTCCAGGGGTCGGCTCTGCTTAGATTACAAGCCATAAGTCCCGTATGAATGCAGGGAAGGACTCAATGTTGATCTCCCCAATGATCTTGACGCACGTTCTGTTTTCAATTGGAACATCTATTTCAAAGGGCGAAGAGTCCTCATTACGCCTTCGTAGTTCATGTGATTATTCACATCCCGAGCAATAAGTTCCATAACAAATTGACAGGTAAGTATGCCGAGCTTAGTACAGCTCGAGGGCCAACTTTTCCTACCAAATTCCTCAGATCGAAGGTTACGGAGTTGAAAGTCAATCTGAATACTCCCAAAAACATCCTAATTCGAAAATGGTTCCATCGGCTAGGTAGTCTTGGGCGAATATATATCACAAATCCAGGATTCGCATGAGCCTGACAACCCTTCGAGGTGAAATGTAGCAGATACTGATCTACCTCAGGGAGATTTACGTGTGTTGCGTGAAACGCAACAACTGGTCTAATGTGGGAGCAATGGTTGATTTGGAAGGACGTCGTTGAGAGATGCCAAATGGTGTAGTATCTGACCACTGGCCGCCACTCAAGCAAGTCATAAAAGATCCGTTGGCGGGTTACTTTCAAAAAGTATACAGGGGAATACACGTGCATACGTGTGGCATGGTGAACGGCTATAGCTTTGCTAAAGACGATCACATCCCACACGTCTTACAAGTCTGGAGAAACCCTTTTTCTGTGTGCTCAGCCCCTGAACATGCTGTAGAAGTTAACCCCTGATATAATCACGTAATCACTGCATCAGTCTATTATTCCAGTCATTTCAAGGCTTTTTCATTGAAAAAGAGCTTGATGTGCGGGCTTATTGACCAGCGCATACCATGTCAGCGATTGACCTTAGGTATATTGAATCTGTCTGTTAGGGCTTCCACAGGTCAAAATCTCAATTATGTTCTCACTTACAGGTCCCTCATATGTAACCTTCATTGATCGGTGTAAATAATAGCTGATGTAGAGTAGCCCTTTGATACGTAATAGGACTAAAACACCCCTTCCTTTTCAAGTTTCTTGAAGCTGCGCCAACGAATGTTCCCAAAACCTTACTTGTACGCTGAGCTTCACCAGCAACACCCCATCAACCCCATCCGTGTTAAAAGATTTCTTGGCCATATATACCTTAAGTGTTGTCTTGCGCAATTGCACTACACGATCATTCTTCACAAGAACTCCACTGACTCAACCTTCTGAGCAAAGCAACCGGTCTTTGCGGGCTGTACATCGTAGTAGTTGCCCTGGGTGCTATTGCATCCATCCAGGCTGAAGACAGGGACTTATTCGCGGGCACAAACAGAAAATCTCGTTAGCACGTGAGAGACATTGCGTCAGGGCAGAAAATGCGGGAGACTTACGGACGTGCGTAGCGTAGTTGTTGACAATAGTGTGGAGACCAATCCCCACTCTTCCCATAAATCTGGGTAGGAATATCTCTCAATTGTCACGAGGCGTCAGCAATCGAAACAGCCAGATGACTTGCCGTCGTGATCTAACTATGTAAGATCTAAGACCAATCTTGGCAACCGCAAGACTTGCAACTTATCACTTAGTTTTGTGTCCAAAACATGGTACGTTGTGTCGTGTCTATCAGAATCTTACTTCATCGAAAACAACACCGTCGGAGTAGGTAGGATGTTTAGCGCTGCCACCTTCCCACCTAATGGATTTCTAGGACGACGTAGATGATATTCGTGGTCTGGATGTTGATCAGACTTGCGGAGCGGTGAAGCGGGGGGGGGGGGGGCAGCATTTGCTAGCGAGGGAATCTGATCAACACATGCCATATGGCCAGCTCAGTGACGAGGACGGTGACGAGGACGGTTTCCTTTTCTCGATGCTCGCCGAGTCAGACTAGTACGAAGTGTCCTACGGATAGGCTATAGCGACTTTTTCAACATCCCCGAACTCCGGCAATGTACGGTAACATTTGCGGCTCTTCGCCCATTATCTTCGCACATTGTCCGGGTTCACGTGCAGCTCATTTGTGTAGAGCTGATGGTAACGTTGAGGCTGGCTGCTACAGGAATGACGGACCGTACGTAAGCCGAGTATTCGGCGTCGAGTGGCTTGCTACGATTTAGGGTCTGATGCGTAGCCGACCATCATAGGAACAGTGATGTCAGCAAATAAGCACGGTGTTCAAGCCACTCCAATGCAGACGTTTATTGCTGATCATCTTATTCTGAACGCGATACGTGAAACGAATACGGGTTAAGGGCTGATGCAGGCTGAGTTCAGAACGTATTTGACTCCAGTGGGTTTGACTTAAGCTGACCTTCTAACTTATACCGTTTGACAACTCATGAGAGGAATCAGGGGATGGCTTCATGGTTCTATGATGAGCTCATCATGCAGAACAACAACTCTATCATCTCTTCTCCCGACCGATAAGGCAATGTTTACGCTTTCAGACCACGGCCATTCTTATGCAACCCACTTCCAGCCCCTTTTCTTGCCATCAGCCCAACGCACTCCCATACAACACACCGTTGCCCCCATCAACAAAGCCCCATCCCAATACGCAATGCTAGCGTACGCCCCAGTCCCATCCTCCGAGGGACCAAGTAGCTGACCACCCACAGGACTCCCAAACATCGTTCCTAATCCCCTAACAAACAGGATGAATGCGTTCACAGCCGCATACTGTCGAATGCCGAACACTTCGGCAATGAGGGCCGGGAACAGCGCATAGTAGCCTCCGGCGGAGATGCTGTAGAGAACGATGAAGGCAATCCACAGCGAGAGGGAGGATGTTGTTGACAGCACGCTCGAGAGCCAGAAGGAGAACACGCTGGACGCGGCTAGGAGAAGCGTCAGGACGAGGGTATTCTGTCGCCCGAAGCGGTCACCGGCGTAGCCGATGGCGACGCGCGACACGGCGTTGATGGCGTTGCTGACGGCAAGGAGAGTAGCTCCATTGGAGGCAGTGAGACCGACGATTACGGTGTAGGAGGGAATGAAGGACAGGGGAAGCTGGGCGCCAGCGGACTATTGGATTCAGATATTAGTGAGTTCAGTCTGGACGTAATTGAATGTAATAGGGAAAGAATTTCGCCATGGCAAGACTTCACAGGGGAGTCCTCTGGATGAACCTATCACTTCTGCAAAGAGGATCAAGCACTTACCTGCAGAAAGGCCGCCACGGAAGACAGCAGGAAGGTCGGCGTCAGGGCCAGAGCGCGCGACACGTGGGTGGTTTCCCTCTCCGGCCCACTGGTCGTCGAGATAGCCCGGAATCGACTGCGCGGCACCGCCCAAGCAACTGGTAGGCCGGCGATCAGATCGAAGGCAGCGAGGATCCGCAGGGTCCAGCGACCGCCGACAGATGTCAGCAATGCCCGGATTACGGGGGAGAAGGCGAGGCCGCCGATACCGCCGCCGGCTAGGATCTGGTGGATGCCATCAAGTTAGCCCATTATCTCGGCCAGACTACAGTTGATATCGAGGTCCAGACTCATAATGGCGAGACAGGCAGAGAAGAAAGTGCACTCCTGTACACCCAAGATGTAAGATGAAAAGATAGAATAAGAAAACACCCACAAACCCCATAGCCGTAGCCCTATGATTAGTAAAGTACTCCGGCGCCGGGGCCAGCAGCGGGAAATACAAGAGCGACATCCCGAGACCGACCAGGAACCCCTGCGTCAACAGCAGCTGCCAGACCGAGCGACTGAACGAAGCCAGCGCGAAGCCGACCGACATTAGCAGCACGCCGGATACCGTGATCGCCCTGGGCGTGAGCAGGCGCGAGACCCTGCGACGCCATGTCCCGGACCTGGACGCAGTGTTCGTGTTGGTCGTGGTTGTCAGATGGGACGGAGAGGCCCATCTCCCGTGCTCGATGCGCAAGATCACGGGGCTCACGAGGATACCGCCGACCCAGGTCAGGCCGTAGCAGAGGGTGCCGATGAAGGCGAGAAGGGCCGTGGGAGGCGGGTCTTGACGGTCGTCGTCGTTGGTCGGGGAAGAAGAAGAGGATGAAGAGAGGATGATGATGTCCTGGTCCGGCGAGAGGTAGTACTCCTGGAACACGCCGAAGCACTGGTTGTACCCGATCGTCAGGGCGATGGTGGCGAAGGCCGAGAGGAGCACCGCGGCTTGCTTGGTGCGGGATACCGGGGGTAGAGCCGGTACCGGAGGAGGGGGGTCCGGTCGGGAGGGACCAGCTGCTGAGTAGTCCGGCTGAGGTCGGAGGGGGGTTGAATGAACTTGCTCTTCCATGGCTAAGTATCTTTGTTCGGTGCTGAATTGGTAAACGTCTGATCAGATGTATTGGTCTATGTTTGTGTCGTAAAAGTTATTTCCGTCGAGACAGTCTGTTTCATTTACTTGCCGGATTTTCATCCGCGGTGGTGCATGGAGCCCGGGATGAAGTATGCCACGTGATATGTCACCAAAGGGCCTGCTCGTATAGCCGCGGTCTTCGTTCCGGTTCCTATTTGTCCCGTGTCAGATCCGAGCTGACGATAACAACTCTAGGCCGTCTTTTCTTTGCCTGTGGCACTATTGCTTTTTCGGTAGAGCTAATATCTGCTGAGTGAGGCGATCGTCCTGTGGCTCAATTCGCACCGAACATGATGTCCCGCCAGGCTGAATTTAATCTTCGCTAGTCCCTTAATTGTTTTATTGTTTTCTCGACTTTCATCTTCATCTTCGGAACCGAAGTCATCGGGCGCGCAATTTGCAGTCGACCTGTATGGTGATACGAACTTCCCACACGGCCACCAGAACATGTGCATAGTGGTGAATTAGATGGGGCGGATCGAGCGACCCTGAAGCCGTTCTCGTTATCGAGAAAGGCCTCTCTAACAATGAAAACCAAAGTTTCCCTGCATCATTTCATTACCTCTGGCAAAACGTATTATCCTGATCGAGGATGCGTATGTAAAAGTGGTTGCCGCATAACGCTGGAGTCACATCACTCTTGTTCGCTCGTTTGGCTTCTCTTATGCGCCCACGTCCCTCAATTAGTTCCAGTAGATTGTCCAAAAGACCGGACGGCGGTCTGGATCCATTCCAAAAATATTTCATCCACGGCATGAACATTCCATCTAGGCCCGTCGCCAAAGCAGACACAAGTCTCGTGAAGATTGCACTTTATATCCTCGAAACCCCGCCGCAGGACGGGATCCCCTTCTCCTCTGGCGGCCGCCTCGAGGGCCGAAAAAATCTCGTCGCCGACCGCGCGTCGGACGCGCCCCTCGACGCTCGCGGGGGATAGCCATTGATCCGGGTCCATACCCCGAGCATGGTAGTCTGCCTTGATTTGCTCGTGGACCACGTCCCCCAGGTCCGGTTCTGAGACCGGCGCGTATCTGGGGCTGATCGACCCGGTCTGTCGGAACTCCTGTCTGGCCTCGATCATAGCCTTGATGGAAGAGACCGTCCAATATTGCGTCACCTTGGAGTGGCCCAGTGACCGCTGGACTAGAACCTCAGTGTCGGTGTGCTTGCGGTTGCACCCGTATTGGAAGTGGTTCAGCACTAGATAGCGTCCGACGTCAGCCCGAGCTCTTCCACGCCAAGAGAATTGGGGAGATGCGCGGTTGGATGACAAGGAGAATAATGATGAATAGGTCTCATGCATTGCTTACATTCCCAGAACAGAGTTCCAGCAAACGTTTTGGATCCCGGGCCTAGATAGGGAAGAATATCATTCGGCGGGATGGAGAGCCGCATGTAATGCGTCGGGTCCAGCCATATACCACATGTGTGGCGCTCGGATGGGCCGCCGGAGGAACTCAAGCCTGACCAGGATTTCAAGTGGTCATCTGATGGGTGAATAATATCTCTGGTGGTCGCGTCTATGGTGAGTACCTCTTCGCTACGACCGGTCGTAGTGGGTGCGACGCTATTACTTTGCGCCGGCTTCTCGGCATGAATACCGGCCGCCTCCGCCACGTCAATTATGGTATTGAGCAATTCGGGGTGTTCATCACCCCTAGTGCTCTGGACCAATCTTTCGATGGCACTCTTGAGTTTGTTCTCCTGCTCCGCTTGACGTTTGCGGAAGCCTGCTTGGGACCGACGGCCCCTCTCGCGTCGGCGCTGCTTCTTGGTGAGTATCGTGCTTTGCCCAATGCAGCTCAATTTGCGCTTACCCGAAGTGACTCTTCTTCCTTGGTGGACATCTTGCTATCTTGAGGATGAGTGAGATAGATTGGGCAGTGGCGGATGAATTGATTCGTGTGTACCTTGGCAGCTTGGTCGACCATTACAGGGCGAGAGGCAGCGGTTATGTAACCGCGAGGTCCGAAGAGGTGGATTTGTCAGCTTCAAAGTGCAAGGAAATCAACGGGCGATTGCATGGTTCACAGGCCAGCCGCCGAAATAATGTACAAGGGCCGCATCATCAATGCATTGGCGTATTGTGCCACTGGGATTCCGTTGAATAACAGCCCAATGTACCGCTTAGGTATTGGACCCGGCAGCCCGGGCACATTTTTGCGACGCGGCGTGATTTCCCTCCACTGACCCCCGCTCACGTAACCGCCCGCGCCCGAAGCATCAACAGGCTCCACAGACCTCGGGCGGCTTAACATTTAAATTGATGGCCCGGCAGTTATGTGAGCTACTCTTGCACTCCGTGGTTTCGGAGCATGGTGGTGTCCGCATTCTCGGACATGTGGGACAATGCCGGTAGACAATGTATATGATAAATAAGGCGGCGATGGCAATGGGATTGAGGTGTCCAGTTGTTTCGCAAGACGACCACCTCGACCCCATTACCTCACTTACCTCAAGTATTCACAGAACGCCCTGAACAAGGAGGACCGGAGATAAAGGATCAAAATGGTCAAAATCGCAATCGCAGGAGCCTCAGGCCGTAAGTCTTTCATGCCGCCCTCCTTTGCCCTACCGAACCCGAGCTGATGGAGAAATGCAGAGCTGGCAAGAGAAGTCATCGACGGCCTGGTAGCAACTCACAAGCATGAAATCGTCGCACTGGTCCGAAAGGTTGGTATCTGAGAGTCCCTGGAGGAAGGGAAACCCAAGCTCACTGGTTGATGTTAGGATCCGGCTCAATTTCCGTCGCTCCAAGGTGTCTCATGGGTAAAGACCGCGTACGAAAAGGAAGAGCTGGTACGCTTGTTCCAGGGCGTAGAGACGGTATTCTGTTTCTTCCCGGTCCACCTCGACCCCGGGAATGCTACGCAGAAGAGGCTCATCAATGCATCAATTGAGGCTGGCGTCAAACGCTTCGCTCCCTCTGAATGGGCCACGTGAGTCACCCCTCACCTCCCGCTCTCTCTTATCTTTCCCTTCAACTACTCCTCTCCTTACCTCACTCAAACAGCCCCCACTTGCTATTATACAATTCGGAAGGCCATCTTACACAGAGGCAAAATGTTAATAAGACAGCAGCGGTGTCAAATTGGAAACAGCACTCGATGCGATGCCGTGGTACGCCGGTAAGATCGAGATAGGCCACTACTTGGAGGAGGTTAACAAGGAGAAAAAGGTAACTGGACCCTGAGAGACTTGTGCAGAAGGCACTCAACTAATAGCCACTCAAGGTGATTGAGTACACCAGATTTCAAATTGGTGGTTTCATGAACTATCTTGGCCATCCGCACCAGACGTTGAAGCATACAAACACCCTCCCGTTCGTGTTTGATTTCGGCAATCAGCATGCCACCGTGGTCGAAGGCACACTCGACGATGCGATTGTGTGGACAGCCGTTCAAGACATCGTCGGCGTTGTCGTTCAGGCTGTGGAATATGAGGGTGAATGGCCGGCTATCGGTGGCATCACTGGGAGTCGGGTCACTCTTAGAGAGATGCTTCAACTGGGAGAGTCAACTGGTACGCTTCATATCTGCTTCCCATCTTGCGTTACCCTCATCGCAGGGGTACGTCAGACAGCCAGGCGGCAGGACCTGCAGCTAACCAGGAGATAGGCAAGCCCATCACTGTCAATTGGCTGAAGATGGAAGACATTCAAAGAGAAGTCCGGGAGAAGGACTTCTCTACTATGCTGGATATACATTCTGCTGCACCGGAGGAGCTGGGTGAATGGTTGCAAGCCGCTATGCGACGCATCTTGCTCGCGATTCATCGTGGGGCTTACGACGTCACAGCTGAATGGAACAAGCTGCTCCCAGACTACCCCTTTACTCGAGTTGAGGAGTTCGTCAAAGGAATTTGGGAAGGGAAATGATGGAAATCAATCATCTCTCACAACCCGAATGGGAGAGCGCTTGGCATCAGATGATCAAGGAATATGAATCGGAATCGGAATCATGAATCGGAATCGGAATCATGAATCGGATCAGGGGGACTTCGGGAAGAGGTGGAAATAAGATTGTTGAGAAGGAGATGCGACTTCCCTCTCCTCAAAATCGCATCGCAGTATTCTTAGTCATTGATGTCTTGGCATGCGGGAAGATGTGCGGGGTAACGCCTCTGATTGATTCCTGTCGCTAGTCCCCGTAGAGCCTCATTCCCAAATCTCGCACTGAATTTTTTTTGCATCAATCAAGAAGCCGGATGCTATCGTATTTGCTTCTGACTTGGGCTAACCCAGAACCTGTGAGACCTCGCCAAGAAAGCAATTAAGAGGAACACAGCGGTAGATGAAAGCCTGGTGGTTTACCCCACTCTCGTCCGATTTGGCTGGGTTGTCTGAGCATATCTTCATCGTGTAAGTGGTAAGAAGAGAAAAGCCATGATTGTGCTCGGTCAAGAGATCCGAGAAGTTGATAGTGGTATAACACTGTGCCGCGGGGTCGCCTGTATCGCATGGCCGTAAGTAGCGTACGCTTCATCAGCTCACAGCAGCCGGGATGATGGATGGTCTCTTTTGGTTCATGAAATGATGTAATCATAAATAGAAAACTGAATATCCAGAGTTGTCTTCTCATAACAGCCAAGGGGACCCAGCTACCGCCAAAGGGACTCAACTGCATCCGAAGAGGAACTTTTGGAATAATTCCGCACTGGCTCAGAATTAGTTCCAGTCCAGTGGCCCGACAATCCTCGGACTCTTTCTGGAGTGGGCTTGAAGACCCACAATGTCTTGGCAATATAAGCGTTCATAAACAGCAAGTCTCAACAACGAATCATGAGCCTCTATGGCCAAGTGGTAAGGCGTCGCACTCGTAATGCGAAGACTCGTGCGTTCGAATCGCACTGGAGGCAGCAATTCCTTTTTTGCATTTCTTCTCACCGAGGTATGAATGATATCCGTGTCTTTCCACGCCTCTATTCAGCAGCCCAACGGAAGTAACGCCACATTTTAGCAGCGTGGCTAAGAGCGTCACACCTTCCGTCTGTACACCGCCACTTTTCTAAACTTTAATCAGGCGCCTTTGGACTGAGTGCTGGAGTGCAGTGCTCCTTTTTCTTCGCAGTGCAAAACATCCCCCTTGACAACCTGCCAGATCTCCAGGGCTACTATCAATCTACCTGCCCCCTTGAGAATCCGAGAGCAGGACAAATAAGCATTGCAGCTAGCTTTTATTCAAGAAGAGGGCAATTGAATACCATATTGAGGCCGTAATAATGCGACTGAAAAATAAGATTGTCTATTGCCCGTGCATGCAGGCGACTGGTGTTGCATGTTTCGTATCACTATGAGAGTTCGTCTTGGTATGTCACCATAGGCTCATATGTGAGATCCCAAAATGCAGACAGTCCACTTGGATCTGGCAGCTTGGACGGGGGTGAAACGGCAGTTTGTGCAAAGGTTATTTATTGTTCTCACCTGCCCTCGTGGGCTGTTGTTTTGGCACAACGTATTCAGAGGCAAAGAAGACCTCCAGTGCCTCTCCATCTCACACACATCCCCCAACACCTTCGTCTCATTTACGCATTATCCATCCATGGTAGCCATATCACCCCATCCGCCATTTTTATCTTCTTCTATACATAGAATACAGGCTTCAACACAACCGCCAGCCAACCACCTGTTTCGTCTAGATCATGAACGCCACTTTGATCTGACTGCAAACCCGATGCTGCAAGACATCCAAGAGCTGCGAGATCGTTCGAAAGGAGAGCAGCGCTCAGGCACCTTCAAGGACGCAGACGCACAAGCAGGTTACACATGAATGGTCGTGCCCTTACGGAGGACAACGGCTGTCCCACACAGACCAACAAGCCACGAGGCCTGGTAAGTTCTCTGAGACCTCGAAGCGTCACTGCCTCATGGCAAAGCTTGGCTGTTTCTGACGAGGCATTTGACGAAGGTCAACGTGATACCACGAACGGGTCACGCCCTATTTACCCACCAATTGGCCGGCTTGGTTAGAGCCGACGAAGCATCCCAGGATCAACAGCAATTTATCCTACTTAGTACTCATGGTCCAGGTCACGGTACTTGCCTTCCTCTACCGCTGTCTATGTAAGTAGATAACATCAGACCACATCGCACCCCAACTTCCATACAACTCAACTAACAAGGATTCCGTCAAAACTAAGTGGGTGTTGCCGTTAAAGCATCACCCTAGGCTAACACTCCAATACTTTCGGGACCTCACCCCGTGAGCTTTTCGACAAACTTCAGATGGACATACTATTCGTCCTTCCTCTATCTCGTGATGAAGAGACACCCAGCCCGGGAGAATCTCAGAGGTTAAACATGCAGCTTCAGGACGAGCTTAAGAATATACACGTAGGTCACATCCTCTTCTACCTTTACGCCTCCTCAATCAACGAAAACCTGTCATAGTAGGCTGTCCACATGCATGACCATGGAAGGGACAAGAGTTCATGACTCATCATGGCCGCCAGGTCTCGCCGGCAGAGGACCGCGGCCGGCTTATACCTGCTATGGCCACTAATCCGCGTGATCACGAAGTCCAGGTCACCACCCCGTCTGTGCCAGATCGATCAAGAAGCACCCTTCTGGACCACGGGGGAATACCCCTACGCAAGGGAGAGACCCCTGTGCGGGTTCGTCCGCATAAAGACCAGACTTACGAAAGGTCTCATTAGCCATAGCCCATGGCCGGTTCGTATTTCGTTTGCTGGCCTATTCGCTCATCGAGTATTCGAATATGATGGCGGAGGTTGCGGCAATAGCAGACTCTATTGTATCGGGTGGTCGCAGCCGTCCAGCGTAGCATCGGAAACAATTATTACTACCAGACAGTTAACATAGACAACAGAGATTCCGCTTAAGGGGCACTCGGGCGAACTGGAGGGGATCGATTCTACCTTGGATGCATCAGGTTCTCTTGGTTCGTGGCGGTGTTGGAGATTGGGTCAGCTTTGCAGGGGAGGCTTGTGCGGAGGCCTCGCCCCTTATTGTTCTGTCTCACCCTGTTGGGTTATTGTTATCCCTGTGTAATGCAATTGTGCAAGATCAGTATCAAGACAGCTCTGGTGGTAAATATGCCTGCAAGCCAGTACGGCCAGGGGTCCAAGGGGCTGTTGTTGTTCCCTCCGGCGATCCCCATTGCTTGAGTTCGCATTCTCTGCTTCCATCACTGACGACGACCATGGAGTACTCTCGACCGCATTGTTGTTCTTCCCCTTCCTCCGAACCCCTCTCTCCTACCAAGCATCCAAATCATCCCAATAACCCTGGGCCCACAAACCCTCCTCCCGCACCACTCGCACACTGACCCCTTCGACCTCCACTCCATATCTGCCTCAGCTCGACAGCGTGAGGATCGACTTCCATAATGTATCCTAGATATTTTACGTTGTTACGGTGTGGATGTGTTATAAGAGCCTCTTGACTGTTCTGTTCTGCCCTTCCCTTCTAGACCACTGGTGCCTATGTGTCATCATGTAGCTATAACAACATAGGGAAGAGACTAGCTTCTCGTAAATGGACTTCGCCTGGGTTGATAGTAGTATCAAAATCGAACTCAGGGGTAGTATCTATCAAGAAATGGCTAGTGATGTGCAGAGGGCTAAACATGAAGACCGAAGAATCTTGGCATCGTAAATTTTCATCGTAACATCCCTCGTCGGGATAGCGACAGTAGGAACTGTACCCGAGAGGATATTGAAGATTGGCGAAGTGATTTCGAAAGTATGGATTTACCGTATAAACATGAAAGGGATAATTGGATACGCAGTATTATATAGGTTATTCTATATCTTTGTGATGGTCTTGTGAAGTTGTATTGCACAAGGATAACAATAACCTAACCGCGCAAGGTAGAATAATGAGAAGCGAAGCCTGTGCACAAGCACCAACAGATAGGCCTTTCATTCTACTGGAGAAACCTGCTTATTTTAATCCCACAATTTAGTAGCTAGAGCAGGCCCTATCGTGGTGCTAACCTTTGATATGCCTGAGGGGTGTAGCAATGGAATTTATCTATTGATTCGGTAGACTCTTAGTCACTTACCCCTGACCAAAGCTTTTCACATCAGAGGACAACACGACAGACTCCTGCTGTCTGATTGACTTCATCCTCGCAAGATACACGCAAAATAATCTTAGGATATCATATTTTCCCACCCACAAATCAATATAAACTTGATTCAAATATCCCCCTTCTTCGGTACTGTGGAATCACACCATCTGTGAAATTGATCGGTGCAAGTCAGCCTTTAGAAGGTGAATTCATGCATACTAACTATCGGCAAGAGCACCACTAAAGGCCTTTTCAATCCCTATCTAGGTAGGCACCCTACCCCTTTTCTAGCTGTAGCTACTGCTACCAACAACCTCCCCATCTCCTGACTCTGTGTGGTTCAATACCTACCATCGACTTGGCGACCAGACTTGAAACATATCTTAATCAACATTCTTTCCTGTTGTTTACCTCACAATACTACCTGACTATCCTAGCATTATTATTCTTCTTCACCTACTCATCCCATGCCTGCGTCCTGTTGATGAAAATCTCTTACGCACCCGCACTTTCCTTCGCAACAGATGTCATTTCACACAATCCTTTCTCAACATACCCGTGGACCTCAAGGCTGGAACTTCCCACTGCTGGAGACAGCACGCACTTTACCACCTTTGTAGCGAAAAAATCCAGGCCAGTCGTGAGCCACCTCGATCCCACCTTGTGGTCCGGCTCAAAGCAATCATTTATTGAAGTAGTTCTCTTTCGGATACGAACCTGGACAACATCGTGAGCTCTCCAGATCCTATGATCATACGTGCCTTCGAATACCACACCAGGTCAAGCTCCTTCCATTGGCATAGGTCAGCTACTTCAAAGTGCCGCGTCACGCCCTAACATATGACCCCCTTTGCCTCGAGCCGCATATAGGGCTTCTGGGCACGTTAGTAGGTGAGTATTTTCTCATGCGACGAATACATGTCTTGAAAACTTCTTTCTACATCCCTGATCGGACAAAGTGTGTCTGTTGGGCGAACTTCCACAACCCTACAGTGCCCCTTTCACTCCTTCCTTCCTATACGTCGTATCCTCTTCACCCTGTGCCTATCTACGCCGGATCACATCTCGAGCTGTATCTTGCCCTTCTTTACAAGTTGCCTATCCGCTGACAATATCACCATCTTCATTCTCCAGATTAAATCTCAACCACGACTGAGAAATTTGTATCGGCAGCTATCTTTACCCTTATCGGTTACATGAACTTCTCTCCCTTTGCAAAAAACAGCTACCTGGGCGTCTTGATTCATGCTATAATGAATGTTGACAAAGGTGAAAAGGATACGGCGCGGCAGTCTCATACGACTAATGGCACGAATGAGCCACTTATCGGCGGAGAGACTCCGCCGTCCAGGGGCACTGATCATGGTGCTGATGGCCACTGCTCCTCCTTGATGGTTGAAAGCATCATGGAAAATAGAGCTGCTTCTGGTCAACAAGTGAAGCTGAAACAAGAAACCGAACTTGATTCTGGGAATCTTGCTGACGCTCGTATGAAAAGCAACTCGAATTACAGCATTTCTTCTGCAATAGTCAACCACCACGCCCTGGATTTGCCAACACTTGGACAATCTCAAACGCCACTTCATGCTCCCGTCGGTTCGAGGGTATCAAAAGATCAACAGACAGAGCTGGAGTCTCTTCGAGAAAAGCGGTTATTAGGGTTTGGCAAAAGAAGTGATTGTCTACCGGATGCAGACTCTGAGCATCCTGTTCCAAACGTCGAGAGGGATCAGAGCGCTCTGGGAAATCAATCACAATGTGGACAAGAGACCACTGAGGGGTTCAACGGTTTGATCCATCGATCTTTGCATAATATCAATGAATCCACGTCGGCAGAACTCCACACAGAGGACAGAGAAGATGCAGAGAAACCAATACAGTCAAACAAAACAAAGCGTCAGCCGAAGCCAAAAGCAAAAGACGCACGGACAGCACATGCTAGAATCAATGAAGCCAGAGCAAATGCCAAGGGCGATTCTAATAAGGGTCGAACCTCTCGGCCAAGGAAGCGAAAGCATGGCCAAGTCAGCACTGGCTTGGAGGCTTTCGGCTCTTTTGATGCCATATCACACCACAATCAAAACATCAACAAGCTTCCGCAGTTCGAAATAACCGCCACGACAAGGACTGAGTACCACAAACAGATACTAGCACGTCTTCCCAAGGATGCGGATACTGCAAAAGTCAAGAGCGAACTAAACGAACTTTTTGCAGCAGCCACGAAGATGGGGAACTGCAAGTGTCGGCCTCGAGGGCTAAATTGGGCCCTGGATGGTATGGTTGAGACGCTCTACCCCCATCAACTCCTGGCTTTGGATTTCATGCTCGGACGCGAATTGTCGACCTCCGGGCCGAAGGGCGGGCTCATCGCGGACACGATGGGGATGGGTAAGACAGCCGAGGGGTTGGCATGCGTAGTTGCCAATCCGCCGGATCAGGAAGACCTTGCACAGAGGTGCAAACTGAATCTGTGGTTATCCCCAAGAATAGCTCATGACCAACTCCATAAGGCTGCCAGGAAGTTCTGCTCCCGAGAGAGTATCAACAAAGTTCTCATCTACGATGCAAAAGCTCTGAAAAGACAATACCGAGATCCACGGGATATCATGGACCACCTCTTAGAGCATGACCTGATGTAAGTATCAGCTCTGAATTGGTATCCGACTACTTACTCACGTGTAATAGTATCGCTACATACGAAGACCTCAATGCAGAGATTGACCATGAAGTTGGTTTGCGCCTCATTAAAGACAATTC
The DNA here is from genome assembly GCA_022376275.1 of Xylariomycetidae sp. FL2044. Lineage (NCBI taxonomy): Eukaryota > Fungi > Ascomycota > Sordariomycetes > Xylariomycetidae sp. FL2044. The sequence goes on along the minus strand of JAJNOH010000003.1, from coordinate 605,841 downwards.
GTCCCTCGATGACCTTGAACCACAAGAAATCGGGGAGCTCGGTAATCTGTTCAAAATCAAATGGTATCGAGTTTTCTTCGATGAAGCGCATTGCATCAGAAACCCAAGCACTCGAAGTAAGAATCAAGACATATCGAAAAGAGAACCAAACTGACATGGTCAGGATTCGTTGCGTGTCGTTGTCTCGAAGCGAAGTATAGATGGCCTTTGACTGGCACGCCCATCCATAATTCAGTTGCAGGTAAGTTCCTATGTCGATGTGCATGATACTCGTACACTAAGTTGAGCATAGACCTTTATTCGTACCTGAGCTTGATACGGGATGACAGGGTTGGGTCGCGCAAGGATTTCGTGAACGCGTTCGTGAAAGATGACAAGCGTCTAACCGAACTAGACGAAATGATGGGTCAAGTCATGCTCCGAAGGTATGGTTTCAGCTTGACTCCTAACATCCAGAAAAATCACTTATTTTTATACAGGACGCAGAGAGACAAGTACCTTGGCCAAACACTTTTCGATGTTCCTGTTGCTCATCGGGCGGTGATAACCATTCAGTTCACCCCCGAAGAGAAGGTTTTCTATATGTTAGTAGTATTATGGCAAGTATTAAAGGTATTCACTGACAAAGACGATAATTAGGAAATTAGAGGAGCTGTTCAGGAACGCTTTTGAAAGAGAGACCAAATCCACGGATGGTAACCTGGAGACGAATGATCGTAATAGGTATCTTGCCAACATTCTTCGACTACGACAGCTTACGTGCCACCCATATTTACTTGAGCACATGACGAGATCATTGCCCGATATGGAAGCTCTAGAAACCCTGCTTCAATCCCTCGACGCGACTTCTGACGAAAATCCGTTGTACGATATGATCCAGGGGTGGCTCCAAAATTGCAAAGGTACTGTTCCACGTGGTTCACGAATTTCATCAGTTGTCATTGATATGAAAAACGCTGAACCTTTTGCAGATCTCCCCGAGGCACTCGACCATGCCATATCTCGTGAAGGTCATCACGAACCCTGCAAAACCTGCAGTCAGCCATTGGAAAACCCGATTCAAATTAAGGGGGTTAGTAGTATAGGAAAGCACCGTAGAAGAGACACACGTGCTGACTAACTAATGTAGTGCATGCATATATTCTGTACTCAGTGTATCTTGGAACACCAGGATCAAGAGAGACACAAGGGCATTGATTCCCCTCAGTGCCCCTTCTGTCACCGCGACACCAAATGGGTCCCCCCAGACAAACATGTGGATGATACTCAGTCGGAAGAACAATCTCTAGTATCGGAGGAGCTTGATAACCGATACAGGCGGGGTTCCGGTCGACCATCGAAACGCAAGGCGAAGGCCCCGAAACGCCAACCACGTAGGGGTGAAGATATCTACTGCAGAAAACCAAAAATGCATTTCAGCCCGCAGTCTTTCAAGTGGATGGACAATAACCCAGACCAACCGACTTTGCTCGGAGCCAAACTGCATGCGGTTGAAGGCCAAGTCCTGAGTTGGCTCAACGAAGCGCCTTTGGACAAAATCATCATATTCACTCAATTCTCAATGGGTGCCATAATCATAGGGTCATTGCTATATGACAGGCACATCAAGTTCTCCTATTACATCGGAGGTGTGGCCCAGGATCATCGTGACAAAGTGGTCGCTGACTTCGAAGAGAATCCCGAGATCAAGGTCATGGTAATGTCACAAGCCCTACCCTTTGCATAGATACCCAGGCTAATTACGTATGCCAGATCATATCAATCAGAAGCGGCAGCCTAGCGCTCAACCTCACCTGCGCGAATCGGGCCATTTGCGTTGAGCCGTGGTGGAATCGCTGCGTCGAAGACCAGGCCTTCGGCAGAGTCTTCCGTCTCGGACAAAAGAAGGAGACCCATCTGGTCCGCTTTATAGTTGAGGGGACGATCGATCAGCGAATGCAGGCCATGCAAGACGACAAGGCGAATAATAGTGCTCGGACCCTAAAGGATGAGCTCGAGACTGAGCAGGCGATCACCGACCACCAGATAGGCTATCTCCTTGGACGTCCCTCATGGGACGCGAACCAGCCTGTGGACAACAACGAAGACGAAGCCGGGTCCCCTGCCGACGATACTGAAAGTGATGTCGGAAGTGAATAGGAGTCCGAGAACTGATTCCAAACTTCCATCGAATGGAAAGACCGTCACTTGCTGGTACACTGGGTTCGACCATCTCTTCTAACTATACACAACATCTCACTCCCCACATTCGCCATAGACACCTTCGCACTTCGCATACCACGATACTCAATATCTAAACTCTGCGTTGACTTCATTTTCGAATGGGAAAAGTGCCCCAAATTGATATCGAAGAATACTGGGAGCATTTCCACAACCATAGAAACATCTGTTGCATTCGCAATCACTTTGTAGTTAAAATATATCACCTGCGTTGATCTGAACTCCAGTCCGATAGGTCTTCACCAACGTGCTTATGGCCTACCCTCTACAATTATAGCCTCCTCGAGGATATTAAATTTCAGGATAGGGCATACAGACAGCACGGGGTACCCGCGTAAGCAGAATAGGGGTAAACAGATAACCAGTGTCCTCTGGACTACTCTACAAGAAGCACATGCCTATTCGAATCAAGGTATGCAATATTGAGAGAAGTCGGTTCGAGAGCGTGTGCTGATTCACCAGGGCGGCTTGTGGCGGTGCGGCGGCCCTACAAAGTCCTGGACCCAACCTCGTAACCACCGGGCATCCGTTTGGGCATTGGCACTTTGGCCATCGACCCCACCGGTGAGCCGTGGTGAAGAAAACGGAACCTTCGAATATGGTTATGGAGGTCTTCGGACCTTGGGTGCTCTGCCAATAAACTCATGGCGTGTTTTTCCGACAATTTGATAATGCACAACAGCGGTGATGCAACACAGCCCCAGCTCAGCCACCCACACTCATGGGGAGCAATATAACAGGCGACTCGCTCGCAGAATGACTATTCCAAATCACTTCACAGTTTCCATGTCATCTCACTCGCAGGCCCCCCTTGCTACCTTTTGCCCATGGCACCGATCATTCATCTAGTCCGGCATGCCGAAGCCTTCCACAACCTCTCAGGCGACAATGAAGAGCTCCCAGATCCTGACTTGACACCACTTGGTCAAGTACAATGCAGGGAGCTGCAAGAACGGTTTCCCCATCACAACCGTATCACACACCTAGTCGCGTCTCCGCTCCGCCGAACTATTCACACTTGTCTTCTATCGTTCAAGCCGGCCGTCTCATCGGGTGAAGCGATCATTCTATTGCCCGATGTGCAAGAAGTGCTTCTGAAGCCGTGTGATATAGGGTCAGATAGTACGAAGTTGAGAGCGGAATTCGGGGATAAGCTTGATTATTCTCTGCTAACGGACGGTTGGAATGACAAGTCTCCTTCGAGTGTATATGAGCCAACCCCCGACAAGCTTGACACGAGATCGCGGAATGCCCGGTTGTGGCTTCGATATCAAGCGAAGAGCTTTAGCAGTTCCGATGCCCAGATCGTCTTGGTAACCCATGGCGGAATACTGCATTTCCTCACGCAAGACTGGGATGGAATGGACCTTGGCCGAGGTGCGTACCGACTGTTTAATCCACAATATCATACTATCGATCATTTCTGATAGACGACACCGGCAGGCACCGGATGGAAGAACGCCGAGTTTCGGTCTTATGAGTTCAGAGATCCAACATTTGAGGACCCGGAAGCGGCCCTCCAGGAAACAGACTCCAGTTGGCGTCAGCGACGTGGAAGCGCGGTTCGACTCACGGAAACGGAACAAGCACAACTACGAGCCGCGGTACAAAAGCACGTGGAGGATGCCGAAGCCGCCAAGGCCCAAATGAAGCCGCATAATGTTCCGTGATGGTTTTTCCTATCTTGGCCCAAGCTTGTCTATCTATCGAAAGCCATATGGGCTGAGTCGTCAACGGCTAGCCCGGCAGATCATATACCTCCATAGTTCGTTCGCCATGCCGGACAGTATGATTACCGGCAGAATCTGCTGCTCCCTATCATGCTTGGCTTTGTTTCTATGCAACTGCGAGTTAAGGTGCCTCATCCAGACATTTTTGGAAACCATAGTCTGACAATAGAGGCAAGTTTTTCGGTTTGTCCCGTTATGCGTTTTTTGGCGGCGACCAAAGGTGTTTTCTCGTGACCTCCTTGTTGCGTTCTTCGCATAATCGTTTCCCCTGGCCTGCCATTTACAAAGCAGGACACGGCGCGGGGCGTACCTGATAAATAATAATATTATTATAAAATATAAAGCTAATAATTTATTTTATATTATTTATATAAAATATAAAAAATAATATAAATATTATAATTATATATATACAAGTAAAAAAGGGAAATATTTATAATTATTAAAAAAAATATTTTAAAATAAAATTTCTTAATTTTTTTAATTTATATTATAAATTTATATTAAAATCCTATTAATAATATAAGTTTAAATAATTTAAAAACCATTTAAATAATAAAAATTCATTAATAATATAAATTTTAAATTAATATATAAATAATAATAAAGATTTAAATCAAAATAATAAAAAAATAAGTTAATATTTTTTTTAATAAATATAAAAAGTTTAAGCGTGAAAAATGCACCCTTTAAAATATTAAAAGTTAATATTATAATTAAGCCTATTATATATGTTATATTATAAGATTCGAATAAGCAGATATTTTATGCGGAATAAGCTAAATAATATTAGTTATTTAATTATCTTTTTTTTTATTTATATAATTATTTTTTATTATCTTTAATTATTATATTAAGCTTTAGAATATTAAAGGAGTGTATATAGCAGCTAATAATGTATGGTTGTGCGATTTTATTATAAGCTTAGAAAGTTTCGAGGGGAGATATGTTAAGCAATCAAGTCCAACTCCATCACCTCCACTGATCTTCCCGGGGTATCATTCAACGCCATCAGCCATCTATACTACAAATCTTGTGTAATGCAATTGCACAAGACAACTATTAAGATATTACAAATCTCAGGCCTTCGGAACGAAAGGACTGATCAAGAACTCGCAATTGGGTCCTCGTACACCTTCTCATCATTCGGCGGGCTCATCGGGCCCAGGAATATGGCAGGGACCGGATGCGAGACGTGCTTCACATCCACAATATCCCTGGTGTCAAGTTAGCACAACGATCGTCTGCGTTTGCCAGGGCTGGTATCTTCTCACCATTTCTCCCCCTTCCCAAACTCATCCAGGTATTCCAAATGTCGCTTACCCCGCTCATCCGACCCGAAGCGCACGAAGTGCAGACTGACCTGATTCCGATCGAGATCCCTGCTGCGCATCGTCTTCATGAGGCGCTCGAGCGGCCTCTCGACGCCGCAGGCCCCGTCGCGGTCGTCGCCCCACGCGCCGTCGGTGAAGATGTACACGGTGGTCTGGCGGCGCGCGAGCGGGTTGAGGTTGAAGCCGAAGGGGCGCCAGGGCAGCCGCGGGACGAGGACGCGGTCGACGAGGCAGCCGAAGCTCTTCTCCATCATGGTCGGGTCCCGGTGGTAGCTCTGCCTCGCCACCAGCCTCGTCAGCTTCTTGGTCTTGCGCGCGCGCGTCACGACCCGCGGCCGCGAGCTGAACGACAGCTCGACCTTGTCCGGGTCCAGACGCTTCGCGAGCCACGAGAGGGAGGTGAAGGCCTTCTCGACGACGGGGGCGTGCTGCTTCATGGACAGGGAGTCGTCGATGAAGAAGAACTGGTCTCGACCGCGGAGGTTCTCTAGGATGTACTCCACGACTTCGGAGGCTAGCTTGTCGGTGGCCTGGTGCTCTTTCGTGGCAATGCGATGTCGGTCCAGTTTATCTAACGTGAAAGCGTCCCCGCGAATATTCAGTGGGAGCAAGCTGATAGCTGCCGCCTTGCGATTGTTCCCTGATCCATCGCCTTGGGCAGTAGCGTCATTGCGCGTGGAGATGTGCGACGAGTTATACCCGGAATCCTCCGAGTTTGATCCATCTGCTGTGTCAGAGACGTGATCACCACCAGGTGTGGATGAAGCTTGTGCGAGCAGTACGAAGGGTTCGCCGCTCCCGGTAAAACCCTTTTCCAAGTCTCCGCGGGCGGAGGTGCCACCTATCTCGATCGACTTGGGAAATGATTCGATGCGTGGGAGAGCCAGCCCGCCTTCTGACCCTGAAAGGGAAAAGGCCGGGAGTGTCAAAGGCAGCGAGTCACGGAATAGACCCGCGAGTTTGTGCCAAAGCTGATCAGGTGTTAGCCGATTACTAGCTTTTTCAATTATCACGTGGCTCTGCAGTGTCTCGAGAATTTTCGGGGTGATATGGTCGTCGTCGTGACACGCCTGACGGATTAGCTGGTGGAAGTCACCGATGACCGGTAATGGGGCAATGCCGTCGTGGAAACAGCCATCATAACCACTGTGGATGAATGTCTTATTGCTGGCGTGATAGGAGAGCCGTTGAGTCAAATACGAAGCGCGAAGATCGGTCCCACCGGCAACCCAGGCGGCACAGTCGCTGAATACTGCTCCGATTGAGAACATGTCGGCTTTTGACGTGATGAAATGTGGCCCACGTGCTTTTCGTGCGGTAGTGTTACTGCACTCAGGGGCACCTAAATCTAGATTAGTGAGCGTTGGGGGGGACGTCGTGTTGAGATATAGCTTACTGTACCGTTGGTTGCCTTGGTTATCCAAACCCATAGCTTCACTGCTGCTAGTCTTGGACTTCCTGACATTGGTGAATAAGCCGAAGTCGGCAACCTTGGCCACGAAGTCGAAAGGGTTGGCAGATGATCTGGGAAAGATTAGGATGTTATCCGGCTTGATGTCTTCGTGAATACTGTTCATACGTCAGCCGTCAACATGGTCCAGATGCAATCAGTAGCTTGTGAAGAGGAAAATCCCTACCCGCGGATGGGGTTGCCCTCAGTACCATCTTCATCACGTCGCATCCACTGATGAATACCTTCCAGCCCGTTTAGTACGTCTAGAAGGCTCGCCCAGAACTGCTTTATCTCTTCCGACGTCGAGGGGCGGCGACTACCGCTCAGCATATCCCCTAAGCTACCTCCTTCTGCGTATTCCATGATGATATTATAGGTCCCGTTCTGTTGAAACGACCCGTAATACTTGACTATGTTCGTCGCTTGGGTGTTCTTCAACATCGTCAGGGCTCGGATCTCATTTTCGTACAGTCTCTTGAAGCGACCATTGTGGTAGGTCTTGACAGCGAGTACCCGCTGCTTGGAAACGCCGATGTCCTGGAAACGGAGGCAAGATCAGAGGACAGGTTCGTCATCTTAATAGAAGGGAACAATCGTGGAGGCATCTTACCTCGACAAGTTGATTGTACTCATCATTGACGGTAATCTTCCGGACTAACGCGGCATCACCTTGTCGAATGGTCTCTGGCTTGTGGATTGGGAGGACGTACTCGTTGGCCAACTTTCGGTTGCTTAGCTGGTCGCTATCGAAGCCCAGTGGGAAAAACATCCATTGTTCGGGGAAAAAACGACTGAATAGTCCCCTGTGTAGAGGATCATCGGGCCATTCGAGGGGTTGGTGGCTCAATGGCAACCTTTTGTCATCTAGGGAGTGTTTCAGGAACTCCTCGAAAAACCGCACGTCTTCGGGTTGAGCGTAGACGAGAGTCGAGAAGGTTTGGAGGTATCGTTTTCGGATTATCCCGACGTCGAAAGAGAGGGGAGGACTGAAAGCCTGTAAGACACCAGCGATGTTCTTCGGCGTCCAGTAGGACTCGAGAACAGAGCGCGGTATGTAAGGCTTCTCATTCTCAGATATATCCCGGCCCTTGAACTTGGCCTTCTCCTCTTTGATCCTGTCGGCGAACTGTAGAAAGTGGTCTGGTTGGAACATCGGATTTTCAGCGGTGCGGTCCGTCCCGCGACACTCTGGGCCTCGGTCTGGTTGCGGGGTAATCTTCTGTGAGTGAAACCAAGTTATTCGTGTCGATATCTGCTGAGTTGAATATTCTCGAAGATGTTGACAAAGATTGCTTGTAAAAGTAACCGATTCGGCCACTGACGAGCTGGATTATAGGGAGTAAAACAGCTAGGCCTGTTACTGTTTATGATGAAAGTGCGAGGAATTTTTCGAGGCGCAGACTTCTCTCTTCAACCGTCTTGCGTCGCATTCATTCAGCTGCGTTACCCCCGCAGGCTGCCTCTACAGTACATACCTACGCTTTGGGGGCTATGCAGCTCGCTGAGGCGCAGCGCAAATCGGCTGAATATGCGTTTGCGTTGCTCATTTCGATTTTCGTACCGACTTGAGTCCAGCTTCTGTAAGAGCTGAGGTGCTTCAATATCTAGGCATGTAACTGAATTCGAAGTCGAGATGCTTTTTTGCGCGCCATTTGAAACAGTTCAATTGACCCCTATCTTCCTGAAGCCAGAAGCGAGGCATTGAGCCCCTTCTCATCAGCGTAGCCATCCGCAGGGCCCGCCCGGGCTGTTTTCCTTCGCCTGACGATGCAATACATAAGCAACCATCCGGTAATGATGATGACCATCATCGGCACGCAGATAACCATGAACAGCTTCATCGCACTCGAACGCACGACCCAGTCGGAGTCCAGAAGTCCCTGGTCATTCCAATTGAGCACACCGCTGCTGAAGAATGTCTGCCGCCGAAAGGTCAGAGCTGAGGCAAAATTGGTCGGGAGGACTTGAGGAAAGGCTTGTCTTACGGCTAGAAAGGTGCCGGGTAAGAAAATGAGGGTGAATATCGTGATGACATGCATTGACACCGTCTCCTGTGCTGTCTTGACTGCGATTGTATGCATTTTCACTGTCCACTCTTCCATCCTATCTGACGATACTTTGGCACTGTGGGCGAAATGTTCTGACGTCTTCATGCTTCTCCACTGAAGCACTGCTTCGAACTGTAGAATAATCGCAAGATATTAGCCTGGAAGTCATGCTGTGGTGCGCGGGTTCAACCTACCATAACCTTGTCGCCTTCAACTGCGCGAGATAGCGCCCTCAGGCGCACAAGATGCATATCGAGATCTCTGTTGATACGTGAAAGACGTCCCAAAAATGTGGAAACTCCGGCGTTGCACTCCTGGCTGTCAATATTCGCCTTGAACGCAGCCGAGTCGACGACGTCTTTGTACTGCTCTCCAATCTGGTTCAGTACTTCCTGATTCTGTTCCACGGCAATGATAGCTTGATCTAGCTCGTCACCGATGAGGCTAAGCCTTTGTAACTCTTCAAACGAGAACTTGAGGTCGAACTGCTCAGCGAGCGCCTGATTGTCATCAGCGTCAGCTGCGTCAGGCTGATCTCCGACTGTCTCGCCTTCCTCAGACAGATCAGACGTCTGGAGAGGCTTCAAGTTGAAACCTCGTTTCATGAGATCCGAGAATGACCGCCCGAAGGTAGTTCGGGCCGTGGGACCAGAAGGAGGAATAGTACTTCCACGAGACCAACTGTCGCGACTGTAGAAGGTAGTAGGGCTTGAAACCGAGGTGCCCACTGTCCCTCGGCGTGAGAAACATCTTGCAATCTGATCTGGGCTGGTCATTGCCGCGACGGGAGCGATTTTAGCATCGACTGCCTTGACGCTTCGCTTCTCATCCAAGTCATCAATGAACTCGCCCCAGTTTTCCGCGCACCATTCAAGTACAATCAAGTGAACATGAAGAGTAGCTACGAAGGAACTCGCCAATGATACCAGAGCTGTTGGTTGTGTGTTCTTGTGCTCGCTAACAGCCTTCACAATGCGCCTTCTCATCCCAACATTCCCCTTGAGCACAATCCAGGTTGATTTGCCATGCCGGATATCAAACTGATGATACAGCGCCGTCTGTCGCAACGGCCATGGCTTCCCTCTTTCCTTATTATCTTCCACCGATAGAAGGCTGAAAGCGTGCTGAACGACCGTAGACGATCTGCCAAGTTGTGGCAGATTAAAAGACGGCTCGTCTTGGTCCAGATAGTTCTCTGATCGGAAGCATGCTTGGGCTAACGGCCGCTCGCGGCCCTTGAATGCGAAGGTGAAGTCGAGAAAAGTGGCCATGACTTGGTGATGAGTCAAGAGGAATTGAAGCTGTTCTCTGTTGCATCCCAAGGGTGAGCGAGATGATTTGGAACACAGGAATCTTGAAGGATAATTAGTTAAGTCCATGATAGATAAGCTTCCCGTATCCTACATGAATCTCCAGTGTGGATCTTCTGGGAGCTTTTCCACGTAGGTAGAGAGATTCTCCACCGTGTCTAGATTCGAAGATGCCTTGAACTCTAGGAAGTCATTAGCCATCGAGCCCCATCAGAGTACTGGACCTTCAACGGGAAATATGTACTCACCAGCAGCACAGTTTATAAGATCCCATAGAAAGAGTGAGCGATACGTGCTGTCGAAAAACTGGTCTTGCTTCAACTTATTCGAATAGGTAGTGAGTCCGTGGCTATAGATTTCCGTCCTGAGTAGATTCAGCGGGTAGCTGCTCCACAAGCCCTTGGATCTTGTGAAGGCCTCCATGGTCTGATTGACATTCGTCATTTTCCCAACTTGATCATGCAGAGAACGGCCGGCGATCAAGTATTGTGGAAGAAAGAAACCTGTTGGGCATCCGTAGTAGAGGAATACGCCGAAGAGAAGCACCGATGAAGGCCCCTATCAAAATGGATCGAGCCTACTTTATTTAATAGCAAAAAGAAATATCCAAGCCATTGGATGTTTTCGTTTGGCGGCTCTGTGGTAGTCACTAAGAATTTTGAGGGAGACTGTACAAAGTCGGAGTGGAAAAACCACCCCCACAAGATATGTAGTATGGCCCCCAAATCCGCCTCTACGCCCGCCAATAGGCCAATAAAAGCTCGAAAATGCCTTGCCACAGGATCAGCGGTACCCTGCCTCCCGTACTAATGTATCTGTGAGGCCTCGAAATGCTGGTATGCGCACACAGCCCGCTTTCCGCCTGCGCCTGTTTCCCGCGAACCCCTGCACAGCTGACCCCATCTCCAACACCGCCACGAACCAGGAGAACCTGCTACATCCAAGGCAGAGTCGAGGCCCTCCAATTCCCCCGGGCGCCCCCTTTCAACATTGTTAAAACGCTTCATCTTGCTCATCAAATGTTCGCAGATTCTCAGATATGTATGTCCTCTCGCTCTGCCAGGTGCGCTATGAGCTCATGTGATGCTGGTATTTGGAAGATAGCCTCACCTGGCTCAGAATTCGAGGGATTCTGAGTACATATGTGTCGCCGTTCAGCGATTTCTGGGAAAGTAGCATTGTCAGCTTTCCACCGCTAGAGTATAAGATCAAAGTGGCAATGTCTTACGCTGACTGTAATTCTTGCGACATACGGACTGTTCTTGAATTTCTGCTGGAGATACCAGAGAAGTACTGAATCATTGAGACGGTAAGTAGAATAAGAATCTTCTACGAGATTCATCGCTGTGTGTTTTCCTTGGCTTCTATGAGGTTTCAGATGTGAAAAAGCTCCCATCCTAATGCACATCCAGTGAAGGCTCCCCTCGCCCTTGATATACCATACCAGCAGCTTGATCGACTTTGCCTGTGCTGACTTTTATTTAAAGAAAACAGGCGGGGGCCGGATGCCTCATGCAGGCTCCCCTGCCCTCGTGGAACAATGTTTTTTTCTGCAATGCATTTGCTTAGCACCACTAGAATCATGCCTCATGCAGGCTCTCCATTGAGAGCCTTGCTGACGTGACAGTGGTCCGCGAACTTTCCCGACGGCCCCACACTCGAATTCATGGGGAATCGGGCTCTTTATCAACAGGAGAGAACTCGCATAGTGCCCTGATGTGTTCAGTATCCCAACCAAGTACACTGTTTCAGGAGTTGATCTCTATGGTCTCTAGAATCGATACCATCCTCATCCCCAAGAACCACACTTTTGAGCCACAAGGAAAGGACCAACGGGTAGCCCATATACTTCTGTATTTTGGGTTCGTTGCCATGGTCAAAGAGCCAATTTCGGCTCTTGTCGCTGTCTGGCAAAAAGGCTTCGAATCTCGTGCGGTTGCTTACTCAGCTACCCATTCAGCTGTTCTTCAACTCCACAAACCTTTGCCCCTCAGCTGACCGTGTTCAAAGTGGGGCCAGGATTCATCTCGACTCACTAGGGGTTCGAGCAGGGAAATCTTTTTTTTCCTTCTGTCATTGGAATAGGGGTCAGTTCACCAACGACAGCTGGGGCGACAGGCCGTCACGCAGCTGGCCGTTATCTAGATGGCAGTCTAAAGAACCACCAAAAAAGATGGGTGCCCATTTTTTAGACAGCCCCTTAGAATGGTACTACTACTAGCTGGACCAATCAGGCGAGGGGCATGACATCTCAGCAGTTACTCCCAATCCTCTTCAAGTCTACCCCCTGACTCCTTTGCCGCCATCATTGCTTTGGAGCCATCACGCCGAAATAGAACCTGCATAGAGCCCAACCAATCAAGATTTTTCTTCATTCATCCTCAGGCTCAACGCAGTCCTTATCTCATGACGACCATCCGGCCCGTTCTCCGCCGCGTCGTCCCCACCCTCCGATCCACGCGTGCTCTCTCTTCCCGGCTCATCTCATCGACACCGGGTTGCGTAGGCACAGGAATGACTTTAGTCCGACCCTCGAAGTCGGCAGCAATGAATGATAAACTGGGAAGGCATGCGAGCTTGGCCATCTCGGCCGAGAATGATGACGCCGAGATAAGGGCGAAATACAGACCTTTCCTTCTCGACCCCGAGGTCGAAGCCAAGGATTGGATCTCAGAATTGGAGCTCGAGACGGCCGTGAAGATGGCCCAAAAAGACATAGACACGACTCAGTCTCGATTGAAAATCTTAGTGCTGTATGGAAGTCTGCGGAAACGGTACGTCATATTCGACGGTGAACCCCGAACAAGAATCTATGCTGTGGTTCGCGCTGATAGTCCTTAAAGATCATATTCCAAGCTCGCTGCCCTTGAGGCCTCGCGCATTTTACATCGTCTCGGGTGCGACGTGCGCATCTTCAACCCCTCAGAATTGCCCATCCGGGACTCGGTGCCGCCCGAACACCCGGCAGTCCAAGAACTCCGGAATTTGTCCCTCTGGAGTGATGCCCATGTGTGGTGCTCTCCGGAACAGCATGGCAACCTGACCGCCGTCTTCAAGAATCAGATTGACTGGATCCCGTTGTCGACTGGGTCCGTTCGGCCGACGCAGGGCCGCACGCTCGCCATCGTGCAGGTGAATGGGGGCAGCCAGTCCTTCAACACCGTCAATAGCCTGCGCGTCTTAGGTCGTTGGATGAGAATGTTTACCATCCCGAATCAGTCGAGCATCCCGATGGCCTATACGCAATTTGAGGATGAGGGAGGAGATGGGAGCGGCAAGTCCCGACTTCTGCCGAGTGGTAACCGGGATCGTCTCGTGGACTGTATGGAGGAACTCGTGAAGTATACCATCATCATGAGACAGCACTTTGCCCTATTTGGCGACAGGTACAGCGAAAGGAAGGAGAAGGCCGCGAAGGAGGCTCAAAAATTTGCCCCAAACGCGCTCAAATAAAATTTCTGGGACAGCAAGATTCAAATTAGACGTCTGTAGGAAGCAGGTTGCTCATGCATGGGACCATAGATTTTAGATTACATACTTTCGATCTGCTGAGGCTGGGAGAGCTATTGGGGCAAATGGTTGATGAAGTTTTTAGAATGACGCGTATAATCTGCTATTTCTCAAGGGATGAGAGCTCGAGTTCAAACAAAAGTCTTAAGACCAGAGGCAATTGCTATATATCGAAAACATTTATTTACACGTAGGCATGTGAAGATTACATGGTGGTAAATTATGTGGATAATTGTCACAGTTCAGGCCGCTGCTGGGGTTCCAGGAAGACTTATATTGTTGCACAGGGGAGGAAGAGAGCGAGGACTACGTAGAGTGGGCGATACTGCCCCTATATATAGACGTGGCGCTTGGGCCACTTGGTGCCGTAACAATAATAATGGTTTATGATGGTATCAATATACCAACTACCCCTTTATCGATTAGATATCGACATACACCAATATGGACTTGGTCAGTCATCTAGAATGAATCAAGTATGCTTTCTCACAGAATACACAATGTGTGCAGGAACGAAGCTGTGTACAGATGGCAGTGACGGTATCAACCCCGTCTTTGAACAGTAGGGAGCAAGACTGGTGAACAACAGCCCGAGCCTGTATTTTTTTCGAAGTCTTCCGCAATTGCCTTTGGAAGTGCGGGGTTCCTGCTTATTCTCATGCGTCTCTACTTCAGACTGCAGATAATCCTTCTAATTTCATGCTATCTCTCCTTCATATCCATCCTCTTCTTCATCTCTTACCGCCTCACTTCCCATCATCTCATCTACAACCAGCCCACCTGCTCATACTATTCTCCACACTTCCAGTCGAATCAGTCTGATTCAGGGAACAAAGTGGAATTGGCCAGTTCTTCTGGTACTGCACAGGGAGAGCGCCAAACTCGACCTCCTTTGTCCCTAGAAGATGCATTCGACAACGCCGGGGTGGAGAGAAAGGAACATAAAAGAGCGATGCACGAAGCCCGAATGCAAGAACAGAGGGCCGAAAAGGAACAGGGACAAGAACTGAGAAGAGAAAGGGATGACGCCCGCGTGCAGAAAAGAAGAGACAGAAAGGCAAAGCGAAGAGAAGCGCAAAGAGCTCGGATTCAAGAAGCAATAATAGCACAAGCTGAGGCGAGGAATCAACAGAAGAGAGAGGTAAATGAAGCACGTATCCGAGCGAAAAGGGCTCGAAGAGAAGCAAGGAAGACCAAAAAGATAATGAAAGCCCAAGAGAAAATGAAGGCTTGCAAAGAAAGAAAGGCCCAAGAGGACCTGGAGTTCGACGCCGAGAACGCATGGCTTGGAACGGAAAGGATGCGTAAGGAACTACGCAAAGAGCTACGCGAATTAGAACCGGCTGTGCACAATCTGGGTCTTACCACCAGCGACGACGTGGCACACATCAGGTCCCGACGAAATCGCGGGTTCTACTTACAAGATCGACCGCTGTTGCGAAAGAGTCAACGCTTGATGGGCAAGGAGAGACCGAAATACACTCGATGAAGATTATGAGTGGAAATACCACTTCACAGGGTCATTTTGCACGAGAACTTGTGCACATGGAAGGTCTCCAGAGATATACGATATGGAAGAATATTGTACTTCTTGCATTGGTACGTCAGACTCCACCCAGTCTCAATAGGCCAAGAAACAGCTGCTAATTTCCTCGCCAGGCATCACAAGCAAGACACCAAAACTCGCTAGGATTAATCATCGGGCTATTCATTTGATATGTCCGACGGAATTGCCAACATTAGCAAAGGGAATAATGGCTAGGAAGCATTGCAGATATTACGGACCAGAGGTATCTCAGTTGCAAGAGGGACCCAAAAGTAAGGCCCTTTGACCTTCAGTCGCCGTTTGAAGATGAGTGAGACTTCTTGTAACACCTCAAGGGAGAGAACACGCAGTTCCAAGGGTGTACAACAAATAGGTTTAGCTTCTTGCAGCACGAGAATGGACATTAATGTACCTACAGTAGCCAAAAAAGGATCCAAGAAACATCATTGACAGGCCTGTTTCATCATTGTGAATATACTCCGCATGGTCTCCGAAGTCTAAATCTGACCCCTCTCTCTCACTACCGCAACAGCTCCAAGGCGAGCTTCTTATAGCACCCCACACTCTCCATCAGCTCGCTGACCCGGATCTGCTCGTCCTTGCCATGCGCCACCAGGATGCTTCCGGGCCCGTACAGAACCTTCCGGTGATCGCCCATTAGCCTCGGGACGTCGGTGCCGTACGCCATGGGCGCGGCCTCGAACCCGTCGAACTGCCACTCCAGCAGCGTCTCCGGGTACTCGAAGCTGAACCGGAGATCGACGTCGGCGTGCTGCGCCAGCACCTCGGATACCGTCTTCTTGATCCCCGCAAGGTCCGTCGCGATGCGGATGCTGCACAGCGCCTTCGCCGACGCCGCTACGATGTTGTAGCCCGCGCCGCCCTCGATCTTGCCGATGTTCAGGGTCGACGGCCCCAGGAGGTCGGACACGGGCCACTCGACGGCCGACAGGTCGTTGAGCGCGTTGATCAGGAGGAGCGTGGCGCTCTTGCCGAGGTGGGGGTATCCGGAGTGGCTGTCGGGGGTTTTGTTGGTAAGTGTGGTTTTTTCCCATATGCGCATATCGGAATGATGATGAAACCTACCAAGCCTTCCCATTGGCGACCAGCTCGAACACGAGATTCCCCTTGTGTCCCTTGCCCAACTTGCCCTCGGTCGGCTCGCCGAAGATCCCCGCCTCCCACGTGAGCCCCATATCATTAGCCGCCAGCATACCGGGCCCGCCCTTCTCCTCGCCGACGACGGCGAGAAAGCTGACGTCGCCGTCCTTCAGCTGTCCCTCGGCCCGCAGCTCCTCCAGCGCGGTCAGCTGCGCGACCAGGGGGCCGAGATCGTCGCAGGCACCGCGCCCGCGGATGATCTTGTCGCCGCCGTCGGCATCCTCCATGCTGAAGGGGATGTGCGGCGGCACCGTGTCCATGTGCGAAGTGACGAGTAGTCTCGCCTTGCGCTCTGAGCCCAGGTACGCGTAGACATTGTGCCGGGTAGACCCCGGCGCGATGGGGATGCGCTCGACGGTGTAACCGAGGCTCTTGAGGTGACTTTCCAGGAAGATGCCGATTTCAAGCTCCTTTTCGCTCGTGCTCTCGATGTTGATGAGCTTCTGCAGGAGCTCGATGACGACCTTGGGGTCGGTCGTGCTCGTAGTCATTTTGCCTCAGTTTTTCGAAATATATAAGAATGAGACGTGTTGGTGTTGGGGTTGAGTAGCCGGTTCATCCAGTGCTGGCCGTGATGCTGACGTATGTCGAGGTCGGCAAGGATAGACCGAAGTGGTGATGCTGCTACTGTTTAAGTACGGAGCAAAGCGTCGCGTCCCCATAAAAATGAGGGCGGGGCCGGTTATGGTTTGAAAAGGCCGGAGTGTAGATCGGCAGATCGGCCGCGGCGGCTCGTGTTCAGCCCCCCTATTCAGATGATCATTGCGTATTCTACTTCAACCAACATTGATGAAATTGATTTGGAGTTGGTAGACTGTTCATGCATTGACTCAACATAGGGACGATAGTACTTGATTCGAGACACGCAAGGTTTGTTTAATCATCTTATTGACTTGAAGACAACTTCAGTAGCGATGCAATCCTCTCTCCAATTATAACTTGCCTGCGGGAGATGTTCCGTCGGGTTCAGTGAATATATGGGAGCACAGTAACAGAATACCGCAATGAGAAGTAGAAAATGAATGAGCCGGTTGGAGGCTTTCATCTCAACTCTACATTTCTTAAGCATGTCGCCGCATAAACCACGTAGAGTCAGATGAATAGGTAGTGTTCGATTGGGCAGTCCAAAGATACATGTTTTTATTCGACTTTGATGAGTAATAGCCCTTGAATCCCATTTATTGCTGTTGCATCTCTCGATTACACAGTTTTCCTTAGAGCAAATGCTGAATGGATCTAATACTGTGTTTATGATTCGGTGGCTACACCTGGAGGAATGGCTTGACTTCATAGGCTCTTCGAATCTGGCCGATGTTTCAAATGGATGATGTGTCAATTCCAGAGAGCAAAACTACTAACGTTTCTAATTGAACTCTCAAGGGTACACTGGGTGTGTACCTAGAGCTTGGTCTACTTAGCCAGCAGGCACGGGATGCCTTAGTGACTAGCAAGACTTTGACACAACTTCGATCATGATTCAACTCCGTAAAATGGGAAGGAACTCTAATTTGCGTCAATCTCTGAAGTGACTTCTCTTCGTATGAGTTGTGTTGATAATATTAAGGAAAGATCTGTTGAGATGCGTCGGATGCGAAGTCGAAAAGCCCGTGTCTTCCCCTATTCCGAAGGTAGCTCCTACCTCTGGGACAGGATCAATCTGTTTTCCCCTATTCTTTCCTTCCTATGGGGCTCTATAGTATTGTTCTTTCTCGGTTTATTCCCTACGCTGGTAAGAGGCGCCGTCAGAAACTTTCCACCCTAGAAACTACCATGCGACACAAGCCATGTGAGAGTGTTTGTTTTGATCCCCCATCTCTTGTCTTGGCCCTCCTCTCTTGTTCCCACTCGTTATACCATAACAAGATTGAGCATCAGTCTGTCTCCGACCGAATCTTGTCATAATCATAGAGACATGGTACATTGTTTTCATCATTTTTCTGTGGCTTCCTAACATCGAGATCAGAGACCAACTCCCCTTCAAAAGACTGTGCTGTCATCGAAAATCCGCAATGCCCTCCACCAATTATGCGTTTCCTGTACGTCCAAGTCTTTATCGACTCCCCCCCCTTCAACTCTCTGCTGGCTACTTCAATCACCCTTTGGACACCGATAGAAGTGTCTGTTAATAAGTATGCATGCAGACAAGAAGACGGACGCAGATGAATCTGCGAGCCATCGAGCACTGGCTCCACCGTCTTGACCCAGGCATACGCGCAGTGAGCTCTCTCTCTACTCCGATGACTCCTCCATTATCAATTAACATTTCTGTCACCTCTGTCACTAGGGACATCTTCTGCCGCCTGTGGTCGTCCCACGACGCCTGTTCAATCCACTACGACGTAGGCAGAGCTCGAGAACAGAGTCAGTGTTCCACGATGAGTGGTTCCTGGACGACTGAGACACGTTGGGAGGGACACATGGGACATGGAGCACTGGCTCCATCGGCTCGGCCCGTGAGTCGTTGCTGTGAGTCTCTTTCCATATCCGAATATTTTTCCCTACCTACCTCGGTAGGTATCTGACCAGTTCGTAGGTTACATGTTCCATGCCTCTGCAATAGATCCTGGAACCGACACGCTCTCTCACTCTACTACGACACAGACACGGCTCACAATTGGTCCTATAACCGCCACTCTCGCCCATTCTTCTTCGTCTTTTCGACTTCTGCTCACCACTTCTTATAACTCTCTTTCATCGTCAGACAGCTTCCCACTTGCCGTAGCTACGTCGCCAGTCTGCAGCCAAAAAATTAGAGCCTCCAATACTACCCTTATGATCCATTGTCTCTCACTTTATTTCGTGTGCTCTTCTACTACATGGTAGCATCTGTCACGCGAATCTCGGCCTTGGCGCTCCCTCACCGAAGAAACTGCCGTTTGGAAAACACGAATCTGTATCGGTCTTCCACCAACACGCTGGGTCGACCCAGGAGTCTCCAGCGTAAGTTCTCCTACGACCGTCATTGTACGGTAATCTGTTGATGGTACCGACCGACGTTGGCGCACCTGACACTTGGTCCTGGGACTGATTCGCCCGCTTAGTCTACTATGGCGCAGACATAACACGAAGTTGACTGTGAGACAGCCGTGTACTCTTACCCGCTCAGTCTACTACGACAGAGGTCCGGGCCGCATCAGGTTCCAGGATCGCCTGAGCGCGTGCTCGCTCACCCTACTACAGCGGAGATTGTACCCGCACATGACTCTACGACCGCATTCGGGTGCTCAGTCTTCTACGACAAACTCAGACAGAGATCGCACCTCCTATCAACACTATCTGCGCATCCGAGTAAGCCGGTGTTGTTTATGGAGTAATACATGAAATATTGCTTATACGATTAGCTCTATGTTGTCTATGCGACTACCGCCTGCTGTCCGAGAGGTTTTTGTAGGTTGTGTGAAGACCAAGAAGCTGCTATCGGTGTTCCGTCAAGGGTTGACTGGTGACGCCAAACAATGGTACAGTAACCAATCATCGGAGAAGCGACGGAAATGGGGAGAGATCACTCAATCCTTCAAACGACGATGCAGTTGCTGTAGCGTCCGTACCTTCCGCACGCTGAGGGACGCTAGCAGGCAAGATGAACATCCTTAGCAACCCACACCAGAGGTTGGCCTCGGGGAATAATACAACAGTATTCGATCCTTTTCACTTCAGTAGTCCTCACGCAGTAACGCGGACGCGACAGTTGCAGTACCCAGATTACCTGCGGGCCATGGAGCATTGGCTCCAACGTCTGGGCCCAGACGTTGTGCGGGTAAGTTGATGGTTTATCATCCCTGGATACTTCTTCACTATCTTACGATCCCATCAATAATTAGGCGCATTTTTCCGAATGCCCGGAGTTGGTGGGCCTGTCCGCCCCCTTGCTACCTCCTAAAACTCCCCGAAGCATTACGATCTTCCAACTATGGAGTGTCATTGGAATGGACTTTATCGGTCCAATCAATCCACTATCATATCAGGGGCACAAATACATCCTTGTGGTCGTAGACTACAGCTCTTCAAGTGTTTTCATAGACGCAGCGCTGTCTACCACCTCGGAGATCCCTCGAGCATATTGGAAGAACAAATTGGCCCCCATCTTCGGGTGGCCCGGAACATTGTACTGCGACAATAGACCGCATTTCACGGACGAAGTAAATGGCGAGGAATTCACCAGGCAGGGGACGAATGTCATTTTCGCACCCATCAGCCTCTACTACGACGCAGGCATAGCCCGCACTAGGTTTCATCGCCGCCATGATGGCCGCCTCGTCGGCACAGTTTACCACCCTGCAGGCCCAGGCCCGATATGTTCCGCGTCCTGTGACCCTTTGCCCTCACTCTACTATCTACCACATTATCCAATACTATATTCCCACACACTCGAGGGCCAAAACCAACAGAAACCCCCCGCCATCAAAAATCTATGCAAACTCTGGGCTATTTACGTCATCGAGTTTGTACGTTATTTGAACCAAGATCCCAACGGCTATAATAGTCGTAGCTTCTTGTTCGAAAACTTGTTGAAGTTGGCCCAGGAGTTCCACAACCGCACTCCCGGGCAGATCTTTGAACAAGTCTGGGAAGCCCATAGGATACGAACCGACAAGAACCGCGGTGCGATACCTCACTGAGACATCGCTTTCCAGAGAGGCAAACCTTTGGACAAGGAGTTGCAAACGACTGACATCCATCGACGTAGTTACAATCCGCACGTGGTTGTGCAACCGGTTCGGATGCTCACTCTACTACAACAGATTAGACTCAGACACAAATAACACTAGCCGTAGGGTAGTAGATATTCGAATAAGCAGTCGCTTTTATGGAATAATCCACGGAGCATTTGTTATACGGTTAGCCCTATCGTGATTATGCGACTATGGCATTCTGGCTAAGAAACTTCATCCCTGAGAGAAGCATTTAGCCAGCTGTGCTGTTGGTTGTGCTGCCCATTCATGACAGACACCGCGTCCAAACACCTTCATGTGCCCATTTCCCCCGCCGTTAAACAACAGCTTTCCAACGCGGCAGAGAACCGGTGCGATTCCACGTGTTTATCAGGTACGCCCCGCGCCGTGTCCTCACTGAGCCTTCAAAGGGTCTCTCCCATCGTGTCTCCCCAGATTCGAACGTTGGGGACTTATATCTTTGTCTATACGTAAGCGGAGGTGTAGTAGCTAAACCGCATGAGCCACCAGGACCAGAGGGTTCCCGTTTGACACCATCAGATAAGAGCAAACGCCACGTGCCGGCTATGAAATTCGATTCCTTGTTGCGACTTATGTGCAACAGTCACCCTTCACAAACACTAGATCATGGTCTTTCCAACGGGATGGATGGGCAGTCTAGTCCAACCTTTCTTTTTCGCACCCGGCTTATGTAGACGTCGCCCTGGGGCGTTGAGAAGTTAGTAGGATGGAAGGCTTACTTGATGTTGTCGGTGGTTTGATGATTGAGGTCGATAAGGTGCTCGGGCCCGTCGAGTTAGAACCAGGTGGAGAGGAGGATGTCAGAGCGCCGCAGTCCGGCTCGTCAGGTAGACTGTCCTGATCGGCTTGGCGTCTCTGGGGCGCAACTGGGCACATCTGGAGGTATAGTCAGCAGAATCAAAGGGGTATTTGACGGCTAGCATTGACACAGACCGGTCCCGAGGTCCCTGCGTCTGAAGGTCTGACCCCGTTGTAGAACGACTTCATGTTCTTGTCGTCTCCCCGCGCCCAAGCGAGCTCAAGCATGTATTCCTTAAGTTTGGCGGGAGTGCTAACATCTGGGTCAGGAAACATCCCGTTCTGTGGGAGTCCTAAGAGGTAGGCAGCTAGACCGGCCCCAGCTGCTGTAGCTATTCGCGAAGAATATCATTAGTATGTGCAGTTGCTTGATAGTGGCGTTGAATAGAACATACCAGGAGATGTGCCTGACGAGCCTTTGTATGTCCTCCCATCTTCATTATAGGTAGCACACTTTATTAGTGCCCCTGGAGCATGTAGGTGAGGCAGTTTTCTGCCAGCGTCTCGATTCATCCCGGGGTACATAAGTGTGCCATCCGCGTTGGTGGCCCCGAAGACAATGAGTTCAGGGATGTAGTTGGAGCCCGAGCCGGGATCACCGAAATCAGCCGGAAATCCATCGATTTCTGTCTTTTCGTCGTTTCCGGTGCCTGTAACTGGGGTGACACCCTTGGATACCAGTAGTCTAAGCATATCGCGAAGCGCCCTGCGGTGGCCCTCCGATCCGTCATTGCCATCAGCGTCGCGGAATGTAAATTGTCCTGTCATTGGATGCCGTCGTGGATAGTACCAACTCATTGATAAAACGGCACGCTTGTTGTTGTCACCAACGTCATCAATGATTCTCTTGATGGCTTCTAGATGGTCTTCGATCGTGTACCTTGTCGGGATGCGGACGATGACTGGGTTGGCCTTCTTCGCGACTCCATATTGGCGCCCACCCATTCTCGAAAGCATACAGGTACCATGACCTCGTCGATTGGGTGACCCGTTGTCATTTTCTACGGACTCAACGTTCGGCGATGCATGGATCCAGCGCACACGACTCCTAAGGTCGTTAAATTCCTATAGCAAAATGTCAACATTGTACATGCAATAACTTTGAGTTTGGCTAGGCTACTCACGATGTGGTTGAGATTGGCGCCGGAATCTACGATATAGACATCTACATCCTTTCCGGCTGATTCGTCATACACGTAATTCTTCTGATACCAGCTCAGCGGCTGACTGATGATGTTCCCCTGTTCATTCTTCGCTCCGAACTGGCCTATCATGACCATGTCATCACTGGTATCCTTCTGTCTTATCAGTGCCGTAGTAGGATCATAACAAGACTTTACACAGGGTTGATAGACTGTTGCGACCTGCGCGATAGATGTTATCAAAGCCGTCCGAAAATAAGAAGCCGTGAAACCTACATTTTTGGTCTTGAGCATTGAAATAGCTTGTGTCTTGGTCATTTCCACCCTCCAAAAGAGAGTCCCGTAGAACTTGGAACTCGAGGTGTTGATGGCCCTTGCTTCCAAGGGTAGAGCAAGCATGCTCTTGTAAATTGCATCTGTCTGACCTTTGTTCTGTCCCTCCATAGGGTAGACAACCCATTCCGCTTTGGTTTCACAACTGTCGCCATCTGTGCGGGCAGCGACGCCTGTGGCGCTTGGGCAGCTTGCCGTGCTTGAGGATAGGGTAGGTGGCAAGTTTGACTGTGACGAGTCTGACTGTGCGGACGATGCTTTCGTGGACCTCTCACTCGTTGTGAGCGATGGGGAATTACTCGTCTGTGTCGGAACCGTTGATGTTCCTTGTTTTTTTGAACTAGGTGTAGACTGTAAAGATTGGCCGTTGCTAGTCTGTATCAGGCCCGTGGATGTTCCCGATTTTTTGGACGTGGGTGTAGACTTTAGAGTTAGGAGGCTGCCAGTCGGCTTCAGATTCTTCGATTCACCCTTTTTAGTCGATGTGGTTTTCTGAGTCGGGTTTGGAGTTATCGGTTTCGAAAGTAACGGATTGCTGGTCTGTTTTGAATCTGGTGACGCTTTGGGTTTATTTGATGCTGTCTTTTGAGTAGTACCACGGGGATGAGAGCCATTTGGCACCTTATTCCTCATCCAAAACCATAGTGATGATGGAGCGCTGGTTGTTGCAGCTTCGGGAAGATCTCGTCGAACTGTTGATGCTGGATATTGTGATGCTGTGATAAACCCCCCAGGGATAAAGGTTAGTATGACGCTTACATACAAACAAAAGCAAGAGGGTAAGAATCAAACAAGCTATGTTGGATGATCATTCAACCAGACACCCCTGCTTATTCGAACTACTAACCTTTAGTTCCTTGGGTGGACACTGCGTAGGCTGCAAAGGCCAGGAATAAAAACGGCTTGCTGTATAGCATTTTTCAACTCGGTTCAAACTTGAAGGCTTTGCTTGTGTACGGCTTCGAAAGGAATAGGCGTGGTATCGTGCTGTATTATGCTCTCATCGTGAAACATTTTCCTGGGTTGCCCAGCTGTTATAAACATCGTCTAGAGATCATCATTCCTGACATGTCCTCCTCGTTCAGTTTGTTAAGGCAACGTGTTGATATTATTAAAGTCTTTCCTCATGGAGGACTTGGAGCAATCTGTCTGAATGATAGAGGTGTTGGAAATACCTGGCCGATGAATACACATGTTGGAACCAGGCTCGGGTGATGCCCTGC
Source organism: Xylariomycetidae sp. FL2044 (assembly GCA_022376275.1). Taxonomy (NCBI): domain Eukaryota; kingdom Fungi; phylum Ascomycota; class Sordariomycetes; species Xylariomycetidae sp. FL2044. Next base: position 581,339 of record JAJNOH010000003.1, on the reverse strand, counting down.
GGATGAGCTATACTTAGTGTACGAAGCCACACGGTTGATCCCACGGAATGGCCCAGATTTCCATAGATAGATTGAAGTACGTTGGGGTTTCCTGTAGGTATGTAGATCTCTAAGAATCATCATTACGCCATTTCACACAATGCTTAGAGGTTGACTCGGATGATGAGATCTGGACAGTTGGATGGTACATACGTGGAGTGATCTCAAGGTACAAAGGCCATCCAATAGTTTGATAGCATACGTTACATCTATGACACCATTTCATGTCTGTTGGTTGTTGGGCTGCAGGCGGCTTTCAGACTCCCAACCACATGATGACGTGACGTATCCGCGTCAGCTTTTCTCTACCACCATCGAAGATCGGACTCTACTAATGCCGAAGATTTGTATGGCTGGATGATACCTGCTACATACTGTATCTACATGTCCATAGATGTACAACAACCTCACGAGCATCCCACCCCTCTCTAGAATATTAGGCAGCGTCGAAGCTGTCGCCCATGCTTTCTACGCCGATCTCTTTTCTGGTTCTCCGTAGGTAGAGAGACAGTGTTGCTCTCACTCCCATTTGCTTCTAGCGCCTGCTGGCTATCCACCGATCGCAGCATGTTGGCCGCAAGTCCCTTTTCAAATAGTTCTTGCACTCCTTCACCAGTAAGAGCAGATGTCACGAAGAATGCAGCTCCGATTTTTTTGGCCGCTCTTCGGCCTGCGTCTACCGACTTTTCCCACTCCTCATTCGACACGTTATTCCAAAGGTCTTTCTTTGTCAGAGCTATAGCCTCGACCGGGCGCCGACCGGCAACAAAACACTCTAGATATCGTGGGCGCACGCTCATCACTATAATAATGCTGGAATCAGTGGACACCCAGATGAAAAGGAACGGTGAATGGAACGGAGGTGGCAATGAATGTTTGCCTGGGTTGCAGGCCACTTACAGTGCTCAAGTTGTGACACTTCAGATCCTCCTTCGTAAAGATAGAGCATACCTCTACACCGCCGAACAATCATGAGATGTGACTCATCGAATTGGTCGATATCTGGCGCGACGGGAGATTGGTATGCAAGCATATCAAGACGACATGTCGTGCCATCAATCTGAGTACATTTACACAAATTCTCTCCACGGAATGGGTCGATGAAGTTTTCGTCGAAGGTATCTGCACAATACTGCGTATTTCGATGAATCATTTGGCTTCATCGCGACATGCATTGCAGTACTTACTCTCCTCATGAGCGACTCTTTACCGCTCCCACCTTTTCCCAATATAATTATATTCAACTCTTCAATTGCGGCCATAGACGGTGCCATTATTTCCAGAGTCAGGAGAGGTGATGATTAAACGCAAGATGCAAGTAAAGGGGGGCAGCGTTAGATTAGTACGATTCAATACCACGCGGCCGAAACGACATATACTAATGAAACGACAAAACTAGAATCTTATAAGCTAAGCTTATTTAATAGGTAGAATATCGAGGCTATAGGTTTGATCCATTTTTAAATCGTTGACGTCATCTTTTTATTATTGATATTTTTAGATTCTCTTGTGCAATCGATGCCATGCATCCTTACATCATTCCGTCTCAGCAGTACATATGTCCCTCCTCCAATCATCGATTCTACCATTATCTGTCATGTTTAGATGCCAATTGAGACGCTCCCTCTTCTTTCCAATGCCTGTCAACACTATTCCCCACGGCCTTGCCAAGTCAGCGCGTGGGCTTTCCACTGAAGCGAGTAATCCGTCCCAAGATGCCCATAAACATTCACATAAAAGGCGGAATGAACACAGGCCACAGATCCATACATCAGAAGAGGATCATTATGTGGTGACACTGTTGACGGACGAAGAGCACCATCAAGCCATATCGAACTTGCGACGTAAATACTTTCCACCAAAACTCCTCAAGGTCTCGGCTCACATCTCGCTATTCCGAGCCCTTCCCGGCTCAATGCTGTCCACATTCAAGCAGGACATTGACTCCGTCGCCTCTCGGACACCACCTTTTACAATCCGTGCGGATAAACCGTTCCGCATGTCCCGCGGCATCGGCTTAGCCGTTGAAGGGCTCGAGACGGTAGAGAAAATCTTCCAGGAGCTCCAGGGAAAATGGCACAATGTGCTCAGTCAACAGGATCGAGCGAAGTTTCTGGGCCACTATACGCTGATGAACAAGGTCAACGATCAGGGAGTCATTTCGCGCAGCTTAGAAGAGCTCGCCGTTGACTTCCCGGGGAGTTCTGGCAAGGCACTTGGACTGAGCCTGTGGAGGTATGATAGGGGGTGGTGGCGGCACGATCAAGATTTCGCGTTCGCTGGAGACCGTCGATCCTAGCGGTACCGTGTTTTGCACGAGAGAAAGTCATCCATCTACTTATTCGCAGTCTTATGGTTTGAAATCTCATAATATCCTGTCTGGCTGTGTGCGGAGTGTGTGCAGGCGAAGTCCTTGGAACAACGTACGTGGATGGTATAATCAATACATTACGCTTTTTATGCAAGATCATCCCGTTAGGAAAAGAAGTAAAGTTATGGGTAAACACTTCAGGGGCATTAAAGTTGAACACCGCATGGAGCCTCTGATGCGTGTACATACTCACTTCGAATAAGCATGTATTCTCTGTCGCATAATTCGTAAAATGACGCTTATCCGATTACCCAGTGCTGCTTATGCGGTCATCCCACATTATCTGTAACGCCGCACGTCCCCTCCCCCTCACCCCCTTTTCTCGATAAACTTGCCCTTGACGCGGCTTTGGCGGCTTTTGAGACAGCCTCGAATATCCCGCGATGCAGGCGGAACGAGACCGATTAGCGATATTAGCCTGCAAAGAGATGGTAATACCAGGATAACTATAATGCAGCCTTGATTTAGACGCGCCTCTTACCCTTCTAGGACGATCTGTATGAAGTCCGAGAGCCCCGCTCCGTTCCTGACTTCAGCCGCTTTTCCCCCAGACCCCAATCCATGGGAACCCGATATGAATACTGTGGATGCTCGAAGTGGCGCTTCTCCCCTCCAACCAGCGTTGGCTTATTACCAACATCATGATCCCTTCCCCTTTATTACATCTAGCTATACCCAACGGCAGTTGGCATTGCCCACGAGCTTTGCGGAGAACGCCCCTGACGGATAAAATTGTCGGCTGGTGCACTACGACCTCGTGGAAATGGAAGTCTTGGGGACTATAAGACGTACCCCAGAGCATCACCCATTCTCTTCATTTCGAAGGTGCATCTACAACACTTACCTGCATCTCTTTCCCGCGTCATTTCATCATGGGTATCGTTCGAGCCTTGACCACGGCCCTTGCGCTTGCTTCCGCGAGCTGCGCAGCTCCGGCTTCGCCATCCGTTCAGTTTTGCGATCCGGTGACTACCGTCTGCTATTCGTCCAGCACCGTAGGTGTAGGCGCGATCTCATACCGCGTGGCTATTCCTGTGGTTGATGTTGCGCCTTTCGATATGCTCGTTCAGATCGTGGCACCAAAAACTGCTGGCTGGGCTGGAATTGCCTGGGGTGGCCGCAGTAAGTACTCGAAGGCTGGTTTTGAAGATACATAGCATCCGTCGCACGGCTTTGATGGTCTTATCTCATTCACCGTCGCTTGGAATCATTAACCTAAGGCTTTACAGTGATCAACAACACCATCACGATCGGCTGGGCCAACGGAAATAGTTCAACGGTATCATCTCGCTGGGCTAGGTATGGCAACCTCACTTGGTAGACCTGACACGCAATGAGAGTGCGTTCTGACAGCTATCCAGCGCCCATGTGCTCCCTGATATCTATGAAGGGGCCGAGTACACGCTTCTCGAGGGCTCTGGTACGAACGATACGCACTGGACCGTGAACGCGCTCTGCAAGGGCTGTAGTGTCTGGACACACGATGGTGGCGCCACAACATCTCTTGACCCGTCTTCAACGGAAGCAAACTTCGCTTGGGCAACGGCGCCAACGCCGCCGTATGACCCGGCTGACAACACGACAATCTTCGGCCTACGGTATGTATAAAGTCCCCATTTTCTAGGATCTCTGGCATTTCCGGGCATTACTGACCGTTTTCTAGTATGTGAACACCCCTTCGTGAAGACCTGACTAGCAATGACTAACCCACAGGTTCTGATCCATCAGATACCGAACATGGCACCTTCACCATTGACCTCGCAGCTGCCAAGACGGACCAGTTCGATGCTTATCTGCAAGCCTTGATGCCTTGAAGTACTTGGTTTGGGTGCAAGTTGTGACTCGGCTAGACTATAAAAAGCGGTCTGATTTGTATTCCACTCAATGTTTGATAGGTGCCTGTGGTACGGAGTATGTAGATAAATACAGCTACGAATCTACGGGGCAGCATGTTTCCTACCTTTCAGCTTTGCTCAATAAGCAGATTAATGCAATTCATTTCTGAGTAGGAACCGCATTTACGACTGAGTACGGACAGGGAAATAGCAGGGGTATCTGCTGACGTGGTCTAGATACCGATGGCCGATACGAAGTAGACCATGTCGCCAAGTCGCCATACCAGTTGCAATAATCCTTCGCTTTCAGCCCTGAAAGTGGTTCTTGGGCACCTAAAACGTATCCGGGCACCTTATTGGTAAGATCAATACCAGCCAAGGAGTTATGATTGTAACCTTATATCGCTACGCCGCAATACCAAGAAAAGAGGCCTCAGGGGTAAACTTAGCATATCTATGGAACATTTCTTCAATCATGCGTTTTCCCTCGAGCTTGGAGTTGCATACTCGGCTGTCGTCATTCTGTCGGGGCCAAACCGTTGCTCCTGCTTCCCAGGCATGTTCGTTACGACCCGGGGCAATCCGTCACCATGAGTTTCGTGAACAGCGCAGCAGCGACCATGTCGGATCCATATCCCATCCACATTGGGACGTGGATCAATTGGTCTCGAGGACGGATCATGGGAGCAACGCTGACGCTGGAGCGGGATGACGCCGATCTCCTGATCGCCTTCACGGCTTTCTTCATCGCGTTCGTCGCGACGCGCATATGGCGGATCATCTGTTTCGCCTTGCACAGGCTATACTCGACGGCGAGTCCCCAAGACGCCATGTATCACCAGCGCCAGGCCATCCTGCGCAACTCGGCATCCCCGGAGGACGGCGCCAGGCTGCTGTTCGAGCTTCTCTGGACCAACCGCCGCAAACCGAACCGCCCGTCAAGAGGTTTCCTTAGGCCGCTCTTCCCAGCTATCCTGGCCCTGATCTGCGCGCCTGCTTTCCTCCTGGCCGGTGGATACTCCTCGCGAGTCTCAACGGCAATCGGCAACGAAGTGCTGATCAAGAGTGCTAATTGCGGATATCTGAATCATCGCGTTCTCGAGCAGTATAGCCTCGCAGCTTCACCGCTGGCTTACAAAGCTGAGAGAGTCAGTAACGCCGCCAACTACGCCCAGCAATGTTACACTGATGATAGCGGAGGCCTGCTCGATTGCGGGCGTTTTGTTACCAAACGGATCAAGGGCCAGATGGATAGCGACGCGGAGTGCCCTTTTGATGACGGTGTCTGCGATAGCCCGACGGGCAACCTTAAGATCGACTCGGGGTATATAGATAGTCATCACCATCTGGGTCTCAACGCCCCGGCAGATCAGAGATTCCTCTCGAGGAATGTCGTACACTGCGCGCCCCTAGCTACACAGAACTTCACGAGCCTGTACAACACCAGCCAGGGTGACATTACACGCTATCACTACGGCAGCACGTACGGCGACAGTGGCTTGCGCGACTTTGTGTTGTCGGTCAGATCTGTAGAGGCACAGTATTCTGATGTGTTGTCGGACGACAGTGGAGCTACGACCAGTAGCTTTCACCTCGAGTAAGTTTGCCTATTTCTCCTTTCATGTTTAGATCCCCAGTCACATGAATATATCGTACCTTGTCCGCTGCGCGTTGAAATTCCGCTGATCATCATTGATCAGTCAATTCGTATCAACCGTGAAAGATGGGATCCTCTTCGAGAAAAATTCCGACTTTGCCCCCATCGACAGCATGGCGCGGAGTGACGCGGACCTCTACCTCTTCTTCTTACTGGGCAACGGGGTCCTGTACACCGAGCCGTCGACGGATGCGTGGTACCGCTCGACCCCAGAGCCTCTCAATTTGAGCGCCATTGGGGCTGGCGGAACTTCTGCATTGGAGATCTATCTCCCCCTGGAGCCAGCGTCGCCGATGGGCTGCACCGACCAGTACCAGTTCTGCAGCACTGCATTCCCCGGCACCAGTGGATGCGGCCCGTTGGCCAGCTTGAGAGATGCCCTCGCCGGTGCAGCTCCGTTCTTCAACACGACATACGAGGCTTTCGGGGCGAACTACGAAACCGGCGATACCAAGACAGTCGGGGAAGCCCGGATGCTGTATCTTGGGAACTCGTTCTTTGCCATGGACAGGTCCGTCGCCGGGATGGTACAACAAGCGGGTGCGGCCGCCCTGGAGTCGCGGAAGCGCACAAGCGGCGTCTACCAAGGAGGCCTGGCCCCCGATCAATGGAAACGTGACGTGGCGTATTGGTGGAACATGTCTATGGCCAATGCCCAGGCGTCGTTTATCGATATGGCATATGGCCCGACGGATCCCGCTGTCCTCGCCTCCCACATCAACTTTGCCACGCCAGAGCTGCAGAAACTGTGCAGCAGTCAGGTATGGGCATCATGATCCCAGAAGCAAGTGTGGTTTGCTAACAAAGTTATAGAAAATTCAGAGTACTGGGTATGGCTCTTTCAGCCTCTTCGGAATCTACTTCACCTTCCTAGTCGGCGGTCTCATAGCTGTGGCCTCGTATTTGTTAGAGCCTATCTCTGCATTGCTCCACAAGAAAAGGGGATTCAAAGAGTATGCACACCTGGAGTGGATCACGAACTCGACACTCCAGCTGCAACGGCTGGCCCACGAAGAGCTCGGGGTGGGCAGCTGGGCGAATTGTACCGACGATGTACCAATCACCAAGGCGGATCAGGTGATTGGCTTACTAGATATTACCGATCGAAAGCACCCAGTGCTGCGCCCGCCCTATAATCGTTGGGAATCGGAGTCCCGTCGTAACATTAGTGAAGAGGCCCAGGGGGGAAGGACCACCCAGGAGAAGATCACCACGGTTATAACAGACACCGATACGACGCCTAAGGAAATGATCCGCAGACAGGACACACAGTATAGTACGGCACTGACGCTCATCAACCCTGCTACAGGCCTCTCGGGGGATGAGAGGAGCATGACCATCTCGGATACTGGTGCGTCGGCAGCAGAAGAAATTCGGGGATGATATGAACGACCGACCGGGTCTCCAACAACCTCCCCGGAAACATGATAGTAGCAAGATCTCCTATCCAACGGTAGATGGGAGCCTCTCTGCACTAAGTGGAGGCATCTTTGAACTTCAACATGAATCATCTAGAAATATAAACCATGCGTGGAAGATGCATGCTTTCCACCATTGAAGCCTATGAAAGATCATTGTCTATTCGAACCACATAAGCCGGATTCACTGAATTAAATAATCCGGTGACATGCTTGTACGACTCTTCAACATTGTTTATACTGTTATCAGCTTTTCATCAAGGACGTTTTGCCAACTCATATCATCCCTGGGAGTATAGACTAGGTCGCGTAGGAGCCTGTTATATTGGATAATAGCTTGCTTTTTGATAACGCCACTGGAGAAGAAGAGCCACTATTACCACGCACTGGGTTCCATAGTGAGTCTGTAGTTCTTACCGTCATAATTTCTCGAAATGCTTTAGATATGATGGCCCAGGTTGGCGATTTACTCATCATGGTACATCGTGCTTGGGGAAACTCAACTTTACCGACTTACACCATAGCGCAAACACGGCCTGATCTAGGCCTGAATAATCTTCGTATGAGAAGTACTATTGAATAATAGTTAACAAAGAATTTTAGGCCTTCCTATATAGTCTTCGCAGGTCCTTAGGTGGATTTGGGATTGAGCTGCGAACGCGAATGAGATTCGGTTGAGGGCTGGAACCTTGGTAATTGGCTAATATCGATCTTCGGTTCAAGATTCATGATAAAATTTAGAACTAGGTAAATCTCATAGCGAAGAGCTCCTGACTGCGACAACACCTGTCATGCCAAACTTGGAATTGGTAAGGAAGCCCCATTCTGGAAGGGTAGTAAGACTTGGTGAGGAGTTGGACTGTTTGAGATGGTCAGTGAATACGGAACTTGAGCATGATTTTCAATATTGAGATTTACTCAACATGCTGACCATTGAAGTTGCTCACGGAGCTCGACCTGTCTTGCCAGTATGTAGGTAGTGTTAAATTCTTGTACATTCGCCTGGCTATGAATTTCTTCATATAATGACTTGTAGCTTCAGCTAATTCTTCTCCTTTTGCCCTCACATCAGCCATAATACGACATCCACGGAAAGCCAACAAAGGGTTGCATTATCTTTGCATCTCGTACAGAAATCGCTTGCTGTATCCTCCCGCCATACTCTGCCACCATATTCCTCGTGTCACTTAATCGCCCAACACCTTTGATCAACAATACCTCAGCTGCCCTACGATATTAGGTGTATCAGGAACCAGACATTGGAGGTGTCTCAGTCCCCGTAAGCGAATCGGCAATCACTTCATGGAGAAAAGTCTGGTCTCAATGGCCACGTGCTCGTGTCAAAACATGCAAACTCTAACAGAATCTCACAGGTGTTACTGACCTATCCACAATACCCATACCCACCGTTTCGCCACGAAAGAGAGCGAGTTCTCGGAGTGATCAACATGCCGGACAACACCAGCGGATCTTCAAGTCAGCCCAAGAAGCGCAGCAAGATCGATAAACTCATTGGAAAGAAACCTAAAGGTGGATCTCAGGGCAAGTTTGACGGAGCAGCCAAGCCTCGCCAGTATAAAGCACACATTGAACCTCCCGGACGCCCAGAGGGCTCAAAGACCCAGGGCGGTCATGCGCGTTGACTGGCCCTGCGACACGGATAGAGATGAGTGTAGGGTTTTCTTTCATGGTACCGCGGTTTGATAGTGTTGGATAAATATAGTGTATTTTTTTGGGAACTGCTACATGAATTGTGACTTTGACCGTAGAAATTCTCTGATTCAAGAGTAGAATCTAGGCGGGGAGGATCGCAGGGTGTCTACTCAGGAGCCAACAGCATCAATTGAACCAAGAACACAAAACTGTAAAGAATATCCTTTACTTATTATCAGTCGTCATACCTACACGCGCCATGTCTCCGCCCATGTTGCCATATCCCCCTGCTGGACGGCCTGTAGACCCCTTTCCGTCTGACTCGCAGCCAAGAAGTTCTTCACCTCAATGTCAGCCGTATCATCACTACCACCCAACAGAGCGTCCTTATACCAATCCACCAATTTCAACGCCGGATTCTGGTATATCAGGTGGGTGCTGGTGCCACCGATCCCCTCGGTGCCCCCATTCTCTTCCCCTTTCTCAAACCTAGCGATCCACTCACCCGGCGGGAGTCGTGCCAGGTTTGAAGATAACATCTTGTCCAGCGCCGGAAGTAGATCATGCCACACACTGGCTCAGGGGTTCACCACATTGTACAGCATGAACTTGTTGGCATTTGTCTTGGCGGCGTCGGTGAGCTCATGGGCAATCTTGGCGAGCTGGTCTACGGGGATCCAGTTGATTCTCAACTTTCCGAGGGAGGCCGGTACGGCGCCGAGAAACTTCGAGCTGATGGCCAGCTAGGGGAAGCATTCGGTCGCGTTCCAGACCCTTCGCTTCCCGGAAACAGAACCATAGATCTGGCCTACGCGGAGGACGGAGACTGGTGGGTATGGCGGGGAAGAGTTGGCAAAGGTGTGGAGCAGGCTCTTGCAAATGTATTTCGCTTGGGCATAGCCCATGGGTAAAAGGTACCCGACTTGTTCGGGGGTGATGACGGCCTCGGGAATAGTGACGTTGGTGGGGCCGGACGAGAGGGTCGCCGCTGACACACTCGAGACGAATAGCACGGGCGGGTTTTTTTCCACCTCTCGAGGCCAGATCGAGAATGTTCACTAGGCCCTGGATGGCGGGTTCAAAGGAGGGCAGGCCGAGCAGAAAATTGACAGCAAACGCGTTGTGAATGATTGATGTTGTCTGGCTCGAAAGCCACGCGTAGGCCTCGTCCGATAGACCAAGATGGGATTCAGGAAGCTTCCCTTGGAGGAATCTGACTCTGACTTGTTTCTCAAGTTTGGTGGCCAAGCTAGTGGCTGCTTCGGGTGTGAGGCCATCGATTCGCTGGAGGGAGGCGACGTATTTAGCCCTTGCTGTTGACACCGAGCTCCGGTTGAGGCAGATTACATTGCTCGAGGTGTCAGCCAGTTCAGTAGATAAGATGTATGACCCTAGAGAGCCTGTCGTTCCCGATAGAAGGATGGTCTCTGGGCCCCCTTCTGTTCACTACTTGGGGTGCCGTTTAGTGCCTGGACCTTTTCAGTGTACTTCGCTAGCAACTCCTCTATGTTGACATGGTCGGTGTCCTTGGAAGCATTCTTAACCTGATCGGTTGGGGTCCAGATAGTGGTAGACAGGCTCCCTGCCATTTGACGGATGGTTGGCGCGGAATACCAAAGCTTAGGGGTTATCTTCTCCAGGCGATCATCTACCACAACATGCTGTCTCAAGGCTGCTTTCAGGCGAGCCAAGAGGAGGAAGCTGACGAGGGAGTCTAGGCCGAGACTGAGCAGGTCGTCATCGACACTGATGGTGTGGCCTTCTGGAATGTCCAAAGTTTGTGTGTGCAGATCGACCAGAAAAGGACCAAGATCGCCAGCTCGAGTCGACGCAATGGGCGCAAATCCATTTGCCAGGAGCCCCTTCTCAGCATTCTCATAGAGCTCGTTGATCTCGGGCTCGTAGTGGTTAATGGTGAGACGCCTTTGGATAGTTCCTTTGGAAGCGCGCAGAGAAGGCTTCTCAGGCTTCGCGATGAGTATTAATTCTCGAGCAATCTGTCCGAACTTGGGGGCGTTCTTGTTGGCCTGTTTGACGAGCTGCCATATCTCGTCATAAGCCCGACCCTTGTCGGCAACTGGCTCAGTCAGCTCGACGAGACCCTGCCGCGAGTACGCCCTTGATATTCGGGGCACCCGCCACCTGGTTCTCCATCTCGGTCGGATCCATCTTGAGACCGTTTGACATGACAACCCAGTTGTCGGTCCTACCACGGTAGACCCACCAGCCGTCGTCCGTGGGAGCGAACAGATTCGAGGTACGGTACTCTACACGTGAAAGAAGCCGCATGACTCTTCAGTTCACTTGGTACGAGGGCAAACGAGCTCTATAGCCCAGGGACCATCTCTTCCATACGCTGCCCGAATTCCACGAATCTGACTGTGTCGAAATGCGAGCTATCCTTGGAAGACTCCAACTGGCCGGAAGCACACTCGGTGCTCCTCACGATTGGGTACAAGTGTTTGCACAGCTTGGCCAGCTCCGCTCCCCTTGCTGGGTTGATAGGGCCTCCCATGTAATCGACGTAGCTCAGCTTGGGCAGAGTTTTATACGCGGGCGTGTGGGCGAGGAGAGACTCGAGTACTGAGGGTAGTAAGAACGGGGCATCATAATTCGCGATTTTAAGGATAGCCGTGATATTGGCAGGTGCCAGCGGCGTACCCGGAAACGGAATCACGATGGTGTTGTCACATGATATAGAGCCAATGGCCGGCCCCATGGCACCCATGTGAAACATAGGAAAGGGTATAAGCACCGTGGTAGCATAAAGGGTATCCCATTCCGTTTGGTCGCGCCAAAGGAGTAAACGCAACTTATTAATTTTATTCGACAGATCAACGTATCCTGCGTCTATGCTACTAGAGAATACGCCACAACGATGAAGGCCATATTGACAGCTAATAGGATAGGCAGCACCATGGCGGCTTGACCGGCGCATCGGATGAGCACTACTTACACAGAATAGGATGGTGGGAAGAAAAAGGGGGCTCAAACTACGATGTATGGAGACTTCCTTACGACATACTTTACATGAAAGTCACAGCCCCAATTAAGTTGTGGGCGTGGTATACAAATTAACCCGGGCATTAATGTGCGTAAAGTCGAAGGAAAGGCGCATCGAGTTCCTGTTGAACTGGGGAAGCACTCTCATCATAGGCGAGTGTTCTGATTATGCGGCCCACGCGCATTATTTTAGGGGTTTTGCCTGCACACGCCGGCTCAATGGATAGAAGGCAGCCAGTAACTAATTGTCTTCCCAGTCGGGAACGTGTGTTAAAGAAATATAGTGAAATTAATCCAAAAATGCGGAAGAATAAAAAAGCATGATAAGAACTGTGATCACACTAACTAGCCGCCAGTCGCCGCCGGTGAGCTGCGCCGGCGTGCGCACCATGGGCTCGTAGTCGAGGTTCGCGGGGAGCTCCGCGGGTCGCCAGGTCTCCCAGTTCACGATCGACTTGATGACGGGCGAGCTGGCCAGCGAGGCCGCGCTCTGCTGGAGGCCGGGGTACGAGGGGTAGTCGTTCGTGTTGCGGTAGTCCCAGAGGATGATGCGGCCATTCTGGGCCTCGGCGCGGGGTGTCAGGCCTAGGGTCTCCTGGTTGTTGACACGGATGGGTGTCGCGATGACTGAAGTGATGGATGAGGCTACGAAGAAAGCTTCCAGGGAGCAGAGGGTCTGGGGGAGGTCGAGGAGCTTCATTTTGGCGGAAGGGTGAAGCTACTAGCAAAAAGGGATAGGTATAAGCAAAGTGGTAATCAGAGTGTGAAGCAAGATGATACAGAATTAAGTATTGTGATCTCTCGGGGTGCTCGTAGTGTCTGATGTGAAGCCGAATACAGGCCTCGAGAAAGGCGAGTATCTTACGCTTTATATAGACATTTCTTCTACGATTCTCAAGAGGTCCTCGTGCCCAACCCAGTGAAGGGGTAGCCGTTTTGGAAGTTGTTGCCATTCACTCGAGGCCGCCACCAGTTGAGGTTTGTAGTTTGCTGCGGTTTCACGAGGGCAAGCTGTTTGAGGCTCCCAGGAAGGGCTCGCAACAAACACTTGGCGCTGCCAATACTCGAAGCAAGGGTGCTATGGCGAAGGTTGACATCTGCCGAGCTGGGACCAATGAGAAGCTTGAAGTGTCGGGCAATTAATTTCAGGGGTTCGGTTGGTCAGGTGTTTTCCGTAGGGCTGAAATTGAGTTATCTGATCTGTCAACTTACACCACCATCCACGGCCGTTTTTCTCTGGTCATGCTTCCACACCGGCCGCAATAGAATGCCATTGACATTGATATTTATTACCCGAGTCTGTGGCATATTAGCCCGGTGAAATTTTTTTTTGATGATCATGAGACTCGAGTCGCTCTCCCTAGCCAGGGCTGTACTACACACACGTGAAGTTTAGAGTCCATCATTTGACGTAAATTGACGATGATGAATGCAAGGGCAACTTAACAGAACTCGGATACAGTAGACGATGAATGAATGTTCCCGCTCACTTGGAAGGAGCACATTTGCCAGCAGCAGGGAGGATTTCTGACAATGTCTCCCTCGGCGAACATTCAAGTGCTAGATTCATTACACCCTTCAGGGATATCAAAGGCTAGCATGACGAATATAGACAATATCAATATAACATAGCCGTATAAACAAGATAGGAATAATTGGATAAGCAGTGTTCTATGGATTATTTTATAAGAAATAATTGCCTATCTGGATCCTGATATATAATGCGTAGAGCAGGCTTTCTTTGTGGTGGTGGTCTTGCGAATTTGTGCACAACAGGGCGAGATGTAGAGCGGGCTTCAGCACGGTGCCAACCTTTAATATCCCTGAAGGGTGTGTGTGGAAGTCCCAACCCTCACCCTGACGTCGGGAGTCCTATGGATAGTGACTATGAGTGTTTACCGTGGGTTCTGTTAATCATTGGGTCTTCGGGTCCATTTCCCTTTCACCTTGTTCTGTTGACACCAACAGCCGTCCGATGGTGGTGAGCTTAGAAAGGTACTATGACCCAGTTCCACGTTGACTGGGCGTTTAGTATGATTGATGATACTGTAAGATCGTTGTTTCTGTATCTCGAGTCTTTATTTGGTATTATATTATTACAAGTGTCCCAGTAGCTCTGTTGAAAGTTCGCTTTTCTTCTAACCATAACCCAATGAAGGTAGCCATCGGTTGTGTACGTTTTCTACAGTGACCGAAGTAACCCAATGTATCGCTCATCATATATTCACCCGCTCCTCTTTCCACTCGACAACCCGATGCTGCCTAATAGCCGTCAGGGGTATCTCGTCATTGTTCGAGTCATCGTCGGCTGTCCCTTGTCCGCCGTGCGTTACCGTCACCGTCATGTTGCTGTTTTTCTTCGGGTCCCAATCCAGGTCGTTCTCTGATCCCCCCATGTGATAGTCGTCGCGCGACCCATGTAGTTCGCTCCATTGGTTCGACCGAGGATGAGGAGCGCCGGTCCCACCGATCGTCGCGAGTTCTCTCGACTTCGGGGCGTAGTCGCCGCGAAGCCCTAAGGTTCGTGATCGTGATCGTGATCGTGTCGAAGGGTGAAGCGACTTGAAGACGACACGCACCAGCGGGCCGAGTGTCGGAAGACATGCCGATACGATACCGCTGCTAATCTCGATGACGTTCCATGAGAGACCGTCCGCAATCGTGACTGGGAATCTGTTAGCAGGCTAGATATACAACGGGTCGCTTGTCGGACTGACAGGGTCGGTCGTCGTGCCGATATAGCAGGAAGATCCTGAAGCGATAGATGCTTGTGAAAACAACGTAAGACCCAAGCAAGAAAATGCCCATCAAGAAAATCCTCTGCGTCAGGTTGGTCTGCAGTCGCCAGACGTGAGGGATCGGTAGACACAGGATCGCGACATCGCAGAGGATCGTCGGGATGGAGATGAGGAGCTGTGTGAGGAAGAGGTTGATGCAACTCCCCTGGACCCAAGGCTGCCACAACCTGTTCCTCGGGATGCACTGAAACGTAGCGGCGAAGATACATCCCACGTTCCAGGCTATTGAAATACCGCCGCAGATGTAGCCCCCGAGCCTTACGCTCCGGACTGGGAAGATGCGAAAGTAGAGAAACAGAAGTGATATCTTGTACATTGTCACCCCCGTCACATAGAGGACCTCCGCGCCTACCATCGTCTGGTCCCGCCATCAGCATCCCTTCCTGTTTCCTTCACGAGGGCCAGCGACTTACCTCGTCGATTTTCTCTAGCACTGGAAGTTCGAGAGCGCCGTTATGTAGCCCGACGCCCATGTTCACCACTACGAGCGGTCAGTTGTCAGAAGGGGGGCAAGGATTGGGTCATCATCCATCACTAACACGCTAGGTTCATCGCCATGTTCCCAAAGAGCAGGACCAGAGAGAGCACCATCAACCAGTCGTCGGCGGCATACTTGACTCTTTGTTTGTATCGAGCGCCAAATCGTAGACCGACGAAGACGGCCCCGAAGACGGTGAAGGCGATGCTGAGACTGCGGACCGACGACCTCTTGTCTTCCGATAGATCCTGCGTTTTGGCGAGCTCCGCCAACTGGCGTAGATAATCGGCCTTAGCCGCGGCTTCGTCGCACATCCTGCTCGTCGAGACTGAGGATCTGTTCGCCGGCGTCGGTGGAGCAGCGCGGTGGTCAACTCGATGAAGGGTCCGGTTTGTGCGTCGGGGAAAAGTATCGCAACACAACAACCTTAATCTTGTATGATGGATGGATACGACGCGAAGTCTGCGGCGACAATAAGGGGGCACTACCCAGTTAATCAAGCGAGATGCCTGTGGCCTGTCAACGGTATGCACAAGCGTTGCCAAGTCATATCAACCGGGGTTGGATGACTAGTGATACAATAAATACGGTTACACGATCCTCACAGAGGCAGTTCCACTAAACCCCGCCCAGAAACACACATCTCTCCTCAACTGGCCTGCGCCGTTGCGGCTGCATTGGGTGACGCGCCGGTTCCCATACGACTGAAGCTCCACAGAGCATGGTGCATTCTTTGGATCGAGAACCCCCTTTATTACGGTACCTTGCAGGTTCTGGGTCTTCATCTGTGCGTATCCGGGGTATGAATGCTGCCTATCTCTGATCTATTCTTTAACACGGCTAGGAGCCAGATAATAGTGGCGGACAATTTCCTCGTTGGGTCCTTGCTCTCCGGGTGGGATTCTTATTATATCCACATAGTTGTGGGCAACTTGTGGCCCCCTGAACTTGGCGAGCAGGGGCAGCAGAGAGACTCAAGCTTCGGTACTTCGTAGGAAGCAACCTTCCGCCAGGTTACATAAAATCGCATGATTTCCACGTGTTTTACCTTATTCCGTACCCTGGACTCCCACGCGATTATCTACGTATTATTCTTTATCTCGCCAGTCTTCCTCCCCCCAGTCAACATGTCGACAAAGCCGACGATCGTGCTCGTTCCGGGCGCCTGGCAGAAACCTCGCGCCTGGAATACTCTGCTCGCTAAGCTGCAGGATGCCGGATACGCCACCGAACTGGCCGTGCTTCCTACGGTGGGCGGAACCGAACTGCCGCTGGCCGGGTTGGCCGAAGATGTGGCGGTCGTCCAGTCGATTCTGAATAAGCTGAAGGCGGAAGGGAAGAAATCACTGCTTCTGTGTCACTCTTCCGGCGGTGTAGTTGGCAGTAACTCCGTCAAGGGATTTGACGTTGAGGGCATAATCTACATGGCCGCCTTCATGATCCAAAGCGGCAAGTCACTTCTAGACATGCTGGGTGGTCAACCACTGCCATGGATGAATGTCCAGGTGAGAGCCTTTGATTGACTGAGTCGATGGACTGGTACGACGATGAAAGATTACTGGCTAACCTTCATGTAAGGGTGATCGCGTAACGGGCGTGCCCGAGATGTTGCCGCAGGTCGCCTTCAATGATCTTGACCCCAAAGCACAGGAGGAATGGGGCAAGGAGATGACACACACATCGGCAGCTCTCTTTGCCACGCCATCGGGCTTTGAGCCTTGGGCTAACGGAGTGCCGTGTGGCTATATCTTCTGCACGGAGGACAACGCACTTCCATATCCTCTTCAGCAATTGATGTCGCAACAACTCGGGCCGGAACCTGTTTCGGCGACTATCAAGTCCAGTCACTGCCCGCACCTGAGCATCCCGGATGAACTGGTGTCGGCGATCAAGTCAGTCGAAGAGGGTCTGGCGAAAAAAGTGTCCCAGTAGGGTTGGATCAGGCTTATCGTGCGGATGAATATATTGTCCTGTTTGACCTCGGGATGTGCCATGCCACTCACAGCTGCCTCTGGCTCACCTCATCGACATCTGATCCTGATAGTAGCTGAGCAATTGCATTGCGCAACAGTCATACTCATCCAACAGTCAACATATCGAGCCCTTTTTGCGTTATTGTTGTCCTTGTGCAATACAATTGCCCAACACCCCCATGATGACAACAGTGAATATCAGTTGAGCCCAGTAATAGTGACACGATCCTGCAAGTAATCATCCGTGGAAGACTTCCCACGTTTTACATGCCAAAATATCACAGGAAGCTGTCTTATTGTAAGAAAAGTCCACATCCACGCATCCTTCATGGTTATGCTGCCCAATAACATTGCACAAGGACATCCACGCATCCTTATACAACCATACAGGTCCCTCTCAGCAGCCTTCTGTCAAACAGCTATCTGCAGTCCGCCATACAATGAAGTTCGGAAGAGCAGCATAGACGCACCTTGGGTTTCTGGGAGCAGACATAGCACTAATTTATTGGCGCAGTCCATAGTGTCGATACCCTTCCATGAGACCCTTACCGCATCCTCTTCATTGTCGCATGATCCCTTCCGGGGGGGGGGGGGGGGGGGGGGGTCTTATATCTTCATTGCAATCCCGTATATGACGCGTGCTTCTACAGAACGCGTGCTTTTAGACGCCTTGATACGTAGGTTGAATCGATGGTATTCGGAGGCTCAAGGCCTTATCGGCTCTTGGTGGTTACAGTTAAAAGGGGAGGAATTATGGATCCGGCAGAACCCTAATTAAAGCTATTGCCAGCCTATACCGCCTAATACACCGCCCACCATAATTATATAATTAAATACCCACCACTATAATTTAAACTTTTTTTTTATTAATTAAGCATTAATCACTTATATTTTTAAACGTTTAAAAATTATAAAATATTAATATTTTAAAATAAATTATTAATAATATAATATATAAATTTTACGATATTATAAAAACCTTTATAATAAAAAGCCATTAGCAATTAAAAAAAAAGCTTTAATATAAAATAATTACCTTATATATATAATAAAGCTCGCGTTATTTTTTAATATAATCGCTAATTATTTTATATATATTATAAAATTAACACTAATTTTTTTTATTATAATAATTAGTTTTATATATAAAATAAAAATAAATTAACTTTTAACGACGATAAAAGCTAGCCGTTTTTATAAATATAATAATAAGCGTATAATTATAATTTAAAGGGTTTTTTTTATTTATATAAATATTTTTATATATAATTTATACGGCTATTTTATATAATTTATACGTTTTAATTTTAAATATAAACTAACGTTTTTATTTGCTAGTTTTTTTTTCTTTTTCTTTTAATATCTTATTTAATAAATAAAATAATTATCCTATTTTTACGATACGCTATTATTATATAAATATTATTATAATATTAAATAAAATTATTTAAGCTAAAGCTTTTATTTATTATATAATTAGCTTTTTTTAAATCTTTTTTATCGTTTATTATTTGCTTTAATTTAAAGGCTTTTATTTATTATATTTATAACTTAAATATAATAAACCTAATTTATAATAGCTATTAATTATTATAAATTAATTCGTTTTAAATTATAACCGCCATTTATAAAAAGTTATATTTACGTTAATTAAGCCTTATTTAAATATATTAACTAATTTTTATATATATAATAAAAAATTATAATAATATATTATTTTTAATAAGGCCCTTTTTTTATTAAAAAGCTTTTACCTTCTTTTTTTTTTTAATTTATTATAATTTTCACTTTTTTTTTATAATAATAATAATTACCCATTAAAATAAGCAACTTTTTTAGCTTTTTACGTTTTAAATCATTAAATAAATGTCTTTTATTTTAGCGCCACGCATTTTTTATCTTTTTTATTAAAAATGGCTTATAAAATAAATAATTTTAAGCTATAATAAAAGGCTTTTATTATTTTGTAACTTTTTTTTTTGCGTTTAATAATTCTTTTATTTTAATCGAACCTTTTAACTTTATTTTTTTAAAACGATTTTTAACGCTAATTAATAAGCCGGTTATTTTTATATTAATTTTATTATAATTAATCTTATAAAAAACCTATTTTTAATAAAGCCATGGTTTTAACCTTAAAAAACTTTATAAACATTTATATCCTTTTTTTTATTCGATTTAGTTTTTTTAACTCGACCTTATAATTTTATCCTTTTAAAACGATTTTTAACGTTAATTAATAAGCGAATTATATTTACGTTAGCCTTATTATAATCGATTTTATAAAAGTTTTATTTTTAATAAAGTTATAATTTTAACTTTTAAAAACTTTATAAATATATATATATTTTTAAGCTTTTATTATTTTATAACTCGATTTTATAGCTTTTTTTTTTAAAAATAATCCTTAACGCTAATCGATACGCTAATTATATTTATATTAGCTTTATTATAAATAATTTTATAAATAAACTATTTTTAATAAAGTTATAATTCCGATTTTTAAAGGCTTTATAAATATATATTACGAACTAATAGGACTAACGGCCAATTATTTAAACTATAATATAAAGGCAAAAAGCTTAGCAGGAAAAAAAGGGCTCTCTTAAAATAGAAATATTATAACCTAAAAATCACGTAATTAAGATTACGCGAAAGCATTATAAGCTAAAATAATCTTATTCGAATAAATTATTAGATCACCTTATAAGCTAATAAGCCGGATTATTAAGATCACTAATAAGCCTAAATAATCTACGATATTAATAAAGAAAAAAATAAATATATAAGACTACGGGTTTCCTATTTATTTAGCTAAAAGATAATCTTTATTTTAATAATTAATCTAAATATTTATTTTTTTCTTAAAATAGATAAGCAATAGCTTAATAATTTAATAAACCTTTTTAAGCTTTTATCGTATTATTTATTTATTATTTAATTATTTACCCTTTAAATATAAATTTAGCACATTTATTTACTCTATTAAATAGCTAATTTATTATATTTTAATCACTTTTATTTAATACCTTAATTTCGATTAAATAATATAACGCTATAGCATTTAATATTTTTAATAATTCGAATATTGCGCGGAGCCCGCTACTTTAATAATAGCCACGATCTTTAGATTAAAAGATAGCTAAAGCTAACGACGATTTCGAGGTTTCTTAAAAGCAATACTAAAAATTAGTTAGCGCCATCCGCATTTTACGCATAAAATTAGCCAACGCTTAATAAGTAGCTATTATAATTATTAGCTAAGCATAAAAGCTTAATAAGCTATATATTTAAATAAATATTATATAAAAAGCAGCTAATATTATTATTATTCCCGTAAGCGAAAAACGCTTATAATTATAACTTAATTTTTCGACCTTATTTAATAAGATTATAAGATATTTTAAGGGATTCTTAGCTTAAATTAAAGCTTATTAAGCCTTTTATTTTAACTAATTTAATAACGAGACTTAAAAGGTTATTTACGCAAGATCTTTTCTAAAAGATAAAACATTAAACTAGTTTAAACCCTATTTAATAGATTTAATAAGCTATATCGATTATAATTAAAGACGAGCAAAAATTTAAGAACTTTTCGCTCACTTCGATAATTTTTAAGCCTTATTAAAATCTTTCTTTTAAAAGATAAATAAAAAGAAAAAAGCCGAACGAAAAATTATAAAACTTCGATAAATTAAATTAGCTATATTTTATACTATAAAATATCGATAAATTCTTACTAAGCTTAATTAGATAAATAAAACCAAGATTTTATATTTTTATAATAATTTTAAAAACTTTATTAAAAACGAAATATTAGTCCAAAACGCTTTAGCCGATTTTTTAAAATATATAAAATTAGTAATATAAATCGATACACGCTAATTTAAACGGCAATAAGAAAAATAAGGGTTACGACGGGAAATTAAGCCTAATAAAAAAAAACGATAAGACCGAACTTTTCTAGCATATAATATATATTTAGGGCCAATAGATTTAAACGCGGCTAATAAAGAAAATCGATCTAAGCGAAACCCTAAAAATATAACCTGCTATAATTATTAAAAATAAGGATATTATATAAATAAATATATTTAACTAAGGAAATTAAGGCACGATTAAATATTAAAAAAAAGACAAATTACTAAATTTAATAAGGACGGAAAAAAGTTAAACGGGATAAAAAAAAAAGCCTACGAAAACACCCTTAAACCTATTATTATATGCGCTTAATATACTATAAAATAATGCCCACTCTATCCGATCGTTAAAAAATTAAATATAATAATAAAATTAAAAATAATATTATATTATTACGATAATTTACGATAAATCGAACCTTAAATATATTTTATATATTTTAATACGCTAGCATTTAAAGAGGCTAATAATAAAGGTTATACGTATTACGCTTTAAATTTATTATATTTTTTCTATTTTAGCTATAATAATAATAATACCTCTAATGCTAAATCCGAAAAAAAAACATTATTAAACGATCTTGATTACGTTAAATTATATTAATTAACATATATTAATAATAAATGCTAAAAATATAACGGCGCAAAAGCAAATAATAAATAATATTCGTAGGGGTTAAAATTAAAATTTATTCCCTTTAAGCAATAAACCACCGATAGTAACTCAAACGAATCCACGCAAACCTTTACACCGGAAAAAATGCGCAAAACCTATATCCAAGTATTTTTAGATAATAATAACACCCTATAAAGATATGTAATATTTTAACGATAAAATCTCGCAAAAAATCTATAGATAGCTATTTTAAGATTTAAGCCACGAAAAAAAAATATTATAAAATACGTTAGGACTTATTTTTATAAAAGATTTATAACTAATAAAAATGATCACTTTTATTTTTAACTTAGCTATTAAAAGCACTATATGCTTTTATAAATTAATTGCTTCGAGTATAGCTATAAAAAACACTTATAAAAGAAATTAAAACACTAATGGTTTTTATAAAAACCTAGGGGCATAATTATTAAAGAAATCTATTTAAAAAGATAATTATTACCGTTTAATTTATAACTATATAATAAATTCGCTATTTTATAAATATAAGCAAATTACTTTATATTATATTAATTAAAATAAAAATAGTAATTTAATTATATAACCGACTTTTATATAATTTATGCACTACGGAAAGCTAAAGCTTAAAAAGATTATAAATAACTTTATTAAGGGAAAATAATATAATTATTGCTACCCTTAAAAGGGAATTTAAATAATAAAGCATAATATAAAACATCGACGCTTAACCCATTAAAACCAAGTAATAAATAATAATTTAAAGCAAAATAAGCCGCAAAAAAATATTAACGCGAATTTATAGCACTAGATCGATCGAAAAAATTATTAATAAATCACTTACGAGCTAACCGATAAAATTTAGGAAAAGGCAAAGGTTATTAATATTAAGGCACCAAATAATTAGTATATAAAAAACCCTATATTTATAAAACATAAGAAAATCCTTATATAAAATAAATGCGGAAAATAAAGCACATTTTTATATTAAAATACGCTATTAAAACCAGCTTATTTAAATAATAATAAACATTAAAGCCTAAAAAATTTTTATCTCACTAAAAATCGTTAATTTATTTTATTTGCCCTAAAAAATAAAAAACGCCCTTTATTAACTTATAACTATTAATAAAAGTCCTATATATTACGATTAAAAATAGGTAAAGCGGGAAATTATAAAACTCCTTTTTTACGTCTAAAATCACGAAAAAAGATTTACGCTCGATATTACGGATATATCTTAATATAATATCATTTTAAGGATACCTTAATTACGGATAAGCAATCTTAAAGTTAATTAAAAAACCGGCTAATTTTAATAAAATACGCTAAAAAAAGATTACGCTTTTATAAATCGCACGAAAATAATAATACGCGAATCTAAAAAAATATTAAAATTATAAATAATAACTTAAAAATTTAAGCTAAATTATAATATTTGTATACTATTTAAATATAAATAGTTTAATAATCTATTTAATAAAAAATTACGCACTAAATTAAAATTATTAGAGCATAATTAATAGAATTATAAAATACCCTTAAAAAAGGGAGAATAATTAAGAAGTTTTTTTATTTATGCTTTTAACGCAAAATATACGTAAGCGTTAAAAGAGGGACTAGAGGAAAAATTAATAACAAACAAGATCCGACCATTTATTTCACCCGCACGATACCCGATTCTTTTTATATCTAAAAAAAAAGGCAAAGATAAAAAAGTTAAATAGCAATAATATATTAATTATCGATATTTTAATAGCATTATATAAAAAGATTGCTATTTATTATTATTAATATATAAATTATAAAATAAATTAGGCTAAGCTAAAATATTTACGGCCTTAAACCTATTAAATGCATATAATTTAATATAAATTAAAAAAGGCGACAAATAAAAGACCGCCTTTAAAACTAAGTTTAAGCATTTTAAATATTTGGTTATATTATTTAGGCTAATTAACGCATTAGCATCGTTTTAAAGGATAATTTCGCACGTATTACGGGAATTTAATAATTTTATTATTATTTATTTAAACGATATCCTAATTTTTTTACGCAATAAAAAAGAATATCGCTAATATATAAAGCTAATATTAAAGGCGCTTTAAAACGCAAGATTTTTAGTTAACCTTAAAAAAGCGAGTTTTACGTAACGATAATAGATTTCCTCGGATTTACCATTTTATTAAAAGCTATTCGCATCTAAAATTCTAAGATTTTAATAATATAAAATTAGCTTATATTAATTAGCGTTATAAATATTTAATCGTTTATCGGGTTTATAAATTACGTATAAAATTTAATTGCGAATTTTAGGATTTATATCGGCCCTTTTTATAAACTAATAAAAAAAGATGTTTTATTTTAATAAACTAAAAAAAAGCAAAACGCTTTTAATATTATCTAAAATAAGATATTAGAAAAACTAATATTAGCACTTTTATAGCTAGATAAAAAATATAAAATCGAGACCGACGTTTTAGATAGCGCCTTTAAAAAAACGCTAAATTAAATTAATAACTAAAAAAATTAGCATCTAATCGCGTTTTTTTTAAGCGATTATATAAATTAGAATTTAATTATTAAATTTATAATAAGGAACTTATAGTAATTATCGAGGCTTTTAAGCAATAAAAACTATATATTAGTAAAATAATATATTTAATTAAGGTTTATATTAACTATAAGAACCTTATAATATTTATTATAATTAAAAAACTTAATAAGAGATAAATATAATAAGCAAAATTCTTATCGGAGTTTAATTTCTAAATTATCTACGTTAAAAGATTTAAAAATATTTAAGCGAATATTTTTAGCTATCGAAGCGACGTAATTTAGGATATATCTAAAATTAATTAAGCTATCCTTTATACCACGAAAAAATAATATCTCACCCTTAAAACAATAATTAAAACACAACTAAATAAAAATTAGGAACAACGATTTAAAACCCATAAAACAATTTTTTATAATAAAAAGATATAAATACCTAATAAACTTTAAAAAGAATTCGTTAAATAGCATTATAAACACCTATTTTATAAATATTAAAAAATCTTTAAAATAACCAAATAGATTTAACGATATTACGATTTCCTAAAACTCTCGAAAATTATAAAGCAGGTCACAAAAGATTATAATTTATGCAACAAAATAAAATTAGCATAATATAAACCTTATAAATTATTATAACTAATTAAAATATTAAATAAAATATAAAAAATAGTAATATTCGATTTTATTACAAAACTATTATAATTTATAAAACCTATAACTAAAATACGCTATAATAATATTTAGGTTATTATAAATAAACTCACAAAATATACTTATTTTATTCCTTATAAAAAAGCTAACACGGCTAAAAATTTAGCTTATACTTTCTTACGCATCGTAATAAATTAGCATAATTTATTAGAAAAACTTATCTCGAATTAAAATAAGCTATTTATTTTTAAATTCTAAACCGCATTTATAAAACAAATAAAATTAAAATAAAAGCTTTTTATAGCATATCACCCTTAATTAAATAAATAAATAAAACGTTTAAATTAGACCTTAAAATAATATTTACGCTATTACGTTAACTATTAGCAAAATAATTAGGTTAATTAGTTACCTATCGCTTAATTTATTTATAATAGCTTAAATAATAAATTAATAAGCCTATTATTTTTTAAAATAAACTATGGTTTTAACCTTAAATCGATTAAGATATCGATCGTCGAAATAAAAAACCTAGAATTTATAATCCGAATAAAAAAGCTATAAAAACTATAATAGAATTTTTAGCACGAACTTTAATTCCTTTAAAATAAAATAAAATATTACGCAAATAAGAAAAAAATCAAAAGATCGACTTTAAAAAAGGGGGGAATAATCTACTTATTACGATAAAATATCAAAATAAAACGATTAAATAAAAAGCTAAACTTTAAAAAAATTAAACCCTTTAAAATCGAAGAGGTAATTTTAATAACTAACTATCGATTTTTACTATTATTAAGTGTATAATTATATCCTATCTTTTATATCTTATTATTCGAATTAGCACTATAAAACATTAAACTAAAGGATAATATCAAGATCGAACCTAATTAAAACATATATAATATTAAATAAATATTAGACTTACGTTAAAAAGGCAAGATTTTCGAATATTTAATTAAATAAAAAGGTTATTCACACTCGGAAAATACGTAAGAACTTAAAAACTATCTAAAAGGCTATTTACGAATTATTAAATAATTTTACCGCTAAAATCCTAGCCGATTAAGGCTATAGCTAAAAGGTCGATCTTAAAAAGATCGAAACTAATAATAGCATTTTAATTAATCACGTTAATCGCATTAAACGCTTAAGCAATAATCGCGGCCTTAAATTTTATACGCTTTTATTTATTAAGCTTATTAAAAAAAATAGCACTATAATAAACTATCGTAAAATTACGAAACTTTAAAAAAGCACGCTATTTACGAATTCGAATTAATTAAGCCACTAATTCGTTTAATAATTATTAAGCTTTTAATAAATAAAACTTAGTTTATTTTTTAAGCAAACGCAAGCGCTTATCTTTAAAAAAAAATGCGTTACGCTAAAGTTACCGAAAAAACCCTATCGCAAAAACGACCGCAATAGATATATTTTTTATAACGAGATACCTTTTTTATCATTTAATATTTCTATCCGCGCTACTTATAAAAAGAATAAAAAAGCATGATTTCGATATTAAACCGATCGATAAGCGTAATAAATTAAAGGCGTTCGTCCGATTTGCAAAATAAATTAGATAACTTTTAAATTTTAAACGATATAATATCGTTAGCAATAATATATAAAGGAAAAAAAAAACCATATATTAATAAAAATAAATATTTATTATTTATAGCCTTAAAAATAAGACCTTAAAAAAAAGGGGAATAATATTACGAACTAATAAAACTAACGGCTAATTATTTAAATTATAACGTAAAAACAAAAAGTTTAGTAAGAAAAAAAGGGCTTTTTTAGAATGAAAATATTATAACCTAAAAATTATATAATTAAGATCACGCGGGAGCATTATAAGCTATAGTAATCTTATTCGAATAAATTATTAAATCACTTTATAAGCTAATAAGCCGGATTATTAAGATTATTAATAAGCCTAAATGATTTATAATATCAATAAAAAAGGAATAAATATATAAAATTACGGGTTTCTTATTTATTTAGCTAAAAAATAGTCCTTATTTTAGAGATTAATTTAAGCATTTATCTTTTTTTTAAAATAGGTGGGTAATAGCCTAATAACTTAATGAACCCTTTTAAGCTTTTATCGTATTATTTATTTATTATTTAGTTACCTACCCTTTAAATATAAACCCAATATACTCGTTTATTCTATTAAGTAGCCGGTTCGTTATAATATAAATATATTTTTATTTTTATTTAACTTTTATTTTAATTAAACCTTTTAATTTTATCCTTTTAAAACAATTTTTAATGTTAATTAATAAGCCGGTTATATTTACGTTAGCTTTATTATAATCGATTTTATAATAAATTTATTTTTAATAAAGCTATAATTTTAACTTTAAAAAGCTTTATAAATATTTATATCTTTTTTTATTTTTATAATTATTAAACCTTTTAAAAAAAACGATCGATAAAAAAGGGTATATTAATAATAAAAGCATCGTTTTTTTAAAGGGGGGGTAATTACGGCTTAAAGGGTTTTTTTTATTTATATAAATATTTTTATATATAATTTATATAGCTATTTTATATAGCTTATATATTTTATTTATAAATATAAACTAACCTTTTTATTTATTAATTTTTTTTTCTTTTTTTTTAATATTTTATTTAATAAATAAAATAATTATCCTATTTTTATAATACGCTATTATTATATAAATATTATTATAACACGTATTTAAAATCGAATTAATAACGTTTATATCTTTTTAATAATATAACACCTTCGTTTTTTATTATAATAGCTAAAAACATTAAAAAACGTTTTTATAAACTTTTTTTATATTATTTTAAATATTTCTCCGTATTTTTTACCCTTTTAACCCTTTTTATATCTTTTATATATTATTAAAATCACCCTTTAAGCTTAATTTTAATAAAAACGTAATTAACTTTTAATAATAATAATAAAAGCTAGCCGTTTTTATAAATATAATAAAAAACGTATTAAATATTAAATAATTAACGTTTATACGATTAAATAAAACGATAATAATAATAAAAAAAGCCGACTTTTATATTTAATTAATTATTTATTAACTTTTTAATTTAATAAATTAAACGCTTTTATTTATTAGTAAATATATAATTAACCTTTTAATAATAATAATAACTAACTTTTATATAAACGATAAAAATAATTTAATTTATCTTTAATTTTATTAAACGAGCCGCTTTTATAAATATAATAAAAAACGCATTAATAATCGAATAAATTATATTTTATATTAATTAATTATAATTTTATAATAAAAATAAGCTAATCACGTAAATAGCTTTTATTAAAAAGTAACGTATTAATTATATTTAATATTTTTATTATATTTTTTTTATAAAATAAAAAGCCTTCAATTTACGCTAATAATAGATTTTTATTAAACGAGACCTTATTTAAAAAAACCTTTAAATCCTTTAAATTTATTAAATCCCTTATTAATTTTTTATATATAATTTATAATTAATATTAATAGCATTTTTATTTATATAATAAAATAATAAAGCACGTTTTTTTAAAAACTTATTTTAAAACCTTTATTAATAAGCTTTATAAAAAAATTATAACGTTAAAAGCAAAAATCGCTATATTTAAAACCTTATTTATTTAAAAAAAAATTTATTAAAAAATAAAAAATAAGGCTATATATAAAAAAATAAAAAAATCGAAATAGTTAAATCCGAAAAATAAAAGAGGAAAAATAAAAACATTAAATTTTATTATAATAAATAAAAAGCTTAAAAATTTAAAGGTTTAAATTATAAAATAATATTATAAATAATTATAATAAATAAAAAGCTTTAAAATAAAAGCTTTACGTTTATAATAAAGCTATAAATTAAAAGCTTTATATTTATAATAATGTTTCACGTTTTAAAAAAGCTATAAAAAAATTAAAAATTATCGTAAAAATAAAATTTAAATAATTAAAAACGATTATTAATAAAAAAAATTAATTATAAATCCGATAAAACCTTAATTAAAGCTATTATTAGCTTATATCGCTTAATATATTATTTATTATGATTATATAATTAAATATTTATTATTATAATTTAGACTTTTTTTTTAATTAATTAAGCATTAATCACCCATATTCTTAGACGTTTAAGAACCATAGAATCGCAGTTGTCCGACGGACCGCTGACAGCTGAGATTAATCTGTAAGCATTTGTCCAAGCAGCAGAGAAAAAGGGGGGTGGAAACGCCACAGTCCATCCATGTTCATCTCCTCAGCCCCTCATGTTTTATAAGCCACCATTACTTCTCGGCAATATCACATCGAGTCAGAAAGATGTGTGCACTTGAGGAATATGAGTGCATTATTATTATTATTTGAGGACCCAAAGAAAAGATATATTTAGCTAAGTATGTACAGGTAAGTAGAGCTCGTTTTTACGCGATTTATTCGACCTTTTAAATAACCGGTTCTTCAATTGGCTTTCAAGTAACTTGAGTGACCGAATTGCCCTGCTTCCCCCATGTTTAGCAGTAAGACGCGCTCTCGTCTTCCTCGGTAATTACGCCTTCCTTGACCAAATCGACATAGCTCCAGTAATCTCTCATGGTACCCTCCCCATCGACCGTGTCGTTCGCATAGGAGACGGCCGTCCAAAAGGCACCACCCGCCACGTACTCCTTCCAGGCATAGCGCTGGGTGTCGAAGATGGCCTTGCGGGTGGCCACGTCGAGCGAGTTGGCGTCGTGCACCTGCGTCGCGAACTCGCCGACGAGGGTCGGGGACTTGGTCGTCTCCGCCGCCAGCGCCGCGCCCTGCTTGCATACAGCGGCGCTGACGTTCTGCGGCGAGACGCCCTCGACCTGGAAGTAGTAGACGTGCGTGTCGATGACGAGGTTGGCCGATGCGTCGAAGAAGTCGGCCCAGAACGCGGCGCCCTGGAACGAATCCTGCAGCATGATGGGGATGCGCTTATCGACCTGCTCGACCCTGTCGATGACAGCGTACATATACTGCGCCGTCCAGTTGGCCGCCTTGGCGCTGAGGGCGTCCAGCGTGCCGAAGCCTGCGAGGTTGTCGCTCAATTCGTTGAGTGGCGATATCGTGAAGGACTCCAAGTAGCCTGAGAAGTTGATGAACTGAAGGATCGCGTCGACGGCGTCGAGGCTGTAGTCCAGGTTCGTCTGGTTGTAGAACCAGCCGTCGTGGCCGTAGGCCTCGCCGATATCAAGGTTGTTGGTGCCGCCCGGCAACGAGTGCAGACCAATGACGATGTGCATATCGTACTTCTGTATGGCGTACAGGGCGATCTTGAGGAGGTACAGCTGCTGCAAGCCGCGGTAGAGCTTTGAGTCGGGGACGTCGATCCAGGCCGCATAGGTGGTGGTGATTCGCAATAAGTTGACGCCAACAGCGGCCAGGTCGTCGATGGTTGTGGTATTGAGGAAATCGTGATACCGGGCTTCGAAGACGACGGCGCAGTGACTACCCAGAGCCTCGCACAGGTGCCACTCGTCCGGAGTGTCGGCGATGCCATCACCCAGCTTTCCTGCTCTTTCCCATAATACAGGGTCATGGGTCTTCTCCTTGGCGAGCCAACTGCCCAGATTGGCCCCGTTGGCTTTGAAAGTCTTCCAGTCTAGGAACTCTGCGTCCGATGCCTGTGTCCCGGTTGCGGTTGAGACTGACATACATGCCAGGAAGGCTTGGAAAACAAGGTCCACGGCACGCATGTTGGCTGGGGGTGATAGTCACTGGAAGATAGGCCGCTAGAGCGCCGGGGAGGTAGGAGAATGAAAGCCGTGAAAGGGCCAGGAGAGCTAAAGAGTGAAGGAAAGAATACAACTGGTGGCTTCCATGGCGGCTTTAAGATACCCTTTCCCGAGGACTCCAAGTTATTGCAGACTCAGTGGCTTCGGAAGCTTTTACTTCACGAGAGCTAGGGCCGGCAGAAGTCGGGCCCGAAGTCCACATTCAGGACAGGCATTGACAAATTCACCGCGCCCACGTCTTGAAGGGCGACAACTTTCGAATGACGGCAAATGGTCAATCTTAGCAGCCTCGATGGCACGTGACGTGGCACCATCCGCTGCACGTCGCTCACGATGTTATTGTCCATTCGATCTCTAAAGCATCGACTAGAGCATAGCCCCATACGCCAAGTGGGCTGGCCTAATCGAGATCGGCCGACGGCCTAAGTATACGGGTTATGCTATTGAATGGTAGCAGGGTAGTTCAACATGGTACATCCCTCTACAATATTCAGGGTCTTGTGCCCTCAACAAGTCAGAGGGGGGAAAGTATTTACGCATAATGGCTCTCGGAAAGTGGGTGGACTACAGGTGAAATCAATAGTCCAGCACCAGACATCGACCAGATTTCTGTAGGGACGCCTAGGGTCGGGGCATTGGTCCGAAGAAAAAAAGAATAAACAGAACGACTGGTGGAACTTCGGAAAACACCTCCATTAGGGGGCGCAAAAGTTCGAAATGGAGACTTGAGGTAGGTAGGCAATAAAGATTTTTTGGATATTGAGCTGTCTTTTCGCTGGATGTAGAAAACAGTATTGGCTTAGAATGAGCCACGTGCGGAATGTTCAATATCAGTATCCCTTATATCCATGATATCCCGGCGGTGTTGAATTTTCCGGAAGGTGACGGGGACGATTATGAGCCGTAACTCGAAATTGGGCCTTGATACTTACCCGTTCACCAATTCTATGAGCGCGCTTAATTTCCTTTATGATGGTCTTGCGCGATTGGATTGCACAATCTCGAGACAAGTCGCCGATCATATGTTTTGAAGCGGCCAAAAGAAAGGGGGTTTGCTATTATCACAAAACCAAGGTCCCAATTTGCTGGTTCAGTGTCTGGTTTAACGCACAATTCGAAGGCACAAGGCTATACGGCGTAGTCTCATCGTTTACAGGAAATGCTGACTTGATTGGGGGTATCAATTATTAAACAAATGAGAGCTGGCTATGGAAGTAATAGCTATGCCCGCTACTAGGACGGCTGAATCATCTTATTACAGATGCAAAAAGCCCCAGAGAAAGTTGTATTGGCCTTGGACAGCATCAACCGAATCCGAAGACTCATCCAAAGAGGACCCTCACACGGGCGGAAACTGTGTATGCCGCGGGGACAAGTCATTCATCTCGTAGCCCATACGCGATGCCTCTTCGGCGGTCTGAAAGCTCACCGTGATAGCTTCGGTCTTGATAATCTTTTGAGTATCGGTGGGCAGTATACTCTTATCGCTCGCCGTGTCGCTCACCGCACCCTCTTCAGCCCGGACTCGCGAGGGTCCACAGCCGTGCACATCGTCTGACTCTTGCCATTGCCGTACCCGTTGGCGTACTTGGTGGCGCGTGTCCGTGTCCCGTACCGATTCGATTGATCGCCCGAGTGCGAGAAGTATCGTCCGCCGGACGAAACGGCGTTGCGAAGGAACGTGCGGAGGACCGGGATCGACGCCGCAATGATAGTCATAGATATCTCCACGATACTCCAGATGACAATGTCGCCACCATTGTCTGTATGATAACCCCTTACCGTTAATATCCGCACGCATTTGGGGACTCGGAGACGATTGTTTTGTTGGATGACGAAGATACATACATGTGAAGTCCTGATTCTGCAAGTTGAACAGGGTTACAGCTCGGGCGATACCGGTGGCAGCAGCACTAGAGCACGCAGAGAGATTAGTCTCCTTCCCGGGCCTACTACTCACGAGTTACGAACTAGGCAAAGCAAGAATCACTCACAAGATTCCCAGGCTCATGGCCACGCCGACTCCAATCTTCTCTCGCATCTTCATCTGCAAGTTGGCGACGACGAACCAAGGAATAGTCGCAAAAATAAGATCGCAAAACGCAGAATACACTGAGCAGGTTCATGAGTATTGGATTATCGTGATGAGCAGATGTAGTTCAGACATACCAGCCGACGCGATGTCGATCGAGACGTGAATGTGGTCAGGCCAGCACGTGCCGTCGACTGCAGGATTCCAGGTCTTCTCTGGAGGGTTGCAGTCCAAAAAGTTGGTGATGACTGTCGTGTAGAGGAAGGCGTTCAGGGTGATTAGGAGGACGATGATGAGGGTTTTGAGCCAGCCTTGGGCCCAGCCGGTGGTCAAGCGCAGCAACATGACGCCGAAAGACGTCTTGGACCACGCGGCCCCGAGGGTGAGAAACAAACCGTTGATGGCTCCCCGAAGGGACATCGTTACGACCTCATCAAGTGTGAGTTTAAGGTCGGCAGAATGTTTGCCAAACCCTAAGGTTACGTTGGCACTGATGAGCGAGATGGATATCAATTGGCAGATCTACAACACATGAGCTGGTCAGTAGAAGTCGAATGGCGAAGGCGGCACGTCAATCAGGTGGCGCTGATGCACTGGGGCGGGTATACTGACCCAAGCAGCCGTGCAGATGTAGTCATCCCACCAGAGGCCACGATGCTGGCTGACTTTGACGTGCAACCTCAGCCCCAGGAACAGCGCCGAGAGGAGGACCAGGGTCCAGCATACCCCGTTGATCAGAGGTCCACGGTTGGGAACGTCGTCAGACATCTTCGGGTGGGCGATCCAGACAGAATACGTGCCCTGGGATACTACATCAAGGTCGAACCTCTGAAGTCGGGATGCCAGTGTGACACTGGATGGGTCCTCCTTGAGACGAGGACATGTCGATCTCTTTATGAGACCCCGGTGGCAATCCCCCATAAGGGCCCATGCGCTACACAATAATAAGGAGTCCTGTAACTTATTGTTTAATGAGGAGTCCTGGACGAGTTCAACCGAAAGCTGGTCGAGTTTCAAGGGTCCTACTGTCGCTATGAGTCATGAACTTCCATTGTTGAGGGAAGTATGAACCCTCGCGACCCAATTCATGAATCAGGAGAAACTTAATGCTACCATTTCGATGTCAAGAGAATGCCGACAGGGTTCCGCCACCACGACAGTCGTTCACGGTCTAGTGTTATATTAGCGAGCAGCGGCGGAAGACACGGTTGGTTTTTGGCATTAGATCGGAATCTGGCAGCCACTATTAAGTCATTAAGTGATGTAAATGCATACTAGGGCTCAACTAGACTGATCGTTCCCGGCTCCCCGGTCTCTTGTGCATCGTAGCGCGCCGAGATGGAGGAGGGAAAAGGGGGCGCCCGTTCCGCCGCCGATTTTCACCAGTCGAACATTGCACGAAAAAAAAAAGAACGACCGAGGGCACGTCTAAATATGTAGCTAGGCCTTGATGCACGCATAGCACCTATAAAGCTTGTTTTCAGCCCAGCGGGACTAACATAGCTTTAGAGTGGTAGATCTAATCCGGGGCCGGTTCAAGTTGGAGCCACACTATCTTTGAAGCCATCGCCATATTGGAGAGCTCGTTTATATCGGAGCCGGCAGGAACGGCAGCAGAACTTCGAAAGCCGCTCACGCGTATTTGCAAAATAAAGGTGATGTGCTAAGCACAAAGGATCAGATGGGGTGGTTCGTAGGCGATTCGAGCGTCCAGGTTCTCCGACACGATCATTTCGGAACAGAGACCCAGAAGGGTCAGCGACATCTCTCCTTTCACGGCAAAGGCAACCTGTTTACTCCTCGTTTCCGCGTTGTATTAACTCAAGTGTTCGTCGCGGATCGTCTCGTTCTGAAACATACCTAGGTAAGCTCCCTAACTAGTCGTCGTTCTAGTGATGGCGCGATTTCACGTCTTATTAACGAGAGGCACTTTCAGGAAGAGATCACGACCTAGCAATAAATCGAGGACGATATGTAGTACATACGAGATTCTTAAACACCCGTTCTCTTGTGACGTGAAAATTGACACTCTATGTATTATTAGATACTTACATTAACGGATATTCTGTTCATTACATACCTAGAGACAATTGGAAATTTTGACTTTTTAGTAGGTTTTGAATCCACAGCACCAATGTTGAAATTACCGCGAAGTTTTAGAGTACACGGACATCCAAACTAAGATACCTGTCCAAGTGGTCTAGGAAAAAGTAGGGGTCTTGCGATCACCTGAACTAATGTAGGGCTATTTCCTATTAACCCAGGGCTGCTGCCTGCCTTCCCCATGCCGCCACGATACCGTAGCCTCCGCATTCTGTCCCGCCTCAGAAATCCCTCACCCGATATGCGAAAGATAGTGTCTTTGTGCTCGGCACCAGGAGATTGTGTGTTGAATCCACGGGAAATGGTGCGGCAATGTCAAGAGCACAGATCAGAGAGAGATTGCGGGCCTTCTCGGAGCCCCTATCTCCTCCGACGCTGCATTCCACTACGTTCCGACAGGTGCGTGATGGCAACAAGTATATTAACATTATGTCTCATTCCAACGAGTCAAAGCAATCTCATTCCTCTTGCTTAAAAGGCAATACTTGGTCGATGTACCACACAAGCATCCAGGCCGAATACATTTTCGGTCGGTTCCAGGAAATGAAGGGCGTCAACAGTCGGGAGAGGTCCTTACGCTTAGTCGGATGGCCAATTTGGGTACACATCAGACCCGCCAGCACTTCTCCCTTTCGCCCCCGAGATGATAGGTGAAATAATCGCAACATGCACGATCCCGCGACTTTATGGTGAATATAGCGGGGGAATGCGATAATTGCTCGGCATGCGTGACTTCAAGCCTGTTTGTATCACAGACTGAAAATACCAGATGGTTCCTGACTACACTCGACATGGGGTTGTGCGCCAGATGTTTAAAATTCTGGTAATAGGAGCACTCGAACGGGCAGAATAGTTCGACGGGATGGTGAGATATTGAGCCTTTGTCCCTAGGGCAGCGGTGATGATCGGTATATAGCTGGATACGGTGCCGGAATAGAGCTGGCGATAGCAGATGATGTGTAAGTGCTAAGATAATTGTTAGACATAAAGCCAAGGACAGTTCCAGTCCCCAGACGAGTGATATGGTCTTCTCTATTGCTTCTGATCTCCCGTCTTTGTAACCTTGTCTGCTGATAGTTATGATTCATGGAGTTTATATGAGCCTCGGTATTTCCCGACATACCGAGGTAGATATTACCACCAGGCTTCGAACCTTCGACTCTATTATCACTCTAGTCACCAGTAGAGTAATCCAATCCTGGCTGACATCTCTTGGCTATAATCACACCCGAAAACAGCGTCAGGGGATGTCAAGACTGTTTTTCAAGATTATGCGATTATGGTTTTTTGTTGCTAAGGTAACAGTAGTTAACACGTAAAGATAAATTGATAAGCTTTAATGATCTATATCTATAATAATGAATCATTACTATCATAAGAAGATCAAGAAAAGGGGCTGGATTTAAGGTCTGTGGGAGCTAGTCGTGTAAGATGATTTCGCACGTGATCTAGCTCAGGTGGCCCCATCACGTATAACCCCCTATTCCAATACCTACCTAGTCAATAATGCTGGTAAAAAAGTCGCACTCGCACGGCCGTAGAATGAGCCTTTACCTCTTAGCGATCAAGGCAACCAT
The DNA here is from genome assembly GCA_022376275.1 of Xylariomycetidae sp. FL2044. Classification (NCBI taxonomy): domain Eukaryota; kingdom Fungi; phylum Ascomycota; class Sordariomycetes; species Xylariomycetidae sp. FL2044. Next base: position 544,880 of record JAJNOH010000003.1, on the reverse strand, counting down.
GTCTTGAAATCACGAAGAGGTGGCTTCATGTGCGTATTGCAAAGGTAGCAAAACCTTTCTGAAAGTCTCGTAGAAGTGACATGGCATGATCAAATATTTTAAACAGCTTGGTAGACACAAAAAGGGCTATGCGACTTTCGGCTGACGCGCGTTTCTTTCTGGGATACAAGGAACACTATAACAGGAATTGAATGAAACGTATCTGATATAGAAGATTTGATATATTTCATTCATCGCGGGTGCTGATGCCGTTCAAAATATCTGCTTCTCGCATCACCTTGCAGGGCTCTAATTATCGGTGATTATGACATCACTTGAGGCGGGAAAATCCTGCGTTGGCCCGGCTTAGTAACCCATAACGCATGACGAAGACCGAGAGGCTATTCCCGCTTCGGCGGCTAGTGCCCGGCAGTTGAAGCCTATTATTAGCAGACTGGGTGGTAATTGTGTCCCGGGGCAGTCGGGGATAGTGCGGCCATCCGTCCTTGTATGGAATCTCGCGGTCGGGTTGAGAGGCCCGCCCTCCTTTTATAAACCTGCCAGCATGCTACCTGGCTGCCTTGTGTAAGTTCCGGGGTAAAGAAATGCCAAGGGGGGGCATCGTAATCCTTTCCTTGGCTGCTCGAGCCTCTGAGTACACACCGAGGCTTCAGCCCTTCCGGGTGGGGCACTGTTCCCATGGGACCGGCGCTTGTCCGAAAGTTTCCTCCCTCCGATCCTGCTCACCCTGATTGACACCGAGGCCTTCACTTCCCCTAGTCCCCTTCTGCCCACATCAAGATGCCATCCATTCCTGTGGCATATTTCGACGTGTCTATCTTTACAAAACAGGGCCGTTGCCCAAACTTGATAGTGGAGCTGTTGCTCGGGATCATAAGATAATCTTTACTTCTATCCTTGCGATGAGGAGGGTAAGGTTATTTATATCGGCCCAGTTTTGATGATTTCATCAGCTCGAACTTTATTTAAACGTGTCGCCAACTTAAGATCGTTCGCTACCTCTAAAGAGACCATACCAGGACTTGAGTAAGTATATAAAATATACCGCCCATTTTCTCCCAGATGTTGGACGCTGTAGAATATCAACACACAGACAAACTCAGCTCCATCGTCTCACTATACATGAACCACTAACTACCATTTTTCCTATTTTTCCAGCTTGCTTCTTCGAAGGATAGCCGAATATCACCGTTTACCAATCAACCATTCAATCCGATAACTGGGCAAAAAAAAATGGTCTCAACTCGCTTCATCGCCAGCGCCTTCTGCCTTGCCACCGTCGCCTTGGCCATCGCACCAAACTATCGGGACGCTTGCAACGTGCGTTAATCCCTTTTCCCCGTTTCTTCTTGATCGCGACGGCGGCGGGCCAAAGACCCCTCACCTCGGAGAACGACATGCCCGACAAGGCGATTCTGTTATTACCCGTGTCTAAAGCTTGTCCTGTCGACCAATGCTGATACCACTTCTTCTTCTTGCCTATACTATATAGTGTCCCAAAAATTGTAAACACAAGGAGGGGAGCTCGTGCAAGTACTATTACGACGACATCACTGGTAAACAGCACACATTAAAAGGAAGTGAGTTTCTTCTTCTCCGACGTTTTTTTCTTTCTTTCATCTCCTCCCATAACTACCGACGCTGCCTCTCGGGCCGTCGAGAACTCAGTGTAAGGTGCTGACGGATGTATGCAGCCTGCAACACGCAGAACGAGGAACTCATATGCTTATAATAGCCGAGACGCTTAGAATAACGAAACATATGTAACTTACTCAGGTGTTGAAGTGACCGACTGGCGGCATGGGCCTGCGATTTGGGCTCGAAGGAAGGGGTTTCCTTTGATGAGAAATGTGTACCCGTGGGTGTTTAAATAAAAAAAACCCCGATTACTTGCTAAAATACACAGAAAGTAAACCACAGAAACTGCGCATGTACATTTACATTAAGATACATTTGACCCAAATGGCGCTGGAAAACGAGTCTCTTCGCGCACCGAGAGCACCGATCTCACCATCTAGTTATATATCCGTTAACACCTGGGTTTCCAAGTGATCTTAACGAACTGCACGCCCGAATTTTTCTCTCCAAACTCCCAGCAGGCAAAATGCCAACCCGCCTTCGAGGGCGAGGCGGAAGCAGTACACGTCGTCAACAGAGATAACTAGTCCTGTTTGGAAGGATAGGCCATATCCCGTAGGGGGAAGCACAAGGATGAGATCGCGTCTCGAGCTGCTTTAAGGGGGGCTTTAGAGTCTCTAAAAAGGTGTTTTATCTAAGTCAACGCGAGTAGCTCATTAGTAACGAGTTGACATTGGCCGATCGATTCCCCCAAATCTCGTGGCGGGCCTTGAGGCCTCGGGGCTTGGAGAAGCTTGATCGATAGAGATACGAGGGAAGACGGGTCCAGACATCGTCAGTTGGTATGGTATCTATGTAAGGACCCTCGGCTCTCCAAGGGTCAAGGGTGTATGTATTTAGGCCGGCAGATTTGAATCGATGTTTTTTTTTTTTTTTAATATCACACACCTAGAGTCGGCTGATCAGTAAAAAGGTAAACATGCTGTGCAATCTGAATTATATATTTTGCTCGCTGACCCCGGATTATGTTGGCCGCCGCTGGCTCTGATTAGGGATACTAGGTTTTGTAGAACAGACACAACAATGGTTCATACGAGCATAACTTCTTTCTAGCAACTGGTACGCGATGCCCTTCATACCTTTGATAAAACCTCTACGGTATTGCAAGTCAATGCGGCACCAAGATTTCCAGAGCAATACGGCGGGAAGACAGCGCCGTCGTTTGATGGAGCAGCTTAGGCTCTCTGAAAGAGTTCATCCAGGAGGTCTCACCGATTCTTGGCCAGACCCCAGGGGATGGTTGGAAATTTGACGAAATCGTCTGAAAGGGAGGACTCTGATCTAGTGCGTTTGACTAACTTAACGAGGAAGCGAGGGAAGCAAAACGGTTGATGTACATATATTAGAGGTGGAGAGAGGCACCAAGAGTCTCGTCCATGTAAGCTTCCATATGCACAGGTAAATAGGGGCCAGCCAGCCGCAGACCGACTCAGCACAACTGGTAGGCTGAGGAGTACTGTAGGCGATGTTGAGTTCATTATCCTAGCCATTGCTCGTGCTAGGTACGAGACGCGGATTCAATCGTTGGAACAGTTCATGCGTCGAGCACAAACCTCACGCGGACCCCTCCGCCCCCCTCCGCCACCCTCCAGGGGGTCTCATCCACATTCGTAGACTAATCTTTTTGGGTGATTGCCAATCGGCTCGACTCGACTTCGAAGACCGCCGGGATGAAGTTCGCAAACGCACCTGACCTACCGCCCTAGGTATAGGTATTAGGTAATGTTAGTCCCAGGCGAGCATACACAACCTTAATGCATCCAAAAGGGCCAGGGAAAGCCAGGGCTCTCATATTTTCTTTGTACAAGCAGAACGCTATATACGCTCCGTTCTCCCCCCCCCCCCTCCTCTCTCTCTCCCCCTCTCTCTCTCATATCTTACTCACTAATCTAACAGATCTGGCTGCGGAACAAATTCTGAGACCATGCACACTTGGGTGAAGTCACCATTGGCCCCTTTTTTCCGTCTGCTCCGGGTCTTGGTCTAGGCTAAGCAAATGGCCAACCCGAGTAATAATGTGGTATGATCCTTCAAAATGGACCGGAATGGAGTCCATACTGCCTCACAAGCCATGCTGCGGTTGGGCCAACCTCTCCGCCCCCCTGTCTTCGCGCTTGAATTTATGCGGCTGTAAGTAGCTGCTTATCATCAATCCTGGCAATCATACAACGTGACAGACCATTGAAACACGGCACCGTCATCTTAGAAGACGTGGCATTAATGTGTCGTGTCGACTTTCTTTTTGGGGGCCAAGTACGAGGCAGCTTCTCACCAGCCTTCATAATCCATGTCCCCTGTGTCGCCGCCCGGCGCCTGGTCGAGACCGCCGATCTCCCCTTCCTCAAGTGGAGCGGACTTGTCCCTGCCCGCGGCCATCGCGTGCTCGTCCTCAAGGCCACTAGCCATGAGGGCATCGCCATCGGCATTCGCATTACTGGCAGCCGACGGACGGGGCGGGTCTGTTGACCAAGAAACCTCGAAATTCTCATCGACTCCCGGAATGGTGTTGGATGATTCTCCCTTCTTCACCCCAGCCACAAACTTCTCGGCCGTCTTCCGGTCCTTGAAAGAGACAGTAGTTGAAGCCGTATCGGCATGGACTTCGTTGAATTCCCCGATGCTCTGCAAGGTACCAGTTAGTTGTCGGCGCACAAGAAAGGAAGTAATGGGAAGACTCACGAAAAGATACTGCCGGAGGGCTTCATTCTTCTCAGGTATCGAGAAATCCACTCCGGTAAGTGCCACGGTCTTAGGCCGGAGATCCAAAGAATACGCCGCGTACGCTGCATGTCTTGCTTCAACGCCGGTACCGCCCCTGCCTTGGTACCCGTAGCCGCCTCTCGACCCTCTACCTCTAGGGGCGAAACCGCCACGACCTCGGTAGCCGAATCCTCGCCCACGACCTCTAGTCGCCCACGGCGAATACTCCTCCTGCGCAGCATTGGGGTCGAGACCTAGTGTATTCGCCTCAGCTTCGAGCGCAGCCAACTGTGCTCTGAGAGCTTCTGTCTTCGCGCTGGGCGTTCTGCCCTCGCCGCTTGTTTTATCATCGCTCTTGATTTGGATCTCGGTAGGTGACGAGCTGGAATCTTTCCTGCCTGCGGCGGCAAGCTTGGCTTCAAGTTTCCGCTTCTCCTCGACCTGTTTGGCCAAGAGCTCTTTCTGGCGCTGTTCCAGTTCTTCACGTTGGCGATCAATTTCCTGACGCTTCTTCACTTTCTCTTGGTGGATCTTCTGTGCTTCCTCTTGCTTTTTCAGGAAATCTTCCATGTCAAACTCAGGATCCGCTGATACACTCTTCCCAGATATTTCCTGGCTATTGCCATTCGCGAAGCCGTTTTTTGCACCGTCATGATTGCCACTAGCAGATGGTCCAAGTTTGGTGTCATCTTTAAGCCAGAATACTTTGACAAACCGGTTATCAAATATGACTTTAGGGGAGGACCAAGCTGCGTTGGCGGCCTCCCAAGAATCAAATTTTACCAAAGCAACCTGGTTCTTCTCTTGTATCGAAACATTGATGATGTTGCCAAACTGAGAGAAGTAATCGCGAATTTTCTGCTCTTCGAAATACTCTGCCGGTATTTGCTGTACAACCAGAGTAGTCTTTGACTTGTCGTGCATCGGACCAGCGAATGCAAAAGCAGGCCTAGACTTCTGGCGTTTGGGCTGCTTACCTTGGTCACGATGGTTGGAAGATGGCTTTACTTGGAAAGTGGACATGTCTATCGGTGCATGCTGCGACGTATTTCGGTGGTTGAATTGGAACTGAGGTAAGACAGCATTATTTGGATCGTACTCTGGTTTCAAGTTAGCACATTGGCCCAGAAATAGACAATGAGAATGGATTCCACTTACCCTCCGATTGAGAAGTTACCCCAGGCACATACATTGCCCCGGTCCCATGCTCGTACATACAAGTATTACCCCTCGAGCAGTAACCTTTGGCATCGTAATCCCTACAACGTTGCTTCTTACGACGCGGAGGAGTAAATGGTGTACCCGAGTACACCGGATTGATCAATTCAGTCTGCGGTAGGGGAACTCCAAGCTCATGCAGTCTTTGAATGTTGTCCAGGATGCTGTTAGGATCGATCTGGGGTACATGTTGAGCATGAGGAGGAGTAGGCTGGTATGCGGACGGCGCTCTATAAAAACCAGAGGCCGTCGGAGTGGGAAGCTGCTGGGGCTGATATAGTCCGGGACCTCCCCGGGGACCTCTTGGTATATTGGGATCATCGAAGCGTCCTGCTCCTCGCTGAGCAAAGCTGCCTCCCCGTCGCTGGTGCTTGTAAGGGGGGGCCCCATGATGGGAAGGGCGGCTGTTGAGGATAAACTCGACGTCATTATCGTCTCCATCATCGTATGCACGCTTCCTCGATGAGCTTGGACCGAGAGGAGCACCAGCTAATGCACCAGCTAATGGCTGGGAGGGGGTATATGCAGGGAACTGAGGCTGGTATTCATCCGTGGAAGGGATCAGGGCGGGAGGAATTAGGGCGGGAGCAGGTTGAATGGGCTGCGAAGGTTTGTTTCGGATAATGGGAGGAGGAGGAGGCGCCCCTGGTAAGTAGGATCGGAACTTAATGGCTTGGAAGACATCGTCAATGAAGGCGGCGGAATCTAAAGTAGGTCATGTCAGCTTCGGGGCTCAAGTTGGTGCTTGGTGAAGATTTGGGGAAGAAAGAAGTTCGGACCTTCTCTCAAGAAATCAGGGATCTCGTCCTCGAAGAGTTTTCGGATGTTGGTATCTACATCGTCGTGGCGAAGAAGGGCCAGGACGTAATCTGCCAGGACATCGGCATCGGCGTCAGACCTGGAGGCAACAAACAAGAATCAGCCGGCTTGGTCAATCCATCAATCAGTTAGTTAGGGTCACACATACGTATTGGCCAGTCGCTTGATGATCCAGGCGCGTAGGAAAGGCGCGTCATTCTCAGCGAACAACATGGTGAAATGGCAAGACTCGATGTATCATTGCGCTTGGGCCAAGATACAGCACTGCATGGAACCTTCAGTTACCGCGTGGACGTAATCGCTGCTGCCGAGAGGAGTGACACGAACTCCAAAGGGGACAGGGTGTAAAGGACCGGTTTTGTCAGAACCAGCATTGGATATTGAGCAAGAGAATGTGACAAGAGATAGAGATTGTGCAGAAGATGTGACGTGCTGTGGGTGATTGGTGGATAAAGGACGGATGGGGGTACGCGACAACTTTGAAGGTTCCAAGGTTGCGATCACGGTCACGGTCGCGATCGCAGTGATGGGCTGAAAAAAAGGCTGCATGGATTGGATTGCAGCAAGGCTGACAAAACAGGATGAATGGGGGGCTGGGCTTGAGCTCCAGGGCTTCTAGAAAAACTCCATACGCACCAGTAACAGGCTGGAAGGTAGATGTACTGTGGATCTGGCCGGTACATTGGGCGACATGCGAGCTGAAGTTCTGATGGTTGGCCACTCTGCTTAGAAGTCTCATTAGCTGCGGCTGTGGAGCACTCTTGGGATGTACCTGCATGACTCTAGGTACATCCAATAATGGAAAAGAGGTCATAGCTTTACCGCCAAGGCTCGCACTTGGGCTCCATACAAAAAGCTCTACTAATGGTGGGGGCGGGGCTCTTGCAAACCAACAACCCGACCCTCAGAACGTTGAAAAGGGGGCACCTGAGTGCCGAGGTGTCTATATGTACTTGTTTGCGATCCATCCAGTTGACTTATAACTTATATCGGATGGCATATAAATCCTAATTACCCAGGTAGGTAGACAAGCGCAACAGAATAGAGTCATAGTATACAACAATCTCAATGCATATAAATGTATCTGTTGAAGGGACTCTTCTATCATAATCAGTGAATCTGACTCACATCTCGAAGCAAGGCGGTGTGTGTTCGACAGGGATCCCAGCTTCTCCTTAGACTCACTCACAAACAGAAGTATCAAACTCCAGTTCACTCATGGACTTGATGATAAGTCTCTCTCTTGTTTGAACTTCTTTCCTTTCGAGTAAGCACAGCTCGATACCAACAATCCTAAAGAAAAATGAACATATGTATGAATGTCATGGAGACTAATTATATTTACTTAGACCTTTCCTACCTCCTCTTCCCATACATACACAATACAGGCGCGAGCGTGTGCGAGACAAGCACCATTACATAGAAGCAGCCAGTTCTAGAAGAAGGAGAATAGCCCCAAATCGCAAGCAACAATGGCCTTCACCATGCACTCCCACTCGGGCCAGTTCTGCCCGGGCCACGCCAAAGATCAGCTCGAGGACATCGTCAAGCACGCCATCAGCCTGGGCTACACCACCATGGGTCTGACTGAGCACATGCCACGAACTGATCTAGAGGATTTATATCCCGAGGAGGTATGTTTTGTTTTGTCTGTGTTTATTTTCTCACTATCCCTATCCATCCACCCACCCAGCCACCCATCTCATCTCACCCCCCTGAACCAACCAACCAAGCAAATCTCGCCCCCTTTTTCAACCTCATTAACCACCCACAACAGCTCGACGACCCCGAGGCAAACCTAGCCATCCTATTTCCGCGCCACGCCTCCTACATCACCGAGGCCATCCGTCTGCAGCGCCTCTACGCCCCGCAGATCCACATCCTGATCGGCTTCGAGGGGGAGTGGCTGCGCCCGGCCTACGCGTCCACCATCGCCGACCTGCTGGCCCACCCGGCCGTGGACTACTTCATCGGGTCGCTGCACCACGTCAACGGGATCCCGATCGACTTTGACCGCGCGCTGTACGAGAAGGCCATGCGCTCTGTCTCTTCACCTGGGGAGCAAATCACCACCACCAGCACCACCACCGAGGAAGGAGGTGGGGGAGAGAAGGAGGAGGGGGAAAAGGAGGCCAAGTTGTTCGAGCGCTACTTCGACCAGCAGCACGAGATGCTCACAGCCCTGAAGCCCAAGGTCGTCGGCCACTTCGACCTGATACGCCTGTTCGACTCGGACTGGAAGCGCGACGTCCGCACGACGTGGCCCGGCGTCTGGGAGCGCATCCGGAGAAACCTGCGGGTCGTGGCTGGGTATGGCGGCTGGCTCGAGTGTAATAGCAGTGCGCTGCGCAAGGGGATGCCGGAGCCGTATCCGTGTAGGGTCATTGCGGAGGTAAGTTCTTTTCTGCTTTAATCTCCTTCTCCTTCTCCTTCTCCTTCTTCTTCCCCTCCTCCTCCTTCTACCCCTTTTTCTCTCGTTGCCCCCTTCCCCTTTCCATGAGCGGTCACCTTTCATTCGTTATCTTTCATCATCTCCCAAACCTATTCCGTCCAGAATTCCCCTATGGAAGTACTTACTCACGGCCCCGACTCCTTCTTTCCAGGAATGGCTCTCCCTCGGCGGCAAATTCACCCTCTCGGACGACAGCCACGGGATCGCGCAGCTGGGCACCAACTACGGCCGGGCCCTGGGCTACCTGAGCAGCCTAGGCGTCAGCAGCGTGTGGACGCTGCAGCGGGACCCGCATCCGCATCCCTCAGACAAGGACGAGAACGAGGATGATAATAAGGAGAAGCAGAAAGCCCAGCTGACGGAGAAGGAGGTGAAGATAGCGGATATCAAGGCCGTGGTCGCGAAATGGTAGATGATGTCCTTAGGTAATCTACCCGGTCACGTCTCTGTCTGTCTATGCTACTACTGCTACTACTGCTGCTGCTGCTGCTGCTGCTGCTGCTACTACTACTACTACTACTACTGCTGCTGATGATGATGATGGCGACGATGTGAATGAGAGTTGGTGTGCTGGTGATATCCACGTACATACAAACATACATACACACATACCCATCTACCCTACCCTACCCGACTCTACTCCAGATGGTCATGTAATATCCCCCCAACACACCCTACCCATCTATCTATCTTACCCATGTACAAATGAACAGAAGCACGAAAACTAGAAAGAAAAAAAGAGGAAGCAAAAGGAAAAAGAAACAAAGAACGGACGAGATGTGAAAAGAACATACATAGACTGGTGGCTAGATAGCGACTCACTCACCCACTCACTCAAATTGTTAGACCCCCCCCCCTGATCTCCCGTGCAACCAAGCAAACAAAATAGTATTTTAGATAAGATACCTAGATAAGACTCGAACATTTCCTTTAAGCAATTGACCGAAAGCTCTCTGTAATATATGACCTGTCTTGTCTGTCTCAACGCGTTTCTTCTCATGGGAAACTACTTTCTTCTCATAAAACCTCGCACATTGATTGATTCGCATACGTCACGAAGACACAAGGCTAGAAGAATGCGTTTTTGATATATAATCGGTTACCAGTTCAAAGACATTGACCACCTAGACAATCACAAGAAGTCACCGATACCTGAAGCCCCTTTCTCTCTTTCTTTCTCTCTCTCTCTTCCTGCTTTCTAACGAACAAACCTTCTAACTCCCCCAATCTTCATCTACAGAGATCAGCTATTCATCTGGAAAGTTCATAAATGTCCTCGTCTATGTTACCATCACAACACTTTTAAAGAAGATTGAAGAACAGGCAAGCAAGTAAGTGAAGACGGCATCAAAATTTTAAAAATGAAACCATGCATGCATACAATGCTCAGGGGGTATCATGAAGGAATAATAAGAAACATCGTGTCCTCTTCCCTTCCCTTCCCTTCCCTCACCCACTTGTCTCTTTCTCTCTTCCTCTTTATCTTTCTCTCTAAAGTGCCCGGCATCCCCTCTCCCTCTCCCATCGCCAGGATTCCTATTCCTCTATTTCCATGACCTTTTTTTTTTCTTGTACATCTATCTGGTCGGGCCGACACTATGCCAGTAGTGACCATTTATCGGAAGGGAAATCAAGGTCGATGGGTACCGGGTACACAAGTGCCTTTTTATGTACAAACCGCATCGTAGTTCATGGCCGGCGCGGAAAGATAGAAAATGGGAGTCATCCATGTCGTAAAGCGTATCGTCAAAGAGTATTACGGGGTGGCTGGCGGCTCCATCAAGATAAGATGATGGATTTGACTCAGTCATCCGTCGCCTGCTTCCACCGTGTCCAGCCAAACTCTGACGGCTCGCCGCAGGGCACTTTCTCTCTCATGTGCCACATCATAGGTGGTGACATTTCGATCCGTGCCGTGGCCGTCTTTCTCGCGCTGATCTGCCACATCTTGCACGATGCCTTCCAAAGCAGATAATACGACGCTCTTACACCCCGCCCGAGGCACTTCCTGGGGATCAGGCTGGCTGGGTATTTGATACTCTTCCTGGGCAGATATCTCACTGTCCCTTCGTTCTCTCCGCTTACTAACCGAGCGAGACGAATTGGCAGAACTGCCCTTGCTTCCGTCACTACCGTAAGCAATTACTTTTTCCACAGCATCAATGAGTGCCTCGTCCAGGGTCACAAGCTCTTCCTCGTCGATCCTGTCATTGACAGGTTGTTCGTACGGCGACAGCGCCGGCGTCATCAAAGAAGAGCCGTAGGGAGTCAGATAACCACTGGATTGTCGATCAGAGGTGTATTTGGGTTTCACCAGACGTCGGTACGTAAGTCTCTTAATAGTCCAGTTTGTCGTGTCAGCGACGATGGCTGTGCTGACATCAACCCATTGCTCTGCTGGCCACTCAATAGGTCCACTTCCCGAAGGTACAGGTGGTGTCGGCTCCCACCTCAGCGCTTCACGGATCTGCTCGAGCAGTTCTTTCTGGGGCGGGATGGCTTGGAGAGTAAAATCCGGATGGAACTTCTGCAACCAGCCGGCCACATTCAGAGGAGCGTCACCATCAGTGGGGTGCCGCGAAAATTGCTCAAAGCTGTCTAGCCCACTGCCAAAGCCAGGAGTCGAGAGATATCCACTGCTCGATGGTGAACTAACAGCAGTCTCAAACGACGTCAGATACTCGGGAAACTGTACGTCTACATCAATCACGCCGTCGTCGTGATTGATCGACGTCTTCACGGGCGACTCAAAGGCCCCGCTCGGATCAGGCGTTCTCGCTTGTAGTTCCAACTGACGAGCCTCCAACCGCTGGGGCGTGTCAGGCTGCTCTGCTGCCATGCCACCACCACCCGACTGATCATGTGCTACCGGCGTATCGACGGCTCGAGCCTCATGTACCATATCTGAAAGCCTGTTCTTTCTGGCCGCCATGACCTTTGTAGGTGACGTGAGCGGGCTGTCGTATCGTCCGGGCACTTCCAGGGTCTGAGGCGTCGTGTCGATAGATTCTCGTCGTCTCCCGGTCCATAGCCCGCTGATAACGCTACCCCATCGTGAGCTCTGGCTGCGGGAATCCGTGCTTCCATGGCTGCTATGTCCCATACTGTCAACCCGACCGAGAGACCGTTTCAGGTCATCGGCCGCTATGCTTCCACTGCTCTCAGGGCGGATGCTTCGGTTGGTGCCGCTTCGCTGTACGGTAGAGAAATGTGGGATGGCCGCATCGGGCATGACGGTATTCGAGGTCGCAGCACTGCTCTTGCGGGTATTTAGGTCGCTACCAGCCATGGGGAGATGGCCGGGACGTAAGAAATCGGAGGACCGGCGTTCGTTATGCTGGTCTATACTCAGATGTGCGAGCTGTGCGGGTATCCCAGTAGCCGACCTCGTCGTCGCATGCGACTGGATGCTGAAACTTCGCGTATGCGCTGATCTCCCTGGACCTTGCCGGCGGTTGATCTTTCGGCGCAGCGATTCCTCCCGATTCATGGGTACCACATAAGTCGGAGGGGAATGGCCGAAAGCCGCGAGTGATGCATAGGTCGCGGGACGCTGAAGCCGGCCCGGCGGCAACAGCTGGCTGGCGGGCAAGAAAGCAGAGAGCAAGAAGATGAGTCTTCGAGCTGCCATCTTATCCCGTGCAACTATGACAGTGCGGGACGGCAACGAAGTATCCTCCTCGCTCTTTGCTTTCAGCTGCTCGTAATGGCGGCGCCGGTACCACAATGGACTCAATGCCTGGAGCCAATCCGTGTGCGTCGCCAGAAAACCGGTTAGGAGGTTGAAGAAGAAGAAACCTTGCTCCTTTCCACCGGCCCATTTCGCGACCCATCGTGCTTCCTCTCTCCAAGGTCCCCATCGGCCTTGGCCCGTCACGACCCTGGTCGCTCGAAGACCACTCACAATCCGTACCCTGGCGTCCTCAATCTCTCGGGCGACGTGCTGGTCGTGCATCAGGCAATTCGGTGGCAAGGTTACCAATTTCGCGTTGGTCTTGGATGGTTTCATCTGAGAGACATCGGAACCACGCCGGCTGCCGATGGATGCGTTCCGGACAATCTGAGCCGACATACTGGGGGTATACGGGTCCGGCGCCGACATATCTGCCTGCTTGAGCATGGGAAACAGAGTAGTGGCCACGATAGATTGGAGGTGGGTGAGTGTTCTCATGATGATATCCCAATGCTGCGTGATGACGTCCATACAATCTTCGACCTCGTTACTGTAGGCGGATTCAAAAGACTCGGCCCCGAAACCACCAGCGCCATTGACCATGGTCCACCCAGATCGACGGTGGGACCCGAAGGACGAAGGGAAGGCGTCTTGCTCGGTGTACGAGTTGGAGGTACGGAACGTCGCCTTTGGGGGGATGCCGGCGAAGGTAGAGGAGCTGGAGTGTAGCTGGAGAACCATGGCGATGGCGTACATCGGCGTCCTCTTCTGCACCGGCTTCAATTTCTTCTTCTTAGGTTTAGAATCATCAGGGGAGAAGGGGAAAGGATATCCCGCAGCATCCTCGGCAGCTCGGGCAGCGTTTGGTGTGTCTTGGTCATCATTCGGGAGGTTGACTGGGAGAAGACGCGTGACGAGGATCTTGTTACGATCCGCCTGTCGATGTGGCGCCGCCGAAGTCGATGCTTGGAGGTTCGCCTCTTCAGAGGTGAACGACTGTGCCAATCTGCTTGCTCGAGCGCTACTGGACCTGCCCACGGAACCACGACCGTCCCCGATGTAAGAGCTGGGAATCGCCGAGACGCGTGGATCACTGGGGATGATGTGGACCTTGGTGGATGTTCCCTTGTATGACATGACCTCGGTATTGGCAAAGATGCAGCTGGAAAAGCTGGACAGCTCCTCGCGGTACTCCCTTGCGGCGCGTTGCGATTCGGTCTCGGCGACGCTATAGGCACGCGAGTGAATAGAAGCTCTTCGATCAAATGCGCCCTGGCGACCTTGTGGGCTGCCCGGCTGGATGACCAAGGGCCTCGAGGGCTGGCCTATGCTACTTTTCCTGGGCGATAGTGGACCGCGGCGCTGATCCTGTACAAGCGACTGTGAAGAGGACGTCGCGCTCGGTGGTGCTGGACGATCCCCTGACGCGCTGGGAGTGGGGCAGGGATGGCTGTCAAACAACAAGGAGGGGTTGACGGAGCCCAGGGTATCCTGCATGATGATGAAGCGAACATCGCGCGCGTCAAAGTCAAGGTCGGCATCGTAGTCGAAAGCACTGGTGGAGACGCCGGCGGGTAGGGCTGAGGCCGTAGGCAGAGGGAATACCTGGTCCTGGCGATGATACAACGACTGTGTGTCCGGAAACAGGAGGCTTCGGGTATGAATGTCTTCCTGGACAGATTCGGGTGAGGGCCTAGACGAAGACGAAGTCTGGTAAGAATGAGGGCTCGCACCAGCACCCGACGTCAAGTTGAACAGCTTGCCCAACATGATGAGGTGAGCGCGGAAGGAAGGGGATAGTCGATGTACTACTACGCGGCGTACAAGGGTCTACCTGAAGTCAAGAAGCTGCTAACAAATGCCCATGACCAGGCGCAGGTGGTGAAGTCGGGATGGATTCATGACGGCTCGATGAAAAGACGAAAATCGGGCAAATCGAAGCGTGGTCATGTAGCTCTCTCTGCCTGCTAAGATGAAAGACAGGAAGAATTGACCGGGCGGTTGAGCTTTTTGGTGAGGCAATGCAGTCGTACCCAGAGCGAGTTGACAGTTGCTGTGAGGTGGACGAATTAAATGCGGCGTTGGGCAAGACTCTGAACTGACGGTGGTCTGAATGTCGTCGGTGACAGGAGACGAGGTGCTGAGGGCATTTAGGTAAATGATGAGAAGGTGAAGAGAGTAGGAGTCGTGTAAGTGTGAGATGACGGCGGTACCTAGTGATGGCGGATTTTGCGGGACGTCGTCTGGTGTGGTGGTGTCAGTCAAAATGAAGAGGAAGGTTGACTATTGGTGCGCAATCGGAGCCTTGACCGTCAAAGGGTTCCAGGTTTGCGATGATGCGCCGCAAGTATTTGGTTGATTTGTACCTGACTGAGCACAAGTTGCAAACGAAGCGGTACACTACCAATGTAGTACCAGATGATCGAGAGGTGACGAGAAGTATTTTGTTTTTTTCTCTAGTTGCTGTCGCCGGCAGCGTTGATTCAGAATAGAAGCGACAAGAAGATGAATGAGAGAAGAAGATGGGCGTACTTCGTAGTTGTCTGTCTAATTATCTACCTAGGTCCGGGTAGTTGTAGTACACCCAGCCCCGGGAAGATGGCAGGGACCAGATGGCGGCGTAAAGGCCCGAAACTCGGGTGTCAACTGTACGAAGTACCCTGACTTTTATGAGGTCTATCAGACTCTATCTACTCTATCGATTCCCGGGCTGTGGTATTGGTAACAATAAGATGGTCGGGTCTAGATAGGTCTTTTACCCAGACTGCTGGTTTCTCGCGTGCCCCCGTAGTCGGTGTTCTTATTACGGGTCTGACGAAAGATCGATGGAGATGATGCATGGGTGCATGGGTGCATGGATGCATGGATGCGATCTGGCGGTGAATCGCTCAGTCACTGAAAAAGCCCTGGAAGTTCAGAGGTTTCTCATCCATGGATCTTGAGAGCCCCCCCTTCAGCCCCGGTCCGCATACTCCGCCTGCTCCGCCTGCTCCAGGGCTAACCTCCAACAGCCATTACATAGTAGCTGCTCCGTAGTGGACTTCTAGGCTCAGGGCTACCTAGGGCTACCATACTCCTGGGTGGACGCCACTACTACAAACCTTTTGGGCTATTTCAATTTTACGCAATAGTAGTGAAGCATTCGAGACCATTGCAGTATCGTGAGTGCTATGGATTTATATCTCAACCACGGGTTCTTCTCATGATGATCATCATAGGTAATCTGGCTACATACTGGTGGTCACATCCAGTTATGCTGCAGATTGAAGAGACGTAGATGTATCATGTACATGTACTCTCGTAAGGTGGAAGATGATGTGCAGTGAGTGAGTGGTAAGGCATCAATCGTGATTGGGCTTCATCCGTGGCTTTTTTGGCAGCGCTCTCCCGCTTCGGCCCCATACCAATCCGGACCCCTAAGCCCTGGAAGTCATCTTTTTTATTTTATTACGTCGTCATCTTCCTGATGATCTGTTATTTTCCGCCAGGAACACACGCAACACCAGATTCAGAATGCCAAAACGAAATTGCACCGCGTAGATCATCCCGGGGTTTCTTACCCGTGATGATGTAACTAGAGCACCGTCTACCTGTCTTCACATTCCAAGACTGGTCCGAAGGCCAGATTGACTGACTGACGAACAGAACAGGAGACAGGAGAGAGAAAGAGACGGCGGTGAGCGTTAAAGAGGAGAAGAAAAAAACTCGCTTTACCTACTTCGTAGGTCAAGAAACATCACCTCTCCTTGCATACATACCTGACTTATACCTACTATTAAATATACCGAGTTTTGCTTCCTTATCTTCTTCGCGTTGCCAGGTCCGGCCGTCGAAGAAGCCGAATTGAAGCCGAGTGTCATGAATCGTTACCGGTCCTTCTCATTAGCAACCCGCCAGAGCCTCTTGAGATCACACGTCGTCTCATGTCTCATCTAGGTATACACAGACCGTCTTTACTCTTATTAGTGAGCCAACCAAACCACAGCTCGTAGTGAGTGTTACACAGATAAGTAGTCTATCGCGTTAGAGCAGAGCAGCAGCACACACTGCATTTTTTTCACGTACCGCCAAAAATCTTCCCTGCCGGCAAATATGATACAGAAATTCCCAGGCCACAGTCCCGAACCGAACCCAATCTTTTATGACGTACTCAGTAGGTTCCATTACTGAGGTCTATTTCCAGGTCGGGCAATGCAACCTCTTCACCACATCTCGCTTCTGTGAGCCTTGGCTGTAACTAGGTATGTATGTAGCATCGAATCTCCCTCAGAATGAGGTCAAGTTCAAGAGAATGCTACACGCGCGCGCGCACGAAACATTCAACGATACCCATAATCTTCTCAGCCTCCGAATATCGATTTAGAAGATGCGCTGGTAGTTCGTACTTAACCTCCCTCTAGGTAGGCATTGGCAGTAAGTAATTTGTGGGTTTTGATGCTTGCCGATTCATATGGTCTTGGGTAGGTAGACCAGGCAGCCAGGTCCAAAAATACCGCTGGCGCCGTAAGTACTGGGCCCAGCGTCATCCCGGGGGATGACCGACCGGTCAAAGGCTCTTATTAGTGCAACATCCGGCCAGAACTTGTCCCAACCTCGCCAGCTCGCTCCGAACCTCCTCCCATCCTGTTGATCATACTGACCCTGCGGGTTTGTGACCAGAGAACTCGACCGTATCGAGGCCGGGATCCAACCTTTTTCCGGAAGATCTGACGGCCGTTGAGAGCTGCTACAAGCCATACGCACCCCGCTAGATAGCCCGGCGTATGTTAATCCCACCCAGGCTCTCAGTTGAGGTTTGCAGTACTTATGAAGCTTACTCGAGGTGAAATGGTCATAAGCAAGCTTGCTGATATATAGTGACATGGCTTTAAAGCAGGAGACATACGAAGAAAGTATGCGGTTTGGACAACACTCGGGTACGAGCGCAGTTAACCATGGTCTTCTCTCGCCCTCGTTTCCCATGCTGTGGTGCTTTGATGATGATGATGATGATTCGGTCAAAGTATCTCGGAGTACGTACTCACTCATTCGACCTTTTTCGACAAGACGCGTAAACCCGGTTTGAAAACTCGACGACGCGCTGGTCTGCGCGGACTGTGTTACAAGATGCAATACCTACGTACTTCGCGGGGGCCCATGAAAAAGCTGCTCAACGGAGCTGGCGGGCGACAGGTGGATGTTCAACAGCCAACAGCATAACGGTTCTACTATCTTACCCTCATTGTGAGGTGTTGCTTTATCATACGCATCACAATGGGGATAGACAATGAGATTGAATACTTTTTATTCCTTCTCAACTTATCAAATGAATCGGCCTACCATTGTTGGCACAACGGCTTTGTTCCCCTTTCCCATCTATTTAAATCAACATCCACTCTTCCGGGCATATCAGCCATCCCAGGACTCAGGCTTCCCAATTTTTTTTTTCTTTTTTCTCTTTTTTCCTTTCTCCTTCCATGACGATCGAATCGTCGTTGAGATTTATCATCATCAACGACGAGCTAACTGACTCTTCACCTTGCTTAGCCAGCCCGACCCTCCCCCCGGAATCCATCTGGGACCCCCCGTCCCGTCACGTCCCGTCCCGTAGTTCACCATGGTCTCACCATCATCCCCATGCGGCTGCGTGAAGACGGTCGAACACCGGTGCTGTCCGCATCTCGCGTGCCGAAGCCGGCGCGTGACCATCCTCGAGGACAAGTGTCCGATCGCGAGGGACGCCCGGGCCGACGGTAAGTTGTGTGCTGGCCACGTGACGCGGGGGAGCATAGTGCGGTCCAGGGAGTGTCCGGACGGGTTGGTTGAGTGTAAGCCCTATCATGACTCGGGACTGGCCATTGATCCTGATCGATTGATGTGAGGTAGGTAAGTAGGTAAGTAAGTCGGTGGGTTCGAGATGAAGTTTGGTGGAAAAGTAGGTAGGGAGGTTCGGGGAGTGTTGTGTACGAAATAACGGACTCCATGGGATGTTCTTTGCCAACCTATTATGAGCCTTCCTTATCATTGATCACATCATATTTGGTGCATCAGCACTTTTGCCATAACAGAACTGTATCTGGGAAATTGCCATCTAAGTATTGCCAGTGAGGAGCACATCGAAGATTTACCCCGTGAAAGCTTCCCCGATTATTATTTCTGAGCGTGGTATTCAAAGTTCGCACCCAAAAGTCGCGCATCCCCCAGACATCCATCCCAACACCTACATATCGTACCTCTCTGCCTCACTCTCGGTACGCCTCCCGACTGGGCAGATCTAGACTAACATCTTTTCTCGCCGCTGACGATTTCGGGAAGTTCTTACCGACCTTGGGCTCGTTGGTATGTACATCTAACACACCACTCTCGCAGACTCGCGTCTACGTAGCCAGGTAGCAGTGTATGTAGGTAGTATCTCACCGCATGTTGGCGATCCTTTATTGGGGGCTGAAATCATAATTTCTTCTCTTCACCTACCGTACCATTTACCCAAGTGAGAATCTCAGGGATACGGCACAGACACGCCGACGTCATCCCCGATACCGGAATCGTAGGTTCAGTTCATTGCATTTCAGCTCGTACGTCAGGAGTCAGTCCAGGGGAGGGGGATGAATCGCTGGAACCTTGAGGATTTATCATGTATTGTACGAAGTAGACTGTATGTAAATGTTTGTCGATGTAGGTTAGGTACGAAGTACGTCCAGGTTCATTCATGCAGGGGTAAAGTTATGACCAAGACTTTCGGCGCCGACAACCAAGCAACGGTAGCAGCAGCAAGCGCGAGCTGATGTATGATACCTCAGTGAGTGATAGATGGCCTTTCAAGGGCGGAGCGGACCGTGGCCGCGGTAAGTACCCAGCCCAAAGGTCCAAGTGTGCCTTGGTGCTGACACCCCAAATTTCGCGCTTGTCCCTGGAGAGGCCTCTGACAGACACATGAAACAAGCCCAAGTCATCCATCATCCCTAGATCTAGCGAGGCGGTCTAAGGAGGAGAGCAACGTAAGGGGGCGATTGGAGGCTTTGGTGTATCAATCGTGCCTCATTCACCAAGTACCGCTTCGCTATCGGGTATCAAGTATAAGTAACTGTCTGCATTGACTACATACATAGACTACATACGTGTGCAGCATACAGATGAACGAGCAGACAAACAAATAAACAAGAAATCTGTGTAGGTATGTATGTATGTATGCAATGAGTCAGATAATCATTAACCAAACGTCTTTACTTTTCCTTCTTCTTCTCCTCCTATTTCATTTCCTGTGTTGTGTCGCCTTGCCTCCAAGAAATCAATCATCCAACATCCCCCTCATGCACCCATCCCCTATCTTCCTCCTAAGGTTCTCTGTATGTATGTACGTACCCCCTCTCTCCCCTGAATATTTCATAACCCGTACGCACATTTAGATAGATAAGATAGATAACCAACGACCAAATGAAAAATATCGCTTTTCGCCCCCTTCTCTCTTTCTCTCTATGCGCGCGCGTGTGTGCGTCTGTTTATTTTAGATCCGCATCCCGGTCGACGCATTACAGCACGTCAGGCTCTCGCACAGGTTCCCGCAGGCGATCTGGCACGCGGCCGCCTCGGCCCGTCGTCTTCTAATCGACGAGCTACCGGCGGACTGTTGTTGCTGTTGTCGTGCTTCCACCCCGACTCCTGTTCCGCCAACGGTAGTAATGCTGTCAGCACCGCCGCTATGTGCCGATCCTCCTTCTCCTCCGCCGATGGTAGGGCGGCTGGAGCTGCCGCCGCGGCCGATGCTCGTGAGCTCGGGCTGCACCGTGGCCGAGTGGATGCCGTAGGCGTGCAGGCAATCTCTGACGGTCCGCGCCTGGTCCATGAAGGCTGACATGTTCGCGTCCGAGACGACGACGTGGGCCGATGCGATGACCTTTTTCTGGTCCAGGCGCCAGATGTGCAGCTCGTGGACGGACTCGATACCGGGGATCTAGCACTTGACGTCAGTTTTTCCATTTTTCTAGGTTTTGGTTTGGCATGAATTGTCAGGACAAGGGTGTGTATATCTAGTAGAAGAGAAGAAAAAGTTGGTGATCTGATACGGGGTTAAGATAGCAAAATACTTTTTTTACTACTGCTACTCACCTTCTCGAGATCGTGTCTCACGTCGTCGAGGTCGACGTCCTTGGGCGCACTCTGCATCAGGATCTTGCCGCTGTTCAAGACCAGAGGAATGGACGTCAGCAGGATCATAAGGGCGATACCCATGCTGACGCCGGGGTCGGCGTAGAAGCGGCCCGGGTAGTCGGTGAGCCAGATGACCAGAGCGGCGATTATGACGCCCAGGTTGTTGAGCGCATCGCCGATGACGTGGATCAGGACCCCCATCATGCCGAGGTCCCGGCCGGGGCCCTGGAGCTTGGTGATCGTGTGCCGGTGTTCGGCGTGAGCGCTAAGGGGCTGTCGGAGGGGTGTCAGCAAAAGCAGTACTTTTTGTTTCGTTGGTGATGGAGGAAAAAAGGAGAGTAGGGTCTTGTCGTACAGTGAGGGGAAGATCGTCATGCTGGCTTGAGTCTTCGGCCGTAGGCCTAGCAGCTTCGACATTAACGTGGCTGTGGCTATGACTGTGACTGTGACTGTGACCGTGAGCATGCCCATGGGGTCCTTCAGAGGCCCCTTCTTCCCCTTGGGCATGGGCATGGCCGTGACCGTGACCGCCGTGGTCGTGACCGTGGTGCTCGTGTAACAAGGTGGCGCTGATGACGTTGAGCGTCAGACCGACACACCCCATGATCAGAACCAGTACTGGATTCTCGACCCCTGCAATGCCTGTTTAGTAGCAAGGACCACCGGAGAAGAGGTGACACATACGCGATAACCAGATGAATCTCTCGATTGACTGGAGGAGTATGGATATGCCAAGAGCAAGGAGGAAAACGCCGTTGAAGAAGGCGCCGAGAAGTTGAGCGCGTGCCCATCCGAATGAGAAGTACTGGGGAGACTTTGCTCGCTCCGAGAACTGTTTGCCGGGTTAAGTACGATAGCGCAGAGAAAGAAGGTAGATATTATCACAGCACGTACAATAATGGCAGTAAGGGCGACGATGAAGCCGATGAGATCATTCATCTGCAACACTGTTAGAGGATGACTGGACTGAGGCGCCAGGTGTGGGACCTACGTAATGAAAGGCATCGGCTAGTAACGCCAGAGATCCGGTGTAGAAAGCGACTGTGAGGTGAGAGGTCAGCTGGTGGCTTTTATGAGAGGGAGGTACTTAACATGATGAAATTCAAGAATATTACCTGCTATCTCGGCCACGAAAAATGAAAACGATATCCCGATGATAACATATAGCTTCTGCTTGGAGGACATCTTCAGGAGAGCCATGTTGGCAAAGAGGTAGATTGTGTGTATGGACACCGATAGGAGATGAGCCAACAAGGATATCGAAGAACTTAATGGGTGACGAAGAAGGTCACTGCGTGTCTGCCGGATTACGGGCCCGGTTCCGGAGTGTTTGGTTCGGCGTTGAGTGTTCGGGGGTTGATGGCGAAAGTTGCTGGGGCCCCCGATCTCGACTGCCGAGAAGTAGCACCCACAGGCCTCTTTATAGGTAGTCGCTGAGAAACGGGATTCATCGATTTGCCCCGAAGAGCCGGGAATGCATTCACTGATTTTTTCTCAGTTGGTGGTTGACTTATGCCTAAGGTGCTCTGTCCGGGAGGGAATAGGCTGTATTCAATTCAAGGACTGTTCCGGCCGCAAACGCAGCAAGTCAATCCAATTCACCAGGATGTGTCAGGATGTATTCAGCTCTGAACCAAAGGAAGATCGAGCTTGCTGATGGGGTAGAGAGAAAAAAAAAGGGAGTCCTCAGATTTCTCAATCTTTCAATCCGTAGTCATCAGATGTGATATGACTGTTGAAAATATAGGTATGTCTTTGGCTGAGAGCTGGGCGAGACTGATGGATCTATCTCTCTTTTCTCCCGACTCACGGACCCCTGATCCGGGCTCGCGTGTTTGAAGCCCCAAACGGACGGGCGAGACATGCAATGCACCAGATGTGGAACCCGTTGCGTTGCGATGGGATGGTGATCATGGCACATGGGCTCCAGAGACTGGCTGGGGGGCTCTGACAACGGCGGTAGACCAGGCACTCCTCATCCATTGGACGTAGGGAGGGGTGTCTATGTGGTGTCTATGTGCATATGCGGGATTCGTCGGAAGCCTCTCGATAGAGGAGGAGAAGGACGCGCTGAACAAGTCATCGGGAACTATTCTTAGTTAGTAAGCCAAACCCGTCTCTGCCACTCTGCCACTCTGTCACTCTTTGTTCTTTGCTCTTCTAGTGAAGGTATATTCTGGTGGATAGCTTCCAACATTAATACCTAGGTAGTAGTGTGGACAGCCGGAAGGTAGGTAGTCATGTAGTTACTTGAAAGTTGCTGGGTACCATCCCAGCAAGCAGAGCAGAAGGTTTGGTGTCGCATCAACAGATTATGTTGAGGAACCTTCCGATCTCTGGCTTCATCCATGCAAGGCAAAAGCATGATACCTACTACTTACCATCCGTATAACAGTACCGAGTAGAATAATGAGATTACTATGTTTTGTGCTCGTGTGTTGTGTGTCTGTGTGTGCAACGACTTCACTCGATGCACGCACGGCTCCGTCAGTGTAGCACTCACTTATTGTCGACGGATCTGGTGTCGCGCCATCTCAATGGTGTTTCTTCGATCTCCTGGACACGTTCGATGCCAGACGCCATCAGACGACAAACGTTGCTGCTGCTGCCACATGCCTAAAATCATTCTACATGAAGGCAATTGGAACATGTGTAAACACGAGAGTCTGCAGTGTACCGTCGATTTGGGCCGATTTTGCATGCAGTGCAGGGGGTCCAGAAGGTATTGGGCCGCATATTTGGCCTAGGCGCGAGACCTGGCGCCTGGGAGTCATGCATGCTGTCTGTCAGCTACTAGGTAGGTAGACAAATATCTGTACTTACCTCATCGATGGGCTACCACCATCTATCCATCTCTAGTAATACCCGAGAGCTTCGACATGTGCTAGCGCGTGTAGCTCTCATTTTCCTTAATTTTTCGGTACTTGTCTGGACTTATGATCCTATTTCATACCTACCTAGGTAGGTAGACTTGATTGATGCCACCCAGACAGTGAGCTCCGACTCCGAAACGGGGCTCTCCGAGGGTGACATCACCGAAGAGGCATAGTGCTTTTTCGTAGGTTAGATTAAAGGAGCTGGAGGTATTGGATATAAGTATAACGACAGGGAGAATAGCTCAGATCACCAACCTATTTCCTGTGCATGTCCATCTACTTACCTGGGGAGGAATCTAGGGAAATAGAAGTAAATAATCTGCAAAGCAAGGACTATCCTAGGTATCTAACAATACGACTAAGTACCTTGAGATGAATGATACCTGCTGGCTGTCAACCGTAGCTCAACTGCGATCGATGTGGGTGGGCACGGGAACTTTAGTGATAGCGTGGATGACACACCTGGATCAGCGCGTCATAGCTCATCTTCGAAAGGTCATTGAAAGAATGAAGGAGCATGAACAACACCATAATGATGATTGATGAATGTCTACTACGCGTAAGCGAGTTGGTCATATAACTCAAAACGTCTGCTGCAAGAAGACTGATGGGGGCGGCATGGTACTGCCGCGGCTCTCGACTGGCAACATGCGTGCCTCTCCTTGCCGAATAACCAGCAACATAATAATCCGGTGTTCCCCAGCCAAAAACCCAGGACGGACTATCCGGTGCAATCGTCCTGGAAATTGTTCAGTGTACTCGTCAAGAGCAGAAACGAAAGTAGAAACAAGTCGGAAAGTATTTTCAACTACACCAGCCAACGCCCAGCAGAACTTACCTCGTAAAGCCATGGAGACCATCAAGGTGTGCTCATCCTCCCTTCCCGTCCCAATCTCTGTACCCGAAGACCTCGTGTAATCAGCCAAGCCACGGCTAATCAGACTGACGGCATTGAACAGAACACGATTGCAGAGAATTTTGGTGGCAAAGCGCAGGACCTTGCTACCCACCAGTTCAGTCTGGATGAGGTGCCCGATCTCAAAGGCAAGGTTGCCGTCGTGACGGGAGGCACCGAGGGTGTCGGATACGGCTGCGCATATACCCTTCTGAAACACAATATCGACAAGCTATACATACTGTCCGTTCGGGAGGATGTTGCTAAGCGTGCCCAAGAAGCCGTCGCGAAGGAACTTGGCCAGGAAGCGGCGGATAAGATCAAATGGTATCAGTGCGACCTTGCGGACTGGAAGAGAGTCAAGGAGGTGGCGGAGCAGATCAGGAAGGATACAGACCGTCTGGACATTCTCATCAACAATGCAGCGCGGGGAATCATGAGCTACGAACTTACCGACTATGGCGTCGACCGACACATGGCAGTGAACCATATCGGCCATGTGATTCTCACGAGCCATCTCCTGCCGTTGCTGAAGAAGACGGCTGAGGAGGGTAACGTCGTCCGGATCGCGAACCAATCGAGCAACGCACATCAGGGGGCACCGAGCGACACCAAGTTCGAGAGCCTGGACGAGCTGAACCGTGACCTGGGCCCCAACGGGCAATACGGGCGGAGCAAGCTCGCTGGCATCCTGTATGCTCGATGGTTCACGAAGAATGTGACTAGGTCGGGCCACCCCAAGGTGTTGATGAACGCTACGCACCCTGGCTTCGTATCGACCAAGCAGAGCAAAAAGGATATCCATGAGCCGTACCCCATAGCTGGTTATGCCATGTCAGTCGGGATGGAGCCGTTCAAGAAAGACCAATTTCAGGGTGCCGTTCCCATCATGTTTGTGAGCACGGTAACTGAGGACTCGGGCCAGTACATCTGCCCGCCCGCCGTGCCAGAGTCGGGCACCAGCATGGCGCAGGATGATGCGCTCGCGGACAGGTTGATGGAACTGACTCGGAAGGTGGTGAGGGAGAAGACGAAGCGAGAGTCGGGCGATCAAGGGGGTGATGATCTAGTTCTGCATTAAGTCCATGTATTTAGATGAACACCTGCGTAATACTATGTGAATGATGGTTCTGGAGGAGTCATAGTATGTTGTAGCGGGGCAATTTGAGTGGTTGTTCTCGTCTGAATGATGGGACAATCCCAAGATGAGAAACCCTTCTCATGGCCCAATGCTATTTCCAGATAATTTCAAGTAACATGCGATCAATGCCTTTGATTATCCTGATTGATCGATGGTTGATATTTGATATTTGAAATTTGAAATTGAAAGAAGCGATGTTGTAGGGAGACACAAACCCATATGCCGTGTAGCAACCGACTTACATGTACTCAGGGGTTATACAATGACATTTGAAAGACGTTCACGGGTAAGTACATAGAACTCCGTGGCTACCAGTTTAAAAAACAAGGCCCATGCCATCAAGGTACTCACTTCCAATCTTCTTCTCCAATTGGACAATAACATTTTGAAGGTAAGTGGTAAGCTTGCAGAGCATCCATATTAGGAAGGCGGTCGGTCACCTGCACGCGGCTCGGTCGCAACCCACGACTGAAATTCTGCCATCACCACAACACCCAAGCTCCCAACTTGGAAGCTCACAACCTTGGAAGCTTTGAAGCTCTCAAACTCCCCCTCTCTCCAGTTGCCTGTCACCCACACCCACACCTAACCTGAGACCATCGCCAGAGTCTCTCCGTCAGCCCCAATGCCAACCGTAAGGCTGTTTCTTGACCAATACCGACCGAGACAGACAAATAAATAGTTGGTCGCCAATCGTGATGGTGTCTACTCCGGCAATACACAAGTACAAGTCAACCTCGATCAAAGATGATCCCATCTAGCGCACCATGTCCCGTAATGCTACCCTCTCTCCGTCGGCCTCGCGCCGGACGCCGCAATGGACCTCGCATCTGCGACAGTTCAGTAGGTCTAGCCACGACAGGGCCTACTTGGAATCATCGCGTTCACCCGATACTGCCTCACTTGCTAGTAACTCGACCGTGAAAGAGCTTCCTTCCATCAGACGAGTTGCCGAAAGAACGTGCACTGTGACCATTAACGAGTCTATCATTGGTGATGAAGTGCTTCTGAACCTCGACCTTCTCGGCGGCACCATCCAGCCTGGCGACTTGGTGTCTATCACCCCCATCAAATCAGATACCGATCGATTGTCGAGTTCTCACTATGCAAGTACGAGATCAGCCGCTTTCCATCGAGCATCCGCCACCACCGAAGACCATTCAAGACAAGAGGATGATGTTGGACGCCGCTACATATTCGTGGCCAAGGATATGTCGAGGGAGTTGAAAGCCCGGCTACCAACTGTGGAGATATACATTGCGAAGCAGATTGGCGATGCTTTTGGTCTGCGAAAGGGAACCCAGGTTGTCCTCGCTCCTGTCGACATCCTCACCCCTGCCATCGAAGCATCCCATGTTGAGCTCTCCTTCAAAGACATGTACCTGTCCCGCGCCGACATGTGGCGCCTCGCGGTTGCCGATCTAGTTGACAAAACCGTATACAAAGGCCAGGTCGTCTTGTTCTTGGGTACAATCAAGGCTACCGTCACCACAGTCTTCGTAGAGGGCCGCAAGGTACAGTCGGCCTTTTTTGCCCGGAATACTCGTCCCATCTTCCGGAGCGAATCGGCCAGATACGTGCTCTTCATTCAGATGGCCCGCGAGATGTGGGACTTTGACTCGGATGGCTCGGGCGAGATCATGTTTTACAAGGTCGTCAATGGATTCTTACCAGCCCTCTTCAAGAAATGGGCCATGCTTCAAGTGAAGCACCTGGTCAGCATTGTGCTCTTTGCCAGAGTCGAATACGATACGGGCCTGACCACCGACCTTGCCAATACGAGCCTGCAGCATGAGTATTATACAGGATTCCAGACCTCTGGGGACAAACGTCCGTACAAGGATTTCTATCGTGTGGTCGTGAGTGAGATGTCCAGCGGTGAATGGACTAGGATCCTCCACCAGCTCAAGAGAGAATTTAATGTATTCCGCCGCGATATCAGTCTCCATCACCGCGAGGCCATGGGCAGCGCCATGGAAATCCCTGAAGACCCTACTGCGAAAGGCACCTCCACGAGCAAGGTCCGGGCACAATCCTGTCCAGCCATGTACGGAAACTTCCTTGAAGCTATCAACCTTGCGTCGTCTATACATGCCCATGACTATATTGACCGCGACCTGCTGCGCACTGGGATCTCTATAGTGGTCATCAGCCCGGGCCCGGGAGTCTTCGAAGTCGAGTACGAGACCTTGCGTCGCACAACAGAAGCCATGGTCGGTAACGGGATCGGAATTGATCTCATCTGCATCCCCAATCTACCGCTGCATTCCGTGCCACTGTTTCGATACCGGAACCCTCATTATCTGGACGTGAGTCAACGGATGCAGCCTCGATCGGTTAGAAGCCGGGAGAGTACGCCGAAGCAGCCCACACCACTGGCCAGTAGCTACACGACCCTCGCAGAATCAGTCTCACCAACTAAGGCGGGTGAGACTTCGAGTCGTGTCTCTCTGAATTCGAGGTTGTACACAGACGAGTGGGCATTTGCGCTTCCACAGTGGTTGCATGTCTCGTATTGGACCGGCAAGTCGGAGGATGCCCTCTCGTTCCAGGGCATTACCCTCTCTACGCTTGGGCACACTCCCGAGAACCCGGAAGACGAGTTCACCATTCGATGTAGACTGTACGATCTCCAGATGCGGAGTGTGCTCGAGACAAATGAGATTGAGACGACACCTCTACTTGCCGATCCCGCCTTTCCGAGCCCCTTGGTCAAGCATGATAGAAACACCGGGGTTCGAAATCGCAAAGCGCCGGAGACGCTCCTCGAGCCCGTCTATGGCTTTCATAAGTTCACCCCCGACAAACTCACGAAACCCGGAGAGACGTCGCTATGGAAACAGCTCCGGTCATACGACGAATATAGGGCCCGACTCCCCTCGCGTAAGCCGTACGCGTCAGCCAACGAGTATAGGGATCTCGAAGACAGGAGCAGCAAGCAGCTTGCCGAAGATACAGGTCTCTTCGGTACTTCGATAGGTGACAAGGGAGGGCCAGGCATGCCGACTGTGCTCTCCTCGAGTGTTGGCTCTTCGACTAGAATAACCGCGGACAAGCCCGGGAAAAACATTGCTACAGGCACAGCACCCAGACGTGACTCCGTAGCCTCAACGGCTAGTTCGAAATTACAGCCTCCGAGGACGCCCAAATTGATGAGACAGATCAGTCTGGGTCAACGTGGTTTCGGCATCGCCGCACCGAAGGCGGCGACCGCCGAGGTAAGAATGGAGCATGTTAACACCACGCAAACCATGGCCAATAATGCCAAGCCGTCCCCGATCTCTCGGACCTCGTCGTCGATAACGTCAGTGCCCACAACGCCGCGAGCAACCTCATCGAGAACAGGAGGTTTGCTTCAGGCTGCCGGGGAGACTAGATTCGACCTGTCGGACCAAATTCAAGACCTGATGCAGAATACCCCCAGCCGACCTATCCAGATAAAGAGCCCGCTCTCGTCTTTTCAGCCAGCCAGTGCCTTGAGATCCGGTCCTGTGCCAGCAACACCTCTTGCAAGAAGCGCACGCCCGGATGATCGAGATGTGGCATTTTCCAATGTTTTGATGAGGGAGGATGATCAAAAGAGACTCTATACCTCCAAGCTTCGTGCGGGCGCGGTGCCCGAGCTACCTTCGACATTATCACCAACCACTGCTATGGCGCCGTGGCTCGTTGTCTTGAACCCGTCAAACCCTGCGACTAGTAAGGTGGACGACTCGATCCTCTTCAGTCGGTGGCAGCATATTTTCCCACAACCCTCAGAGATGAGAGGCATGAAGTGGAAGTCTCTCTCTTCGCCTGCAGCTGTGCCATTGACGACCGAACATTTCCCCACACCGGCTCAGTTCAACTTGGAATACCAGCGACAGCCGTATAACATTACACAAGAGACTGATGATGACATGGCAGAGGAGCCAAAATCCCGCGCCGAGTTCCTTCGCGAGCTCGTCAGTGCCCGATTCGCCCACGGCTTCCAGGTCGTCATCGGCCCTTCGGTGGCCAATGCGTTTGATCAGAAGGCTGTGAGATTGGCCGATATCTTCTCCGTCGATAAAACTGTAGAAGACGGAACGAGTATATTCATGAGTGTTGGGAATACCATTCATCAGCTATCGTGTGTTAATAGCACCGAAGTTGAGGTGACCATTTACGTGCGCAAACCGACAGAGCCGCTGTCGCAGTCGGCACAGCAGTCCCCGATCTATAAACCCGCCATACGTACGTACATCGAAGACAAGTATCGCACCGTCGATATTGATCTGATGACGCCCAAGCCCGAGAAGAACTGGAACTACATCGACTCTTATCTGGCCGGTCACAACGATGAAATGACGGAAAATCTGAGGTTTTGGAGGACACGCTTTGTTCTTATTCCTGTGAAGCCACGGACCTCCGTCGTCCCAAGGGGAGGCCACGAAGATGAGGACGAGGAGGTGCGTCTGGAGGGCATCAAGAAGCTTGCTCAGCTCTGGCAGCGACACAGACATCTCTCGCCCTCGGAACGGCATTTCCAGAGTGCCAGTGCCCGCAAACGAGACCCGAACCCTCTCGACATCGTCTACAAGACCGAAGATCCTTCCGTTGCCATCGCCGCGGAGATGGAAACGTTGCCCATCTTCGAAGGCTATGAAAGCATACACCGCAAGGGTCTAGTTTCTAACAGGGACCGGTTTTCGAAGTCGAATTTCAATGTCGCGGCGCTAGCAGAAGCAATTCAGCAACCTTACGAAGTGGGCGGAATTCGGATGCAGACCCGGCGCTGGCATCTCCGACTTCATTATCACTGCTTCATCGGTTCTGATATGACGACGTGGCTACTTGACAACTTCGAAGACCTCGAAAGCCGTGAGGAGGCTGTGGAGCTGGGCAACTCGCTCATGGTATATGACGAAGACCGATCCAAGGACAAGGACAAGGATACCAGCAAGGACTCAAGAAAAGATCGTGATCGTGGCATATTCGTTCACGTTGAAAGGCGGCATCCGTTCCGCGACGGGCAATATTTCTACCAGATAGTAGGTGAATATGCCAAGTTGCACCCGCCAGGCTGGTTCAGCACGAAGAAGCGGGACCTACGCGACACATCCATTCCGGTCACGCCGATATCTGAAAACATTCCCAAGGACTCACCTCGCCCTCCCCAACCACTCCTGCCGCGGCCTACTTCTTTTCATGAGGAGAACTCTCCCATATCTGGAAGCACTACGCCAACCTTGGCCACTGCTGGGAATAAGAGGCATAAGGTCATGCTCAGCAAGATGATGAGGTTCGATGTTGATCCTCGTAAGAAATCATATAGACCCGAGAGAATCAACCTGCACTATGACCGATTACATAACCCAGACAACTGCTTCCATATACGTATCGAGTGGATGAGTGTTACGGCAAAGCTAATCGAGGATGCTATCAAGACCTGGTCTGCCATTGCGTCTAGCCATGGCCTCCGTCTCGTGGAGGTGCCGATAGCAGAAGCCTGCAAGATTACCGAGGTGAACGCCTTCAGAAAGCCGTACCGGATCAAGCTTGCGGTGCCTCCTCCTAGCCAGAACCCGGTGACCTATTACGATTCCAGTGCGCTAGGGCCGCAGACACAGCCAGGCAAGTTCTACTACCAGAAGGCCCTACTACGAAAGTTCGACTTTGTCCTTGATGTCGAGGCCGCCTCCAATTTTCCCGGCAACGTGGACGTAAGCTACTCCTGGGGTAAGCCGGACTTCATGTATTCGCAGCACATCCATCGTTCGGGAATCATGCTGGCTGAGATCACCGGCGAAGGCGATTTCCTCATCCTGGCCAACAGGCTCTACAGTAACCGGACCATGGCGCTGCCGCCGACGCAGGTGAGATCGACCGAGACGGCACTCAACGAGCGGGTCTCCAGGTTGGCCACGAGCAGCAGCTCCTATGTGCCCTCCCCCTTCGCATTATCCGAGCCGACTCCGATACCTTCCCCACTGGTACGGCCGGTCCTTTTCGCGCAGCAGCACCCGCCGCCCTCGTCCAGGGGCGCGACGGCAGATCCCTCCCCGAGCCGCCGCCGGCCCATGCCTATGCCTGCGCCCCGAAACGACTCGGGGTGCGTGCTGGGCCTCTCGAACAACGAGCCCGAAACGCTGAGGGCGACGTTCGAGTCCTTCTGCAGTGACGCAGCCGCCCTTGAGGCATTCTACAGGGAGACACTCGAGAAAGGCATCACGGGCACACCCCAGGTGGTCGCGGCGGCCTCGGCGGTCCCGGAGTCTGGTATCCCAACCCTCGGGCTGCCTCCCGGAGTCCTCGGCGGCGGAGAGCTGGGCCCCGCGAACGCGAGCGCGAGTGCGGGACCTAGTGTCACTGCCAGCCCGAGGGTCGGCCCGCCTGGATTGGCTGGATCGCTGTTGTTTCGACGAGGCAGTGTTCAACACTGAGGTGGCGATGAATGGGTTTATACCAAGAGAGAGAAGAGAAAGATGTACGATGCTTAACACTGTCGGTGTGCAATAACGAAATCCACGTACCTATTTGTCAGGTCCGGTTTCGATTTCGTGGCCATGTGGGTGGATGACATCGCGGCCACGATTTAGGAGGCGCAGCCTAATGTGGAATCTTCGGAGAATATGGCGGTACCCAGTAGGTCTGGGCTGCCTCCCGGCATTCTCGGGGTCCGAACGAACGAACGAACGGAGTTTCCGGTACGAGAGGGTTGCTTACTCTGATCATGGTTTGTCGTACTCCTGTACTATTCGGGACGGAAACCCAGTGTCACTAAGTTGCAGGGAAAAAGAGAGAGAGGGCTGCATGAAGAGCTACGGGGGCGAGGCTGTGTATTTTGCCCAGGCTGATGTTGATGATGTCGCCCGAGATTTTGAGAGAAAGAGAGATGGAGATCAAGGAGCCAGCGCGGAAAGGACCATGGTAGGAAGGTACAGAATACCTCCTCCTACATACCTAGGTACACATACATGTATGTATGTACCTAAGGTATCTATCTACCTCAGGGTGAGCAAAAGAGTTAAAGAAGAAGAAAACTAGCAAAGAGTGCAGCAACGTGCTTGCTTGATACCCACTGGACAGCTTTAGATATACCAGAAGACAGACAGACAAAAGCTTAGCTTGGTAAGAAAGGCTAGCAAAAAGACAATATACCACTGTTAACACACACACGTACGCATCGCCGATACATACCTACACATGGGCACATCGCCGATACCCAGGGCTGTATATTCCTCTCTGTCGCTGAAGCAGCTCATACAGAACCCTCTTTGCTGTCTTGTTTTGTTCTGTGGCCCTCCCTTGGCCAATCAATCAATGCGACTCATTCACGCTTGTGCGGTAGGTAAAGATCCCGACCAATATGAGGTTGTGCGTCGGGTGCCAGCTTGCTTACCCTACCCCGGATCATACATATCTACATATCTAGGTACGTACTCAGTAGGGCGGGGTAGCACGGTATGCATGGTTTAGGTCCTAGGTATATGTAATCTGCAAATCTGCACTCTGCACGTCGAAGTGTATTAACTAGGTTATATGTACCTAGGTAGGTCTATCGGCTTTTGATGAGGGGGGAGGGGGAGGGGGAGGAAGGGGAAGGGGAGACCATGTACGTGGCATAGCTGTCTGCCTCTTTTGTCTTTTTCCCCCGCAAAATCCTGTTTTTCTTTTTTCTTTTTCAACCATGACACGCCCAATACGGGATCGGATCGTGATGTTGCAAAATTCAAGGAAAGGAAAGAGAGAGAGAGAGAGTCGTCCTTTGTGATTCCCCACCTGGGGTCAAGTCAGGTCAAGTCATATTGCTTTCTAGGACCAACGAATCTTTCGATCGTGATCATGCCCACTGCCACGAGAAAGAGAGAGGGAGAGAGAATGATGGGCCGTTGGGTCGCACCCACGTGTCATGCATGATGGATGGACATGCTGTTACTTACTTACGTACGTACACGTACAGTACAGGGTGTATAAGCCGGATTTTTCTTGAGGGGTTTCGGCGCATTCTTTCTCTCTCTCTCCCTCGGTCCAGCTCTCTATGGGTGATGATTGGGGGGGAGAAAGAGACAGGCGGTGAGGGGTAGGCTATCAGAGGGTAGGTGTTGGACCTATGAGAAGGGGGAAAAGGAAGAAGAAAAAGAAGAAGAAGAAGGGACAAGGCGGTCGGGGAGTAAGGTAAGGGGAGTAAAATGGTATTGGATGGTTGGTTATCGATCGTGTAAGGCATCTACTGGTAGAATATACGTACCTTATTACCTTGGTACTTACTTGGTTGTTGAGGAATATCTCGTGCGTGGGATATAATGAATGGTGGGATAATAGGGTTGGTTAGTCAAGTCAACCTGAGGCGAAAGGATCCTTTGTACGCAGGCTTTGTGTGCCTGATAATAATGCGGTTGGAGGATGAGAAAGGAAATGTGTAAGCATGAGATTGTGCTGTTTTGGGATGGGAATTCGACGAGCTGGTGTTTTTGCTGACTTGTAGCTTCAAGGTTCCATGTTGTTGGTAACTGACTGTATGATGTATGATACCTACCTGGGCTGCTGGGTACACAAGGAAGATACTTCTTTGTTGACCCAGCGGGGTGGGATTCGTTTATGTTGATCCGGGTAGATACATGGCTGAAAGGACAAGGGACCTGACCTACATCGCTGACAACACACACCTCAAGTTTTTTTTTTTTTCTTTGTTTCAGAGATTGTTGCGCATTCACCATAGACACATCCAACACCCTGTGAATAGACAGACATCTACACGCGCGCGCGAATACAATGTACTTACAAACACACACCTAAGTATTCACTGGCAAAGAGATATCGTCAAAGATGCCCAGGTAGCCAAGCAGCTAATGGCTTCCAAGATTGTTTCCTTTGTCTTGGGGGAAATCAAGCTCATGGGGAAGTTTTGCTTGATTCTCTTGGAGGATGTAGGTCGGGTGACCCTATCCTTGCATTTGACATGGGGCGGAGAAGACGGTTTGGGATTAGTGCATAAAACGGGACAAAAAAATACATGCACCTACGTGCATTTAAAATGCGTTTAAGGTGCGATTAATATGCGATAAATATGCTTTTTAAATGCATATATGCATTTAACAGTGCATTTTAAATGCGTTTAAAATTGCGTTTAAAAATCCTTTATCGCTTAATAGGGTTAATTAGGTGGTTACGGTTAGGGTTAGCCTAGGGTTAGCCGGGGGTTTGGGGGGCGGCGAGAGCCCCCCATAAGGTATCTGTATGTATCTATCCCATTTAGGTTAGATTCACATCCTTGCCAATTGCAAGGATAGGGTCACCCGGCGTGTATGCTCATTCTCTTGGGAGTTTCTTGGACTGCTTGTTTTGTACTCCGGACTGCTGTACCGTTACGAAGTAGCTCTTGGCCAAAGCTTGTCAAACCATTTCAAGATCTTGCTTGAGCTTATCCCGATGTTTTAGTGTCGGGATCGGGATCATCGTCATTATGCATGAATCGTTTCATTAGAATCTACTATTCCAATGGATATGTGCAACCCTTTAGCCCCGGCGTTGCACAAGCTCATTCGGCTTTTTGATCACCTAAAAAGTCTAGATCGCAAACAGTCAGAGGAATCGATGAATCCTACCTATTACTTGTTGCACGAATATGGCACGGCAGAGGTTTAGGTACTTGCCGAAAAGCATCATGCCGTGGTACCTGGGCTACTCAGGTATTACATGCCTACCTAGGTGGGTAAGCTGCTAGGTAAAGAGTCAAGACCTTTTTATATATGCATAAGTAGCTTGGAGGCACCTTCGGTTGAGTCTTGATATCTCATATGGAATAATACAGCCACCATCGACGTTGGGCGTATTGGACTTGGAGGCCTCTTTTATATGGGATGGATGGCTTATGAGTACCTGGGTACATGTGTAGATACCTAGATACCTAGGTACATTTGAAGGGAGCTTCAATTGCGGCAGGGGATGTAGAGGTACCAGAAAAAGTACCTACCTAGGGTACCTCCTTGGCGCCTTTTATTGTAAGTACCTAGGTATCTAGGTATCCATTGGTACTCATCAAAACCTGCAAGTCGTAATAACAAACGTGATTGCCATATTGACTGACATACAACGAAAATGAAACGCGATAAGGAGGGCAAAAGTAGCAACTGGGTATTTTTACATATCTATCTTGGTAGATATCCCCCTCTCGCTTCCAATTGATGTTTTCCTCCTTCTGTCTTCTTTCCCCTTTTTCGCCGCCACAACAGCAGCATTGAATCCGACATCAACCACAGAGTATGTACCGAGGTACATAATCTACCTAAGGTGCAGAGTACATTATTGTTCCTTGACTGCCCACATCCCATCTATTATTAATTGGAACCCCCATCCCCCTTCCCTATCACCTTAGAGTTCAACGGTTCATCGACTTGCGCGTCAATACCCTGCCAATTTCGACATCTGAACGCGCTGTGCTGTGGCTTGGGCTCACCTCGCCTTCGACATTACTACTTCAATACGTAAGGACCTGACCTTTGACGGGACCTTTGACGAGACGACTCGATTTGGAATTTCAAGAGCGATATAAAGAAAGCGGGAAGAAGTGTCGCAAACTTGAAGGAAGACCACATCTGCATCCTGCGTACAAGATCCTCCAAGTCGAAAGCCAACCTGAAGCATTCATCCTTATATAACCACACGAGGACACAGTCAGCCACCAAGACCAAGAATAGTCGCGGTTCATTCACCTACAATCCATCCATCCAGAGTCGGAAGAAAGGGAAGCAGGAAGCCCGAGGCACCAAACAGAGGGAGAGGTACCTCAGCGGTACACATTCAGCAAGGTGAAGATGCCTCACCATCATGATGATCATGGTAAGTGGTTTCTGGCTCGATTCGCTTTTCCCTCATGTTTGCTTTTTTCCCCCTTTCATTTTTCTTCTTTTCTTTCGCCTACACATGCATACCGCAATATGTCCCATTGTCCCTGAGTAGGGATTATCGTGGAGACTGGGCCCCATCGCGGGAATTGGATTGATATCGCCGTCTTCTACCGCTACTGCTACAAACTCCGCATGTACCGCGGTACCTCTTTCGGTGTGTACGGATGTACTGGTATGGAGGTACATGCGGTACATTCCAAGGTACCAGACTAGCCTTCGTCCGTTCGTCGACGACACCTACACCTACTCCTGGCATTGAATAAGCACCTCCTGAGGTCCTCGCTCACCAAAATTACCTCGCGCTACGTCTGGCGACTTACGTCTTCCTTCTCTTCTTCTTTTCTCTCCACACTCCTTGATGTTCTAGGTACTCTTGATCTCCATGGATGTACACTCAATTTTCTCGTTTTCTCCTCTCCCTGTCCTCTCGCCTTTGTCATCACCATCAAGAACATCACCACCAACACCACCAACAACAACGGTTATTTCTACATGTGTAACACGCTCCCTCTTTGACCATACCTCGACCACCAACATCTGTACACCAACTGAATAGTGTCCATCCTTCATTGGCCACGCCCGTTTTGGGCCTCGCGAGGGACAAGCCCATACCCAACCAACAAACAATTATCATACTTCCCGTTGCCCAAAAACAAAAACCCAGCGAGCCTAACATCCCGGACCGGGAGCATACTTAAACCTCGCTGGTGTCCCCCCTCTCCTTCTCTTACATGCAGACAGACATCTCGTTACTCAACAATATCTTCATTCCATCCAACTTGCCCCCTTCGTTCACGCCTTGAGAGCCACTTTTACTCACAACATGGTATTAGAGCGCTTCAACCTGTTCAAGGTCCGGTCGACAGCCTTGAGAGTTGGCCGCCATGCGCCCCCGGGCAAATTCAGCTGGTTCAACGTTTGGCAGCGCTTTGACTGGAGAAAGGAGCGAGAGGCCGATATAGAAGAAGCCAAACCATCGAACGAGGGTGACACGCATAACCCACCCGCAACCGCTGCCTCTCACTCCAGCGGGGAGGAGAATAATCCCGAGCTTCCCGATTCGCAATCCATCGACAGACCCGAGACGAACTCCGAGGGTGGTGTCACGCGCCGTCATACTGCGAAGGTGAATGGATCCGCGGATTCGGATACACATCCCCAGGACCAGGAAGAGATACCTAAGCAACATTCAGGACTATTCAGGGAGGCCAAGAGCACCGAGAAGTTCACTTTCAAGAACCAGTTTCAGAGAGTCGTCTTAGCTGGGCCTATCAATCTCCTACTTCTGGCCGCCCCAGCAGGTATCGTTATCTGGGCCTTGGGTCTAGACGGTAGAATCGCGTTCGCAGTCAACTTCATTGCCATTATTCCTCTGGCTGCCCTGTTGAGCGATGCCACTGAAGAGATTGCGATGCGTACCGGCGAGGTGCTCGGTGGTCTGATCAACGCAACATTTGGGTAAGTCATAGCTATTCGCCATTTTACATTGTTCTTTTAAGAGACAAAATCTCTAATTCTTCATAGCAACGCTGTGGAACTTATCGTAGCGATTATCGCTCTCGCCAACAACGAGGTCACCGTTGTACAGACCTCTCTAATCGGCAGTATTCTCTCCAACCTCCTACTGGTCCTTGGCTTCTGTTTCTTCTTCGGAGGTATCAACCGAAAGAAGCAGAGATTCAACCAAACGGTCGCCCAGACGGCTGCCAGCCTGTTAGCTCTCGCCATCGCTTCCCTGATACTCCCGACTGTCTTCGTCCACATTCCCACCTTCTACAATAGCCCCGAAGTCACACTTGATCCCAGTGACACCCCCAATCTTTCGCACGGTATTGCGATCATCCTGCTATTCGTCTACGCCGCCTTGTTGGGCTTTCAACTACACACCCACAGCGAGCTCTTTAACGAACAGAGCGAGAAAACCGAAAAAGAAAATCTCCTCACCAAGACGAAGGTCAAAAACGTTACTGCAGGCGTGGCCAATGTACATGGCGCCTCTATCACTTTAGGCAATACTATATACTCCGAAGGCGATAGGCGGAAATTAAATGACGCGATGAAAAACCCCAAGGGGGAAGACGACGAGCCTGAGGAGCCTCGGCTGCATTTTCTGGTCGCTTTGGGGACATTGCTGGTGTCAACCGTCATCATCGCCCTATGCGCCGAGGGAATGGTTAGCGGCATCGACGCCCTCACCGCTGGCGGCACAGTGAGCAAGGAGTTCGTCGGTCTGATTCTCATTCCCATTGTCGGAAACGCATGTGAGCACGCCACGGCTGTTACAGTTGCTATCAAGGACAAGATGGATCTCGCCATCGGTGTTGCCATTGGTTCCTCGATGCAGGTAGCCCTGTTCCTCATTCCTCTACTCGTCATTATTGGCTGGGGCATGGGGAACACCGATATGACTCTCGCCTTCGATATCTTCCAAATCGTCGCCATCTTCTTCTCCGTCCTCTTGGTCAACTATCTCATAGCCGATGGGGAAAGCAACTGGCTCGAAGGGTTTTTATTGATGTGTCTTTATATCATCATCGCAGTTTGTACCTGGTGTAAGTTTTTTCCCTTCCACGAGGCCCTCGCGCCTGTGTACTAACGTATGTGCTTTTGAAGTCTACCCCGAGATTCCAGAGGATCTTCCTATTACAGCTGGCTAGAGCCTCGAATGAACTTAAGAGTACCCACGATGATTTCAGTGGAATTCCTTTCGTTTTCATCATCAGATTCGATCCCTTGATTTCCTTTGTTTCCGAAGTCTGAATCCGATTTTCGACTGTGTACATACTAGTGTCCAACTACCAAATGTTTCGCGATGTATTACGAGCACGCGTCGATGGCAGCGCGTTCGATTCCGCGACAACATCCCTAGGATTCACGGTTTACGGTTTCGATATCCCCCCAACGACGACTATATCCACGGAAATAGAAGTCTGGTCTTTTACGGCGTACGTCTCCGGGCATTTCCCTCTAGATACATGAGATGCCGGGAGCAATTCCATTCGAGAACCCGCAATTTGATTTTTTGTTTTGTGTTTTTGTTTTTCAGCGAGGAGTAGGGTATCTGGGTAAAACCGGCTTTTGTTTCGATACTTTTGCACCTTCGTTTCTACATCGAGCTTGGAGAGGGAATCTCAACCGCATCAACTATCGCCTCAGGATACATTTTTGTTTCCCATGTATCGGGAAGCGATTCTGGAGCAACCCACGCTCAGCGGATCTCCTTGTCACATCAACGACGGGGCACCCCAATAGTACGACACTCTCGACTGGAAAAGAAGGTTTATACCCATCAAGAGGCGGCAGAAATCCGAAGACCTTTTTGAGATCTTTACGAGGGCGGAAAAAACAAGATATGATAGTAGCTTTGCTTTGCTTTTCTTTGACTTTGACACACAAGACAAGATAAGACAGTAGTATGAAAAACGAATAGTAGTGTTTATTGCTAATCCAAATTCAATTTCGCAAAAAAAAGGTCATGCCTAGGTACGATTCTTCTGGACGAGTGATAACAGATTGATCTTGACTACTTTGTGTGCCCCCCTGGAAAAAAGGGGTTGGAGAAATGTCACTCGTGCCCCCCCCCTTTCCCACTCCTTCTGAAAATATTCCGTCGTCGTCTGTCCATTTCCGACGTCGGGGGCTTGGTGGTGTGTATATATACATTGTTATCAATCAATAAGGCACTGAACATCCATTGCTTGCCCTGCTTTGGCTCTTCGTCAGTTATGTAAGTAGGTATAGGTAAAGGTAGGTAGGTATAAGATCTCTATCCGAATGGTTTACTACTTCCACGGCGTTACGTTTTTTGTCTGCCTGTCTGTCTGCCTGCCTGCCATACTAGGTAATAAATAAAGGGAAAGACAGACACACAGCCCCCCCCCCCCCCCCCCCCCCCCACGAAGTTATATTGATATTGATATTGATTCGGGACCGGGTTTGGGTTGGGTTGGGTTGGGGTTGGGAAAGGAGGGTGGTGGGAGTATGGGTAGGTAGGTCGGGGGGTTAGGTGAGAGTAGGTTAGGTAGGTAAGTTAAGATCTGGAGATTGATTGATTATTCCATGGGTAGGGTAGGAATGGGATTATGATGGATGAGCGGATGAGGGAGAGAGGGAGGGAGAGAGGGAGGGTTTTAAGGTGTGTGATGTTGCTATTAACGGGTAGTTTACGTATAAGGAAACGTGATTATTAAGTTGATAAAATAGATCGACGAGCTTTATTTGGGTATTTAAAAAAAAAAAAAAATACCTTGGATACTTGCTACCGCACCCTTGTACGTGAACATGAAGTGCCTTTTGATTATGTGTTAGATATTGGATCGATCAATTCCATGCATGGTTGGGGGCTGAAAATCGAGGAAGATCTGATCTGTGCTAGGTTAGGGACTTATGGGGATGTGGGGGGTCGGGGGTCGGGGATGGGGATGGGGATGCATGTAATAAGACAGGACAGGACATGGGGGGTTAATCCACTTACACGATTGCCGAGATTTGGGGGGGAAGGGAAACGAAACGGATCTGGCATTGCGATGTATCAAAAGTTTTTTTTCTTGGGTCTTGGTTATGCCTTGGGGCTTGGGGGCCAAGAAGGTGAGGTGAGGGAGGCTGTTGGATGTTTGGGCACCCGCGCCTTGATTGGTTGGTTGGTTGGTCGTTGGTTGGCTTTGGCCCCCAATGCATGGGCAGGGGATTCAGGGGCTAATGTTTGGATGTGGTGGATGGAGTTGGACACTGGTTCTGGGGTCGGGTGGCTTTGGTTTTCGGGTTGTTTTGTGTCACAATGGATGACGCCCTGTCGTTGAGGTGTTGGCTGGTATAGCAGCCTTGTTGAAAACGAAAAGCCGAATCGGGCGCTACAGGTATGATAGATTGCATCATGTCCCAGACTCTTGTTCTGTGTGCCCTCATACGTACGAGTAGATGATGGTATCTCAACTGATACCTACTTAGGTACGTTACTCACTACTTATGTACGTAATATATCACATATGGATGCCTAGCTCTCTCTCTTAAGAATTTTACGGATTGGTATATCTGCTCGGTCACCCTCGGCTTATCCCGTAGGTCGTGACACCTCGTACATGCTCGGCCCTCTCTACAGCGCTTGTACTCACCTCGGATGAGAGTTTCCAGGGTGGTACAGGTGGTACATGAGATTGTGAGTCAGGGAGACACTGGTTCTTATGACTGATTCATTGGCCGACTTGACTTGAGCTTCTGAGACTTGTTGGGTGTGCGTGTTGGGAATCATTACTTAGCTCATACTCCTGTCTACTGCTCACTGTTCACTGTTTGTGTGTGTGAGAGAGAGAATAGG
Source organism: Xylariomycetidae sp. FL2044 (assembly GCA_022376275.1). NCBI lineage: Eukaryota > Fungi > Ascomycota > Sordariomycetes > Xylariomycetidae sp. FL2044. The sequence goes on along the minus strand of JAJNOH010000003.1, from coordinate 503,156 downwards.
GGTCGATCCTACAGTAACTTTGTTTCTCTAGGTTTCCTTCAAGTAGGGCTGGCCAGGCGGCTGCCGGCTGACTACGGCTTACTCAGCTAGCAATTCTATTACGTACCTACCAATGTAGGTATGGGAAGTCACGCCGAAGTAGGTAGGTGCCCCCGGCCTGGCAGCCTCTGACTCATCCGGCGGTCAGACCACAGAGTCCGGGATTAGGTATAAGCTCCCGGTCCGCTCTTGTTTCAATGACCTGCCTAGGTTGGCAGGTCATAAATAAACCCCCAAACCCACATCGCCGACTTCCACGGAATTTTCGGAGTCTCGAATTCTCATGCCAATTCAACATGCAGGGGGCTTATATATGACCAACAGCGTTGTGGTGAGTTCTTGTCAACCCACACGACCATGTCGACCAAGGCAGTGATTCCTGAATGAGGCTTGAGCATCTTCTGGGGGGAAGCCCGGGTCAGGAAGTACTTCGATACGTTGGCTTTTATGCTGATAGTTGATACCTCTTCCAGCGACTTGAGATTCCATGGCCGCAGATGTCGAATTACACCTTTGCTCGGAGACGGCCCTGGCCTGAATGGGACAAAGGAGTCCATATCAAATGGTTATGATTCTTCAACATCTCATTAACATCCTGCACTATTGGTATCTCATAGGACATTACAAAACCCGCCCTCGTTCGGAGATCAGCGTCCATTCCAATATCGTCATGTATACGTCCCATATCCATAGCCGACCTTCGTGCGACGCACCTCCCATATCATCTGTCTTCAAGCCGATGAATCGGACTTAGATCTTCTCGGGAATGGTCGTCCCCTCTGGAGCTGTCTTGACATCATGGACCTTCTCCACATCGCTGTCACGGTCCGAGTCCCTCTTCATATCGTCGATATCGGTGTTCAGGATGAACTCTTCGTCGTCAATGTGCTTGAAGGTGAAGTAGAAGATGGTAGCAATGACAGCGCCGGCGATGGTCGGACCCGCGAACGTCCAGATGAGGTACGGGTCCTTGATTGCAGGGGCGGTGGCCAGACCAATGGCGGCTGAAATAGCGGTCATGAAGAGGTTAATCGAGGCCACGAGACCCTTCATATTCTTGGGAGAACGCGAGTACGCGATCCCGTAGCAGGTCACGTTGACGAAGATCTCAGATATGGCGGTGATAATGACGGGGATGGCATACCAGGCGTACGACACCTTGGAAACCGTCACAGAGCCCTCGGGTAGGATCTCGGCACACGTTGTGGCATTGTATCCGCAAGGCGACGTCTTGTAGACGTAGTACTGCAGCACCGAGTAGCCGATGGATCCGACGGTTCCCAGAGCGAACCCGAAAGTCATTCTGGAGATGGCTCCCCAGCGGATACCACGTCTCCGGAGGAAAGGATAGAGAATGTGGTTGATAACCGGGACCACTGAGTCATTGATTAGCATTGGCGTCTACCCATGATGGCAGGTGACGAGATAACTTACTTATTACGATACTGACTGAGTTTAGGTTGTCGAGAAGGTCGTTTGGCATGCCGTTGGTATCCATACCCGCAGTGAGAGCATTGGCAGCAGCAGCGAGACCGCCGTCGTTGATGTTCCAGATGGGCGTGAACAAGAAGATACCACAAGCTTGGAATGTGCGGCGGACGTCGTCGACGAACTGGTCATCATAGCCATACTCCTTAGTGCTCCCGGCAGCCTTGCGCACACTCGGCTTGCCAGCCTCCCAGAAACCCTTACGGCCGATGCGCATGAAACCGCCATGCGCGAAGATGTCACCGAGCACCTTAAAAACGTTGCCAAGGTCCGAACCTCCGGGGGGTTGCTTGACCAGGCGGGGGTTGAGGTACCACAGCAGAGGAGGAAGCATCAAGTACAAGATGGTAGGGATCAGGTAGGCAGCCCAGTACCCGACAATCTTAGCGAGGTAAGTGGTCGGGATACCGAAACAGGCACCGATGTTGATGAGCAGGTAGAACCAAAGCATGACGCTGTTGATCGACTCCTCGGGGTCCACAATGACCCTCTCGCCGTTCGTGTCGGTGATGACGTGGGCCATCTTGTGCGGGCTCTGGTCGATCAGGGTGGGCGAGATGTTCGGTTTGAACTGGGCAGCTCCGATCGATAGCATGTACAGCGAGAGAGCGAATGGCCCAATAGCATTACCGGAGGCGAGAACAGGGGGCAGAGACGAGATGATCATGATGATGTGGGCAAGACCGCAGATACCGACACCCCAGCAGATCATCTTGAACCGTCCGTACTTGGTATCGGCGAGCCAACCGAAGTAGACGGGAAGAGCATAGGCCAAGAACTTGAAGGCCTCGGTCATGGCCGACGCCACGACGGAGCCTTTACCCAGCGCGCCGGCGGTGTACTCGGAGCCCCAGGCTGTGGCACCGGCACCGTTGCCGTCGGGCGGTAGGGGAGCACGGATGAAGTTCTTGTACACCTGGTTGCAGCCGTAGTAAGACGCGCGCTCGGCGAATTCGACGGCGCAGAGCCAGTAACACTCGGAAGGCATCTTTCCGGCGATACGGCGGAGGGTAGACTTCTCCTCCTCGGTGGGCAAGACGAGGCCGCGGTAGGTCTCGCGCCCATCGGCGGTGATGGTGCGCTCGGCGGCTCCCAACTTCTCGTCAAGAGCCACCTCGTCGACCGAAGCCCGCACCTCGCTGACGGGGGCAACGAGGGTGGGGATGGTGGTAGCGGTATCTGTTGAAGCAGAACGATATCAGTATTTACATATATCACTGGCTAATGACGACAACAGCGACGACAACACGACCCAGATAAGGGAATTGACACACTCACCCATCTTTGAAGGATTGCTGGCGTAACAGAAGGCAGAGCTCAGTCAAATTGTTGCCCAAGTTGAGGAGGCAATGAAGTCTGGGTCGACCACCTGAGGGTCTTTTTTTCCGGGTGCACGAACGCAGAGGGGGGACAGGACCTGAGCAGAACCAGAGAGAGGTACGATAGGCGCGTGAAATGAGTGCGACGCTGCCTCTCTACATATTTATACGCATGCCAATCGACGGGCCCCTTCTGAGGTTACATGCAGCAGCACACGACCGATCTTGGCCAGGAGCCTGGCCTGGCCACCAACTTCATATCAGCAAAGCCCATGTGGTGCCTACTACCCCGGAATCCCGCGCATACAACTTCCTGCATACCTTTCGACGAACTTGCCATTTGCGCCTAAGACTAGATATGCATCACTCGTGAAAAACCAGGGGGTCTGCGCCGGGGTATCGGGTCTGGATTCACCATCGTCGTTGTCTTGTTTCTGGTCTGGATTCGCCCTCATCGTTGTCTTGTTTCTCGAGCAGACCAAAAAAAAAAAAAAAAAAAAAACCAAATACAACACGCCCATACGATCATTCAGCCCATCAAGGGGCTCTCTCTTCCACGATAAACATCAGACCTGGGCCGGCGTACGGTAGGATAAGGGCCCCCCGCGGGGGAGCGGGTAATGTCGAAAAGCAGAGCTTGGCCCGAGATAACCAAGCATGCCCAGAGGAATCAATATTGAGTAACCGACCAATGAGAGACAAGCTTAGGGGTGATCGAAGCACTATATCAGTCACGCCCCATTGGCTGGTTTATCTCGTCTATCAAGAATCAAGAACATTGTCCAGCCTGCATCCAATCCAGCGTCCCAACCCCCGGTCCAAGCTTTCAACGTCAATCAAAGAACACAGGCTCGGGGAGACACACACACACATACACAAACAATCCTTCGTCTTCCGAAAACAGCAGGTCGAAGTCCCTGTCATTGCGCGATAAGGCGACATACTGCCGACGAATCACACGAGGCCCATTCTCAATGCGGCGGCGTTTAGCCAGGGCTGTGGGCAAAAGAAACCAACCAACGATAGAAAAAGCCAACAGAGGAGGAGGGTTCTTTTATGCGAACCATACAGGGAGGGAAGGGCCATGGCCATGGGACCATGCAATGGATTCATTCTAGAAGTATTGGCATTTTCGCCTACATACCTGCCCACCCACGTTTTCTTATCAAGGTGGTTTTGGGTCCCGGGTAACCTAGGGGTGAGTAAAGTGAGTAAGTGCCATGGTTTCGGGACCTGGTGACCATTCTACCTATCTACGTACCTACCTATCTATCATGATTGGGGGAAAAGGGGGGAAACCTCTGATGATAGGGTCCCGACGCTGACTTTCTGCATAGCCGCTTGATTTCTTTCTTGATGGTGAACGCTCTGACCCGATCGCTAACTAGGTAAGTTACAGTATCTATTCATCCATTGTTACACGAGCCAGCCTGGTGAACGAACGTATGTTGGAGGAGGTCGGATCGGGTCCCGTTCCCATTCCGGGAGAAACGCTATCATCTCGCACATCAGTCTCGCGTGCGCATGTTGGCACATTTCTCAATAGTACCCTACGCCGTACGGCTACATTTAATAAATTAATTGATACCTATAACCAGCGCGCTTCTCTCTCTCTCTCGCGCGCGCGCGAATCCTGATTCCTGCTTGTCACACCGAAGACCAGGGCTACCGTGACCAGGGTACCCGCCTACCGCCTACAGCCTGCATACCGTTGCACATACTTATCATGTAGGTACATCGAATAAAAGCGATCGAAGGGGGGGAAAGGGAGGGAAACGAAACGAAACGAAACGGACGACGGTAAGTAACTATGCGCCTAGAGAAAGCTTGTGTGAGGCTTGGAAAGTCTTGAGGAGGGGAGGCAAACTTCGGTTCGATCCGGCTTGGGAGGGCGAAACTCTTCTCCCATGTGGCCATAAACATGATAGACTTGTTGTTGAGGGGGAAAGAAAGAAGGGGGGGGGGGGGGGGGGGGGGGGATGCGAGCAGATCCTCCGTAGGTAATAAGTTAAACGAGCCATACCTATCTATGTACCTCAATAAATACAAGTGTTACAAAGAAATGCAAGAATATCAGACAGATACCTAGATATGTCATTGTTACCTTTTACTCCTCCGTAGGTTCTCTCATTTCCCTGTGCCGAACACACACACACACACACACACACACACACACACACACACACACGCACGCACACACATAACCCGCCATTTGTGCGACAACTAATAAATACTAGCTCGCCGTTGTCAGGCAGGCTACAGGTAACGGAGTACGAGGAGGGTCAGATAAGAAGAAGAAAAGGGGAAAAATTAAGAAGAAGAAGAAGAAGGATGAGGAGCTGCCAAGTCCGACACCAGAACCCAATGGGAAGGAAGCTGTTTAATAGTAAGGCGCGAGAGAGAGAGATAGACCTCTCCCCTTTTCCCCCTTCTCTCTTGGTACTGCAGGTCAAGCCCCCCCCTTAGCCCCTGTCCTTCTTCTACATGCCAAACTATAAGCGGTTAGTTATAACGCAGGACCGTCGTCGTTCCATCGGATGTTCCCGAAAAAAAATAAAAACCAAGACTTCTCGAGAAAAGAACGAGTTCTAGAAATCTTGGCCTGGATACTGTCTAGGGGATGGATGGTGCATTGTTTTTTGTTTTCTGCTCTCTTTCTTTTGATGGGATTATAAGCTATTAAATAGGTATATTCTTAAAAATGCCTGGACGTATAGGGTGGAAATATGGGCAGTGTTAAAATACGTGGATAGATAAGTATGTTAGAGTATGCATGGAATTATGTAAGCTTTTGAGTTGCTGATAGCTAGCTGGCTGTGAGGAAATCGGGAGAGAGAGAGAGAGAGAGAGAGAGAGAGTCTGAGGGAGGGTTCATTGGGTTACGCTCGACCTAGGTGGGCTAGTCCTTGCCCTGGTTTTTTGGTTATTACGGCCACGATTTTATGACTCAGTATTGCAAGTGCCTTGTATTCTTATTAGCTGTTGAGAAACAGGAACTCCCGTCTCGGCACTGTCAACTGGACTCCAGAAGGGTCGTGAGGTTAAGCTTTACTCGCGTTAGATAGACTGTCTAGTGCATGTCATGTGACCACCTAGGTGTAAGGCCATCTGTATTCAAATGTCCACATGATATAAACGAATACGTCAATTATACCTACTTGGAGTCTATGAAGTAGCTCGACTGTTTCAAAGTGTGAATCTGGGGCATATATCACTCGCAAAGTCTGCTACAGTGATTTTAATGCGTGGGTTATACTTAGCTGTTGAAGTCTACTTGGGGTTCTTGGGTTCCTGAATCGCCAACATATAACACACCTTACAACGACATTGCCGATTGGACTGAAGCAAAGGGTGCCGGGGTTGATAATCATGTATTTCAGTGGGGAAGTAGAGTATGCTCGATAACATGAATCCTGGCGTTCCTTATGCAATACACTTTGCGCAAGACCATCATAAAGATAAATCCTGGCGTAGTTATCAAGCACGCGGTTATTCTCACCCCATCTGGCTGGACTCTTCTTTACCTACCTAGTCGATATATACTTTAGGCACTTCTATTAGCCATAGAACCCTTCAACCATCTATCTATACGGGATAGACATTGTACAGAATTGCGTGACGGCATATAACTAGTAGCCCTCCACCAACGTGAATTTATCTATGGTATTTCTATAACACATACAATGATCCGATCTGGAGGTATATTGGTTTATTCTGGCCTTGCAGTAACATCCCCACTCCAAGTAGCTTTACATATGCAAGACAAATAAACAACTTATATGATTTCCGAGGCAGGGAGGCATCTTATTTCAGAGGAATCTCTCTTAATCACCAATTCACTTACGTCCGGAAACTCCTGTTTTCCCCTTCTCTCTTCTCTCCCCTTTTCCTTCCCACTCAACCTTACACTCACCCCCCGAACCAAAGCTCCCACCCCTTTCCCCCTTCCCTCCCCCCCTTTTTTCTTCAAACAACCTCAAAAACCCTCACATCCCAAGCATACGTAACATCGCACCCGTATACCAACCACAGCCAACCCTCATCATCACCCTCGATGTCCTCCTCACGGAAGGGCGCGCCGTCCGTGTCCGGGACGAACGTCTCCCGCGCCGCCCGCACCCGCGCGCACGCGTCCTCGTGGTCCGCGTACACGTCCTCGATCTCCTGGCAGGGATCCCGGTCGCCCGCCGTTCGGCTCGAGATGACTATGTAGACTTTTGTGCCTCGCGGCGCCGCCGGTGGCCTCGTGTGTTCTTCCCCCTTAGGCGGCTCTTTTCCTGATTCTTCTCCCGTCGGCGGTTGAGTGTTCTCAGCTCCGCCTGCTTGGGTTTCTTGACGTTAAGTGGTGGTTGTGGTAGTGGTGTTGATGCTGCTGGTGACTGGGAGGAGATCGTTCAACGAAGAAGAACGGGCTTGCTTGGGTGCGGGCTGGCCCACGACCGATGTCTTGGACGCCGTTCGCTTATGCGCAGCGGCAGCGGTATTTTGGTCTCTGTTTTCCATTATTTCTCTGATCAATTAATGCTCTATCTGGCGTCACTATCGTTGGTGTATGTCTTAGGAAAGCCCGATCAAATCCAGGAGGCGGCACATTTCGGGAATTGGGAATCTTACCCTAACCCTAACCCTAACCCGAGTCCGAAAAAAATGCTGAGCGTCCGGGGTTTGCTTGTTTTCCAGCCCATTGCCCCTGTTTTTCTTCGACATACCTACTTAAGACGAAGACGCATTCATTCAGCAACTCAGCATGTTTCTCCCATCTATCTAAGGTGTGGTTTATCTATCTATCATAGAAGTGCCAGAAATATCTATCCATGCCGTGCCATCAAACTTCATATCACTCACCGACCAACCTTTACCCCCCCCCCCCCCCCAGTCTTTCTCTCTCTCTCTCCGTCTCCCCCAACCCCCCACTCAAAGAACCTCACGCACCCTCATAACCCTCCTCCATCTCCTCGACCGCAAACCGATCCAGACCGCCCGCCCGCCCCTCATAATTCTTAAAACAAACTCCGCCCTCGCCTGCTTCACGCGCGCTCCCGCGCCTCCCCTAAGTTCGCATACCTGTATCTTCCTTCACGCCTAAGTACCTAGGATCTTCTCTTCTGTCTTCGCGGTCTCGGACGTCTTTCTGTCTGTTAAGTTTATGTAGTAGGCTCGATATGACATAACTTGACTTAAAGGTACCGGTATGTAGACCGTGTTGGCGGCGGATGGGTGGTGGGTTGGCCTGCTTGCTTGCTGGTTCTTTCTTCACTTGTCTCCTCCTCTCTGTCCTACTAGTAAGGTGTCGGAAGCTTTTTTTCTTTGACTTACACCCTCGTCCCCCCGCCCCCTCCCGACATTGATGTCCTCCTGAGGCCGGCGGCCCTTGAGTCGTTGGTGCTAAGTAGTGGTAAAGAATAAGAGCAATCCGATTGATTGTCCAGAGGACGTGCCGCGCCGCGCCACGCCTGCAGACGTCGCTGTGGAGCTCTCTGACGCGGGTACGCTTTGTGCGAGGTGGTGGTGGTGGTGGTGGTAGCATTACTTAGCAGCTAAATTTGGTCTACTTATGTCTTCTATGGTTATGCCGTTGATATCTGAAAAAGGGGTCTCCCTCGTCGATGAAATCGTGGTCAAAGTAGGTGTATCGGTATTCTATCGTAAATTTCAACAAAACTGGCATTTTGTTTGAAGGAAAACCAAGACAGGTAAAGCCAAAAACTCCCTACTCAAGGCAAAGACGCGTTTAAACATCCCTACGCGTTCTCCTGTGGACTTCACTCATGTGTGGAAACATCCAAACATGTCAAACCACTCAGTCGCTGATGAGACGCTGAGGAAGCCTTTCATAAGCATCGACCCGAGCAGCTAAGTGACGAACCTGAATAGAAAGACATGCGTATATGGGTATGTAGATCATTACAGACCGGTCCAGAACTACATACATAACTAGGAGATGAGGGAACTACGATAGACAATTGTAGAACTTGTAATTCGTGGAGAAAATGGTATCAATTGCCTTCCTTAAAACCAACACCTACAGTATCGTTAGATATCTGTCTGGCTAGCACACATCTCCTCTTTTCTTTCATTTTGTCTCAAAACGCCTAGCCCTCAAGAGCGAAAAAAAAAAGAAAAAAAAAACCCATCACTATCATTATCACTAATCCAAGTTCCATTCTCCAAGACGCAATTGCTTTCGAGCATCGTCGTCTACCCGAGCAGACTGACCATAGGTTCGGGCCAGGCGCCCCAGAGTAGGGGTCTATCGCCGAGCCGGGCGCCCACGGGGGCCAGGACCTTGAGCTTGCGCCGCTTCTCGTCCACGTCGGCCACGTAGACGAAACCCATGACGTTGGCGCGGCCGATGGCCTCGGGCGCGTCGCGCACTGACGCGTACATGACCGCCAGGACGCAGTTCTGCATCATGAGCGAGGGCTCGACCTTGTCAATGGTGCCCGAGGGGGGCGACGAGGTTGAAGCGTACATGTCGTCCTCTTCTGGCTTGGTAGATGTGGTCGATGCTGTTTTTGGGGAGTTAGTGTCTGTTTAGTTTTGCGTAATATGGGAGGAAGAGAAGGGGGAGAAGGTAGAATCTTGTAAATATGACTTGTGAAAGGTATTTGTATATGTACAGGAGAGAATAAAGTGGAAAATCCTTACTTTCAAGAATCTTAAACATCGATACGCCAGAGAAGTCAATTTGCTGCGTGAACGGACTCAGCGTGTTCTTCGCATTACCAAAGAAATACTCGCGGATAGCCGCCTCGCCGATATGCTGCATGAAGCCAGCGTCCCTCTCGACAATGCCCCCGGACTTGTCCAGGGACAAAATGGCGACGGTCTCGCCGAGGCTCGTGGTCTGGCCGCCAAACCGCCTCTGCATCTCGCTGCTGACGCGCTCCGACCCGAGGACGATGATGATGTTGACCGAGAACTCGGACACTATGTGCGCGATGTGTTCGTACGCACTCTTGGACGCGGCATTCATACCGGCCGTGTCGATGAGGAAGCCGGTCGTTTTGACGTCCGGGTCTTCGGTCAGCCGCGACGTGCACGCCACGGCCAACTTGCTGAGTAGGGCCTGGTAGTGCTCCGGATTGCTCTCAGGCTGAGCCAGGCCAAAGTAGTAGGCGAGCGGCAGCTTGACGGGAATGGCGCTGGGCCCGCTACTAGGGGTGCTGCCCCATTCCGTCGTGATGTCCATGATGGTGGCGAAGACGGCAGCGCTCATGGTGCCGGCGAAGGTCAGCATGCCCTCGCGGCAGTCGGTATTAATCACCAGGGGCTGGCTGCCCATGCGCGTCGCCCAGCCGGCCAGCATCTTCACCAGGCTCGTCTTTCCCACGTTGGAGGGGCCGACGACGAGCACCCTAGGCCCCATCTGGACCTGTCCCGGCGTCGCCTTCTTGGCCGTGGCGCGCAGGCCCTCGAGCTTCATGTGTAGGTTTAGGTAGCTCACCATGGGGGTGTCCTCGCCGAGTTCGGATATATAGGCATCGTAGGATCCAGTGGGCGAGGAGACCTCGAGGGTGCAGCCTAACCAGGTGTTGATCTTGGACTTGGTGCCGGAGAAGGCATAAGGATGGTTGGGGGCAAGCTCGGTGCCATCTTTCTCCGCGGTACCGGAGAGAAGCTTGACCGTCAATTCGGAGCCCTGAGGAACCTCGAAGCGGTACTCCCAGAAGGGCTGGAGGGTATGGGTGGTAGTCGGTGAGGTGGTGGCTGAGGAGGACGCATTTATTGGGACGGCCTTGGAACCGGGGAAGTTAGTGAGTGACGTATGGAAAGATGGAAAGATGGACGGTCTATAGACAAGCTTACTGTAGGAGCTATCTGCCCCAAGCCTGGAATGGACATTCTTCTTCCCTCATCGCTTGTGGCGCATGAGCTCACGGGTGGTTTGGTTTTCAGTGGTGGAACATGAACAAAGCCTGGAGGTTGTTGGTTGTAAAAGCTTGGAAGCTAAAAGGTTACGATTGGAAACTGCTGCAGGAACAATGAGACCTATCTAGGCCCGAGAGGCAGCCCCCAGGGCTTGCTCTAGTGTTGCAGGGTTCTCGGAAACCTTAATTCAGGTACCTGAGTACCTACCTAGGCTGCTACTATGTAGGTACCCATCCACAACACCACCTGGGCACCCACACACCACAGTGGTCTGACTGCCCAGCTGCAGGTGGTTGATGATGACGATGAGGAACACATCCATGGAACAATCGAACGTACGTCACAAATTGATAAGCACCAACATGGCCGGGGGTGTGTCAATAATTCGATATTTTAGTCGCCACTTCATCTCACGATACCCGGAAAGAAAATATTTAAAAAATGAAATCGTTGCATTCATACATGATTGTCCCTTGAGGAGCTCTTCTCTAAATGGTATACTAGAACCACTTAAGTGTGGAAAGGGGTATCTTAAGGAACAAACTCCAGTCCTTCTCCTCTCTCCCTCGAGACGTCCCTTCATTTTTTTCTGACTCTTTCTTTTGCCGTGCCCCTGCAATACCTGTCCCAGCTAACTGCTGTGTCTAGTTATGAGTATTTCCCGCTCCGGAATACGTATTTCTCCTAAATGAAAACCCCAACGCCCTCTATTCGCGTCACTCTACTCGGACATCTCGTTAAATATCTTGACAAGACTTCTGACCCCCATGAGGACATTCTCATCGGGTCCTTGTCCGCGCTTGAACGCCGCATGCGCGAAATCGATAAGCCTCAAAGAGTAGATCTTGGGGAAACTCGACTCTTCGTCCTCGTCGTCCTCTAGATCGTCGAAATCCAACTCCGAATCCTTGGCGAGTTCCTCTTCATCCATGCCGATGCCGCTATCCACTCTAGCATTAGCGCAAACGGCCCTGGCTGTTGTTGAACGTCGGTTGTTTACTGACGCTGACGCGGTGGCGCCGGCCTTGGCTTCCTGTATAGCCGCCCGGAGTGCTTCGCCGTCCCCCTCGAACACAAAGAGCAGGCTGGCCGAGTACATCCGGCTCTCTTCCTTCTCCAGCACCTCCTGTACTCTTCGAAGATCCTCGGCAAATATTCCCGCAATCGTCTTGCCCAGATCCTTGTCGATACCGGCAGCTTCGTTGAATATGAACTTGCGGAACGAGTCGACAATGTTGTTGTCGTTCACAGTCAACCTGCCCCAATCTTTATCGTAGATACGGAAACCCTCGTGGTCCAGTTCTGACTCATTGGTAGATCCCTTGTACACCCTCATGCCAGCTATGCGGAAGCCAAAATGCTTGTGAGTCGTCTCGGAAGCGATCTTGTCAAACCGGTTCTTCTTCTCGAGAGGCGCATCGTCGGCCCACAGCCGCAGGCCCAGCTTCGCATCCATGATGTTGGGCTTCTGGAAGCCGAAGGAAGCGTTCTCCAGAACCACAGCGCGATCGGTAGTAATCTTTCTCGTCCGGTTCGGGGTCCATTTGTCCTTCTCCGCCGTGACAGCCTCCTGCTTGAGCAGTGTTTCTATAACTGCATCCCGGTTGTCTAGGTGAAGGTGTGATCGAATCTCTTCCTTGATGGGAGTAGGTATGTCAGCCTGTTCGACAAGTGCGGGAATGCGCGAGTGTATCTCTGCCTCGTCGGTGTCGTCATTGAGGGATAGAGTGCCGATATAGAGGGGCATGAGCTCAGCGAAGTCGGGATGGAGAGCGTGGGCGGCTTCGTAAAAGTTGACCTCGGATTGCGTGCATGGCTTGATGAAGAGCTCGCCGTCTGCGTCACACATGGTCCCCGCACTTGAAGGAGGGGGGCAGTCAGTATACAGATGATGCGACCAGATACAAGTGAGGGTCACTCACTGACCAGCGACGGCGTAATTGTAGTCTTTGAGCTCATCGCGCTTTGGTAATTCTCGCTCTTTCATTGTGGCACTCCTGCTGAGCGTTTCCTTACGGGAGAGCATCTTGATGTAGTGTATTCGATCTCAAACGGTCTCAAACGGTTTCTAACGTTGACATGCCACTGAACGCGAGAACGAGAGGTAAAGTGGAAGTAGAAAAGGTGGGAAGAGATGCAAGAAGTTGGGAAGGCTGCCTCCTGCGCTGAGAGGGGGTTAGATAGGTGTGCGCGAGCTGCGGGTGAACCAAGAGCTGGTTGGTTTGCGTGGTGAGTGAAAATAAATTGAACGGATATAGATAGACGAATTGCGATCCAACAGGGGACCCTGGACAACGAATATAGAAACCGATGTTGTGTGTTGACTCTTGACTGTTGACTGTTGTGTCCGGTCAAAGGAACAAACAATGAAACCACTCCTGAGCAGAAAGAAGGTCTGTCTAGGGTAGGTACCTCTAAGATTGGTTGGGTTGCCTAAACAGCAGATAATCGATTCTCTCTCGGTCTTTTGCTGGGGCTCTCGGTCAGTATCGGAATCCGATTCTGTTGGGACCCGATATCTGGAGGCTGCGTTAGACAAATGGGGGAAGATGGAAAGAGGATGCCTTAAACATTGACGATGAACACCTAGTATTGGGGGACAAAGGGCTGAAAGGGACGAGGCCATCTAGGTAAGTAGGCTGGTAGGTATGGGATGGGATTCAAGGTTGTTTTAAAACGGAGGTGGTGGGTGGGAGCCGGGTGGGATTCAGGGATTGGAAGTTGAAACGTCAAGTCAGTCATTCATTCAGTCAGTCAGTTCGGTTGCCAGCGGCGAGGGATACGCGGGGCAGGGCAGAACTCGACCAGGGTAAATATGCAGAGACCAGCGACTTGGAAGTATCTGCCCCCTGGAAGATACTTAAGCGAAGGCCCTGTTTTCCATATTGGCTTAGGTACATTATGCCAAGATTAAGCCCACATGTACTCACGGAATACGTGGACACATCTTACAGAAGCGCAGATGCGCAAGCCCCAAACCGCAGCACAAGAGTTGGGACCGATCTGCAGCAGTATGCATTTTGTGCAGTGATGAAGACGGGAAGTACCCAATACGCCCCTACACGCGGCTGGCAGGGCGAGTGCCACTTAAATGGAGCTGAGTGACCAATTAAACTCCCATAAATGCACTGCTCCTCGCTGATCCTTGGTGCCCTTTCAGGGGTTCAACTTCAAGACTGGCTAATTCCTACAGCGGGTAGGACGGCATCAACATGCTCTCCAGCCTCAATCACCCCTCAATCGCCCCTCACTTGTGCATGGTGAGTGTGGCGGACTTTGGGGTTTCCGGGTACGAAGTACACAGTACTTTCCCTGGCTGGTGCCTCTAGGTAAAAGGGGCGGGTACTCCGTACAGGCTGCTGAGTGTAAGCATCGTGTAGAAACTTCAACACACTCGCATGTCATGTCTGCATGTTTGCTAAGCCACTCCTCTTCTCAGCCATCTCTTTCGTATACCTTGATATATAAGACTCAACCTACCCCCAGCATATCCCGATATGCATCGCGATAACCTCATCGCCCCCTTCTGATGACCAATGTGCTATGCGGTACGAAGTATTCTATCAGCTTACCTAGGTACCTAGGTAGCCCGCACTTGATGAATGCAGACCTACTGGTGTCGGACACACAGTACCGGCCAGGTAATATCAAAAGTATCAGCTGGCCCCCTGATCGCCAATGGGAGATCCCGTTGAAGGATCACGGGACGGTGCGTCGTCTTGTAACCAGCCGTACGCTGCCTCGTCTTACAATGCATGGATTACGAGTGTCATATATCACCCTTGTTGACTATGACCATTCTAGCTAATTCCCCAAAAAAAAAGGAAGAAAAAAAAAAGAAAAAAGCATTATGGTTTTGATAGACGATGCAAGTTGCGGTCAGGGGTCGATGGTTGATCAGTGAGATGGGAGCACGTAGATTAGTAGGTACAATCCAATACACAGCTGCCCCCTCTGTTTGTTTCCAGAGAGAAGAAGCTTCAAGAAAGTGGGCAAGTGCACGGGTATTTTGAAGCTGTTTGGGCAATCCATCATCAGTGTTTGTTCATTGCAGGTGGTGTTGAAAGCTTCCATCAACCCCCCTTTCAGCCGAGCAGGTTCCCGGTAGGCACCTGCAACTTACAACAATACACTCCTTCGTTGGCACCTACCTTGACCAGAAAATACCCAGAAAGGTTAAGAGGTCGTGCGCCAAACAACTTCCAATTTCCGTCGAACCTTCTCATTTATCTCTTTCCGGCTGACAATCTAAGTTACTCACCCCTTCACCCTTCAGCCCTACGGAGTACCGCCTCCCACCCCTTGTCTTCTTGCATCTTCTCTGCGAGCTGGGATCTAAGCCTCACTGTCACACAGAACCGTTCTGGTAATCCGAAAAGTCGGTAAGATACCAAAACAAACTGTGCTTTGACTCATCCTAACAAGTAAGTTTCCCATCGTAAAATATTACTGGTCTTGGACTTTGCCCATTCAGCCATCCACAATCCCCGTCCAGCATGGGAGAGAGCCCGCGTCATCCCTCCGCCTCTTCCCACCCTTACCTAGGTAGTCTGCAGGCAAATACCATTGTCTTGTATCCTGATATTTAGATCTCATGGATAGGCGAACCCACAATATTCTATTCATCTAAGCCTCAGATCATCACAATGTCCCCTGTTCTGACCGACCTATCGCTGTCTGCCGATGCACCCGCCGGTCTCGCGTACCTGCTTGATAGTAGCCCAACTCAGCTCCGAGCTAATGAAGAATGGATATAGGTCAGCATAACTCCACTAATCATCATGTCCGAATCACCTACGGCACAGCCTGAAAAGGGAGGTGACCAGGTGGAACTGGCTGGTGATACCACCCCATCATCCCTTAACGTTGATGGCAAGACTACACTGGGCCCCCCTGAGAACTCAACTGGTGACGAAGGTTCTGCTGATGATGTAGCTCCATTTGACGCAGATGATGGAGTTGAACAAGCTGATACTGAATATAAGAACAAAGACAAGGAAGACGGAGGTGACGGAGTCAAGAATCCTGCCGACGGCACTCAGAATGTTGATATCAGCATTGACCAGTCTCAGGAAAAGAAGAAGGGCAAGTCCAAAAAGAAGAACAAGAAGAAGGGTGCCGCACAACGTCGCAAAGTCACGGGCTTCGAGGAGTTCTACGCCGATGCCCCAATGACTCCTGAGGAGGCAGCTCAGGAGAAGGAAGTACTCTATAGCAAAGACCGACCGTTTGCCGATCGAATTGAGGAGTGCATTCAGCGCTACCGAGCTCGCCGCCGCATGGATTCCGAGCGTACCAACATGTTCGACAAGTATCTCTTCCTCGGAGGTGTCGACACTTCCACTCGCCAGTTCACTGGCATGGCCAACGATCAAGAGGCCATGGAGGAGGCAACTGCTGACCAGATCCGAACCATGACTGCCACTGATTATGTCGGTGGATCGGGCTCCCGATTCTATGACCCTGGAGCCCCAGAGGACTGGACCGTTGACTTCGAGGGTGTCGTCAAGGGCTACATGTAAGCGAAGCAACATTTCCACCGAAGAAGCGTAGTCGTTTTCTGGACACCCCTCTTCAGGTCGTGTCTAACAGTTTTCTAGGTCCAGAATGATCGTGGATTTATACATGTATGATCCCAAGGCAATTCAGAAGGCCGCGGACTTGGTGACCAACTTTCTCAATTACGTCCTCATTCATGATGTGTGCCCGGAGTACAACACCAACATACTCGCCGCCCGACACGTCTGCGAGATCGCCCCTGACGAGCTGCGCAACCTGCATGAGCTCTACCGTGAGATGCCCGGACAGTTCAATAATGCGGCCAGACGGCTCTTCTGCAAGGGCAAATCAAGTGAAAACGAGAGCGTTGAAGACGATTGGATCATCTTCCGTCTGACCATTCTCATTTGGTCCCTCGACAAGGATCTCAAAGATCGAATCACCAAAATCGATCAGCCCTCGTCAGTTCATATCACCCAGACTAAGAAAGAGACCTATGAAGTAGTCGAGTTGCTTCGACCTCGTCGAAAGCAGAAACTTGTGAGTGTTTCCCCGCGTGGACTTCACCCTTCATTCAGTTGCTATTTATTCACAATGCCGATAGATGGTGGAAGCCGAGCTTGAGAAAGCCAACCAGGCCGGCAAAGCCAAGGCTACAGCCACCCTGAAGCTTCGAAAGACCATCATTGATCATGGCTGGGCCAATGTACCCTGGTCGTCTGAGTTCGACAACAGCAGCCTGGAGATCGAAGAGTACCTTCTCGAGGATGAGCTCGCCGCCAAGATGCAGATCGGCACGAAGCTCGAGGTCGTGGTTTGCGAGCTCGACGTCGGCGTGCGCTTCATCAAGGATGTGAGAGACCTCCGCACCTCGTTCGACACCTTCCCGCCCCAGTACCTCATGATGAACTGGAAGGAACCAGTCGTCAATGAGCGCCCTGCGCCGTCGGTCAATGACCCCGATGCCGAGGAGGCGGCGATGAACGCAATGGCCGGAATGGACGATGTCTAGGTGGATGCCTAGCAGCTGGATTGCTAGGGGGGAGAGATGGACGATCGGCCTCAGTCTGCTTTTCTCTTCCTCCTCAAGAGAATACCCAACCGGATGGATACATTAGGTAGAGAACCGCCGCAGGGCTAATGCGATGCTTATGAATAAATGCGTGAAAATACTCATGCTCTGGTAACTAGGTCCGGTTGGCGACGTGATATAGACTCCCCTATATGGTCGTCATCGGTCCTGGTGCATAGAATCACTTCACTTCCTAAGTACCTGGGAAGCGAAGGTGATAGACACATGGACCCAGGACTTGCCTGAGGTAGACTTTAGCAACCTTCAGTCAGTCAGCTTGGCCCCATATCAAGACCAGCGGCCAATGAATGCCCTTCAAGCACCTGCCGCCCGTAAGTACATTGGCTCCCGATGCCATGTCCATGGTGTTCGTCGTGTAAGAACTATTTACCCAAGGCCAAATTGTGAAGTGCATGAACGAGAGCGGATATCTAGATATCTCACTGGCTCTTATACAACCGGTGATCGTGGCTGCCGGTGAGTTCAAAAGAAAAAAGGGGGGGGGGGGGGGGGGGGGGGCGATTGGAATCTACTGTATTAAGTACTGACACCCTGGCTGCCTGGTGACCGAGGTCCAAAATCGTACGTGACGAAAATTGAAGACCTCTTCTCCCGGACGACAATGCGACCAAGAGGCTTTTGCGGAAGCACGACTGTGCCCTTGAATGTAGCAAATTCTCGACGCTTCCGCTTTCCCCGATAAGACAAGCGTGGCATCCCGGTGCATTTCTGTGGCTGAGTAGTTACTAGTAGGAGCTGAATAGGGGTAATGAGGAGATGGGAATTGGGATGTTATTGGTAGGGTTGCGCATTTTAAACCTGCGACCTGCGGATTGCGGCAGGCTTGGCGGCAGGGCAGGGCATATTTGCAAATTTGCTATAGCCCTATTTATTATGACGAAAAAAATAGGCTACGCTAATCCTATTTAAGAAATATATTTTATTACATTTAAAAGGCGGTGAAAAGCAAATAAATTTTGTTTTTATAATAAAAACTAAGGCATTTACGTTTTTTTTATTTACGTTTTTTTTATTTATATCTTTTTTATTTACGTTTCTTTTATTTACGTTTTTTTTATCCACGTTTTTTTTATCTACGTTTTTTTTATTTACGTTTTTTTTTATAATAAAAACGACGATAAAAGCAATAACGATAAAAGCGACGATAAAAGCGATAAAAAAAAAGTTAAATATATTATTTAAACCCATTTATTGCCTAATTAGGTATAATAAACCTACCTTGCGGCATATGCGGCAGATATAGGGGTTTTGGCAGCAATATGGCAGATTTGCAAACCTGCCGCAGATTACGCAACCCTAGTTATTGGAAGGGGGCCCCACTTGGCCTCGAGAGAACGCGACCTCCCCTCCCCACTCCCTGCCGCCGTAGGTTCGTAACTGAGTAATAATGGCGGGGCTCTAAGTTACCTACCTCGTCATCTCTACTTTGCACTTGACACCATCACCACGCTCCATCTGATTACGAGTCTTGCGATTAACATTGTCCCTCTATCATAGAGCCGTCGAAACCTGCGAACTTGAAACATCGCAAATCATGGTGAAGTCGAATCCTCCCCCCGTTGCCGCTATTCCCACCTACCTACCTACCCCGCCATCAAGCCCAATTCAACGGTCCCTTCCATTCCCGAATTTTTTTCTGACCAGCAAAAAAAACGTTAGAGCTCCGAAGCACGACTGTACACCTTCTCGCAGGAGACCAAGGATCACCTGCGCAAGTTCCGCCTGGGGACCTCGAGGGCCAGTGGTCCGCAGGCCGTTATTTGTATGTGCGTCTTCTCCTACCTACTACTATTACCACCACTACTAAACGTGGATGGGGGGTGCCGAGGAACTATCTTTTGGCAGCCACGGGAACGGCGGCGCGTATGTTGAAAGTAATAATAGATATAAAGTCGCTAATCATGATGATGATGATGATGGTGGTGATAATAGATATGATCGATAAGAAGACGCACGAGATCAAGCAGGACGAGGACAAGGTAGTCTACAAATCCCTCGACGAGGTCGCCGACGACCTGCCCGACAACTCGCCGCGATACGTGCTCCTGAGCTACCCGATCACCATGGTACGTGCGTTTTTTTTTTCTTTCCGACCCTCCTCCGCCACCCTCCTTCGCACCTCCTATCACGATCCCCCTTATTGCGGGCGGGTGAGCGGTTCCGAAAATATCGGGGCAAATGCCCATGTCTGTTAGCAGCTACCCTGGGAGAGAGAGAGAGAGAGAAACGAGTTACCCATGTTGATACACAAGTTGGTTCGCCATTTATATATATTCATAGCCCGACGGCCGACTCTCCGTACCTTACGTCCTGCTATACTACCTCCCCAACACGTGCAACGCCGAGAGCCGGATGATGTACGCGGGCGCCAAGGAGCTGATGCGGAATACGAGCGAGGTCGGCAGGGTCATCGACATCGAGAGCGCCGAGGATCTGGAGGAGATCCCGAAGAAGCTGGGCCAGGAATAGCGTCGGTTGGTCGGCGGAGAGGGGTGGGATTTTGTCAGAAAAGGCGTATTTGTAGTAAAGAGCACGGCGTATATAGGGTATACTGGACATGGGAGAGAAAGAGACTATCTCCCCGTATCACTGATGCGAAATATGTTTTTTTTTTTGCTTTTGACTGGTTTTTTTTATTTTGCAATTTTTACGTTACTTTCAGTCATCAGGTAGAACCTGCTGGGTATCTATTCCAATCTCGCGCGCGAGGCCCCTCACCACGCTCTTGAGCGCCTTGCACGCCGGGCTGTCCGGGTAGTGATCGAAGAAGCTCTCACCGTAGTCGCAAGCCATGCGTATCCTCGAGTCCAGCGGCACCTCGCCCAGGAAGGGGATCCCCATCTCCTTGGCCAGGGCGGCGCCCCCGCCCGTGGTCGCCCGGAAGATCTGGCTCTCGTGCGTGCACTTGGGGCACACGAAGCCGCTCATGTTCTCCACTAGGCCGAGCACGCGTATGCCGGCCTTCCGGCAGAAGTCAATCTCCTTGCGCACGTCGAGCAGCGACGTCTCCTGCGGCGTGGTCACCATGATGGCGCCGTCGATCCCGCTCTCCTTGAGGAAGCTGTTGACGCTCAGGTGCTCGTCGCTCGTGCCGGGGGGCGTGTCGACCAGCAGGAAGTCCATGGGGCCCCACTCGACCTCCTTCAGGAACTGCTTGATCAGGCCGTTCTTCTTGGGGCCGCGCCAGATGACGGCGTCGTCGCGGTTCGGCAGCATGAACTGGATGCTCATGACGCCCAGGTTGTCGGCGACCCAGACCGGCGACCAGCCCGTGCTGCTGATGTGGATCGTCTCGGACGCGACGCCCATCATGATGGGGATGCTCGGCCCGCAGATGTCCGTGTCCATGATGCCGATGGTGTTGTCCTCGTTGGTGGCGAACGCGTGCGCCAGCAGCGTCGTGAACGTGCTCTTGCCCACCCCGCCCTTGCCCGACAGCACCAGGATCTTGTGCTTCACCGTCGCGAGCCGCTGCGCGATCAGGGGGATGTCCGGGTCGGGTCCTTTGGGCGCCGACGCGCATATCGCCTGGTTCGGACAGCCGGCGCACGAGTCGGCCGTGCCGGCTCTCTCGGATTCGGGGCCCGGACAGTGCTCGGGTTCGGGGGCGACGAGTTGTGGGCGCTGCTTGAGGGGGTTGTCGAGGACGTCTTGGACGGGTTCGGGCTCTTCGAGAGAGGGAGCCATCTTCAGGTGAGTGGCCTGTGGTGGCACCACGAGACCGTTGCGCCGGTAAATGTGTGCAGGCAGGTAATCGATATAAGGTTGGCTTTCTTCGTCGGAGATGTGTAGGTTGGGTATATCTACCTAAGTAGATAGAAAGGCCCCGTTTTGCTTTAAAATCCAAAATATAAGATGCAGGTAAATCTTAATTAGGCGTGGGTGATTGATGTCGAATTTCGCCAAATTCGGCTTATTAAGCAAATATTCCTGGCGTGCTGTAAACGTGAGAATTCGGCTGCTTGGGCTTTTTTTTTTTCAGATGCGATAGAGAAGAAACCAACACCCTCCGTGGTCGGCGAACATCTTCGCGCGGAGAGTGGAACGGGAAGGCAAAAGAAATAGCGACCAGCGACGTCAGATGGCGGGGTGGATCGGGAGATGCAGATTCGCTGCGAGCTTACAGTGCTTTTTACGTGACACCACCTAGCGCAAACACTGTGTACTTCCGATTTCATAACTTGGCGCTGGAACAGTTGCTGGAACAGTTGCTGGTGAGACATCCATGCCGCCTTCTAAACAACCATACCATACTCGTTATCTGATTGGCTCTGTATCTGATATATGGCTATAAATCCACTATATCTGAACGCGACTCACGCGCCATGAGCAGGTGGGTGGGATCTCACATGCTCTCCACCTGCATAACCAACTAATAATCCGGAGTCTCGAAACTTGCAGTGTCCAGCACTGGACCTCTGATGCAGCAATCTTCGACGTGATCGTCGAACATTCGCAAAACTTCTCTTCAACAGACAACTTCTCGAATCGACGACGACGACGACGACGACGTGTTCGCATGTGATCAAAGAGTGTACCTCTGAGAAGCAGCTTATATACATCTGCGACCTTGCCGATTTTGTTACGCATGTCCAAATTACTGTCAAAATGGCTTCCCCTGAGCGTCTCCAAGCTCAACCAGCACCAGAATCAACAAACGACGATAATGACCACCAACTCTTACAATCGCTGAATAAACTTTCCATCGCCACCTCCGATTCCCCCAAATTCTCATCCACTTCTCCAATTCCCATATCCAATCCGCCCTTCCAAGCGGCATCTATGTCGTCCTCGGCGTCCCCAAGCTCCAGAATACCACCTCGAAGTCCCATCAATCGATCGGAATCCAACTCCAGCAATTTCACATCGCCTTCTCGTTCGGCGACTCCTTCTCTGCTACGCAAAGCTTCCACCAGCTCGCTGAGGTCCCTCAACGGAGTCAATCCTGCACGTCGTGGTAGCTCTACCCTTCTCTCCCCCGCCGCTACCAGATCCCCCCTCAATGGCTCAACCTTGAGGATGGAAGAGGTTAAACCCAAGCCCGCGCCCACACCTGCTGCCGTTGCGAGCGCATACTTCCAGAGAGAGCTGGATCTACTCCATGCCACCTCAACGGACCAATCTGCAGATACCCTTGTCGTATTGCATGATGCATGCTATGGACATCGCTTTTCCAGGCCGCGCACTTCTAAAGGCGTCTTGAGTACTATTGTCGAACGTCCTGAGAGAATCCAGGCCAGCGTTCTTGGTGTATCGATGGCTTATGTCCGAATGGGAGACCGGCATTGCGAAGGAAAATATCCCATCCATCCCAACCTGGATCCTGCCTCCCTACCTGGTATACCATTTCGCATTCACAAGACTGACCGTAGGCTCCCCATAACTTCGACTGCTGTGACAAATGTTCATGGCACAAAGTGGATGGATGAGTTGAAGATAATGTGTGACATGGCCGAGTCTAAACTTGCCCTTGGAGGAAGTGAAATGCGAAGGCCTGAGATGAATCGAGGGTCTGACGCCGAACCTCCTCAGAAGTTCCACGAAGGAGATCTGTACCTGTGTTCCGAGTCTCTGAATGCATTCGAGGGAGCGCTGGGTGCTGTTTGCGAGGCTGTCGATGCCGTCTTCTCGACTTCGTCCCATAAGCGGGCATTCGTTGCCGTGCGGCCGCCCGGTCACCATTGTTCCGCATCGTACCCATCCGGTTTCTGTTGGGTGAACAATGTTCATGTTGGGATCATGCACGGGATCCTGAACCACGGTGTAACTCATGCGGCCATAATTGACTTCGACCTCCACCATGGGGACGGGTCGCAAGCTATTGCCTGGCAACACAACACGCGCGGACTCACCAAGAATGCTGCAGCATGGAAAAAGACCTCTATTGGCTATTTCAGTGTTCATGACATCAACTCATATCCTTGCGAATACGGCGACGAGGATAAGGTCAAGAACGCTAGCTTGTGTATTGACAACGCTCACGGACAGAATATCTGGAATGTGCACCTACATGAGTGGAAGGATGATGTTGAGTTCTGGAAGCTCTATCAATCCAGGTACTCCATACTGTTGGAGAAAACCCGAAACTATCTACGATTGCAAACAGAGAAATTTCGCGCTTCCGGTCAGGTGCCTAAAGCTGCCATCTTTTTATCTGCCGGATTCGATGCCAGCGAGTGGGAGGGCGTGGGAATGCAGCGCCATAAGGTCAATGTTCCGACCGAATTCTATGCTAGGCTGACTCGAGATGTTGTTAAGCTCGCATCCGAGGAAGGACTTAGCGTTGATGGCCGTGTCGTCAGCGTTCTCGAGGGCGGTTACAGCGATCGGGCCCTGTACTCGGGTGTTCTGAGCCATCTGGGTGGTCTGGCAGGCAGTGAGCCGATCGCAGCCAAAGAAGACGGTTCAGGGATGAACCAAGAAATGCGCAATAGCATTGGGTCGCTCAGTCGACGTAGTACCTTGAACGAGAATGAGATGAAGCTCTTGTTGAAGACGCCCGGGTTCCCTTACGATCCCAACTGGTGGGCACCCTCAGAACTTGATCGAATCGATGCCGTTGCAGTTACACTCCCCCCTGAAGCTAAAAAGCCCAGAAATATCACTCCAGGCAATTACTCTTCCCCAACCCAGGCATCTGATGCCAAGATGACGGACGTCGCAAAGATGCGACGGAGCGTTTCTGGCGTGTCTGCTTCTAGAGGTATCATTTCGAGGCCGCCGACTCCGCCTCCCCCTGATGTTCCTTGGCCAGCCGCTGCTCAGGCACTGAGTCAGCTTCTTATTCCGAAGGACCGTCAGATCAACAGCTGCAGACATGATGAGCTGAACGCGGAAGCGACAAAGGCTAGAAGGGAACGACAATCTGCTGTAGCTGCAGCGCAGAATGGTGCTTCTGATGAGATAGCTACAGCTGCCCCACCACGTGCTCCAACTCGGATGTCTCTGCGCGAACGTAAACCGGCCAAATCATTGATCGTAGCCGATGATGACGATGCTAAGTCGCGAAGGAAAACAGTTGGAGCACCCACGGGGCTGGCGGCGGAGAAGGTAAGTTCATTTCAGCCCCTTTCTACGTGGGATATGATGCTGATAAAGTAACAGGCTTCTACTCGTGGTATTCCTACCCAGAATGGCACAAAACACACTCGACAGCCCAGTAGAAGACTTAGTGCGGCCTCTACTTTGACAACCGTGGCTCAAGGTCCATCGGAGCCAATGAATGTCCCCTCACGACCAGGTAGTTCGCTGACTGTGCGACCTGAGCCATCCATGAGTTTTCGCACTCAGGGACCACCCAGTACGCTTAATGTGAAGAAGACACGTCCGACGGCGCCTCCCAGAAAGGACAGCGCTCGAACATCCAGGGCGCCGAAGAAAACCAAAGCTGCGGCAGCTAAGGGCTCCACAGCTACAGCATTGGCCTCGGGTGATGTTGATTCGAAGACCGGTGTTTCTCCTAAGACAGAGCTATCTATCCCGTCTGCTTCCAAAGTTTCCCCAACAACTGCATCTGATACGGGAAATGACCTGGAAAACATTACTTCTGGGATGAAGAAAATCAAAATCAATGTTCTGACGAAGGAACAGAGAGAAGCCAGACAGAAGGCTGCAGCTGAACGGCAAGCATCGGCCGTGGCAGATGAGAAGGCCGAGCCGAAAGCTGACGAAGTGCCATCTGAGCACCCGCTCATTTCCGTCGAGGTCCCAGACAATATGTCTGGAATAGCACAGGTGCCAGGAATCAACGGCATGGTTGCTGACACCTCGCTACCAAAAGTTGAAATTCCTGATTCTCAAGAAACGGTCAACACACAATGTGATTACCCAATAGAAGAAATGAAATTTGAGATGTCGAGTCCAACATTACCAGCGTTGAAGACACCCACCGAACCGGATTCGAGTTTCTTCGCATCGAGCTCGCCGATGCAGCCTACGCCAGCGCCTGCTAGCGGGGCTGACCTTTTCATCCAATATCAGCCGGATGGACCTCCGCCTGACACCCTTCCACTCTCTGGCCCAGTAAAGATTCTGGAGCCTAACACTGGCACACCAGCTCGGCCGAACCGAACCCAGCTGCATCCTCCGAGTAGCAACGCGATTCCCTCTGTACCATCAAGCCCGGCTAGAAGAGGCGGGCATGCTTTTACAGCTAATTCGGCAATCCCTTTTGCACCGCGGCCAGTCCAAGAGACGAAGCTCATGTCGAAAGAGAATGTGCCGTCGCTGGGAATTTCCCATGCGAAGGAGGATGTCGCCGATGATGGAATTTGGGAAATTCCGGAGACCCCTGAGCACCGGCGTTAAGTGGCCCGGAGCATTCTCATTGCATCTGGATTTTGGCCCAAGCAAGACCAAGGAAGAGCTTCACAGTACATCGTCACTCCAGCATAATGTGTACATACACCATGCGAGGCGTTGAAGGACGGAGCTGAGCTGCACGGTGGTAATGACTGGAGCGCAGCGTGAATGGAGTTTCGATTGTTTCTAACATGGCTCATCCGTGAGCTAGGGTCTGGAATTCCTGTTGACGGTTGATCCGAGTGGTGTTTCGATTTTGACTTTAGCCGTTACCATACGATACCCTTTTGATTTTAAGCGGCTAAACTTTGATTGTTGAAGAAGAGCAGTTGACGAGTGTCCTAGTCAGACTAGGGCTGTTTCGAGTAGTACCATATCACAACTTGTTTTATTTGTGTACAACGACTTCCCGACCTGACAGGCAGAAGAGAATATTTGATAAAATGCAACCGTAGTGAGTACGCAAGACCACATAACGCTTTGAAGCAGCTACGGTCAACACCGCAACTGCACCGGCTTAGATAGTACTCTCCGGTTCATGGTTCACGGTTCACGGCTCTCCAAGCGTGCGGAGCCTAGGCACTCGATCTTGATCTTGATCTTGATAAGCCCCTGAAGTCTCCACGGCCGGTCTCGGCACTTGTGCGTCGATAATGCGACCCTTTTTTCTACATGGACGGCGCGCATCGGAGCATTCCGAACCGTCAAGAACGGACGGGCTTTTTATAACGAGCCCGGGTAACCTAGATGAAGCTATGAAAAGGCCTGTCTGTCTGCAAGCCTACCTAATTGCTATCGTGACTACTACTGACTTTGATTCTGACCCCCCCCCCCCCCCCCCCCCCCCCCCCCCCGAGGCATTTCATATACTTACTGTATACCATGGCTCCCGCCCCGCTCCCAGTGCCCAACTCAACCACCTCCTTCTGGAGATCCGTACCCCACTCGCTCGATAACCATAGGAGCACCCCAGAGCTGCCCGGCGATGTCGACATCGCGGTCATCGGGTCCGGCTACGCCGGGGCGTCCACGGTGTACCATATCCTCAAGTCCTGTCGAGACCGAGGGCTGCCGATTCCGTCGATAGTCATCCTCGAGGCCCGTCAGGTGTGTTCTGGGGCTACGGGACGTAATGGTAAGTTAGTCTACTTATTAAACGAAACGATCTAGAAGATAATCTACCTGGGGGGCTTCACTTAATCACTCACGCACCCCTGGGACCGGCCTCCCCCCAGCCCCCAACCCTGCGGAAACAAGGCAAGAACCAGGAAATCTATCTATCTATCTATCTTTCTATCTGTCTACCTGTCTATCTGACACGAATTAAAACCAGGCGGGCATCTGAAACCGGACCCCTACGTGAGACCAGCGAACCTGGCCCGCACCCACGGCGCCGACGCCGCGAGCGAGGTCGCCGCCTTCGAGGCCCGGCACCTGGACGCCGTCAAGCGGCTCGTCGAGGAAGAGGACATCGATTGCGACTTCGTGCTGACGCGGTGCGTCGACGCGCTGATGAACGAGCCCATCTACGAGCGGATCAAGGCCGGCGTGCAGATGCTCAGGAGTCATGATGTCCCCGTCATGAGGGACGTCTTCTTCGCGGAGGGAGAACAGGCAGAGATCGTAAGTTTATTTTTATTTTTATTTTTTACTTGATTAAAGCCAGATTTTTTTCCCCACGAGAACTCATACGTTTCATGCTTCTTCTTCTCATTCTTCCTCTTCTCAAATAGCTTTCCGGCGTCAAGGGAGCCAAGGGCTGCTTTACGTACACCGCGGCCCACCTGTTCCCCTACAAGCTCGTCACGCACCTGCTCGCCCGCGCGCTCGAGGCCGGCGTCAACCTCCAGACCAACACGCCGGTGACCCGCGTCGACGCCGCCGCCGAGGGCAAGCTGACGCTCACGACGCCGCGGGGCCCGGTCCGCGCGACCAAGGTCGTCTACGCGACCAACGGCTACGCGTCCGCGCTGCTCCCCGAGCTCGAGGGCAAGATCATCCCCGTGCGCGGGATCTGCAGCCACATCGTCGTACCGCCGCCGCCGCCGGCGGGAAGGGAACCGGGACGAAGAAGAGGAGGAGGACGACCGCCGCCTCTACTGGCCAACTCGTACATCATCCGCCGGTCGCCCACGTCCTACGAGTACCTGGTGCCGCGGCTCGACGGCAGCATCGTCGTGGGCGGGGGCCGCGAGACGTACCTGCACAAGCTGGACAGCTGGTACGGCGTCGCGAGGGACGACGGGCTGATCGAGGAGGCGAGGGGCCACTTCGACGGCTACATGCAGCGGACGTTCCACGGCTGGGAGGACAGCGGGGCGGAGACGGCGAGGGTGTGGACGGGGAGTAAGTTTCCTTTCCATTGTCGTTGTCGATGCTTTCTTTACATGCCTATTTTTGCCTAATTAACCAGGAGTGAATCTTTCCCCGTACGTACTGTTTGTCGCTGTATGACTAATATTTCCTATTTTGAATCACGTATAGTCATGGGCTATTCATCCGACAGCTCGCCCTGGGTCGGTCCGCTCCCCGGGCGCAGGAACCAGTACATCCTCGCCGGCTTCAGCGGCCACGGCATGCCGCAGGCGTTCCTGACGGCCAAGGGCGTGGCGGCTATGGTGGTGGATGACGAGGTGGGGTTCGAGGACAGTGGCGTACCGCGCGTCTGGGAGGTCACGAGGTCCAGGCTCGAGAGCACGAGGAATGTGGTGCTGGAGGATTGGGAGGCGGTTCATGGTTCGGTGTCGGCGAAGCTTTGATGAGGGCTGGAGAAGCCGTATATTCAGAATGTTGGATCGTTGATTGCAATTGGAAGAGAAGTGTCATAAGAGAGGTGGAATGTGATTCTCGTGCTCAGCCTCGCTGGGTTGGTGCGTGCCGCGGAGGATGGAGAGGGGACTCTTGAACAAGTCGGTGCTTGGACTACTACACTATGGAAAAGGTGTTACTGCACTCGGAGATGTCCAAGGCCGAAATGATTTTGTGAATCTGAACAAGGGAACGATTTATTAAACCCAACATGTAGCTCTTCTCATTAAGCATAGACGTTCGACAACAACTATACGCATCTCTACTCTCCAAATCCCCCATTCATGCGAAGGACCGCGCTGTGATTTATCTCTTCCAGAGACCAATTCTTGTAGAGCCTATCCCTTATCAGGTTGGAGGATAGGCTTGGGTACGTGGATTCGTCCAGGCGCTTGGACATCATCCGGAACAGTTGCTGGTCCCCTACCCAAGCCTTCGTATCCTCCAGGCGCTCACCCCCCTCGGAAACCACCTTCATGGCCTTGCGGCTTCTTCATTGGATAATTTCCCAGGAATGATTGAGGCCGTGGGCCTCCCGACGTAGGAACGTGTCCACGTCCTCTCCCAGGCCCTCCGCCATGCATTGGCAGGCTCGAGCCTCTTGGAGGATGGATAAAACCATACTGGTTTCGACCGGCTCGAAGGATTTGCCTGTCTCCTCTTTGAGGGTATTCCGAATCTGCCCCCATATCCTTTGGCAACTCTCGGCAAACGAGAGCCAGTCGAAGTACAATTCGTTGCTCTCCGTCTTGATGAAGAATGCCATGGTGCCTAGGATCGCGGGGATGGAACGGTCAGGCTTGAGCCGGGACTGGCTCAGCTCTTTGATTTCTGGAGTGGACATAACGTTACTGGCCTGTCTGGCCTTCTCGGCTATGACTTTTGGGTCGTTGATTGTCCGGACCAGGTCGGAAATCATGTTATCCGTCATGGCCTCGTTTCCGCTTATCCAGTTCATAAAGATGTTGTCGAATACGCAGGGGTTTGAGACCCAGCGCCCCTTATTCTCATTGATTCTTGGCTGCGAGGATCTGCGGTTGCGTGCGAAATTGCGCACCGTCGCACCATTCGCCAGTAGAACCTTCTTGCATGCCTCGTCCATCGATTTCGGCACTCCTCCGAAGAACAAGCGACCTAGGTCTTGATAGTGTAAAAAGTGTTCCTAAGTAGCTCATCATGTTAGCGAATGTAGGCTCTCATGAGTTACCGCTTGATCACCAATAGGGCAGGAGACGCAGTGCTTAGGTGACAAGCCATCAAACGATCTTCTTGGGGGATAACAAAGCACGCAGAGCGTTTCGGCTACACAGTGCTTGGGATATTAGATAAGGGTGCAAGGAGAACTTCGAGTACTCACCATATCGGGCCAGACAGGATCTTCCGGATATAGGGAACGACAAGCAACGTAGAGATGTACCATGCTGGTAAGTCCTCGCCAACTGCCTTCAAAGATAGCAGCATAGTTGTGTGACTGCATATATATACCGTACTTCAGCAAGCCACATTTTACTGGATTGATACTGAGGTAATGGTATGGTTCGGTGATGATGTGTGGTAGGTCGAGGATGCTGCTGATGTTGTCCAGACCAATGTTCTGCGTCAATCCAGACTCCGCATTCCTCATACCATCAACAGGGTTCCGGACATGATTCCGAAAATTGTCACCAAGGACATCGGACTCATAAGAGCTCATCAGTGAAGCTAGGCATTCTTTGGCCTTTTCGACTTCGGCGAACGGCGCCTGGCTGACCTTCCCACTTTTTAACTCGGAGAACTTGATCCGCGCATGCTGCTGTACTTCGTTAAGAGCCTTGCGAGGCACCGTTCGCAGCTCATCCTGAGCATCGAGGAGTACTTCGACAGCAAAGGTGACCCAAATTGAGATTTTCTTTGTTTTGAACATAGTACCAAGTCCCAAGGTGATCTCGTCACTTGCAACGCACTTGTCCATGCCTTGTGAGACAGCTTGGAAGTCTGGCAGCATACTCTTGATGCGGCGGAACTTCTCTGGAGCGTTTGGATTGACATTCCCACTTAGTAGGTACTGAGCGCCCTGCTGTTCAAGCTCCCATAATGAATGGTTTAGAGCATTGTATGTTTCCCACATGCAGAGACGCGCATGCTCACAGTCGTAGAGGGCCATTTCTCGCAAGGGTTGCAAAAGGCTGTCCAGGCTCCGACCGCCGTCAAGAAGACTGTGTTGGTGACATTGGTACACAAGGATACCAGGAAAGGTCGATGTTGGGTACAGCGAATCGGGATATTTTTTGGGTCTCTGGATCATCAAGTCCAGCTCGTGTTCTGCTCTGCGGACGAGCTGGATGGCTGTGTTCGTCAACAACGAAGCGCACATGAGTTCCATCACACCCCCGGCGTAACTGCTCCAGACTTTACGAAGTACAGCTCGCACCCTGTCCAACTCCTTCATAAAGCTAAATATGGCGAAACGAAATTCATACTCGGTATCCTCTTCATTCTTGGCCAGTGAGACAGGGAGGATGTCTTTTAATCTGTAGTCATCGCCTTCGTCGGTGTGGTTGTTATCCTTGTTGGAATCTCCAGCATCGGAGCAATCTGACTGAGTCTTTGGCCCAAGGTCCAAAGTGTGGTCGATCTCAAGACCGGAGAAGTGATTGAGCAGCGAGGGGAAAGTACCTGGCTCTGATGACTGGGCGACAACAACCGGGGCCGGCTTGTTTATATGTGAAGTTCGAGCTTGTTCGGACGGGCGCAGTGTCTCCCAAGCAGTTTTGAGGACATTGGTGAAATAAACATGGCGGTCATTGCTCTCAGAGTCGCCATGAGCGTTCTCTCTGTACCACTGCGTACAGATGTTCCTGGCTTCGATAGCCCGATTGAACAGATTATCAAGAGCTTTTGGGATGTTTACCTTGGGGCGAAACTCCGCGATGGCTTTTGCCATTGGATTGAAGTCCGAGACTCGAATGGTATACTTTGTTGTAGTGCCTGCGGACTCTGTGACCACTGGCTTCGCAGCATTGCGCGCTTGCTTCCTCGCTTTTCCCTTTAACCTCGTGGTCGCTGCTGGAGTTGGTGATGCATTTGAGAGGGGTGTGGCGACGTTATAGCCACAGTTTTGCGCGTTCATGGCTAACCACCCTGCAATGTACTCCGTATCTGCTTTGTATTGCTTGTATGTGGCGAGATGCTCGCCAAAATTTGGGTTCATGGTGGAGGTTCCTACTTAGGTCGGTAGGTGAGAGAATCGGTGACTTTGACTAGGAAACGTTGGTCTGTTGCTGCTTTCAGTATTGAGATAGCACTCTTCAAGAGACCAAAGTTTGTAACTTACATGTAGGAAAAGGTGGTGGTTGCCAGTCATAAAAGCAAATGCGGATGCAACTTTTATGCCCTAAAAAAATTGGTTGGGTGGGTGATTGCCTAGGTAACCGATTAAGTGGTTGAATTCATAAAACCTAGCTGGGAGTTGTCGCTCCCATCGCTTCCATTCTAATCCTTCCATTTAGGAAGGAGTGCTAACTTGGTCTAGCCAATCAATATTTGCTTGCGCAACTCACAGTACCGCAAGTCCGGCATGTTGCAAAACAAACTAAATATATATATACTTCGTCTAACTCGGCCTGTCGGTTTATTGTTATCCTTGTGTAATGCAAATTACAGAAGGCAACCATCTATGATATAAGGTATACTTCGTGTTATGGTCTATAAAGTTGTCGCCGAGAGCGAAAGTGAGCATCCAATACAATTTCACCAGGCGTAGCAAAAAACACTGTATGAGGATCTTTTGTAGATATGAAACTGTCTGTGTGCGTGTGTGGGTTGGTGTTAGACAAGAAAGAGGAAGAGTAATTTTGCAGTGAGCACGGAAGATTTGGTTTAATATAGAGGGTATCAGTCAGAAAGACGTTTCAAGGTGGCTTTTGATTGCTTTCTTCTTATGCCGGGCCTGACTGACCGTCAAACCCTACGCTCTTTAAATCAAAAGAAAATGGGGGAAAAAAGAAAAGAAAAAACAGAACCTGTGACTCCAACCCGGAAGGGATATTTAGATTGCTTACAGCATTGCTATCATAGATCATATATGGTTGCCTTCTATAATTCGAATTACACAAGGATAACAACAACCCAACAGGGCGAGATAAAATAACTAGGGGCGAGGCCTCTGCAAGAGAACAATATATGTTGCGATCAAAATCGCGTGGAAGGCTGGCCCTCGGGATGTAAGAATGAGGCAACCAATCTCGTTGATCCAGGTGTGGTGCAAGCAATGGTATGTAAGCTCAGCTTGGGTCAAAGTGTACATTTTTCATTCCAGTCTAAAGCTTATATGTACTTAGGAGCAAGTAACCAATAAGCCCAGCTTAGGCGTCGTAGCTAAGGCATTACATGGCTGCTTTTTGGGGTTAACAAAACCTATGTGGCAATCTTGCGCTCCCTAACCGTCTATCAAGCCCTACGCAGAAGAAAGACGGACGTCTCTGCATTGTGTCAACGTATAGTCGATGGCACCGAGCCTCGTAGGCAATGGAGTTACGTATATGATCACGCAGTAAATTTCTCCACCTACCATTTTTTTTTCTCAGACCCAGGTACCCCAAAGAGGTGATGAACAGAACCTGCCGTTGGTGTTCTCAACCGTTGCCGTACCGTTGCCGCACTCCTCTGAATAGGCCGAGATTCTCTTACCCCTTTCAAGAAATCTGAAAGCACCCGACGATGCTATATCTTGAAAATGATAAAATTCTGAGCCTCGGGCCTCGGACCTGATAGCCGTCCTCGTAGACTTGTATGCGATGAATGATTCACGGTCCGTTTTTTTCGTGAATATGATGCGGAAACGCGATTTTGAGGACGAAATACATATAGCTAATCTGAGGTATATACAAGATCATGATCATAGCCCCGAATGGTCTCTCCTGGTACCATGGGAGTCACCCGCAGACCCTACCAAAGCTATACTTAGTTCATCGGAAGGTTCAGATTGCTTGAGTCCCCTTGGTAGGTACCACCCCTTATCCAGGGCCTTTTTTCTTTTCGTAGCGCTCGCAGCCATGTAGTGACCGTCCAAGATGTTACATGTATTAAATCCTTCTGTCAAAGTGGTAATTCGACGTGGCTCTATTTCTGGGTGAGATATACATCATATCATTTATCACAACGGCCAGACTGTCTTGAGTATTCATTATGCCGGAATTTTCACATTGCGCAAAACTGATGCCCACGCCAACAGGTCAGCTTCTGGATCTACTTAGGTGTGCCTGGTGGACAACACGCACACCTGTCTGGATGTGCTTCTACTGCTGGGAAAACACTGGTCCCTGGAACACATTGAGAGAATGATTGGGGAGTCCAGCATAGTACTTTTTTGCACATTGATATTATGCTCACGGCCGCAGAAGGCGATAATTCCGTCTACAACGTTGTTTCAGGGGCTAACCTAGAAGTCCGGCTTGCTTGTTAAACAAACAAGACCAGGGGAGCACACGAACAAACTAAATCCGATAGGGTAAAGTAGATTGCAATAGTTCATCCCCGATGGCAAGAATCACTATCCATTGAAAGACCCTAACCTTCCAGACGACGTGCTATCCACCAAGCCTTGCTCCAAGGATACGCGACCGTACACCAACCGACCTACGCTGTCTGCGAGTAAATGGTGGCCGAACCACTGCTGTAATAGCCCTCCACGGCGACGATCTGGTAGTTGTGCGTGCCGAGCGAGAGCCCGACGCTGTTCCAAGCGTTGAAGTGGTTCTGCATGGTGACGCTTCCCCCCACGCGCTTCGAGGTGCGGACGGACCAGTACTGGGCGAAGGTGGACGTGCCCTCAATCGATGGGGCGTTGTAGCGCATGCTCTTGTAGATGTTGTAGGTGCCGCCGTCGGTAGTGACGGAGCCCATCAGCGTGCCGCCGGAGCCCGGGTTGTCTGCCGCAGCTGTTAGACCTCGACTTGATGATCTTGATGACTTACGAAGCTCCTCCAAGTTCTCTTAGGAGGTAGGTAACGAAACCTTGGAACGAGACATTAGACTTACTGGAAGCAGGTCAGTCAGTAAAATGTGTTTGGTGTGTTGCGGGATGATTCATAGAGTGCTTACCAAGTTCCATACGATTCAACAACGTAGTACTCGACAAGAGGGTTCTATGTCAATGTCAGTGAGGTGGTCATACCTCAGACGATGGTAATGATAAGGGTCTCGAGAAGATCAAAGCCCAGCGAAAGATTCCTCCCTTTTTTTTCTTTTTTCTTTTTTTTTTATTTTTGCTTCGGACGGGTGACGAAAGTAGAGACTTACCTGAGTCCACCCATAAACAGCAAGATAGCTGTTCCCGTTGGGCGAGTACCCGCCCGAGTAGTTGATAGTATGTCCCGAGCCCGGGTTCCAACCCTTGCCGCCGACGAAGTTGCCGTCGCCGGACCACGAGACGTCGTACCGACTGCCGGCGCCGTTGGTGTAGGTGACCGAGTTCGTGTGGTCGGTCCAGAACGAGTAGTAGTAGCCGTTGTTGGTGCCGGTGGAGCTGGCCGTGCGGGCCATGAGCTCGTGCACGTCGGAGCCGGTCGTGACGTTGTTGGCGGCGGCCGGCAGCGCAAGCGCGCTGGTCGCGAGGGCCGAAACGGCGATCAGGATCGACGAGAACATCATTTTTGTTTTTCGCACGTGCCTTGCCTTGCCTTGACTGCAGCTAGTCACACTTCTTCACAGTGAACGAACGCTGGAGATCGCGGCTGATGATCAACGAGAGGGATACCCGTAAATGGGAAGGATTGCCGGATTTTTATAGTACTTATAATACATTACTGCGATGCCAGTTCCCGTTCCCCGGAATCAAGCATCTCGCCATGTATGTAGGATACGACCAAATCTGGACGCAGCGTAGCAGCTAATGATGATATGCCGTGACTGATTGATCCCAAAAGGGTTCATGAGAGATGAAGCTCCGGATTATCCACCATTAAGAGAGGCGGAGATTGCTTGGAAATAAGGTACCCTTTCGCACATGCGACTATATCGGGACTAGGTAGGTTTCATCAAGATCTTGGAGGATACTTAGATTGAAGGCGCCTCGGCGCAACCATGGATCCCAAGATGGGGGGCCCAGCGGAGCTTTGAAAAACCACCAACGCCCGTGACCCTCCCACCTCCCCCTATTGCCCGGGTTTGGGTCCGACTCCACGATGCCACAAATGCAAAATGACAGGACTGCCGCAATTGGAGGGTTAATGCGCCGGGTCTCTGGGGCTGTGATAGAGCCACTTGTGATCACAATAATTGGACGCCGGCCATCGTCGAAATCCGCCCAAATAGGGGCTCGATACTAATTAAACGTCCGCAATTGCTGCGAAGATAACGGCAGATGGGTTGTGGTGGTGATGGGTCTGTCAACTTACCTAGGTTAGGTACTCCTTGTTTCTGCCGCCTGCGTGTCTCACATCCCTTTGATCTATCTGCCCGGGACGGCCACCATCACTCGGTACTTAGTGGTATCTGTATAACGATCAAAGGCGGCAATTTGGTTGTTAGAAGCTGGCTGGCCTGGCTGGTACTGGTCAGCGCAGATTGAGTCCCGAATGCGACAGGTGAGGTGCGTGTGAGTGGAGATGGGCACGAGTGTGAGGAGCATATCTCGCATTCGGACCGGAAGGCAGGCATCTTAGCCCGGCATCCAAGCCTGGGCAGTGGGCATTTCGAGCCTGGCGCCTGGGGCATTTCTTGTTCATGACACATCCATGGATGTATTCAGTGAGGAGTTACTCCGTATCCCGACCCCGAATGTAGACCCACTACCTAGGTACGAAGTAGTTAAGCCGGAAATGGACGGCCGTTGACAATGGCGTCATCATCATCACCTGGGCACTTTTAAGTACGACCTCGGGACCCAGCCCTTTCAGCGCCAAGATCGCATTCGCTTCGAGCCTCAAGAGTAGAGTAAGTGGTGGAACTGCAGATGGCGCAGGTAGGCTCAACCTCGATGATTAATGTCGTGTTTTCGCCAGACTTCGCCCGATCCTAGGTGGTAGACCATGATCTTGTCGCTGACTTGGTAGACACAGACAAATGTTGATCCACAAAGAAATACCCCGACTGACAATAACACAGGTACAGTAGGCAGTGTCGTGATGGGGAAACCGTAAAGGGGGAATATATATAACATCTTGTTTACCTCGATGGGATGGCAATGGCGATACACTCTGCATAGTGCTTCTCTCTACATAAATTCACATATCTATCTACCTTACGTTCCACCGTCCTCATTCCTTCACTGAGCAACCCCTGAATTCTATACTCGAGTTTGACTGCGAGCCCAACCAGAACAAGTCCATCCGATCATGGCCCTATCTGACCGTCCACCCCGAAACGCCTTCGTAGCCTTCGCTCGCAGGATATACAACCCCATAGGTTTCTCCAAGGGGTACAACTTCGTACTCTGGTTCATCTTCCTCGGCGCCTTCTTCGGCTTCACCCTGGCCCGACTTGAGTACTTGAACTTCTACGGCAGATTCTGCGGTCCGGAGGCAAGTGAGTACTCCCTCCTCCTTGCGATGTCGCTGGCTTCAAGAAGAAGAAGGAGAAGAAAAAGAAGAAGAAGAAGGGATTTGCGCTCATCACCGTCATTATTCCAGGTGTTGCTCCCGGCGAGTGTTTTTACTGGCTGCAGCCGCCTTACACCGTCGGAATACTACTTCACCTGTGCGGTATCCTCCCTGCGGCCCTTTTGGCCTGCGTACAGTTCGTCCCCGTGGTCCGTCACAAGGCAATTCTCGTCCACCGTATCAATGGCCATGTCGTGATCGCCCTGGCGCTGGTCGGCACCGCAGGAGTCTTCATCATAGCGCCACGCAGCTTCGGCGGAGGTCTGGATGTCCAGACGGTGACCGGCGCATTGGGAATCGCATTCATCTGGGCCCTTGCGATGGCGTACGTCAACATCAAAAGACTGCAAATCGAGCAGCACAGGGCTTGGATGTTGAGGGCCTGGTTTTGGGTACGTAGTCTCGTCGCCGTGCTCGTAGTTAGGCAGCACGGATCCGCAAACCCCCTTTGCTAACATTGTCGTCTAGGCTGGCTGCATCATCACCAACCGGATCATCTTGATCCTCGCCATGAGCATCCCAAAGGCTGACCAGAAGTATTATGCGATGCCCTGCGACAAGCTGGCATGGATGCTAGGCAGCCAAGCCGAGACTCTTGCCTCGTACCCGGAGTGTCAATCCTACTTTTCCGGAGCCCTCCCTTCGCAGAACGCGGCGGTTCGCGCCGATTTCATCAGCCCCGACAACGTCGCCGAGCTCGCCGCTGACATGGACTCAACCTTCGGCTCCGCTTTGTGGCTGGCATTCCTGATCCACATCGTCGGCGTGGAGATCTATGTAAGTCTACCTTAGGTACCCATCTTGATGCCCCCCCTGTGAGACTGACACGTAACTACTGGCCAAACAGCTTCACCTCACCCCTGCGGAGAGCGAGCGCCTTCGTCGAGTTTCGCATCAACGCCAGCTCGAGGCAGGTATGAAGAACCCTGGATCCGCGGGTCTGACTGCGGATCGCCTCGGCGATTCTGAGAAGTGGATGCCACCGACTGAAAGTGGAAAAGCGAGCGATGGCGGCAAGTCGTCGTCGAACTCGGTATTGTGCGATTAACATAGCAGCTGAGTAGGTACCAGTTGTTACCGCTGTCCATGTTCTTATTGCCGTCACCCTGGTCAGCGGAGCCCCAACTTTGATTTGGTCTTTGCTCGACCGCCCTTTCAGTGATGGGTCTAACTTATAGGAAACTGCCTCCTGTGGGGGACCTGTTGGAGGGCATGAGAAATCACAATGAGGGGCTTGTAGACTACAAAGTCATCAAACCTGCTGAGGAAAGCGAACATGTAAAGTTAATTCGATAGTAAAGGTTGTCCTTCTTTGTCTCAAAAAACCTTGATGATAACAATGCAGCGCTCCGAATCTCAGTAGCCAGTCCAGGAACGAGGAAAGGCATAGCATGATAAAGAGGACATTGAATTACGACGAGTAGAGATCGGTGGATTGTATATCGAAGAAAACCAATTTAGACCGTTATAAATCCGGAAACAAAATCCAAGCTCCCATCAGTCTATCATCCCAGTTGACTGGACCAACCCCTCTTCTCTTTCCCTTATTGGCGTCATGATGCTAGCTTAGCGTTATGGATGCAAAATGACAATACTCATTTTCGGTTTCCTATTACCGGAACACATGAGTATAGATAGCTCTCATCTCAGCTTAGCTCAAAACATGAATCCTGTGGAATGGAAAGAAAAAAGAAAAAGTCTGCAGCAAGAGCCTCCTGAAAGTCTCATCGAAGTAACTATAAGAGAAGGGGTCGCAGGGGCCAATATAGAACTCTTGTCTGCATCAAGAACCAACAGCATCTACCCGGATAATTTCGAATAATTATTTGTCTATCCAAGTAACTGATCGTCCTCAAGTGTCTTTTTTCTTTTTTCCCCCCGGCCACTCGCTCTACGTAAGTCCAACTACCATATCAGCATGAAGGCCAAACTCGTTCTTTCTCTCTCTCTCTCTCTCTCTAACCTTCCCTCAATCGCCACCGCCCCAGCCATCAACAACCGCGAAGCAGCAGACCAGCCCTGAACGTGCTCATCCACATTCCTTCCTGCAGGGATACTCTCGGATAACTACCGACGGAATCCCCTGGAACCAGCTCGTGATCGTGTGTATGTGTATAACGGCACGGGGGGCGGCGACGAGGTGGATGAGGGGCCGGGGAGCTTTGAGAGTGAGACTACCTAACTTACCTAGGTACTTTGTCTAATTAATGGGTGGGGGGTTGGTTTCGGCGTAAGAGGTTGAGGGGGTAGGGGGGTGGATGGGTGTTGGTTTTTTTGACGGATGGAAAAGAACGGGAAGGGATTTGGATGAGAACACCGTCGCTGTATTTGTTCCGAGTAACTATCATGTGACCTCTTAGCCAACAGTAAAGGGAGGTTAAGGGGTTAGGCATCCTCGATCACCACTCCGCGTGATCGCCTTGTAGTCTAGACCGCGGATCGATAAGGGGAACGGCATGCCATGCACTTTGGGGTCGGACCAGGAAAGCCAAGTGGAATCGGTGGTGTTTTCTTGGTGGACGGACATGCAACGCGGCGAGTGAGTTGTCCGGTTATTGGAATGCTGCATTCGTAGTTATTAGAATCATAGGTGGTGTACACTAATTATGCATCCCGTCCTCACTCCTCCCACACAGCCAGCCAGATCAAAACAGCAAACCCCCAAGCATCATACCACCAAATAACGGCGCCATCAGCGGTAACCCCATTCCGCCCCCGTAACCATAACCATACGGCCTACGGTACGGCCCGTAAGGCCGTTGGTAACCCCCGTATGAGCCCGAGTACATGCCGCCTAGGCCGCGGCCCCCCATCCCATCATAATCCACCCCGTCCGCGCGGATGAACCTAACCCCGCGCCCTCCCATATTCTGCACCTGTGGGCCCTGCCCGGAGCTGTAGAAGACCTCGACCGCCCGGTCGCTCAGTATCTTCTGGTCGCGCACCCCGGGGTAGCGGACGCCGGGGGGCTCGAGGAACACGTCGTTCCCGCTGTCGTCCTGGCCCAGGAACGCGGGCTTGCGCGTCCGCAGGGCCTCCTCCAGGGCCCGGCGGAAGATGCGGTGCTGCTCGAGCATGTTGCGCTCCTCCTGCTCGCGCGTCTTGCGCCGCTGCATGCGCTCCTGGTGCGTCGTGCCCGTGAGCGCATCCTTCACCTTGCGGCCCAGGCCCAGCACGCCCTCGCTGGCGCCGCTGTAGCCGTAGCCGCTCCCTCGCGCGCCCATGCTCTTGCCCTCGTCCGCCGACTCCTCCTCGTCCGTGCTCTCGGCCTCCAGGTCCGCCGCGCTCGGGTGCCGGTGGATTCCGCCGAAGCGCTCGCGCTCCGAGGGCGCCAGCGTCGCGAGAAACTGCTCGTCGTCGAGGGGGTGGTGCCAGATGGAGCGTGGAGGATCGGCCTTCGTGTCGACGAAGAATTGGTGGGATGTCTGGGGGTCGTAGGTTCGTACCCAGCCTTCTGGTAGAGGCCTGTGTTCATCTTCCACTTCATCACGGGTGAGGTTATTAGTCAGTTCCTCAGCAACCCCCTTCCTTATTGGGTTACAGATACCACTTACTGCTTCGTCGGGTGGTTGGTGTTATGCCATTCTTCTCACGGCGCGGCAGGGTCGGTGCCACTTTGCCTATCGCCTCATTGTATGGAGGAGGCTGGCTGTGTTCTGGCTGAGACATATTGTAGGAGGGTGTGCTGTCAAGACGTTCCTATAGTAGGACTTTAGGTGTAGAGATGTTATAAGATGGTGTCTAGAAGGTCTATGAGCGTGGGGGAGCGAATTGGTTGAGCGGCGGAGATTCATTTGAAGCTTGATCAATGTGATACACGTTGATTTACGTCATGAAAATCATAATAATACCTAGATCTCTGGTTGTATGATGCCGTAAAACGTCATAGCATCACCAGAGGATCATCTGACGCGTGTTAGCGCACGCGGGAATACCTGCCAACCTTGGAACGTACTCCAACTTTAAAGTTGCATACAGAGGAGGAAGAAAAGCAACCACAATCCTCATTCAGTCATTCAGGGGCAAGGTATAGTGCCAACAGGAGTGGTCGTACTAGTGGCTTAGGTGTTCTCTACATATCTTTTAGTTTTTATATATCGAGTAGTGGTGAGTCTTAGGATCAACCAAGAATCTCATGGGACTTTAATACCTATCTAATGGGTACTTCGTGAAGATGGCCTGTGCTTAACTTGTTATTAACAGCAGGTGAACCATTGCTATGATCGTATCAAGCGACTCTACTCATGATTCTCGTCATGGCTTCGAAGCAAAAGAAATCTTCTACGATTAAATGACCTTCTCCCCGGTGGTTCTTATTTCACCGCGAGCCAGCCAGCAACGCTTCGACTGCCCGAAGTTGCGGGAATCTATACTCTTGTAGGTACTATTATCTCGGGGGGTGGTGGGCGGCTGACGCCATCCCCCATCATGGTCGAGCGAATGAGGCTTGGAAGAGAACATTGCAAGCACAGCGGTCCGGTTAGCGAGATATAGACTCTTGTTGATACTACATAAACGGGGGGCTGAAGCCAAGCCTCATCATGGTTAAGAAACTGCGGCTTTGAGGCATTAAATAAGTTAGAAAAAAACAAGTATGTGTCTACTGTCTCTCGTATAATACGGGTGTTTCTGTGTCAGGTTATTATGACCAGTTCAAAGTATAAAGTCCCAAGAGCATATGCAAAAGAAGAAATGGTGACTTGGGTTTAGGATCTGAAAGCTGTAATTGGTATTTTCTGACAGATAGTATATGTGCCTTACCCTACTTGCAACAAACGACCAGGAGTTGGTCCCTCTCTCAATGATAGAGACACGCCGTTGCTGATTCATGTGTGGCACAGTGCCCGGACATCTCCTATGTAAGCATTAGACCTTGAGCTCTCTAGATCCACCTGTCAGCCGCATGCAGCACCGAATGCAGCCACTTTCAGCCTTAGTCATATTTGTACAATTAGAGAAGCTTAGAAGTAAACTCGAAGCTACAACAGCTCACATATTGTCTTGTCTCAGCGTGCTTACTGAGAAGGCCACCCTCATGTCGAAATATGGCCTGATGGGCTCGCACCGTTCTCAGTGCAGCCCCTAGCAATGTCCTAGTCACTACCTAGGTATGCATGCAGACGGCTGACCTCACTGAATGACACGAGGTGAGTGTCGTGAAATAGTCCGCTTGGGAATCACTTTTGGGCAGAAGAGCGGGAGAAGAGCATGATACGAGTACCTGCCCTTCAACTATAAGTAGTACTCCGATCCCACGCCTTCGTCCAACTTGTCAGGATCACCACCCTCTTCTTCACCATCGCTCATCCGACCAGGTCGCTCAAATCTCAAAGCTCAAACATATCCTTCCTCGGCTCACCGTCAAGACACATCAATCAAGATGCAGCTCAACTTGTTGCTCCTCCTCTCCGCTGCGGCCAGCCAGGCCCTCTCAGCCGCGGTTCCGGCGTCCACCGCTGCCCTGTCTTCCGAGAACCTCACCGTGGAGGTCTTCCCTGATGGCTTGCC
The DNA here is from genome assembly GCA_022376275.1 of Xylariomycetidae sp. FL2044. Classification (NCBI taxonomy): domain Eukaryota; kingdom Fungi; phylum Ascomycota; class Sordariomycetes; species Xylariomycetidae sp. FL2044. The sequence continues at coordinate 460,650 of JAJNOH010000003.1, read as the reverse complement.
CGCCGATCTTATTCCCCGGGCCGCCTCCGGTGATAGCCTCGAGAAGCGAGAAGACGCGGGCGTTTACCTCTGCGTAGACGCGCATTTCCTCGGGTACTGCCAGCACATCTACGCGCCTCTGTACCAATGCGGTGAGTTGCTATCTATCCCCCCCCTGCGCAACCGGTCGGGATGGGCGCGTGGGTACGTACTTCAGGACTAATCTTCGGCGGCACAGTCAACCTCAGCGGAGATCTCAACGACCTCGTGAGCTCAGTTGGACCGGACTCGCCGTACTACTGTCTGTTTTACAGGTGAGTCTTTCTTCTTCTTTGCTAATACTGGTCTCGTTCACTGACTTAACGGTCTTCGTAGGGCGTTCAGCTGCAGCGACTCCGAGGGCCATTTTGGCGCCTACTCGCCTGGCTACGAGACACTGGGCTCCGTTAATTCCAACGACCAGATCAGCAGCTACGTTTGCTACCCAAACTAGCTAGGCTTATCGCTTCTGTCATAGTGCCTGAGACAACAGTCGTACAAGTCGAAGTGAATACTTTGCGATTGCTATTGGCTTTTGCGGCTCGGGCGTGGCAGAACAATTTGGTGCTGTAGTTGAGGAGGAGGGGGGCCGAGACGAATCTCGAAGGCTACGAATCTATACGCGCACATAAAAAGGGGGCACATAGAATGCAATAGGATACGTAATATTGAGTATTATCTTCAATACATTACTTTACCCCGCTTAAGTTTTAGAATCCCGGAGCGATCGTATACAGAAACACCGCGAGCTGAGGGACAAATATTTTCAGTCATTCAGGGGCAAGGTACAGTGCCAACGGGAGTGGTTGTACTAGTGGCTCCGGTGTTTTCTACATATCTTTTAGTTTTCGCATATGCGTTCAGGGGCTGCTGCAATAGTCATCCTGTTGTGGTGCTTGACGGCGGCAGGGTTCGAGACAGAGTCGATTTTTTGGGTTTTATCTTTTTGCTCTAAATACGCAACGCAAAAATATGGGAAACTGTATAATGGATATGAAAGCAAGGGAGAGGAACGCTCTTTTGACAAGCGGTTGCTACACAGGTGATGTTACATGTACTGTACCTAGGTAGTTCGAATTCATTCCTCGTTTCTTCTTGCCCATGAAATATTCTTTTTTTTTTTCGAATCAATAAGATCTTTCTAGCTGACAAAAAGGCGAACAATATGACTGATGTTTCCTGTGGTTTCAAAGGCTGTTCCTTGTTCCCTTTTTCAACAAATCTATGGTTTTGTTTTACGCCCGATTTCTAAGGATAATCGCAGAAAGAATTATCAACAACGGTATTGTTTCGATATGTTCTCTGCAACGTCGGCATCTATATAGAACAGCTTTTTCACTGCTCGTCTACTGGGTTGTGTCAGAGGTTTCACATAAACAAGTTTACTCCAATACAATAAACACTAAATCGGGAAAGAAGCAAGAATCTCGTCATGTCTATGACAACCACATCTGGATCCGCGCCAGTGGAATTTGGATATGGAATCAGAGCGGTTTCGGATATCCTTGCATACCCGAACGAAGCGCCAAGGGGCGGGAAGTGGCCAGCCAGCGACAGCGCCATCGCTTCGGCTGGGAATCACGGAGATGAGACCTCTGATAGCCACGGAAATGATCAAGAAGCGTATATGTCCGATGCCTCCGTCGACGAAATCACGGCGGCAGACAGAATAGAATCCCGGAGCGATCGTATACAGAAACGCTGCGAGCTGAGGGACAAATACTTGTGGCTCGAGCCTCAAAAAGGGGGCAAGGTCCGATGGCGATGCAAATTGTGTGAATACGGCTGTCCCGAGGATTGGAAACCCCTCTGGACTAGCGTGCTCGAACACGTAAGAGCACGGCATCTGAGGAAGGGCCGCAAGCCTTTCGTGTGTCAGAGCTGCGGGCAGGCGTTCGCCTGTCTAAAGGGTTTACAACACCACGAGAGCATCGTACATAAAGGCGGACTGGACGCTTGTCGGTGTATTGAGTGCCATAAAAGACGGCGGCGTGAAAAGATCGTCATGCACTGTAACGTTTGCAGAGGAGCCTTTCGTGGCAATAAATCGTTGCGCCTGCACTCTAAACGAGCTCGTTGCGGTAAGCAGATGAGGTCGGAACCGGAGTCTCGCCTTAAGGGGCAAGCCGGAGGCCCGGGGCAAGACGAAGCTCTTGAGGAGACGACGTGCCGAACGCGGTCAAGACATACATCGAGCATCCAAAACAGTTTAAGTACACGTGTATAGCGTGCGCCCAAGACTTCCTCTCTAATGCCGATTACCGCGAGCATTACCGCAGAAGCCATCTCCGCTGCTTCATCTCGTGCCCCGTCTGCGCGAAGCCCTTCCGTACCAAGGTCTGGCTGGATAGGCACGTAAGTGCCTCGCACCCTGATTATAAAGATGCTGATAGGGTGGTAATAGTGATCCCGGACGGTGATGAGGACGACCAAGTAAAACGCCATGTGCCATCATCGTCTGAAGGTGTGCTTGGTGCCACGAATACCCACGAGCTAGCTGCAGTCACCCCGGGGCTGGCGGCCCTGTCTATGCAAACTTCACAGCCAAGGTATCCAGGCGCTGCGAGTGCCTGCCGTCCGCATCCAGGATTTCAGGTCAACCAACTACCTCAACTTCCAGCGCTGTCTCGAGCCGCGGTACCTTCAGCCCGGAACCCTTTCATATTGGGGAAGAGATTCCCTCGCTTCGAGAGCCCCGGTGCACATGAGGCACTTCCTTCGTTTTCTCAGTTGCTTAATTCTCTTCCCGAGGAAAATCGAGAGCTGACGCCGAGTGGCGCAGGCTTTCGATCAGGATACAATGCTAATTGTGTAGATGCTCTCATTGACCGAAGCTTCTTTCGCCGTTAGATCTACAGTCGCTGAGAAACATGAGCATAACATTGTTAGAAGTAACCTGGAAGAATATATGGCGTTTTGTTCATCTTAGGTAAGTACACATAATTGAGTGTTGATAATAATGATGTCTTTCGCAGAATCCTATCTTTCTTTATGTTGTAAACGAAAGATAGTGTGATCATGAGAACGGATACCGCCCCTTTTAACTTATTTCTGTCTACGTTCACGCGAGCCATCTCCGTGTCGAGTCCGGACTCCTATTCCTGTTGTACATATATACAAGCACCGGACCCTGGCTAACCGGGATGATGTGTGCGGCCCTGCATTGTATCCATCTTCGGGTTGCCGATGCTGGTGCTGGACGCCAACCTGCGCGGGTTCTCCGAGACCCCCGGCACCGCTGGCCTTGCCGGACCGAGTCGCTCGACTGCGAGAGAACCGCGTCTGTATAAAACGCCTTCAGTATATACGACGACGAAAAGAAGGCCGCGGGATCAATAGTCCCCATCTTGCTCACCTACCTACCCTACGCGAATGTTTGCGATACTGGCCACAAACCCAATTCTCGTCCTCATCACTGTCTCCCACCCCTTGATCAGCGCTATCCTTCCCCCTGGTCTTTGTGTCGTCTCTGATGGCCTTCCGCGAGCTGCGGCACTTGGCTCTGCTTGTGTTGTTTGGCGCACGAGGACCAGATTCACGGGGCCGATGCACGCCAACGGCGGAAAGTTGATACCGGAGCAGCAGCCCCTAATGATTTCCGGGCGCTGTCTTTTTGCCAGCCGAGCTGTTCACTATTGCCTAGATGTCCCATCCCGGGACGCATTGGGCGAGCATGGTGGTGGGCAGCATCTCTACGGACACGGTCATACATGTGGTGTTTATCGTTTACGACCCCCATGGTCAATATGTAGCACTGTGGGATGTGTGAAGATACGCATGTCAGGGCCTGAATCAACACTGTGCTATGGGAGTACCTAGGTACCACGCCCTATCCGTTGCGTTCGTAGCGCTCTCATTCACCCAGCACATTCAGCAGTGAATTGTTAGACATATACATCGCGTCTCGTTGCCGACGAAGACATTGACTAGGATTGTTCCCGGGCAGAAAGGAAACCAAAGTTGAATACCACACTCGCCAAGCATTGTGAGGTGATGCCATGACGAACTTCAACACACGAGGGGTGACGCGTGGTGGACCTTGGGAGAAGAACAATCTGATAATGAGTGAAGGCGATTATTCGGCATGACTGGAAGCATCTCACATCCATTCCGGCCCCCTTTTTCCCGGCGATGCGGTGTGTGATTAATTCCCAAGCTGGCTCGACACAAACCCGGGGAGGAACAGAGGCGCCTACTCTTGTATTGAATGGAGTCTTGATGACTCAAGATGCTACCTACCTAACTTAGGTACCTGTTGAGGCCCGTGACTATCGCATTGCGAACCTTGGAACTCAACAAATAGGTAGGCTTCTGATACCTTAGGTAAGGAAGGTGGTGACAATGTCGTAGCTGACCGGGTTTGCTGTTCGACCGGGGATGCGGGGGGTGCTTACGTTACGAGCCTGGCACGCACCTGGCTGCCTGGTTCTAGAAGCGGTCTGGCGGTGAACCTAACGGAATCCCAGGGTGAATGCACGGGCAAAGCGGGGTATTCAAGGTACCCTCCAGGGCTCCAGGGCTATCCGTACAGGCCGCCAGGTGGTGTGTGAACCCCGTATCCTTCCCAAGGTTGCCGATCGGAAACCGACTCTGCAGGGGTTTTACAGTGGTCTTGGAGGGCAGTATCGATGTGACGTCTTGACGTTCAGGGGTAAGCGAGGGAACTTTGGAGGGGTAAATACTCTAAAATGATCGACGGCAGGTGCTTGGGTAGCATCAATATATTGAATGATACCCGACGCCTACAAACCTGGCAAGCTGCCATTTCTGGTATGATATAAAGATATTGTGAATGGGATGTCGGTATGGTACCTTAGGTAGGTAGATACATTGGCATAAGGGCTGGTCGTAATAAGGTCGAAGGATTCCTGCCCAGGTGGTAAACCGTGATTCGGAGTCGTCAACGTCAGGGTCTAGTGGGGGTCACCTAGGTAGCAATACAATACAGCCCTGGCAGCTCCCTGCTCCCTGTAGGTACTGAATCTGCAGAATGCGCTAAGGCACAACTAAGCATTTGAATGGCCCAAAGACGCCGGGATCTGCTACTTCAGCCAATGAGAAGCTCGCACGAGTCGAAGCTGTGGGTATCGTCATCCCACTTGTCGAATGGTGCCAGTGAGCAGTGAGGGCGGGCGAGGTTTGATGCTTGCAGACAGAATTCTACCATTCCTCTTTAATCCTCCCTCTTCTTCCCTTCGGTTTTTTCCCCTTTCCTCGCATTGTCACTCCCACCAATTCTGACTCCTTAGCAAAGTCTATTTGCTGGCAAGTGAGTGTTTGTGACGAGCTATCCCGGAAGGAGAGCGTTTAACTACTAACTCTCCCGTCGCCTGAGTAAGAAGCATAAGCAAGCGAGACTGTTCTCTCGAGAGTCTCCCGCTCCTCATGCTTACACACATACAAGATTGCTACAGGTAAGCAGACTTCAACCGCTTCGCTTATGCCGGTAACTGCACCACCAATCTCCCATACGGCACCGCTGTACCACGTCATCTGGACCCAGCCGGTCATCGTGCGGCAGCATCCCAGGTCTCATATGCTCTTCGACCGCCATCCAACTGACCCGCGTGCGCTCTAGATTTCCTTTGTGATCCTCCTCCGCCACTTTCTCCGTCCTTTACCAGCAATCGTCCGCTCAGCGCACGCAATTGCCCGATATGCATATCAACGAAATGCTCGCGGAAGCCGAGAGGACCGGCCAGCCGTCCTTCTCCTTCGAATATTTCCCTCCCAAGACTGCCCAAGGCGTGCAGAACCTCTACGACCGCATGGAGCGCATGTACGACTTCGGCCCAAAGTTCGTTGACATAACATGGGGTGCCGGTGGGAGGATTGCCGAATTGACATGTGATATGGTCCTCCAAGCACAGACATACTTCGGTCTTGAAACCTGTATGCATCTGACATGTACCGACATGGGTGAACAGAAGGTCAACGAAGCTCTCAAGAATGCGTATAAGGCCGGCTGCACCAATATCTTGGCTCTACGAGGGGATCCTCCAAGAGAAAAGGAGAAATGGGTAGCTACCGAGGGCGGGTTTCAATATGCGAGGGATCTCGTGGCCCACATCCGAAAGTTGTATGGTAATCATTTTGCCATCGGCGTCGCGGGGTACCCCGAGGGCTGTGATGATAACAAAAACGAGGAATCACTGCTGGACCACCTCAAAGAGAAAGTCGATATGGGCGCCTCCTTCATCGTGACACAGATGTTCTACGATGCCGACAACTTCGTTCGGTGGGTAGGCAAGGTACGCGAAAGGGGGATCACCGTTCCCATCTTGCCTGGCATCATGCCTATTGCCACTTACGCCAGTTTCCTCCGACGTGCGAACCACATGGACTGCAAGATTCCCGACGGGTGGATGGCCAAGCTAGAACCTATCAAGAATGATGACGCTGCTGTCCGAGAGGCAGGCAAGGTCCTGGTCGCTGAGCTGTGTCGAAAGATCATGACTGCCGGTATCGTCCATCTCCATTTCTACACCATGAATCTGGCCAACGCAACCCGCATGGTGCTCGAGGAGTTGGATTGGATGCCCACCACAGCTCGTCCGAGACCCCATGCCCTTCCATGGAAGCAATCCCTCGGATTTGGAAGGCGTGACGAGGATGTTCGTCCGATCTTCTGGCGCAACCGTGGAAAGTCGTACGTATCGAGGACGCAAGACTGGGATGAGTTCCCTAACGGCCGATGGGGCGATTCGCGTTCGCCTGCCTTCGGAGAGCTGGATGCGTACGGTATTGGACTCACCGGCACCAACGAGTCCAACCGGAAGAAGTGGGGGGAACCCAAGTCTGTCAAGGACATCGCAAACCTGTTCGTGAGGTATCTCGAGAAGGAGATCCCCACATTGCCGTGGAGCGAGGCACCGTTGACGAGCGAAGCTGATTCGATCAAGGATGATCTTATCAACCTGAACCAGCGTGGACTTTTGACTATCAACTCGCAGCCAGCTGTCAGTGGTGTCAAATCTACACATCCGATCCATGGCTGGGGTCCGCCAAATGGATATGTCTACCAAAAGGCTTATCTAGAACTACTTGTGCCGCCAGAGCTATTCCCCGAGATCATCCAACGGATTAATTCCAACCCTGATATGTCGTACTATGCTGTGACCCAGACAGGTACCTTGACCAGCAACACGCCCTCGGAGGGCCCGAATGCAGTCACATGGGGCGTGTTTCCGGGCAAGGAAATCGTGCAACCGACCATTGTCGAGAGTATCAGCTTTCTGGCTTGGAAGGACGAAGCTTTCAGGTTAGGCATGGACTGGGCCCATTGCCATGATGCCAACACCCCCAGTCGAGCGCTGATTGAGAAGGTCATGAAAGAATGGTATTTGATCAACATTGGTAGGTCCTGCCCAAGTCAATCCTGTCCTCAACGTGACTAATCTCAGCAATAGTCAACAATGACTTCCATAGCAATCGAGCTATATTTGAACTATTTGACGGGTTATCCGTCGTCAATTTTGATGTTCCCGTCACAGCCTCGAACCAAGTACCAGATTCGGAACTTAAGGAAGTTAATGGTGGTCTCACAGAAGTCAACGGAACGCCTTCTACTAATAGTAACGATGTGGCTGTTACAGCATGACATTCAAGCATGATAAAAGGCTACGGCGTCGATTGGATCTTCTCTTGATTCTTTTCATTTTTCAACAAGCATCCAGGCCAGAAAACATTCAAGCCTGCGGAGTATACTGTTTCAACAAGCATCATTCAGAGGCGTTCGGATAGGGATGTTCCGAATTTTCAACAAAAAGTTGTCTGGCCGGTAGGTTTTGGGGAAAGGGTTAGGTTTACAAAATCAGGACTGCATTTATATCTCAACGATACCCCCGGGATGGACAGTGTTTTGGTATTTGGTTGCAAGGTTATACGGATGACGAATTGAACGGATGACTCTCAACGGTCAGTGGAGGAAAGTGGTGGTTGATGCTGCAGGTCAAGGATATTCTGGGGCCGGGTGAGGGAGATAGACGATCATAGATACCGGTTGGCCTAACTTGATAGAATAGAGGGAGATTCAACACCAAGTCGGGATTGAACAATACGTCGTACCTTTGAGCCTGGGGACACTATGCTAGGAACCCTGCTCTTTGGCCGTCACCCCTTACCCGAGAATGCTGATAATGAAAGAAGAAACATTTTGTTCACCTAGTCTTGTACGTACGACTTAGCCATGCGCAGCATGTTTGGATTTTTCCAACTTGGGGATACCTACGTTGTCCACAGATCGACAGCAACTGAATGCCGATAACGTAGCGAGATGACTACATGCCATCTACGACTGATTCGTTACAGTCCTCATACCAGAATCTATGCGATGTACCCCAACAACCTTGCGGCTAACCTAGCTCTTGGTCCTGAACCTCCAGTTGGAAAGGGGGTCAGGGGGGGCATGTATTTTGGCTACCTAGGCAACTAGGTACATGTTAGCGTGGTCAATGTTCACATGGTGCACGGGTTAGTCCCGGTAGGATAAGTAGACGCAATGCACGCGCCAGATCTTGAGCCATTGTCCAATCAGATTCATTGTCGCTCGCCCGATACGGCACTATCCTGCCCAGTGTGTGGATCCAGGGGGCGGGTGGCAAACTCGCCCGCCTATTCCCAACTTCCAGCACCCATTTCATTCACTTCCAAGCTTTATCTTCAAACTCAATTCTAATTAGCCTTTCTAAGCTTAACGGTGCCTTGAGTAGGCGTATATATGACGGACGGACATTCACTACCAAGAGAAAGACTCGAATCTGGAGCAAGAAGCCATCCGGGCTGGACCTGAGTGAATTCACCTGACTAGATACCGCAGTCACATAAGGGAAACGAACGAAAAAAGGAAGGGGCGAAAAAGAAAAGAAAAGAAAAAAGCCAGCAAACAAAACCAACAACACTTATCATGGCTCACTACTCGTCGCTTTCCCAGATATCGTTCGCATGTACGGTCCTCGCCTCCGCGCTGGGGTCCTGCATGGCCATCACGCCGCCAAACCAGGCCCGTAACAGCCCGAGTCTCTCCACCGGCGACACGCTGCGCCATCTGAACCTAACAGGCGGCTTGATAATCCTGCTACCACGGGTCTACGTGGCTATGCTCTCCCTGCATACCGCAGGCCTCGCCCTCGCCCTCGCCCTCTCCTCCTCGCAGGACCCGAACCCCCAGGACTCCTTCCCGGACATGCTGCTCGGCCACGGCGCACAAAACGGCCTCAACCCGGAGCTCCTGACCTGGTCCGCCGCGACCGCCATTCCTCTGATCTTGATCCTCCTCGCCGGCGTCCCGCTCCGCCTGGGGTCCTACGCCTCGCTAGGCCGCAACTTCACCTTCGAGCTCGCGCAGCCCGACCGCCTCACCACCACCGGCATCTACGCCCACGTCCAGCACCCGTCCTACACGGGCCTGATCGCCGTCATCGTCGGCAATTACCTGCTGCTCGGGCGCTCCGACGGCGCCGTCAGCTGCTGGATCCCTCCCGCCTGGTTCGGTTTCCTCAACATCGCCGGGATGCTGCTGGCTCCCCTCTGGGTCGCGGGCATGATGTGGGCTTTCTGGCTCAGGGTCAGGCAGGAGGAGGGAATGCTGCGAGGACAGTTCGGACCCGAGTGGGAGAGGTGGCATAAGAAGACGTGGAGGTTTGTTCCTTGGGTTTTTTGAATGGGGGCGGGTGTCGGTTGGCGGGTGGCTTAGGAATGTGAACGCAAGGGCTGCGTCTGGTCAAACCATCCGCAGGTCCCGAGGACAAAAATATACTTCCAGGCAGTGAAAAAGAATACGTCGCTCATACCAGTACTCCAATTGCCTACATATAGCCATAGGTGGTGTGTCTTGACGTCGATACTCGGGTACTACCAGTCTGGTACCAAGACAAACCTGACAGCTTCAAATCAGCTCAACCGCCACCTACCACGGATCTCAAGGAAACCAGTGTCTTGATTCAGGTTATCTTAGCGGGCTTGTGGCTAGTTAACTTAACGTCAATCCGGAAAGCGCGGAACAGTTTGATACACGGCACTGGATGTTCTAGACTTGTGTTCCGGGATACGACACGTCCTAGGTCGATAGGAAGTGAACACCGAGCGGGGGTAGTGTAGCGACGAGTCTGGCTACCAAGGTAGATCGACATAGAAGACCAATAAGTAGGTGCGAGAGGAAATAGCGATATATGTACGAGTTCAATAACGAGCGGGCAACTGCATTACCAGCTGAAGTCATTAAATAACATGAGCAGTGGCGAATCCTCATCGGCTTGTTACCATCCACGACCCTTTTTCACCCTCTCGTTTCTCCGCCACGAAGCTCTTAGGATCGTTCCAAGCCCAACAAGAGCAGACCGTCTCGTCTACTATCAGCATGCCTCGCCTCACAAGTGAAAGCTCACGCGAAAGCGCGGCGCTTGATGTTCCGACGCCCACGCCGACCGCACAGGAACCGAAGAAATTGATAGTCTGCTTCGATGGAACCGGAAATACGTTCAGTGGCTCGAACGCGGACACCAATGTGGTCAAGCTCATGAACAAACTGAATCGTAATGATCCGCACCAGTTGCATTACTATCAGAGTAAATTAAGATGAGCCCCCTCGCAAGACGCGCTGCTGATATATCTTGTAAGCCGGCATTGGCACCTATGATATCAATGAGAAGTCGGTTTACAAGACGCGACTGGGTAAGCTGCGAAGCTCCATTTCGCAGACCATCGATCAGGGCGTCGGGACGACCTTCGACGCACACATCATGGCAGGCTACAGGTTCTTGATGCGGTACTATGACTCGGTGAGTAGGCCTCGGACCGGAGCCAATGATGCAAACCCGCTTATGGCGTACCCCTGAAAGGGCGACAAAATCTACATGTTTGGCTTCAGCCGCGGTGCTTTCTCCGCCAAGTTTCTGGCGCGCATGATCAATACCATCGGGCTACTCTGCAAGGGGAATGAGGAGATGGTCCCTTTCGCATACCGGCTGTATCAGCGCTACCTCAAAGGGGAGTTCGAAGAGGGCACGAACAGACAGTTCGCGCACGACGAGGCCCAGGCGTTCAGCCACACGTTCTGCCGGAGGGAGAAGCTGGCCCACTCGAAGGTGGAGAGCAACATCAAGGTCTACTTCCTCGGCATCTGGGACTGCGTGAACTCGGTCGCGGTCCTGGAGCGGGAGTCGCCCCGACCGGTGCCCGTGGAGGGCACCGCGCAATTCGTCCGCCACGCCGTGGCCGTCGACGAGCGGCGCGTCAAGTTCAAGGCCGCCCTCCTCGCTCAGGACATCCGGGCCTGCTGCAGCGAGGAGGAAGACATGAAGGAGGTCTGGTTCCCCGGCTGCCACGGCGACGTCGGGGGCGGCTGGCCGGCCGCCCAGGGCCACCCCCTCGACAACAGCGAGAGCATGACCTTCTGGCAGCAGATCCGAAACTTCTGGACCAGCCGGAAGGCCACCTGCCCCAGCGCCGACGTCGAGGCCGACCTCTTCCAGATGAGCGACGTCCCCCTGGCGTGGATGATCCACGAGCTCGAGCTCGTCGGGCAGCTGGATCCCGCCGCCGCCGTGAAATGGTGCAAGAGCGTCCACGGATTCAAGAGGAGCTTTCAGCTCAAGAAGCAGCAGGCCCTCCACGGGTACGTGCATGATCCGCTCCGCTTTGGACATGGTTCGGGGTTCTTCAAGGTTCTATTTTGGAAATCCTTGGGTGAGTAAACCACTCCCCTTCCCCCCCCTCTTTTCCCTACAACACCCTCAACACACAAAAACCATAAGATTTTTGGCCAGCAGCTAACTCGTCCGGGCTCGAAAAAAAAACAAAACAAACAAGAATGGCTACCGTTCATCACCCGCTGGGAGCTGAAGGGCAACGAATGGGTGAACGTGCGGTTCCCGCTCAACGGGGGCTCGGCGCGAGACATCCCGCCCGACGCCGTGCTGCACGCGTCGCTGCTCTGGCGGCTCCGCGAGGACCCCTCGTACCACCCCCGGAACAACCACGGCGACGACCTGCCCCCCTGCCTCAAGCACCAGGGTCGCGTCGCCGAGTTTGAGCCCCTCTTCCAGGGTGCTGGGAGCTTGGTCGATCCGGACCATCGGACGTACAGGTTCGCGAAGCGGGATGTTGTGGCGGCGGCGGTCGAGGGCGGGGCTTGATCATATGAATTTAAGCCAATGGGGTTTTATACGGCGGGAAATTCGGTTCGGGATACGGAGTAACTTACTGGGAATGGTTGACTTGTTGGAGTTTTTTGGTCTTTGGGGGGATAGTTATGTTTCTGGTAAGCCTTGGCGAGGATTCGAGTTTATTTGTCAACTACTACTGTACCGTACACGACACGACGGGAGACTGCAATTATGGACTGTTATAGTATAGAAAACTACAGGATCGCATCCTACTACATTCCCCCTGAGGATTTCTTGCAGCTTGGTGATGGCGACTAACTTGGGAGGTCAACTTCGTCTGTGGGAATCTATGTGACATGACATACATATTGTGATTGACAACCTATAAATATGTACATTTGAAAAAAAATAAAAATAAGAAAAAAATGAAAAAAGGGGGGGATAAACCCCCCGAAACACCTCTCCGCTGCTCACCCACCCACCCATCCACCCCTCCTCCTCTCTTCCTCCTTGCCCCCCCGGACCCCCCATTCTCACATCCCATCAGCCAGCATAGCATCTACCATCAACACATTCCGATCGCCATTCGTCTCGCTCCACTCAGTCTCGTAGTTCAGCCCGTAGGGCCAGAAGTGGCCCCCGCCACAACTAATGACCGCGTCGTCGCCGTCGAAGGACCGGAGCAGCGGCAGCGCCGTCGGCCAGTCGCCCGACGCGCACAGGGCGTCGAACGCGGCCGTCTGCCCGACGCCGAGCGTGTGCGAGATCTCGTGCAGCGCCGTCCGCTCCGTCATGTACGAACGGTCCGACCCGAACCGCAGGTCCCCGTTGTAGCTGGCCTCGGCCGTCGGCACCCCCGGAGTGTAGTACACCCGGATCGTCTTGCTGGCGCCCGAGCCGAGAGAGGTGTACCGCGCGACTGCCAGCGTCATGGCCGACTCGATCAGCGCGTAGGCCGAGGACTCGTCGGCGGTCGGGGAGGAGGACTTCTCGAGGGTCCAGGTCAGGGTTGCGCTGGTGAGGAGGGGGGCGAGGGCCGCGAGGAGGAGAGTTGTGGGATGCATGGTGGGTGGGTGGATGGCTGGCTGGCCTCTAATTTTGTTTGGTCTGGTTATGTGTGGTGTGTGGGTTGTTACATGGATATGATGATTTTAGAGACGTGGGAAAATGCTGGGCGACGAAGTAGGTAGAAGGAGCGGTCGGTATTCAGATGTAGAACACGAGGTCAGTAGGAGATCGGCGGGATCGTATCCAGGTTATATATATATGTACTTAGATATATATCTCCCTGCACCTTTCTCCTGTCGATCTATCTATGGATTGCATATGTCGGCAATCCGCGCATCGCATCTCATCTCATCTCTTCATGCTCCATGCCTATTTACTTATTAACATCTCTACCACGCAGCCGGTGGGCGTGCCTCCTAGAAAGCAGGGGTTTCCCACAACTAAGTAGATATAATTGAGAACCCCCGGCCTATATGCCGCCCGGGAGACCCTTGGCAACGAATCACGACCTGCCTCAAACATCAAGTACATAATCTTCGGACGACCCTTCTCCGCCGTCGAGATTGAGGAACGCAACGTCAAAGTCAGAATTCAAGGCTCGCTTGGCGATCCCCTCCGGATCACACGACGGATTCGGGAGTTACTCACGTCTTGGCGCGTCGCGCGATTTGTGGGAATACCGAGGTATGCAGGTAGATATCTACCATGAAACTCAGCCCTCTGATAAGAAAGAGAGGCTGTGTGACATTGGAAATGGAGACCGTAGCAGAAGGGACATGATGGACAGCCGAAATGCAGGACCGTCGAAATGCATAGAGAACCCCGTGGGTAGGAAATCTTGATTAGAATGGGTAACCATTCGAAAATGCTTGCGACCATCGCCTCAGGAGTGTGCCTTTCAGGTAAGTAAATATCAGTGGCAAGTCCCTGATATCGCTCGAAATGTCGGTTTACCTACAGTCCGGCCCCTATTCGAGGAGGGATAGAGGACTAGAGGGCGGAAGCCTTAAGTATATGATCGCCGCCATCAGTTTGCAAGCCGCAACAGCAACATTGGCGGCCGGTTCTCACGAGCATGGCATTCATTGCCCAATCATTCCAGCTGAAAGGCTGACTCTGAGGAGAAAATTCAGAAGCGCAAAACGCAACTATACTCTTCTCCTGCAAGTGGTGTGCTTAGGATGGCGCGGGACGTCCCCTTCGGAACAGACGAGCCAATCGTAGGATCCCAGATCTTCAAGGAGCCTGTGGTTGGCTGGTCGTGATACTCGTAAGCAACTCTGCAGGTCACGAAATAAGCCTTATTTCCCTCAACAATCCGGTAAGTTTATGGGCAGCACCAACTTGATATTACACCGTGAACGATCTTGACGGGACAAGGGAATTTGCTAGCATGAGTAGGACTGTTTAGTCGACGTCACACCGGCAAACAACATGTCCTCCTTATGGCAGACTCCGATCAGTGTCTGGTATGTCTCGGGCATCGCTGTCCACCTTGCGATCCATCCATTCGAGATCGACAGCAAAGCCTAGCCACTGCTCGGGGCCTACATCGTGGCGGTCACCGCATTGCTCGTCAGCGATATCGTACAAGGCGATACTGGCATCTTCGCCGCCCTGGTACGCAGGACGGAGGCTGTGGTGTTTTTCAACACGGGTTTGGCTGGTAGTATCCTGGTTTATCGAGCTTTCTTCCACAGACTGCGTCGGTTCCCGGGTCCGTTCCTGGCGGAGCTCTCCCGCTTCTGTGCCATGAGCACGGCCGCGAAGAACCTGCAGGCTAATGTAGAGGCTCAAAGACTCCATGCAGAATATGGGGATTTTGTTCGGGTTGGCAGGTTGCTCGAAGCCCGAAACGAACGATCGTCGTGTGGTGTCTTCCCCATTACTTACGCTGAGATCGCAGGTCCCCGTGAGCTATCCATCAACCGTTCATCTGCAATCGGCGCTATCTACGGGCCGCCAACGAGATGCACGAGGTCTCCTTGGTACGGCCAAGTGTCGGACGACGTGTCCAAGATCTCGATTAACTCTACTAGAGACATGGAGCTTCACCGGCGCCGGAGGAGAGCATGGGACAGGGGCTTGAGCTTTAGAGGTGCGTAAACTTTCCAATTTCGTAAGAGCATGGGGGCGCTCATAGGCGACACAGCTCTCAATACGTACGAGCCTCGCATAACCGCCAAAGTGGACTTGCTACTGTCACGCATCGACGGATTCCAAGGCAAGCCCATTGATGCCACGAAGTATTGCATGTTCTTTGGCTTTGACGTGATGGGTGATGTGGGTAAGTATCGTGCACGGCAGGACGCCATTCATCGTCAGAAACCCTCATACTGAGAACCTCTAGGGTTTTCCAAGGACTTCCGCTGGAATCGGGCGAGAAGCACCGCGCTATTCGCGGACTTCATGACAATATGGCGGCCGTCGGTATACTGGGGACCGTTCCGTGGCTGCTGTCCATGCTGAGCGAGATCCCAGGGGACACTGGGACCTACGAGCAGTTCACCAACTGGTGTGGTCAGGGGCTCAAGGCCAAGCGGAAGGTCAGTGACTGTCGTGCCCAGGGCCACCCCACGAGTTAATCTTGACACATGCTAGATTCTGAATCATGAAAAGGCGGCAATGGTGAATCAAGACCCAAAGGACGTCATGTCTTGGTTATTGAGGGCAGAAGATGAACATGACCAACCGGCTCCGCCAGGCGAAGGCGCATTTCAGGAAGACTCGCGACTTATGATCATTGCTGGGAGGTAAGTCAATAAACACGACCATCGTCCATAAATGCATGCGAACTTAACGAGGCTCCCGGTGATACGACGAGTGCGGCGTTGACGAATGCGTGGGTTCCCACAACTCCTGGTGCTCCCGGGGGAGACGCAGATTGGACTTATGAGAAAGTCAACCACATCCCTTATCTGGACTATAGCATCCAAGAGACATTCCGCCTCAAACCCCCCATCGTGGCCGGCCTGTCGCGCTTAACGCCCGCCGGAGGACTGCAGATAGACGAGGTGCGCATCCCGGCCGACACCATCGTCAGCATACCAGTCTATACCATCCACAGATTCGAGCGCTACTGGGAAAATGCCCGGGAGTTCGTCCCGGAGAGGTGGGAGGGCGTGTCCCCGGACAAACTCCCCTGGATCCCTTTCACCCGAGGCCAGTTCAGCTGCGCCGGGAAAAACCTGGCTTTCATGGAGCTCCGCATGGTTCTCAGTCGTATAGCAGTGCGATACGACGTGTTGTTCGCCCCCCGGGAAAACTGGAGAGAGGTTCGACAAGGATGCTAAGGATACCTTCACCCGTAACGTGCCTTCTTTACATTTGGTTTCGACATTAAGGTGGCACGACCTATTATTCGCCGTATGAGTCGAAAAGAGGAGGCATACATAAAGATTGGACATGATGAATATTGGTTTGTATGACTAGGGTCGAGGATAGAGCAGTCGGAAGAGGTAGATTGATAGTGTTGTATCAGAAGACTGACTCTCTGATCTTTTCTCGACATATCAACATCTCATACTCCAGATTCCGATGCTCACTGCCTCACATCTATATCCAGCTGGTGCGTCAATCGTAGCCCCCCTGGAGTATAACCTGCCCTTCCAAAGTAGCACCACTCCGGCTGAACCATGATCTCGACCTTCTAAACCCAGACCAGGACCGAAAAGAAAGCTTCGCCACGCCTGCGCATCCTAGCCATGACTCGAAACATGTAGTCCAGGGCCTCGTCCGTAATCTCCGAGAGCCGAGGGTTCGATGGCCAGGTGAAGATCACCCCTCCGTCTGCCGTCGCCTCCGAGGGGGGAGGATCCGGTACCCACGTGAAGTTCAGCAAGACGTCCGTCTCGTCGAACGCCAGGTCGTCGGTACCGGCGTTGGGTTGCAGGTAGCCGAACAGCAGATGCCGGTCGGCGATGCTCCGCAGCGCGGCCAGGAGGCCCTGTCTGGTGAGGAACATTCCCGGGTCGAGGTCGAGGGAGAGCGACGCCGTCGCGAGGCACCCTCTCGCATAGGGTCTGTCGCGGTACTGGAAGAGCACTGGGATGTACGACGTGCCAGGGCCCGAGATACGGGATAATTCGTGGTCGCTGCGAGTCATACTGGAAAACATGCCCCATTCCAGGGAAACGTCACATGTGAAACGGAGGTGTCTATGCATGGTTGCGGGTTTTGCAGATGGTGTAACTAACTGTACGGATCGAGTCAGCGTCGGGAATAGGTATCATCCTCGTGAGGCTCCCAAATTCTTTTGAATGAGGTGGCCCACAGACCAGTGCTGGACAATCTTGGTTGACTAACCGTGACATCCGAATAGGGGAGAAGAAAGGCTTCTACCGTGGAAAATTCTTTTGCGGTTGGGATGGTCCGTTTCCACAAGGTAGTAATACCGACCAGGAGAGCGATGAATGAATGGAGGATACAATTAGGAAACCACAATTAGTGTCTGATTAGACTGGGTGACTGCGTTGAGGAAAGACAAAATAGAAAGATGTCCAGTCCTCTTATTATGCCTAAAGAGTAGGAGGGAGAGGAAGTTGGCCATCGATGAGGGCTTTATGCTAATCAACTCTAGGGGCAAAGCCAAGGCGTAGTTAAAAGGCAAAACGAGGGAGATGGGAAAAATATAAATAAACTCTGCCATAGTCAGCTTTCTGCTACCTCAGGTAGGCAGGCTCCCAGGCTCTCAGGCATCTTGATGGTTGACAGCCGTACACACAGACCTATCTATCAGGGAACCATCTCGCCCTTTTTTTTGGGTCACTGTTATCCATGTGCGATGAATGTAATTGCGCAGCACTACCGTGATACCTATCAGAGAGGAAAAGCGAAAATCTGAGTGCCGTTTTAGTTTATTATATCATCGCAATGGTGATGAAATTCAACAACGACAAAGTTATTACATATGAAAAGAGGGAAACAATCAGTGAAGCAGAAACTAACAAACAGTGAGAAGACTCGGCGGAAATTTCAGAAACCTAGAAACTCAAATTCTGCCATGTGTCTGGGTAGGTTCGCTCCCAAGCCACAAGTGAGGAAGTTCGCGTGGAAACTGTTTCTAGATGGCTTGACTATCTCTCCTTGGCTTGTGGTTATATACTGACAGACAACGCCGGTACCAAGTTTTACTATTAACGAGGCGTACGCGGAGTATTTTCTTAACCTTAACAGCGGCTATTTTCGGTGATGCAATGCGGGAGCAGCGCAGCACCATCATTACGCAGATACTGCTAGGTAAGTGGTAGTCATTCTTGCACAAAATGAGAAGCTGGCTGAAAGGGGTTGTTGATACTTTTTTTTTATTTATTGGTTTAGTATATATATATATATATACATGGGACTCAGAATTCACGTTGAGATCGATGAACTCAGTCTCTATGGTGGTAGCCTGAGCGCCTGGGTTTAGGAGAGATTATACTCTGAATGATAAATCTAGCTACCCTAGGTGAGGTAACTAACTCCTGTATCACATCCCCAGAAATTATATAAGCGAAACCTGTTCACGGCTTCTTATCTATCAAGACGCAGAAAAATAAAACAGTTTTTTAAGCTCAGCTCAGATCTACCCATTTGCTTAGACCTGAGGTACCATGGCGTATGTAAGTGAGGCAGATGTATCACCATACTACTGGTTCACCAGCAGTGAATATAAAAAATCGCACCTTCATTGAGATCCTATCGTGAATGAATCTGATCTGAGCATATCAATCTTTCACGTGACTGCATTTCTGTCGCTGAAGCCCCTGAATGGATGGATGAATGAATGAAGGAATGAATGCTCGATAGGGGTTGAGTCAGGGGAAGTCAATCAACCTTCAATCACCTCCTACCTCCCGCATATTTGCGTTTACGTAACCAAGAAACGGTACGTACCTACCTACGCAGTAGACCTGGGCCCACATTGCCCGTAGAGTGGGGTGGGGTCGGGACCTTGCCAAATCATCGTCATCACCATCCATGATTCTACTGTATCGCAGCAGTTGCCTCAGCAAACCAAACGAGCAACATTTGAATTGCAAATACCGAAACGTCGCATCCGTTTGTTTCCATTGTAAACGCCTCCTACACTCTTTGAAAAACATTTACTCCATCCAGCCCTCGCTCTTTCCTATACCTACTTGCCTTAGGTAACTAAAAAAACTGAACCTTCCTTCTTCCCCTCATGATTTCCCGACTATCCCAACTGGCGCGTCACTTGTCCAAACCTCAACCGAATCTAGGTCACACCTCCGCGGCGGCGGCGGCGGGAACAACTGTCTTGAACACTACCAATAACAGATCCAGCGGTTCGGTATCGAGAATGATGGCGGCTTCTTCTTCGGCTGCGGCTTCGGCGTCGGCCGACGAGCGGAACAGACGCACCATTCACACGGCGGCCTGCTTGATCATCGGCGACGAGGTGTTGGGCGGAAAGACTACGGATGTGAGCTTACTCGCTTTTACTTTACTTTACTCCCTCACCTAATGGCTTGGGTTTTTCTTTTCTTTTCTTTTTCTTTTCGGCGATTACAGACTGGGTTGTGATATGTGTGATGTGCGACTGCATGAATGATCTGATCTGATCTGATCTCACCTGATGTGATCTGACTTTCCCGAGCACACAGACCAATTCGGCTTATATGGCCAAGTGGTGTTTCTCCTTGGGTGTCAACCTCAAGAGGGTGGAGGTCATAGAGGATGACGAGGAGGAGATCGTGGAGGCGGTGCGACGGATGAGCGACCGTTACGATCTCGTGGTGACCAGGTGAGACCGAGCCGCGTCCTAGCCTATCATTCGCAAATGGCAGCGATATAGACACAGGTGATCCCGTTTGGCTGACGCACTGACTGACTGACTTGCGAGGTAGTGGAGGAATTGGCCCGACGTGAGTATTTTATGTGACCATATTCCAGCTTACTTTTGCCTTTTTTGTGTTTTTTTTTATGTGTTCTCATGAGGGGGACGACAGGCACGATGATATCACCTACCAATCGATCGCCAAGGCATTCGGCCTACCCCTAAAGCTGCATGCCGATGCGTACGAGCGAATGAAGAAGCTGAGCAAGCCTCACAAGAACCAGCCCGACTTCAGCTGGGATGTTGAGTCACCTGCCAAGACCGCACGCCTACGAATGGTAGAGCTGCCCACGGACGACAAGCGAGACCTTGCCCAGCAGGCCCTGTTTCCTCATGATGAATTGTGGGTTCCGGTTGCGGTTGTGAATGGCAACGTCCATATTCTACCAGGTGTTCCACGGCTATGTGAGTTGTGTTTATCTCCTACTTTATCGGCTGGCTCGAATCGAGAAGAATCATGGCTCACATTTCGCATCTCGCAGTTGAGAGGCTGTTGTCGGGTCTGAAACCTTACATCATCGACAGACTGGTAGATCGGGAAGGCAAGGGAATAAGCAGAGTAATCATCTCTACGCCGATGCCCGAGAGTTCCATTGCAGCCTACCTCACTGAGTTAGCGGCGAAAGTCGGCCCCCAAGGCGTCAAAGTCGGCAGTTATCCCCGATGGGGAATGAGAAACAACACAGTGACACTGGTCGGAAGGGACAAGGCGTTGCTAGAAAGTCTCGTACCGGAAGTGGTGGCGAAGGTGGACGGGAAACGAGTGGACAGAGAGGGCGAAGACGACGAGTCTGAGACACCAGCGGCACAGAAATAGATAGAGGGAGTGGTGACACGGGGTTTTCGGTAGGTCGGGGAATGGCTCCCGCGGTCTTGTGTTCGTCACCAACCGAGAAGGTGTCATTAGGATCACCTTTGCATTCGGACCGGTAAAGCTGGGCTGTGCTCAGGAATAGATGACCACCGAAATACATGACAATTACCTCGAATCCATTCTCAGCTCAAGACAAGTTTCTGGATAAGCAAAATCCGAGTGCCGGACAACAAGTGATATATGCACACACGTGGAAACGCGGGATAGGATCAGTGGCACTGGCAACCATCGCGAGTCGGTTAGGACGCGCGTGTCAACATCCACATTACTCAGCGTCCAATATCCTGTACTTGCGTATGAGAGGTCCCCGTATGGTGTACCATGATTCTGGAAGGCTAAATAGCGTATTAGAATGTAGGCAGGCAGACAGGCAGGAGAACAGGGCAGAAAAGTTCGGTCGACGTCAAATTTGGATCAAGTGGAAGCGGCCTGTTGTAATCTCCCAAGCCCATCGCCGGCCGGAGCCCACGAAGGACTTGGCTCCATAGGCAGCGAGTGCTTGGGCGCAGGGCAAGCGATGGCTACGATGGGTAGTGGAGGCGGGCCAGGGGTGGGGTTTGCTGGAGAATTAAGACCCCTGGACCGGCGCAAGAGAGATTTGACAGCCGCTATCAACGTGTCTGGTCTGATTGACCGACCTATGAATGTATCGGTACCATAGCGGTAAGTAGCCGTTGCATGGATGATGGATGATAATGATGATGATGATTGCATGAAGAATGCTTCGTTTCTCTCCCGTCACCAGACTGCTGGGACCAAGATGACTGGAAACACCACTAGAAAGATTCCACAAGGCGTTTCGAAAAGAGAGAGATCGACAAGCACATGGTCAAAATAGCCAACTACTGTAGAGGCGGGCCGGAACTAAGACGAGACGGTTCTTTGGGGAGTTGTGAAGGGAAATTGGAGTTATTTCGAACAACCAGAAAAGTCGGAGAGGAACGTCGCATTTTATATCGGTGTTCCCGCCGGGAGGGCGTCGCGGCGCGGCGGGTATACTTACAGAAGAAGCAAGCCGTTTACCTAGTTAGATAGGTAGAGGTTAAACAAAATATCTTACCTAGGTATCCAGATATCGGCCAACTTGCCTGTAGATAGGCTGTAGGTAAATATGTAATACAGATGGTACCTAGGTAGGTAGGTAGGATAGTCGCAGCACTCGGGATATGATACCTAACAGTCAAGTAAGTACAGTACAGAGATATCCAGGAGAAAAGGAATGGATTTCAAGACTCGGATCACCTCTGTCTCTGGCAATAAAACAAAAGCCTTTCCAATAGGTTGGCCAGGCGTATCGCCGTACCGTCCAATGGAAATGCGAAGCCTTCAGCATTCCAGGCAAACTTGTGTACCAGGTCGGTAAATGGACGAACCCAGCATCAAGGTCCAAGACATACATATATATATACATACATGCATGCATACAAAGTACATATACGGACGGATACAGGTATGTGTCGCATGCCGGTACGCATGCCGAGTTGTTTTCGAGTCAGCGGTCCTCGATGCCTAATAATAATACCCGATACCTTCTGGGGAATCCGATATGCAGCTGATATCGATGGATTAATGTTGGATCCGAGGCAGAGGATCATCACTTGAGCCTGGGTAGCAGGCGATAGCAGTCTGGCAGTACCGTGGAATGGGAATGGGAATGGGAATGGGTTCCATCCATACTTAGGTAGTATCTGCAGGTGGGTTAAAGTTAGCTCAGTCACCCTTGGTACTACCAGGGCTACCAATTGTCTTCTTTCTTCAGGCGTTGTACTTCCAGGTTATGATGTTTGCGTCCTATTTGGTTCTGATAGGGTTTGTAGTAAGCAAACATCTAACGGTCAAAGTTTGGACTGGCTTCTCTTTGACTTCAGGCATAGAGCAATCAGTTGAAGTATGCCCAAGGCGAGTGAGTACATGTAGGTAGGTAGGTTGGATATACCTACATGCATCCCTAGGTAAGTACCTAGGTACCTAGGTAGGCACTGACAGGCCAACGATCGCTGCGCACATAGCCCTAAGCTTCATCTCCAAGGCTACTTCTCCAAAACACATGAAAAGGGGTGGGAGCGCAAGAGTTACCTAAGGTTGACCACCAAATTACACTAGTAAAGGGCGTGAGTACTGCCTGCCCTCTTGGAATATTATTTCAAGAACCGTTGACCTATACAAGATCAGACGTTGCTACTTCGCAGCTTTGTACTCCGTAAATGCGACGGATTTTTACTCCAGATCACGGACTGGCCACCAAGCTTCCTAGTGCAGAACGCTAAGCCAAAGCCGGACTATCACAGCGGATAGATTATACCCAGGTACTTCCCTCGAGAAAATAAATTAAATGGTCAATGCTCCAAGCTGTTAAGACGTAGCAGGTGATTCTGCACAATCATTAACAATACTGTAGGTTGTCCCAGTATTAGTTTCAGGTACCCATCCGCACACTTTGTAGCAATGAATCCATGGATGTGATGCTCCAACTTTCAAAGTGTGTACAGGTGCCCAGGTGGTGATGTGCACCACCCCTTTTGTATGTATGTACTATTTAGAGTACACCAACTACTGCTATTGGAACGATTGGCATTAGTGTGTGGCACATCTAATCTAGACCGTTTATTGTGACTATTGCATTGACCGACCGATACCTGTAATTGTGTCTTTTGCTGCGGTGGAAAAAGAAAAAAAAAATAGGAAGAAAAAAAGACGTTCGGAGGTTATTAACAACCTGAATCCCAGCATGCAGTCGGTTGTCTGCCAGTGCAGGTGCCAGTGCAGGTGCCCCCGCCAAAAGACCACACTCTTCCTTCCCCCCCTTTCACTCTCTATCAGGTTAGGTTAGTCAGTACGAAGTACAGAGTTGCACCTAACCTAATCTCGCCGACTTACCTGCCTCCACCATACCATACCATACCTACCTAGGTAGCCCCATTACCTCTGCCCACTCACCTACACTCCATTCCCTTCCCGCCTCAGCCATCACAACAACGCTCTCTCGACGACATACGTTTGACGCCAGAGCCAGAGCCCAAGCTAGAGCCAGAGCAAGAGTTGTCATCCATCGCCGCTTTCCATCGTGCCAGTTTCTATCCCTGTCCCAGTCTCAGTCTAGATACCCATTTCGTTTTCTCTTCGTATTCCCATCCTTCGCACCGACCTACCTACAGCAGTAGTCTGTGCCATCAGACTTCTCCGACTCCAGATTCCAGACGCCAGATACCAGACAACGCCTCCACCCGCAAGCGACACAGCTTTCTCGCCCTGATCTTTGTTCCTCCCAGGAGCACATCATTGCCGACCAGACCGTATTCCATCCTCTTGCGATCATCAACAGCAACAGTCCGACGCGATGGCCTCACAGGTTAGTCTGCCCCATCCATTCCTATTCTTCCGCCAATTGGGATGGCTTGTCTGATCCTCTCGTCCTCCACCCGTGTCTCTCTCACTCCACAGGAGTGCATTTGCTAATCGCCGATACCACAGTTCCTGCGCGAATACAAGGTGATGGTAGTAGGAGGTGGTGGCGTCGGAAAGTCCTGCTTGACCCTTCAGATGTTCCAGAACCACTTCAGCGATGAATATGACCCCACGATCGAGGGTGAGTTGCTCTTCCCATATCTTCAACGTGCATCTCGTCAATTGGAACGCCACTTACCATCTTTCCACCCTCCAGATTCCTACCGCAAGCAAGTCCTTGTCGATGACGAACTCGCCCTTCTCGATGTCACAGATACCGCCGGTCAAGAAGAGTACGCTGCTATGAGACAGCAATACATGACCTCCGGTGAAGGTTTCCTGTTGGTTTTCTCCATCACGTCCAGAGAGAGTTTCGAGGAACTCCGTGTCTTTCAGCAGCAGATTCTTGCCGTTAAGGATCGCCTGAACGAAGGCCATTTCCCCATGGTTCTCATTGCCAACAAGTGCGATTTGGAGAGTCAGCGCGAGGTATCCATTAAGGGTTAGTCTTTCTACTGAAACCATTATGCTTCCGAATTGCCATCCTGATCTTGTCTCATACTAACCCAACATTCTTTAGATTGCGAGGCCATGGCCGCCGATTTCCAATGCCCCTATATTGAGACATCGGCGAAATCGCGATACAATGTCGACAAGGCTTTCTTGGACTGTGTCAGAGAGATCCGCAACTACAACCGCAACATGCGTGGGCTATCGACAGGTGGAGACAATGGCAACTCGAACGGACCCGGCAAGATGGAGATGAGCGACGGCGAGGAACATGCCGGATGCTGTTCCAAATGTGTGGTTATGTAAAACTGGCGCACCCCTCCCATTCGATTCACGCCCATTTGGTTCAGGACGACCGTACGAATTGTCGGAAACTTGTGCCTCTATGTGTGAGGCCCTTTGGCCCTTTTTTTCACTGGAATTCTACAGCTATGTCACACATTGCATGACAGGCAACCTCGCCGACTCTGAACACGTATATACCGGTCGATCGAGGTACGATTTGTTGCATGGAAATCAGGAGTCGGGGTTTCTGGTCTTCCAGCTCGTTTAGGTCTCATGCAAGCAGCAGCATTGGCAAGGATGGTAAACGGCAAAAGAGTGGTCATGCGTTATTGAAAAGGAAGACAAGACATCCACCCACAAGGGGGCTTTACTCCGCCGATTCCACACCCAACCCAAGTTTTGCGACTACACTATAGGATGTGTTTGTTGTTGGAAGTGGCTTTGGTGGACCATCCTCCAGGGGGCAGTCAAAGGGGGACATCGTCAATCTTTCAACAACTGGTCTTTCTCATACGTTGTAATGTTCTTCATTTCATCCTTCTGTTTTTCCCTCGGCTTCCAGTACTCTGAAAGGTTTAGATTCCCCCTTGCGAAATGCTATCGGTTCTGGTCTCAGAAGCCAAACCCTGGCGCCCTCCTTCATATGTCCATATTAATGTTAAGATTTCGAGAAACCCTGACGGAGCTGAGCTGAGTTTTCTGCTTTCAAAATACCGATGATTCCTGTGTTGTAAATATGTGTATCTGATGTATATGTGAGACTGATATTCTAACCTAGGGTCATGTTACCAAACGGTTTCTGCCGAGCTTGTCGTCTCTCCCAACCAGCTGTCATCAGCGCGCATGTTCTGCGTCTGGCTTGTTGGCAGTAATGCCCTTGTCCTCGAGCGACCATGGCCATTTCTTTGTGTAGATTCGAGTTCAAATAAGTCCAATTCCGGATTCAACCTAGCCATGGCAGAAACCGGCCTCTTTGAAGATTGTATACGATGAAACATCGAAACCGTTTCCGGCACGTGAACTATGAGGACTCTTCACTTCATCTTGACCACCCTTGGGGCTTTTTAATCTTCTCCTCTGGCAGGTCATGATCATTATTAACGCCATCAACAACAGCAGGCCATGCTGCCTCTTGAAAATAAATTGAATTCTAGAAACATTTAGGCTCATCAGAAAGGCCCTCGCGCCTCTTCCTTTACCTTCATTGTATGGTCCTCACAATACTTATCATATCTCCCCAACAACACATAAAAAATTAGGCCATCATCTATCCCATCTCCCACCACACCACCACCACCACCACCAACCCCAACCATGGCGGACGAGGTGAGGCCCGCAGCCTTCACGAATCCGCTGCTAGATCGGAAGAGCCCGAGGTACAGGCCCCGCGTCACCTACGCCTACTTCTTCACCCCGGGGCGGGAGAGGCCGCCCCGCGAGATCAACGCATGGCGCTGGCAGAACACTTCGCCGCGGTTCGACAAGGCCTGCGACCGCTGCTTCATCTTCAGCCTGGACTGCCGACTCGACATCGGCCTCGACGGTGCCGCCAAAGACGCGCCCTGCGGGACCTGCGAGAGATTCGGCAGGTCCTGCACGATTGATGGCAGGCCTAGCGGCGACCCCTCGGTCGACTATGGCTCCTTTTATTCCTCCGGAGTCGACCGTCGCTCCTTATTCGGCTTCACACCCGCATCCGCCGACGATTCTGCCACCAAAGCCGGCACAGGCACCGGCACCGGTGCGGCCGCGGGTGCGGACACCGCAGCTCCCACTACTGGTACTGCTGCGCCTGGTGACCTTTTCCCGCCGTTTCCTCTCGGTCCCGGCACGGGTAAGGATACCGCAGCTCCCGCTCGCACTACAGGAGTTTCTGGTGGAGGTCCGCGTGTTCCTCTCACCACCGGCACTGGCCGCGGTGTGTATGATCGCTTAAAGCCTCCCTACCCCGACACCGACACTAGGATCAGCACTGGCAGCGATGTGTTTGATGGCTTGTTGCCTCCTGATCCTGATGCTCCCCGCCCCGTCACCGGCACTAGCATCATCACTGGCGCCGATGTTTTTGATGGCTTGATACCTCCTGGTTCTGCTGCTTCCCGTCCTCGTCCCGACACTGGCACGGGTCCCAAAACCGGCACGGGCCGCGAAACAGGCACTGACACTGGTACTGGTCTTACGGGGGCTACGAAAGGGACGGGCATTGACACTGGCATTGGTCTTACGGGGGGCACGAAAGGGACGGGCACTGACACTGGTACTGGTCTTACGGGGGGCACGAAAAGGACGGGCACAGAAGCCGGCCTGCCCTCTCCGACGACCAGGAGGCCGACACTATTCCTGGACAACAGCCGGTGCACGCTGTGCAAGAACGACCGGTTATCATTCCCCGAGGCCTGCGACGCCATCCCGGGCGTGCAAGGGTGCTCGAAGTGCAAGAAGTGGGGGTTGGTGTGCGAGATAGACGGACAGGTGCTGCGGCCGCACCCGACCGCGGTGACCTCGGTGTGTGACGCGCCAAAGTGCGTCAGCTGCACACTCTATTCCCAACAGTGCGACCGCACTCGCCCTTGCTACTCGTGCGTCGACCAAGGCCGCGACCCAGACTCGTGCTCTTACGGCCTCAGCCGCGGCACCTTACTCACTGGCTGTTTTACTAAGGGGGTCCCCGGAGACGACATGCCGGCCTATTTTGCCACGTGCTCCTGGGGTCCCGGCGGCCCGAAAGACTATGGAGGAGTCACCGGGGTCTCCGTCTCCACCGGCGCTCTCGTGATCCCGCAGCAGCCGCACAACTACCACGAGATCTACATCGCCAAGCTCAGCGGCGACCCCAATTGGCTGGAGCTTTATAAGGCTCCGCCGCCGGCCGTCCTCGGACCCGCGGCTATATCTACCGCGGGGGTTGCTGGGTCTTTCGGGAAGGGGACTACCACCGGGACTACTAAGGGGGCTGATAAGGGTCGTACAAAAGATCCCACCGCGGACACGACCAAGGATGCTTCTACTAGGCCTACCCCGCCAAAGACTCCCAACCCGTTCACGACGGATTCCTTTGGCGGATCTTCCTTTGGCGATCAGCCAAGCACTGATTTTCTGGAGGGATTCGGGGGTTATACGAAAGACCCCCCGAAGAAAGACCCCCCGAAGGGAGACCCCCCAGCTCTTGTAAGACCAGGAGCGATTTACCCGGTCGGCACGCCGGACATTCCCGAGGGTTATCCGCCTCCAGCGACCTCGCGGAACGTCCTGCCTAAAGAAGGTTCCGAGACGGAGATGAAGACGAAGACGGCGGCACCCGCGGCGGCACCAGCGGCGAGGGCGAAAAAGGCGGTCTTGGTACCGCCGCTACTGAGCCGCCGCGAGATTCCCCCCGACGCGGCGGGTGCGCAGCTCTACAAGGAGTACGCGGACATGTGGGAGACGACCTACCCGACACTGCCGGCGAGCGGCACGGTGTCGGGCTACACGCGGGCGGCGCTGCGGGACCGGCTGCGGCGCGACCTCATCAGCCGCCGGGCCTTCCCGAGCTCGGCCGGCTTCGCCGCCATCATGGAGTGGGCGGGCCGGGGCGGCAAGAATAAGGGCAAGACCGACGGCAACCCCGTCGTCAACAGCGCGCCCGTCGCCGTGCCTCGGGGCATCAGGGTGAGTGACCGGACCCCCTATGTCAACCCGGCCCCCGACGCCAACGGCGGCAACATCGCCGACCTGATCTGGTTCAACCGCGTCTCCACCACGCGCCCCTCGTCCCCTCCCCCCATCACCCCGCTCTTCCGCGTCTCGCCCACCACCGGCGGCGGCGGCGTCGACCCCTCCGCCGCCGCCACCTTCGGCCGCCGCCACCCCATGACCGCCGACCCGGCCGCGCTCGTGCGCCCGCCGCCCGCGCACCCGAACCCGACGGGCACCTCGGCCCTGGAGTGGATCCCCTTCCAGCGCGAGTACGACGACGCCGTGCGGTACCCGGGCGGGGGGATGCTGTGCCTGGCCCAGCGCGCCGACAAGCCGGGCTACTGCCTGCGGCCGACGAGCCGGGCGTGCGAGGACACGCGGCACGCGGCGCCGGGCCTGCCGCTGTGCACGCCCTGCGAGCGCGACAGCCGGGAGCGCTACTTCACCGTGCTCGGGCAGCTGTCGGACATGCTGCGGGGCTGGGCGTGCGCCGAGTGCGGCGGCGGCGCCGACGCCGGGCGCCCCGAGACGTGGCTCGGCACGGGCCAGCGCGTCTGGGGCATCAAAGGGCACGCCTTGGGCCTGGCCGACGCCGTGGGCGACCGCCCGCCCGCCTCGTTCATGGGCGAGCCGTTGCCGCTCACGGGGTGCGCGTGCGCGGTCAAGTTGTTCATGAGATATGTGTGCAGTCCGCACCGTTTGCAGGTAAGTTTTAATTTTCATTTTTTTATACCTTCCATCACTTGCAAGACAACAGGCGTGAGTGAGCTTACATGTAGCTCTCTGTCTCTCTCTCTCTCTCTTTCTCTCCGAAATAACCCATCCGCCAAAAGAATGTTGCCATCTCCCAAAACGAAAGAAAGAATTGGAAAGGAAAGAAAGACTGCTAACCCTTTCTTCCCGTCTAAAAGGCCGTATACCAGATGTTCAAGCGGTGCACCGAGATGCGCGACTACCAGAAGGCCGTGTACGGGCGCCTCGTCTGCTTCATGTGTCGCGATCGCGCGCCCGTCAGCGCGTACAACTTCAAGGGCGCCCACGGCGGCCAGGACAAGCGCAAGACGTACTGCTGCTACGGCTGCCAGGGCGTCGTGGTGCTGTCGGCGGAGGCGTCGACGGGGCCCGTGCCCGGGGCTGAGAAGTTGAGGCATCCGGATAGTACGGCACCGTTACCGGCTGATATATTGCCTGGGCCTTCGACGTGATGGTGAAGACTTTGGGATTTGGGATTTCTTGTTGATGAGGTTTGACTGGGGTGGGAATAGATGGGGAGGGTGACACTGGAGTATGCAGTTGACGCTCCTCTAGGTAGTACTATAAGGAGTCGGGATCTTGCTGGGTGAGATGTATTTTTTTTTTATATACGGCGCTGTGTGCGATGAGACTTATTCTTCTTTGAATGTAACTTGACCCCAAACCAAATGTTGTTTCATATCCTGCTCCTCATATCTTGCTGTTCCCGAATCAGAGTTTTTAGATAGACATAGAGCACACCAAATGAGTTAGTTGTCTGGCCCAGCCCCCATTTATTCATCAATCTCAATCATTCTCCCGCCGCCGTAGCCACCACTTCCTTGCCCAGTAAAATACCAATCCGATAATCCACACGCCCACCACGACGAGAGCAAGTACCGGCGCGAATATAGCACCTCTGATCACCACGAACCCGCTGACGATGGCGAAAATGGCAGGGATAAGCAAGAAAGGCTTGTATGGCCGCTTCAGACCCGGTTCTCGAAATCTCAGAACTATGGCTCCGACGACAGTCAGGAAGAAGAAAGAGTATTCGCCCAGGCCATTGAATGTCAGCAGCGCTCGGAAATTGCCCAGGAGAATGTAAAGAGTCGAAAGGACTGTCGAGAGAATGAGTGCGTTCAAGGGCGCGTCCGATTCGTCGGATTCGCCTGTCGGGTTTTCCACGGGACTGGGGTTATTCTCTTCGTGGCGGCGCTTCACCCCGACTCTGCCGGTAAAGGCAAAGAAAGAAGGGAGCCAGTTCGTCTTTGCCGCTGCGACGGCCATTCGTCCCGCCACGAATGAGTTCCCCAGCAGAGACCCGGCGACTACCAAGCATATAAGAATGGCAGCCAAAATCCCCGCGCCGCGGCCTAGAAGTCGTGTGATGGCAGTCTGGGAAATCTGAATAAGTTCCTGCTCGTATCAAGTAAGAGACATAAGTGCTTACCACAGCGACGCTGTCGGTCGTGGATACGACATTCCAAGGTAGGAGTATATAATAGGCGGCGTTGGCTGCGATGAAGCATAGAATAATGGTCGGAACCGCACTGTTGATAGCAAGTGGCAGCTGACGGGCGGGCGCTGATAACTCAGCCGAGATGTAGATTGCCTAAAAAGGACCGTTAGACGCCTCGACGAGAGAGCGCTTCTGTGATCTGGGACCTTCACTTGCCTTGTCCCAACCGGAGTACGCCCAGAGAGCGCCGTAGAGGGCGGCTGAGTAATGACCAAGGATTTCCCAGTTGCCGATATGCGACCAGTCAGTCTTGCTTCCGTCCGGTTCGACAGTCGTTCTGGTCCCGAACCATGGCTTCGTGAACCAATGTCGACCACCGATATCGCTTCTGTCAGGTTGCGATGCTTGCACACCCACGACCACGATGCCAGCTACCACGACTCCTACGATGCTGACGAACTTGGTGACCACGAAGAAGCTGTTGAGTCGGGTACTAGCTTTCGTGCTAATGGAGTTCGCCACGTTGATGACGACAAGGACCAAGACGGAGAGCAGCTTGTGTTCTATCCTTCCCGCCTGGTCGGTGATGCCGGCCGCAGAGTATATGCTCTCGATGAACACGATGCTCAGAATAGCCAAGATGGCCGGCATTACTGCGACGACCCAGGTCCAAGCGGCTAGGAAGCCGAAGATATCCCCGAAGATGTAGCGCAGATACGGTTGCACACCTCCTATTTTTCGCCCGTTAGATGCTCTGGTCATGCAACCATGGATTGGAGGCTTCGGGGCGATCGTAGACGCCTCTTACCTTCTCCTGGTATCGCGGTGCCCAGCTCAGCCATGGTGCTAGCGCCCGTCCATGCGAGCACGCCACCGATCAGCCAGACCACCAGGGCGGCGCCCGGCGACGGCACATTCGTGTCAATCGCGCCGGGGGAAGTGAATATGCCGCTGCCTATGACGATACTGATGACGATGGAGAATGCCTCTGCGGTACCAAGATTCCTTCTGAACGTGCCGCCATCATGGCTCTCGGTGGGCTCCTCGCTGGGCCCAGTGCCGGAATTCCCCGCCGACTGGCCAGACTCAGCTCGGTCGGCGAGCAGTGGCCTTGTCTCACCCTCTTCAGTTCCGGC
The DNA here is from genome assembly GCA_022376275.1 of Xylariomycetidae sp. FL2044. Classification (NCBI taxonomy): domain Eukaryota; kingdom Fungi; phylum Ascomycota; class Sordariomycetes; species Xylariomycetidae sp. FL2044. The sequence continues at coordinate 428,561 of JAJNOH010000003.1, read as the reverse complement.
TTCTACTGACATTCTTTCCGGTTTCAATTTCCCGCATTCCGCGACACCCACGTAGCAACACACTTGGGGATGCTGTCCAAAGCGCAACTTCCCGGGAAGTGATCTGTATGCGTGTGTGGCAAGGGGGAGGAGAGAGGATGAATGTTGACAGCAGCTCGGTGGAGGGCAGATGAAGATCATATCTCCACTACATGTCGTGATCTGTCTGATTATGTAAGTTCGTTTAACTACTTACCCAGTTGTATGCACATAGGCATATTACTACATTACTCCGTTTGAAGCATACATGCTCAGGCGGGTATTCACATGAAAATCTGAGATTATTGGTATTGTCAGAGAGGTAGTTATTGCTCTCACTTCATGTCTGAAAACTGTGAATCACAACATACCAACGAGTTTTGGTGATCTGCTACTTATAATTTAATCGGGAACCAACTCTTTGGCCGCTCACTCATAACCCCCTCCGCCCGCCCCCCCAAGAATGGACTCCCTCTTCATGTACTGGTCAAATGTTTGCACTTTTTCTTGTTTTGCCTTTCCTTTTCTGACTCGTTATTCTCTTTTGTTTCCTTCCTGGATTTAATCATCATCCTCGTAGCTTTTTAGATCAGCAATGTCCCCCTGGCTATGTAAGTGAGACAAAGGGCATCCGGAAACGGTGGGTGAGACCAATACCGCAAACAGAAACTGGACTTCTCATAAGGGCGTTCCAGAGATGCGAATAATCACAAAGGCCGCCTTCATCTCTATAAGTCTAGTCACTTCAATATATTTCCACCTTAGTATATAAACATGCACCGACACTTCTACAAGTGACCGCTCCATCAAAATATTCGAATTTCTATCTCCATTGAGCCTTCTTCACGCGAAGGAAACTGATACAACTCACACCTGGTATGATAAAAAGCAAAACCTCCCTAGCATGAGCGATATCGACCCCCTTTTTGATTTCGAAGACGATATCCCTGTTCAGCTCGCGATGGACGACGACAATGCTTTGGACCCACTGGTGGCCCAGGGAAGGGAATTATTCGCGCCTCAAGGCCCTCTGATAGCCCAGATTGACCGGTGGCGACGTGGCGAAATTGACGATGGCGACATCGAATATGAAGTCCAAGCTTCCATCGACGGATTTTTCATCGAAAATGACCTCAACGTGGGCTTCTCTCCCGCTCAGCTGAGCGCCGTAGTCGCGACAATCCTGAGCTACTTCACCCCTCTAAGACTGGATCCGGACCGTGATTACGAGTATGATGAACACCTTGAAGGTATATTCCGCGACATTGTCCAGATGGTTAGAGACAACGACGGGGTCCAAGCCGTCGGTGCTGGTCCCAACATTGACGAGAATTTCCTCGTTGCTATCGACAACATCGCGCTTCATCACATAATGGGACGAATCGACGAGGGGGCTATGTTTAAGCTTCTTCTTGAGCGAATCCGAAACTTCTACGGTAATTTGGGCATGAGAACACCAATCACGCCTCTTGACGCCGAAAACCTTCTGACGGTCTTTCGGGATCTGATACGACAGAGACGCGCCGGGGACATAGATACCCATGAGAATCTTGTCCAGCAACTCCGACGGGGCTTCCTCAGCTTCAATCGCACACTGAGAGCCCCGATGTTCCAGCGGCGCCACCCCATATATGCCGAGCTGATGACGACTCTCGACCTGGCGAGAAATGAAACACGATTTTCCAACTGGGTTTACGGAATGGCACAACAGCTCAGGGGGTATGGCCAGGAAATAGAACCCTCGTTGTTGAACGATGCTCAAATAGCGACGCACCTGAATACTCTTACCAGTGCCTTGCAGCCGAGTGGCACGGAGCTGGAGGGGCTAGACCATGACACTTTAGTAGCTAGGGCCGTGGAAGACGTCGCCAGCTCAATCAGAATCCTTGATCCCAACATTGGTCGAGTGACGGATAGAATGATGATTGCAAACCTGGACTCCGGAGAGCCCAGACTTGCAGGCGAGCCTCGCGACACCAGAGAAGCCTATGAATGGGTTTATGGCACATTGTCAGAGGATGAGCTAGCTCAACTTACAAACCGGATAACGCCAATTTTCGATAACCAGAATCTGCCTACAGAGCAAATTCGTGCGGAGGTTAGAAGCGCGGTTCGGGCTTTCCGCGAAGCGCAGGAAGACCGCATTCGCGGTGGTGGCGTGCAAGATGCCCAGGAGCAGAACCAGGAGCAGATTCAGGAGCAGAACTGGGAGCAGAGCCAGCAGCAGAACCAGCAGCAGAGTCAGGGGCCAAGCCAGGGGCCGAACCAGAATCAGCCTCAGCAGCCCGAACAGGTACCAGTGGTGGCTGAGGGGTCCAACGTTCCACGAAACGATGACAACGTTGTGCATCCGCTTCCACCACAATCTTCCCCTCCCTCCCCTCCCCTTCCTGTCCCTACTGGACAGGTCACTGTGTCTCCCCGTCAACCGCTTGACCGGGCCCTTGCCAACGCCATCGAGCCCATCCCAGGGACCATCCGCGCCGTGGCCCCTGTGAACGCCACTGAGCCCATCCCAGGGACCATCCGCGACGTCACTCCTCCTGTGAACGACACCGAGACCATCCGCAGGATCATCCGCGACGAGATCACGCGCCTGGTGCCGCATCCGCTGCCGCACCCCGGCGGTTGCAACTACGGCGGTAACAACAACAACAACAACAACAACAACAACAACAACCCCTGCCGACCGCCGTCCAATTCAGGGGGCTGCCACCCTCCGTGGTCGTCCTCCGGGCCCTGTGGGCGTGGCGGCGGAGCTGTCCCGTGCGGTGGTGGTGGTGGTGGTGGTGCGGCTGCGGTGCCCACCCCCGTCGCCGCCGGCGGACCTACCGTCGTTGTCGTCCCGATCTCGATACTAGGCACCCGGACCCCCTCGGGGCCCGGGTTCGGGTTGGTCCCCGGCCAGATCGTCCACCAGCCCGTGGCAGGTGGGCTGCTGCCGACAGGGTTCGCTCCCAATGGCGTCCCGCCCGTCTGCCGGTTTTCGCCGCCGCCGACGCCGCTTCCCACGCAACCTCCACGAGATATCGATATCCCCCCGACAGTGCCTCGTTCACCACCGCGGGAACCGGTCGTCTGCGCGACTTCCGGGCCAGTACCGCCGTCCCTTCCCACTATCCGCGTGACTCGTCCACAACGAGACCGGATTGTCTGCGGGACTTCCCGGCCGGTACCGGTACCGCGGTCCCCTCCCACCCTTTCCACGCGGAATAACGAAGGCTCCCAGACAGGTAGTGACGCAGACCAACCCGCGGTCATTTGCGCGTTGCCGCATTTCCCGCCCGAGCCGCCAGTGCCATCGGGTATGGAGACGCCCTCCGAAGCCCGGACCAGTCCTCTGTTGGGCTCGCCGCGCGATGTGGACAACACGGTGTTCGACGGTCTCCTCCCCCCCTCCGGAGTCAACGCTCGGCCCCGTCCGGACCCGCCGCGGCCCGGGGATGCGGTGATAGACGGCGGTGTGGACGACGAGGTGTTCGATGGTCTCCTCCCCCCCTCGGGAGCCAACGCTGGACTCCGTTGGGACCCGTCGCAGCGCACCTACACCGTGCACCACCCGCCCGGCCACCCCACGGACGTCGGCCCGCGCGTCGAGCCCCCCGCCGCCGGCGCTGCCGCCGCCGAACCGGGCTACATGATCCAGCCGACTCCCAGCATTCCCCTGTACTTAAATAATAGAAGAAGGTACTACGCCGCCAACAACAACCCAGCGGGGCCGACCACCGCGGGCGGGTCGACGACGACGGGCACCACCACCTACCAGATCCCCAACGTGCCGACGCGGTCGGACCAGTACGCCGAGCCGCGACCGAGCCGGGGCGTGGCCCGGGGCGTCAGCGTCAACGACGTCGGCGGGGCCGGTCTGCCGGTGCCGCCGAGGGCCGGAGGATCATCAAGCCAAGGCAAAGATAAAGGTAAAGGCAAAGGCAAAGACAAAGGCAAAGGAAAAGCAGTAGCGAAGGGGAAGGGGAAGAAGAGGCAGCGAACAGAAGAAGAAGAAGGAGAAGAAGAAGAACAGGGTGGGGAAGCAGCACTACAAGCATACCCTTACTACGAAGATTATGAGCAAGACGAGGACGAAGAAGCAGCAGCAGTAGCAGCAGAAGAAGCAGAAGCAGCAGAAGCAGCAGTGCAGTCCCGCCGCGAGCAAAAGCGCGCCGACAAGGTGAAGCAGCGCCAGGCGCGCGCGGACCTGCGGCGCGTCCGGAAGGACCTGGAACAGGCGGCGGCGGAGGGCGACGACGCGGCCGAGGAGGATGAGCTCGGTGAGCAGCAACAGCTACAGCAGCGCTCGCTCGAGGAGACGCTGGAGCAGTCGCGCGAGCTGCTGGAGGAGATCCCGGGGCTGGCGGTGGTCCCGACGACGACGACGGGGAGTAGTAGTGAGAAGGGGAAAGGGAAGAGGAAGGGGAAGGCCGCGAAGGGTACTACTACTACTACTAGTAAGCGGGCGAAGAAGTGAAAGTGAAAGTGAAAGTGAAGTGATGGGGAAGGAAGGACCTCGATAATTGACTTTCGCTGGAAAATCCTTGAAAACTGGTTGGTATAGATAGTCTATGTGATTGGTAATGTAGAAGGGGGAAGGGGGAACAGAGGGAAAAATGCTGGCTGGTTTGATGGTTACGCTCCTTAACTACCTACCTCTAGGTAGCTTTACCTAGCCGCGTATGTAAGGTAAGGTTAGATATCTACTTAAGTAGTTGTCTCTTTTGTCAGGTAGTTATTGATTCTACTTCTCGTCCAAAGATTGCTTTCCATTTGAAGCTAAGCATCGAGCGCGCTTGAAAGGGGGGTTTTTACCCGATGAAGGGGGCGCAACCTGGCGACCTATTCCGTAACCTGTCGTACTGACGGTTTTAGTATCACGCGTTTCACGGCGCACTTACAGCTCTGGTGATAACCTTGGGTATATCTGTATTCCGGGTTGGCGGTGACGTACCTATGATATGACAGCCTACTTCCTAGCCCTTGCGAAACTCGAGTCATTTTAACAAATACCAAAAATGCGCCCTCGGGTCGCACGAAGGTAACGAGCACTCCTTGGAGGCCCATTGCTTGAAGTTTTGCCACCAGCGAGCAATGGCGCCGACTCAATCACTCGTCACGTACCATATACACCTCTTTCGAAGGAAGCAGGCTAGTGAGATTTTGGTCATTTCTCTATTCATTCCTCATATCCTCTGTTCCCATGCCCAAAAAGGGGTAATCAACGGTATATCCATCCGATCATCCATTGATCCAGTGAAAAGCCACCAGAGTTTCCAACTCGAAACGCCAAACTATGCAAATGGCCTGCTTAGCTGATGCTCTTTGATGTATAGTGCTCGTTATAGATTACTCGGTTGAGCTGCGGTGCAGCGCAGTCAGTTAGTTAGTTGTGGTGGGTGTGCGATATCCGGAAGCCGCATCGAGCGACGCGGTGGCAAAGCCAAAGATTAATGCAGGGCTTGTTTCTACCAATCGACAGCCCAGCCATTGGAAGCCAGAAACTCTTCGCAAGCTTGCCTCAAGCCTAGATTGGGTCGCAGCTCGTGAGGCTGAAGAGGTTCTCTGGTGAGAGGATCTGTAGAAGACACCTTGAGATGCTGCATGATAGATGCTCTCTCGTAAGATTTGCCCGTCTTCGTCTGCGTCTCGAGTCAGCGGCTGATACTTCTCCACTCCAGATACGGTGGGACTCGACCAAGGCAAGAAGTAGAATACTTACCATCACAGGGTCTACCATGATCCCGAAACTAATATCGTCTATTGCCCAGTCCGGTACCTCCCGCTTCTTCTCGGATTCGATTCTGGCTTTTTCGAAAGTCTCTCGTAATAAATTTATCTTTTCTTCCCACTCGTCCGTTATGGCCTTTTTGTCGGACTCGTCATCCCATGCCTTTATCGTATTGTCTCGCTCCCGGGACATAAGCTCGATGATCTCGTTCTCCAGCTGTTGGCCTTCGCGAATCCGCTTCTTCTCCATCCTGTCCCAACGCTCTTTTTTACACTTGAGTACCTGGTTGGTAACGGCGCCTAGGGATCTATCATTGGTTGCTGCACAGAGTCGGTGGGCGTGATAGGCGCTGCGGAGGGCCTCCTCGTAGTCATGGAGGGCTGCTTGGCACTGGGAGAGGATAAAGTATCCCTTTATGTTATCGCCATTGAGCTTTATGCATGACTGGCAGTCGGCGATGGCATCGTCGTAGAGGCCCAGCCGGATTCTGGCCATTGCTCGATTCGTGTAGAGATGTGAGTTGGTGCTATCGGTGATGATTCTGAAGCATGAGGCGGTAGTCAGTTTCGCCTAGGATTTCCAGATAATACAGGAGTTTTCCAACAGCCGATTTAAGCATTAAGTACACTAGAACTTGCCTGATTCTGCAAGTGACTTGATACCTAGGTAGTCAAAAGACTTACGCCTTAGAATACAGGCTCTCCGCAGCAACAAACTCCTTTGCTTGGAAATGTAGGTTTCCCTCATCTTTAAGCTCCTCGGCTCTCTCAGCATTTGAAGACATGGTGGATAGTGGTGGAACCAGCTATCCCCTATATCGACCCAATCGCTATTGTGTATTCGAGTACGAGGGTACAAGGAGCAGCTGGAATAGCTGGGTGCATTCGCGTGCGTTCGAGTCGGGGTTGTTCAGGGAATGGGTTCGGTCGCAGAACACCCTTGGGCATACACGTGGGCATATAAGCATATATATAGATGGCGTGCTGTAGAATATACAATTTCTTCCTGACTAGAATGCCTTGCCATTAGAGTGATACGGCAGATGCGGGCTGTGAGCAATTGTGCAAGCTAAGGGGATGATGCTTGGTACCTCTGGTGGGTTGGACAAGAGGGCTGGTTCACTGCTCTCGGGCTCTTTGACGACATGGGAATCGTTGGCTGATAAAGGATAGCAAGCGTGTTGGAGAGCTGTGAGTCAGCAATAGACAAAGAATGGCCAGGAGCCAGCTTGTTCTACCATTGTGACCAGTAGCGACAGGAACAAGAGGTTGAGTAGGAGGTTTGGATTGATCTATGTCCGGCCTTGATTCTATTTGGTTTCGCGTCATTATCATTCCGGCAATCTGTCTTACGAAGTGCCCTCGAAGCTTCCAGAACACAACCTTGGAAGCTCACCCGCCCAGCACACCCGCCCAGCACACCCGCGCTAAGATGCTAAGATGCCCGGCCTAAACTCCGAAGTACCGGACCAGGTTCAAGTACCTCAAAGGACCGGCTAAATTCAGGTTGAAAAGCTGTACCGGGCTACTTGAGAAGCGCTAAGTCCGGTAAAGATTAGCGCCCGTTGCGGGACCTTTGAGGGTTCTTCACCAAAGCACAAGGCCGGTGCATTGGCTTCCCTCCTCTGCTTCTTTCTAAAGTGCTGTTGGTCTTCCCCTATTTCTGGCTCTGGTCCCAGCTAATTCATATGCACTATATTTGTTATTTAAACCTCTCGCCTTTCGAAATTCATTATGACTGCCTCATTATACAACATCCTGAATACCAGCTACATTTGAGAAAAGAGGCAGGGCTCAATAATCATTGGCCATCTACCTAGGTAATGATGTGAAATGTGAAGTCCCGCCCCTGAAAAGGGGTGCCAGGTCTAAAGAACATATCCACATATGTTTGGTGAAAAGGACATCATGACCACAAGAAGAAAGACGGAAGTATATAAGGGTAAAGAGAGAAAGAGAACCGATGCTATAGTATATTAGGATTACCTGAGTGAGGATTGTGGTTGGTTTTCTGGCAAAGTTGCAATAGTTAGGTATTACCTCGATTGGGTAAGACGAGGGTAACCAACTCCCTTTTATTTGCGTGGGATGAAACTTATTCCAGCTGGCAACCAGCGAACGAGCGAGCACACGTGTATAATATGTGTATCCCATGAGAAGGAGACGAGTTTATAAGTGGATGATAATAACCTAGAAAAGTGGCTGGCCGGATGTTATCTAGACCTATCGCATCAATAAATCTCACATGATCCATAAAAAGAAAAAGTGAAAAAAAAAAGAGAAGATGGGGGGGGATGGGGCGTGGTAGGTAAGTAATATTCAACATGGCGACGACCAGTAAAATATTTCATCATTTCAATGTGCTCGCTCTTATTTACTCTCTCTCTCTCTCTCTCTAGAGACTCTCTCTCTCTGTCTCTGTCACTACCTATTGTAGCCATCTACCTATTTCTCTCCCAGGCTAGCAGTAGTGATCCCCTCCCTTAATGTACAAACTTCTCGCCCCTTATCCTTGAGCCAGTGGCATTTCGTGCCCGTCATCACTCTCATCCGCAACACTCGCGTGAGCCATGTTTCGAGCGGCTCAATTTCCATTCCTTGTTTCTGTCTCTGATGACGCTTATGTATCTCCAAATATGTGTACAAGTGTGCGCTCGTGAAAAAGTTTATAAGATCAAAAAGCATGCAGACGGCATGCGATAAAAATTCAAACATTATTCATACTTGTCGTAATCCTCTCCGAGGTCAGAACGGGCCCGCATCATATGAAAGCACCATTCCCGCCGGGCGGTGGACTGCGACGTCCTGGGGGACGTGGCGGGGAACTCCGCGGTGTCGCATTTCGACTCCTATTCCGACTTTCGTGCCACCTCCGACCTGACTCGTATTCGTCCTCATCCGACTCCTTACCGCCGCTCCCTCTCCTGGGTGGGCTACCTGTGATGCCCCTACCGTACTGAGCGGCCTTCTTATCATCCGAGTACAGATCATCGTCGTCATCGGAGTCCGTGTCGTCATATCGGGGTAAAGCAGGCATGGAATGTGAATCGCCCTTAACTAGACCTAGCCTCTCCTCCTCCGTTGAGTTCGCCGTCGGGACGTGATGATCCGAGTACCCCCTCGACCCCACGGGGACTCGCGACGGGTTCAACGAGGCGGAGTGTGCTTGATCCTGTGGACTGTCAGCTTGGTGCCGACGGAACACATTTTGGAACGAGAACTGCCGACGCGCTGATTGCCCTCCTCCATGGGGTGGTGGTGTTGGCGGAGCCAGCGAGGCTACGCTCCCAGTCTCGTTTGGCAGATCAGGGAACTTGATGTGACGGTCGGTACTACTCGAAGCGACACTAGCAGCTCCTCCGTATTCGGTCTTCTGCAGGCCAGCCGGAAGGCCGAAGGTGTGCGCACCATACGGGCTCGCTTCGCTGCCATACTTCTGACTAGGTACAGCGATGTCCGTCAGCTGTACAGGGTGCATAGGGCTCTGCATGTTCTGGTTTTGCACCTCCTGTCGTGGAAAATCAGGATGGCCCGGGAGCAATACGCTCCGAGCTCGACTTCGAATGGTGCCGGCAATACTGGAAAGAACTCCAGGGGACATTTGGCGCCTGCGGTCCTCTTCCAACTCATCCGCGGTCAGGGGACGTGACCTGCCAAGCGGGAGGTGCGCCGAGGCGGGTGCCGGACTTGGCGGCACAAAGGCAGTCCTTTGGCTACCCATCGTCGTCCGTCTGCGTCGCAGCCCGTCCCATTCATAGATCTCCTGCCCATCTTCGCTCACTGGTGCGAGCCGTTCTTTTTCCTTCTCCTCGTGCAGCCGTTTGAACTCCTCCTCTTCCATCTTCTGCCGTGCCACCGAAATCCGCCGCACAATGGCAGCTGCACCTCGAATAGCATCCGCCTTCGGTTCCGTCTCGGGCTGTTCCTGCTCGGCGATAGTTTGGATCTGGTTGAGATCTCCAGAAAAGACGGCGGTATCCGGGACATCCTTTGCCGATTTCGACAACTGCAGTAAGACGACCCCTGAGCAGATGGTGAGAAACCCCATTACGACAGTGATAATCTCCATGGCGGTCCCTTTGAAGCCTTGAAACAAGACGGAGGACGTGATGATAGTTGTGCTGGTGAAGTATACGTAATAGGTCGGCGTGACCATGGCTGCATTAAAGAGATTTAGGGCTTTCTGCGGCGGGAATTAGCATCGGAAGCTCGGGTGGGGAATGGTGAACTTACGTTCAGATAAATAATTTCGGTCAGCAGGGTTCCTATCATGAAGACAAGCACGACGTAAAGAAACCACTGGTTGAACTGCGGTGTACCTCCAATCTGGGCGACAATAGCCGCACCAATACCTTGGGTGGCGACCACACTCAGACCTCCGATCCAGCTGCAGACGGAAATATATGGGAACATGTTCTTCTTTCCATATCTCGGCCCGACCCAGAGAGCGACAAATAAGCTTCCGAGGAGGATTACCCCGGTGTATGTCAGAAAGCCAGGGGTTACAACGAACTTCTGCATCTCTTGTATGGTGGCCACGGATGATTCTTCAGGGGCGTTGAGGACGATGACAACGGTTCCGATGACGCACAGAAAACAAGCGACTTTGCCCACCATGCTCAACCTCTCCTTCAGAAAGATAGCTGATAGGACGGTGGCGATGACGACGGACAGAGCGCCCAGCGACGTAACCAAGATAGCATCGGTGAAAGCGTAGGCAGCGAAGTTGCAGATCTCGCCTATGATCATGAGTGACATACCCCCCCACCAGTAGACGTTCTTGAGGTAGCCATAACCTTCACCTGCCACCTCTTTGTATTTTTCATTGGCCCGGAGCAGTCCAACCTTCTTCAAGACGAACGATGTCCCAATAAAGCACCCCGAAGCAACGGCCAAGCTAATACCGATAGCTTTGAAGGAGGCCGGCCTACCCTCCGTATTTGGGTCGTTGGTCGAGGTTTCGTTCGCTCGCGCATACACCTGGTGTGCGGTATCGAGGATTTGCGCGGCAGTATCCATGGCTGTCTGTCGCCTTTGCGACGGCGAAGATGCCGTCGACGAATGTTGATGAGTTCAGTCCGTGTCCGTGTCGCTCGAGCTCCGGATATAGTTAAGTTTTGCGATTAATGACTTGGTATGGTGATTCACAGAAGTCGAAGTCACTTATAAGGTTTGCGATTTGACAAGATGCGAAAGTCAGTACCACGGTTGATCTTCAAGACATGGAGATTCAATGTATGGGAACCCTGGTGAGATGTTGTTTGTTTTTCAGTATGTTTGATAGCTGAGACCCCTGGTAATAGCGAAAAGAGGGCTACCAAACTGCCAGAGTCCAAACCCGGCCGGGACAGGTTGATGGTCAGATGCGTTATGGAGGCGGAACATGAACGGTATCGGTTTATTGGTGGAAGGGTGAAACTAGGCGGGTAATGGGAGGACGAGAGGGTTCAAGAGGTGGTCACTCTGTAACGAGGTTGCAGAATTTGGGGGGTTGCTGATCCGGGGAGTCCCTTTGAGACGTTTGTTGTCGGGTGGGAGGAAGGTTGCTGGGGGCGATGGGTTTCCAACTGCGCCCCTCCAAAACAATGGCTGCCCCGGGTTGTAGGTACCTGTGGTCTGGGGGTATCAAATTGGATGGATATATTCCAACAGACAAGTGAGCTCCTAGGACGATGGGTAGAGGCACATGAGCATGACATGAGATGTAGAAGGGAATCCAACTTGTAGACGGAATGGAGTGTGAATGAAGAAGAAGGAAAGGAGATGGAGAAGGCTGTCTGTCTGTTGCTATTCAGTACTAGGTAATAGGTACCTAGGTATCAGTCTTAAGAGAATCGGAGGGAACGCATCATCGGTAACACGAATAGTGGAGTGATTGCCCAAATACAGCGATATGATTGCCCATCGACGGCAGGAAACGACGAATCCCATGCAGCTCACAGGGGTTCAGGCACTTCGACGCTACATCAGGGCGGTGTATTTCCAGGTTTTGGGTCTGGACTCCTTGATATCCACTTGTAGCTACAGAGACAGGTGGGTTTGACGGGGCGTGAATGAAGTACTTCGTACCTAGGCTGCTAGCTACTGCTAGCCTAGGGCCCCGTTCGGGGATGGGGATGGGTGCGGGACCGTCTAGCCGCTTACAGTCTGGTACATCTGAAAGCGTTCCTCTATCTCCCCCCCATTCGAGATCGTTCCCGCCGCTCTGGAATTTCTGCGACTGGAACTGGGCCTCTATCCCGTACTTCGTACAACGGGTGCAACGCTACTATTTTCTTGGGTAACCTGCCCTAGACCGTTTTGCATACGATACTTGGTGCTTGGTTTTTTTTCATGTGTCCTTGACCTTGATTGAAATCGTGTTTCGCGGTTGAAGTGATTGCCCGATGCCGGGTGGTGGAAATGCAGAGCCCTGGAGGCAGCCAAGGTGCATATCGTGGCACAGTTCGTTTTCTGTGTTTGACCTGCCACAAGCCATCATCCATGATCGCCATTATGAATCTGGAAACAGATGGATGTTTCTTTGTTCGTCTCACACCTCTCCCAACAAGTCGGTCGGGTTGTTTAATAAAGAAAGTCGTGTCGAACTGTCCCTCGCTTCAGCCTTCCCTCCTCCTGTTGTACATCCAATACCTTATGTAGGTACTACGGAGCACCACACACCACAGGCTTGTTACGCACAGCTCGGATTGCTAAGAAGCCTCCCGAGGTCCAGTCAAGTGTAGGTACGGGACGGGACAACCACTGGCTCCCAGGCTCTTCTATCAGCGACTTTATTACGCTGTGGGCGTCTACATCGCGAATACGATCTCGCCTTTGCCCTTGGCGCAAGTCATTCTTCAGCTCCCCTCGAGACAACCATGTCCGAGGTTACATCGCTTCTCCCTCGATGACCGCATCGACGTCTTCGTTCGACTCTACCACCGATGCGGCATCGAATCATTGACAGGACCTCGGGATGCAGTTCATTTATCCCGCTATCTACGGAGTATCCCTTATTACCTTTACTACTGACGTACCTACTACCGCCATGCGCCTCTTCTCCGTGTTTGTCCTTGAGAAGGTGGCAAACCGGACAATCACGACCCCTTCATCGCATCTTTTCTCACACTTGCATGTGCGTACGTCGCACCAGGTTATTCTTTCTGAGACACAAGCTGTAGCAACATATGCACCGAGGCCCTTCCACTGCCAATTGACTGTCGTTAGTCACCTCCACGTGCAGCGCAAACCGGTGGCTTAGCCGCTGCGGCTTTTCGATATATGCAACGCTAGGGTCCAATCAACAGTCACATCGCCCAATATATCGACGGGGAGGCGGACGAGTGTCTCATTTCTCTTGCAGGCTTGTAGGTCTCTTCAAGAATGCAGTACTCTCTACTTAGCATACATAGTAAGCCTACAGTAGACTACCTATCAGATCCTTATTAATGGGTTTGTTTCTACACTTACGATAAATACGCCCGGAACGGAGGCGTTCCTGTACTTCCGCCCCCAATCATTAACCAGCTCCGCACTTCCCCGACTCACCAGCCACCAAATGCAAACTTGGAATTTCAGTAATTTCAAGGGGTGGTGATTGCCCCTATTTGTAGATGTTCCTACATATGTATAAATCCAGGGTTTCCGGGTCGCCACGAGGTTCTTCGTATTCCGCGCCGTGCGCTCACAGGTCCTCCGTAACTACTTAATTGTAAAGCCCGGTCAACCAACCTAGCGGCCCAGGACCCTCACTTGGCACCGTGCCGTGCCGTGCCGTGTCAATCAATCAATCCCTCTTGAGGCCTCTGCCGAGAGAGACACATACTTAATTTATACAGATGACTGCGCCGGCGACTTGCAGAATAGCTGGGATCGAGTCTCGGTACCCTAGTCTGGTCACCATAGATATATGTAACATGATAGGGTTCCGGACCCCTTTCCCAACCAATTTAGACTATTGCCTTTCTAAAACAAGGAGTCACCCGTGCCGACTTTTCTCACCACCTGCGCACACATTTTTCGGAAAACCATAACAAAATCATTTTTTTAATTAATTTAATTAATAACGCCATTATTTAACTAATATTTTAATCGTTATTATAATAATTTTTAATATTAATAAATTAATTATAAAATAAATTAAATATAATATTTAATTTTATTTAAAACGTTAAAAAATTTATTATAAACGCTTTATTAAATTTATATTATATATTATTATAAGGTTAAAAAATTTATATATAAGCTTTTTTTATTATTTTATATATTACTTTATTATTTTAATTATTAATATATAAAAATTAATATAATAAAAAACGATATAACCTTATTTTTAAATTATTTAGCCTTTAAAATTAACTTTTTATAATTTATCTTTTAAAAATAAAGCGCTTTTTTATATATTATTAAAGAATGTTTAAGTTATATACGCTTATATTTTATTATAAATAAAATATAATTTAATAAAGCTAATAATTAAACTTTAATAATATTATTTAATATAATATTTTTAAAATAATCTTTAAAAAAAACGATTAAAATTATTAATTTTAAGTTTAAAATTAATGATTTTTACGTTTTTATAACTATTAAAAAAATAATTAAACGTTTTAATTTTAAAACTTTTATAAAAAAAACTTTTATAAAAAAAGCTTTTATAAAAAAAACTTTTATAAAAAAGCCTATAAAAATAATTTTAAAATAATAACAATTAAATTTTAAGCCTAAAAAAAGGACAAAAAAAATAAAAAAAACGATATTAATAAAATAATTAATATAAGGGCTATTTTTAAAATTAAAGAAAAATTAATAAAAAAGCTGCTTTTAAGCGTAAAAAAAAAGCTAAATTTAAAACCATTTTTATTATAATAAAGGGTTAAAAATTTAAGGTTTATTTTAATTAAAATCCCGTTTTTTTAAGGTATTTTTTAGCATTTTTATTTTTTATAATAATTATAATAATCGTAAATTATATTTAATATTAATAAATTTTACGACGATTTAATAAAAAATCGCTAATTAAATTATAAATTTATTTTTATTAAATTAGCTTATATAATTATAGTTTTAAAGCTTAAAATATTAAATAAATAAATTATAAAACTTTTTAACACCTTTTATTTTTATATTAAAAAGCATTTTATAGTTTATTAACGTAATAATTCGTTTTATTTATTAAATATAAAACATCGTTTAAAACTTATTTTTTATTAAAAACGTTAAATTTTTATAATTTATAAACGTAATTATAAATTATTTTAATAAAAGCTTTTATTAATAATAAAATATTTTATTAATTAATTTATTATTAAACGCGTTTTAAAAAATTATAATATAAAAAAAAGAAGTTTTAAAAAAAAATCTTTATTATTAAAGAATTAATAGCTATTTATTATTATTTTATTTATAAAACGTTAAAAAATCTTAAAAGATTCTTTAAAATATATGGTTTTAAAAATGATAAATAGTTTATATTATTAATATAAATTTTTATAAACTATTTTTTCTAATAAATTTATCTATTAAAACGATTATAATTTAATAATTAGCTAAATATTCCGTTTTTTATTCGAAAAATAGCATAAAAATTACGTTAACTTTAAAAACTATTTAAAATTAATAATTTTTATTATAATTTAAAAAAGTATTTAATTAATAATAACGTAAATTATAAATTAACTTTAAATATTATAAAAAAAAAGCTAAATCGTAATAAAAATAATAATAAAAAAGGCTTTATAATATAAAATTATTTAAAAGCTTTTTAAAAATCTTTTTTATTAATATATTAATTATAGCGTTATTTTTAATAAAATAACGCTTTAATTTATACTTTTATAAAAACTTTAAAATAGCTATTTTTAAATAAAATTTTATTATTTTAATATTAATAAATATATTTTTTCGATTTTGATTTTATTAAATATATTTAAATTATATTTAAATTTATTTTAAGTGCCTTATTTTAAAATATTAAAGAATTATAAGCTTTATTTATAAGCGTTATAATTATAAATAAATTTATATAACGTTTTTTAAATTTTAATTTAATATATATATATCGATTTTAAGTTTACGCGCTATAATTTTAATAATAATTTACAAATATTTTTATTTTATAATTAATAATATATATATAAAATTATAATAAATTCCCTTAAAAAATTAATATAAAATTAAATAATTATATTTATAACCTTTTTATATAATTATTTAACTTTAAATAAACGTTATTAATAAATAATTAACGTTAACGTTTAAATTTTTATAGAATTTTATTAGTTATAAATTTTTTTTTAATTTTTTTAACCTTTTTAATCGAGCTTTAAACTATTTTTTAAGCTATTTTAATTAAATTATTATAATTAAACTATTAATTTAATTAATTAATTAATAATAAATAAAATAATTTAACTTGATCGATTTAATAATAATATAATAATATAATAATAATTATAAAATTATTATTATTATAATTATATAAAGCTAAAATCGATATATATATCTTAAATTAAAATTTAAAGAACGCTATATAAAATTATTTATAGCTATAATATTTATAAATAAAGCCTATAATTCCTTAATATTTTAAAATAAAACACTTAAGATAAATTTAAACGTAATATAAAATAAATATTTTTTATAATTTAAAAAATAAAGAAAAATATCGTTAGTATTATACGTTTTAAAAAATATTTATAAGTTATATAAAAGGTTATTTTAAAATATATAATTCGAAAAGTTTTAATTTTTATAAAAAATAGGCTTAAAATTATTAAAAAAGCTCGCGATTAATATATATATTATTAATTTAAAAGGTTTAAGCTTCGATTTTATATATTTATTTTATTTTTACGATTTTATTTAAAAAAATATGCATAATTAAAAAATAAGGGCTATTGAAAAGTTTTTTATAAAAAAAATGGGTGAACCTTGAATTTTTAACCCTTATTTATAATTTATTATTTTTATTATTATTATTATTTTTATTATTATTATTATTTTTATTATTATTATTATTTTTATTATTATCGTTTTTATCGCTATTTTTATTATTATTTTTATTTTTTATATATAATATTAAAATAATAACTTTTATTTATATAATTTAAAGGTTTATAAAAATTAAAAAATAATTTTTTTTAAAAATAAAAATAATTATTATTTATAAATAAATTAAACTAATATTAAATATTAATAATATTATTAATTAAATAATTTTATATATTAATTTTTAATTAGTAATTTAAGCCTTTAATAATAATTATATATATATATTTAAAATAATATAACTTATTATTAATAAAAAAACTAATTAAATATATATATATATATATATTAATCGTTTTTTATATCTTTTAATTATTACTTTTTATAATAACCCACGTTATAATAATATTTTTAACGCTATTTAAAAATATAAAAATCTTTAAATTATATTAATTATATATTATATTATTTTTTATACCCCCGTTATTGTTACGCTAATTATTATTTAATTAATAAAATAATTATAAACGTTAATAAACCCGTTTAAGAAATTATCTTTTATAATTATATAGCTAAAATAATAATAATAATTATTTAATTTTTTATTATATTAATTATAGCATATTTAAAAAATTAAATATATTATAATCTTAATAATTATTTAAATTTTTTATTCATTTATTTTTTTATTTATTATTCGAATTATAATTGCTTTAATTTTATAAATAAATAAGATTTTATACGAGTTAATATTTTTATTTTATAATATTATTAATTATTATAATATAAATTAATAAAATCTTACATAAAAAAAATATTAGCTAGGTTTTTTATATATAAACTTTTATAACCCACTTAATAATATTTATTATTATATTAAAAAAAGATTTAAAGTAAAATATTTATTTATAATATATAATATATTACGTTAATAAATTAATATTATCGATATTAATAAAGCAATTTTTAATAATTTATTTATTATTATTTTTAAAAAGTTAAAAAAAGCTAAAATAAAATATATCGCTAAAAAAAAAGGCTTTAAATTAATTAAAAAAAAACAGGTTAATTTAATGATAATAATAATAATATAATTAAACTTTTTTAAAAAAAAACTTTAATATTAATAATAATATAATTAATAATAACGTTTTTTAGCGATGCTTTTAATTTTATTAAAAATATAATAAATTTTAATTATAATTATTTTATTAACGCCTTTTATAATTATAAAACTATAGCATTTTTTTAAGTATTACCTTTTATTACGCTTTTATTATTTATATTATTAATTATTAACCTTTTATTTTTATTTTTATCCTTTTAAAAATTATATAATATATAAAAAATAATATATTAATAATTTTAAAATATAAGTTATATAATTTTATTAATTAAAAGCTTATTTTTTTATGTTTAATTCAATAAAAAATATATAATTATTTAAAAAGTTTATTATAGCTATTATAAAAAAATAGCCTTATAAATAAAATTAAAAAAAAATTATTATAATTTTTAGCTATAAATAAAATTATTATATTTAAAATTCATATTTTATTTATAATATAATTTAAAATTTCCGATTTTACCCGTAAATTCTACGTATTATTTTATAAATTTTTAAAAAAAAATATTTAAAAATAAGCGATTTTTTAACGATATTTTTAATATATAACCTTTTATTAAATAAAATATGTTTGTTATTATAATAAAAATAATAATAAAAAAATTAATTAAATAATATAACCTTTTTAAATATTTATAATTAATTATTTAATAGCTATTTAATTTTTTTATATATTAAACTTTTAATTTATTTATTATATTTTTTTTATTAATTATTATATTTAACATTTATTTTCATATAATAATAATATTGAAAATAATAATATTAATAATAATAAAAAATAAGGCTAAAAAATAACCTTTAATTTATATTAAAAATATAATAATAATAATAATAATTAAAATAATAGTAAAAATAATAATAGTAATAGCTTATTTTTTTATTATTATTTTTTATTAATTATTTTTTCCCTTTTTTTTATTTTTTTTTTCCACTTTTTAGGCTAATAATAAAATTACCAAAAAAAAAGCGCAAAATACCTTATAAAAAAATTATAAAAATAATAATAATAATAATAATTTGCTTTTTTATTAAATTTTACCCCTTTTTTTTTATTAAATAATTAAAGCCCCCTTTTTTTTTAATAAATATAATCTTTTTTTTTAAAATAATTAAAGCCTTTTTTCCGCTTTATTTTCTTTTTAAATATTATAATTATTTTAACTTTTAAAAAGCTTTTTTTTTTGCTAATAAATTAAATATTTTTATATATTATTAAATTTTATTATAAAAATATATTTATAATATATATTTAAACGTATTTATAATATATTTATAAATAAAATATTAAAAAATAAAAAATAAAAAAGCGATAAAAATAATAATAATAATAATAATAATAATAACTTATAATTTTTTTAATTATTTCTTTTTTTATCTTTTTTTTATCTTTTAAATTAATAATAAAACTAAAAAAAAGGCATAAAATACCTTAAAAAATAAAAATTATACCTATTTAATAATTTAAAAAAATAAAAGATAAAAAGATAAAAAAATAATAACGGCTTGCTTTTTTATTATATTTTACCCGCCTTTTTTTATTAAGTGATTAAAGCCCTTTTTTTTATTTTTTTTATAAATATTATAATTATTTTAACTTTTAAAAAGCCTTTTTTTTATTAATAAATTAAATACTATTATACATTATAAAATTATATTATTAAAATATATTTATAATATATTTATAAATAAAATATTAAAAAAGAAAAAAAAAGCGATAAAATCGAAGATAATAATAATAATAGCGGCTAATCGTTTTTTTATCGTTTTTTTTATCGTTTCTTTTTATATATCGTTATTTTTCCCTTATTTATTATTATTTTTTATATATTCGATTAAAAAAAAAGGGAAAAAAATAAAAAAAAAGGGTAAATAAATAATAATTATATTATTATATTAATTTTAAAAAAAACTTATATTAATGAAATTTATTTAATAATAAATATATAATTAATTAAAAGGTTATTATTATTATTATTATTATATAAATTATTATATTTATTTTATTTTTTATAATTTATAATATTTATTAATTATTTAAAAAATATAAAAAGCTTTTATAATTTAATAATAAAATAATTAATATTTATTATTATTATAATATTATTATAAAAAAAGGTAGATAAAATTAAAAGGTTCTAAATTTAACTTTTAATTAAAGCATTTTTTTATAATTTTTTTATATAATAAAAGTTTAAATTAAACCCTTTTATTATTATTTATTTTATTATTTATTATAACTTTTTAATTTATTTATTAAATAATATATAAAGCTCGTTTTTTATCGATTTTTATAATTATAAATAAAAAAATAAAAGGCTATAATTTAAAGGTTTAAAAATAACTTATATTTATTATTTTATATATATATATATAATAAATTACGCTATATATTAATCTTTACATAAAAATTAATATATAAAGCTTTTAAAAATAAGAAAAATAATAATTATATTTATTTTATTAAATTATATATATAAATAAAAAAATATAATTTATTTATTATAAAAATCGCAATTAATATTAGCTTTCTTAAAATGCCTTTTAATTTTACTTATTTTTTTAATTTATTTTGATAATATAATCCCTGATAAATTAATTAAATTTCTTTTTAATATTACATTATAATTTAATATATTTATTATAATATTTTATATAAGCTTTTAATATATTAAAATAAGCCTTATTAAGGTTAAAATTAAATAAATAAGGGGGTAAATATTATATTTGATTAATATAATATTATTTAAGCTTTAATATTTTAAATTTATAATAAATAAACCTATTATTTATAATTAATATAAATTATAAACTAAAAAAAAAGATATTTTTAATATAATTTATTTTTTAAATTATATAAAAAACCCTTTTTTATTAATAAAGCCTTAATATATAAAAGTAATAATAATATTTTTTATTATAAAAACTAATAAAATATTAAATCGTTTCTTTTGTTTAAAAAATTATATAAAAAAGTGTTATTTTTAAAAGCTTAGCTATTTTATTAATATATATACTATTTATTAACCCTAAATTCGATAATAAATATAAATATATTTAACGTAAACTTTATAATTTATTTATAATAATGGTTTTAACGTATAAAATCGGCTTAAAAAATATATATTTTTAATTTATTATTTTTTTAATCGATTTTTTAAGTTAATTAAAAATAATTTAAATTAATATTTTAATATTATATTATTTTATAAAAAACTATTATATTTTATTAAAATAAAAGTTAAAATTAAAAGCGAACTTTAATAGTAATATTTAAAAAAACGAAAAATTAATTTAAAAGCTAAATAAAAAGGGCTATAATCTTTTATATTTAACGTAATTAGCGTTAAATATAAAATATTATAATAAAAACGCTTTATAATTTTATTGTATAATTTATTTTTTTAATAACTTTTAATTTAATTTTATATTATTATATTATATAAATAAAATATTTAAAACGCTTTATAAGCTTTTTATTTATAGCTTTATTATACTTTTTAAAATATAATTTAAGGATTATTATTTTTATATTAATAAAATAGTAACCTTTTTTATTATTTATTACGCTTTATAAATAATAAAAAAAATCGGAATATTAATTATAAATATTATAAAATATTATAAAATATTATAAAATATTATAAAATATAATATTAAAGCTTAAAATAATTATAAAAAGGCTAAATAATGGCATTATAATTAAATTAATTAAAAAAATGATTTTATTGTGGTTTTCCGAAAAATGTGTGCGTAGGTAGTAAGAAAAGTGGGCACGGGTAACTCCTTATTTCGGAAAGGCAATAGTCTCCTTATTCATTACCAACACGATGGTTAGGTAGTTATCCAAGGCGATGAAGTTGCCAAACTTAAACAGATCCCGCTGTAGGAGGGAGCACAACCTCGCGCTTGCGTACGGTGGTGAAAAGGTTCGAAAAGACTAAGCCCTATTTTTCTCTTTGTGTTCTGTTCACGTTTTGCATAATTAAGACGTTAATTGATAGTGCTTACGGTGAACTGTGGTTATATGGATCTTGTGGCTTTTCGGTTGAGCGAACGAGCTCAGGGGTTAGTGGTTGGCGGCATCCAATCCGGCCACCGCAGAGGTCGGGTACGCTATGTTTACGGATACTGCAGACAACGAAGATATAACTAACTTGACATCCTTTTTTGAAGCGTGTTCATCATTGCTGCTGATTTGTGTAAGTTGGCATGAAGATGGATGAGCGTGTGTGTGTGTGTGATGTGAGAGAGAGGAAGAAGAAGAACTCGGCATCCAAGGTAGAAAGACCTTTTCTTCTACCGGATGGTGATGAGTCAGTATGAAGTTTTGAGGCCATCGTGCCTCTATCTCCCGCTGGTCTTATGTTTAGGCTCGGAGTAAAGGATCTCAAAACCGTGAGTGAGAAAAGAAAAGAAAAGCAAATTGTGATTTTAACCACCTTGAGTAGTTAGGTAGGAAGATGTTTGGTGTTGCTTATAGCACAGTAGGCAATACGAATAATGAGATATAGTGCCGGACGAGCAGCTCGAACCCTTTTGGACGTCAATAGACTCAGCAATCGAGCCAACTTATTAGAACCCTGGGTCTGTGTTAAGAAGTACCTGCATTGAAGTCTGTCACCGAGCAGCTGTCTTTCTCCGAAGTATCATAGATTAATGAGAGCTGTCTTCTTCGCCCATAACCATCTATTCTGAACCTTGGGTGCTCTCTGCCTCTGGGCATCCTCAGCTTCCCTACGGCTCGATACCGGCTCGTGATCCACTGCTCCCCTCGGGCTTCAGACTCCTCAATACTTTATAGGATCTCGTCCCGAGCGTCTCAATCTCCGGAAACGCTTCTACCTATGACAGCGTCGAGGATACTTCGCACATACCACTGATCCAACCCCCCTGCCTGTACATAAGGGTCGCGTCCGGCACCGTTGACACTGATAGCAATTCGGTTGCGTCCGCGTCTCAGAACCTCCTGCTCTCTGGGTAATTCGTTGATGCCATCATATAAATCAAAGACGGGGTCCATTACATCCCCGACGTCTCGAAAAAGAACGTCTCCACCATCGTAATCAAGTCTGGCTAATATCCATGTATAATCTGCCAATCTGCGGGCGCTGATGCTTCTCGGAAAATTGATGTTGAGCCAGACCTATCGGGGCAAGCATGGAGTTTCCCTCTGAGCAAGCCTCTCAACCAGACAGAGAATCAGACCGGTTCTGGTCTCGATGGAGACGGTATCTTCTGCGTGTTGACCCGAGAAAACAATCGCTGGGATGCCTTCTCTCATCGCAGCCCACATGGCGATGTTGGCAGCTCCAGATTGTTGAGCACGGGCGCCTACGCTCCAGCTCGAGTTGGAGGCCGCTATAACCAGGTCGCACTTTCCCGGGGGCCAAAACGTTCCAGCGTGGATCTCCAACCCATACCTGGCTGCCGTTACAGGGTAAGAATCGACGTAATAGGCTCGACGCTCGGGCAGAACAGAGCCAACAGTAGGACCCTTAATATGTCCGTTGGTGTTGAAAACATAGTCATATATGTCTCTAGCTCCTGGTCAAGGTCAGCCATGTAGCCAGGTTGTCTATACCAGACGGCTCTAAAGGTATTGTCACCACCCACCTGAGTCAGCATGTTCGGACAGCGGTGCTGAAATGATCGCATCATGACCCATTTCCCAGAGAGCTTCGTAAAGGTGCCTTAGGTAAGGCTGGTCCCAGCCGTCGTCGTTTGACAGAAGAATCCGCATAGTAATTGTGACAGTTATCTGTGATCTGAAGGATGCTTAGTAGCCATGCGGATGTTTTCCGGTGGGAAGTGAAGCCGAACCAGCGACGTGAAGGTCAATCAGGCAGGATGAACACTGGTCATAGGCTGAGAAAAGAGAGAACTCACCAAAGTATTTTGTAACAGAATATACCAACGTCAACGAAGAATGATAAACCTCCAGGCTGATAGCAACAATCGATACAGTTGAGTGGTGTTCTGAAGCGGGGATGACAATGGAAATGGAAGAAACATCATGGATGGGAATGGAGGGGGAGAGGCGAGATGTATCACGGGAATATAATGATGAAGGAAAGAAGAACTGGGTCAAGGAAGGCACATGCCACTCCATACCCCCTTTAAGTCAAGAAAACCGCGTCCCCAGGGTGATGACCTTGGGGAAGTCTTTGAGCGTGGTAACCTTGGAAGCTATCCGAAGGTGAAATTACGCAGACCGCCGCATCTAAACACGCATACCTAGGTACATTCTTAAGTAAGTGGGTAGCTTCGGGTCAAGTACACCTAGATATTCGGCGACAGTTGCCCAGGGGGTACACCAATCTTTTACTTGAGGGTTGTACGGAGCTTCTGTATTGTACTCTCCTGCTCTCATGTGTCATTGTTTCCCTTGTGCAACACAATTCCTTAGCACTGCCAGAATCATGGCGTCGCATGTGCGCGCGCATGCCTACGTCCTGTACCTAGCCACGCCAAAGCCCATATACAGGCTGTCTTCTCCTATCATGTCTGAGAATTGCCGCATCTCACCGCTGTGGACAGCATTCCAGGGCAAACTGTCCATGTTGTCGATAAAGGGATGGTCTTACCATCCCATACTTTCCTCGTTGTTACCTTGTTCTTCTTCTTCGATTGAGCTCCAGCTAGACTGATGTGGTCCCTACCCAGCCATACAGGTACCTAACGTTATGGAGGACGCATCCCGCCCCTAAAAGGGGAATGAGCTGCCAGTGAGGTGGTGCCCTGGCTCAACTTGATTCCAAGGTGCGGCTTCTATGTCTTCTTGGTTTCAACGTCACCACTCACTCGTGCCTGCTTCCAACGTGCTCTCATATCCCCACCTGCCGCTTTATCTCCCGGTCTCGTTGAGCCAGTGACTGGGCATGGATTAACACACTGAATCTACCTAGGGAGGTAGCTTTTAAAGTGAGTTCATCCTCTTCTCCCCAATAATCACGAATGGTCAAGGACCGGTGGTCCAAACGGTAAGACATTCCCATTCCCCTGAGGCTAATGAGAGTTCGATCCTCTCCCGGTCCAAGTTCATTCGTTTTTCCAACTTTTTGCTTCGCAAGTGTCTGTGACATGTATTCATTGTTTAGTTAGTACAGATTGGATCACGAATTCTAGCTGGTCTTTTTTTTCTTATCCAGTTCACCTGGAATAGGCGTGGGCAGCGTTCCATGTCTGCTCAGGTGATACGCCCAGCGGCTTTGGTTGGACCAGCTACGACATATGACATGCGACATCCATGGATACTTCCAGCACACCTGACATTGCGCGACACCACCATGACATTCCACACTTCCATCGATACCTGTCCATGCAGTTCTCCTCGCCAAAATTCAGTGACCGAATTCTCATAAGCTTTTCGACTCCTTTCTGCACCCACCACTTTCTCAATTTCCACCACGTTATATCGAAAAGTCACCCCTGAGACCTGTACTGCAACAGACAGTTGCGGTCGTTTACACAATATCGGAGATGTCAAGCGCTCAAATGTGCTCAAAGGCAACGTAACTCCAACACTGGGGGTAGTTGTATGTAGGCTACCTACCCCAGGTATGTGTTCATTACGCTGGAGAGTTAAAACCTTATCAGGTACGTTCTAACCTTGATGGTGGTAACTTGCACCTTATGAAATTCATGAATCCGAGCCCTGGAAAGGTTAGGACATAAATCTCCAGGGCTATTAGCTTAAGGTGCCATCACTATCACTCACACTGGAATTGCACCATCTACACCATCAGCTTACAAGAATAAAACGCACTCAAATGTACTCCTAGGTATATACATATGTATATGTATGTATGTAAGTACTATCACAAGTGGCTTCAAACATACATCCTACTAACCTAGAGATATAGGGAGCTATTTTCAAGCGGAGTCATTTACGAGTCTCACTGCGCCGCAAAACTCTAAGTTTCTTCCGAATGAGAACCTGCTCATTTGCGGAGAGATTTATTAAAGCCAGCTCTATAAAAAGGACTGTGACCTCTCCTAGCTTCTTGCTCTTCTCTCTGGCAATAACACACCCTTTTCTTACATGAGCAATTCATACCAGCAAGACAGACATCTTGAGCCTCCGCGTTGGACTGAATCAAACTCAGCATCTTCTATCAACCATTATTACGCTGATCTCGACGACATTCACAGCCCTCCACAGCTAACTATCGATTTTTTGATTAAGGCCTTCATCCCGGAAGCGCCGCACTGCCAACAATAGAACAATTCCCTCGCGAAACGGCCTTTTCTAGCTGCTTATCCGGTCAAGAATACAGTCAGCAAGAAGCCAACCACCTCCCCAAATATTAAAAACATCAACGGCAGACCATTTACTTACTATGGCGTCGCTATCCAAGTTCGCGACTCGCATGTGGCAAATCGACTCCGCACCGAAAACATTTTCGCCTTGGTGGTCTAAACAAATCACAACACTAGAGGAGCTTGATGCTTGTTGCCGACGCGATGAGTACTCTTTGGTGGCTTTCGACACCGAGTTCAATCATGCCGCTCACAGCTCCGAAATGTGCCTTGAAGTTGGTTTCTCTTTTTTGCCGACTCTGGGTGTCGCAGCAGCGAGTGGAGGGGAACGCCACCTGCGAAAGCTTGCAGAACAATACAGCATCGAAACGCGCTGTGCCTGGGTCACGGATCGTCACCCGTATCGCAAGCACGAACGATTTAATGCCGGGTCTCTCGAAAGGGTCCACAGCAGCGAGTTAGGTGGCTATGTCGACTCCGTCGTCCAGGATTTTAAGCAAAAAGCCAGAAGGCCTTTGATGCTCGTTGGGTTCAGCATGCCGGCCGACCTAATAATCATGTACAACGAGTTTTCTCAGGCAGCCCGACATTTCTCGGCCTGGGTGGATCTTAACAAGGTACTCGACAATGCAAGACATCGGATGGTACCGGGGTTGGGTTTGGGTGCCTCACTCTCTGTCCTAGGATACACAATCCATGATGGGGGCGGGCCTTCGAGCTGGAGGAGCCATAGCGCTGGAAACGATGCAATTCGGACTCTGGCTCTGTTAGAAGGCCTCCAGTCGATGGATAGTGAGCTCAAGGAGGGTTTACAGTTGAGCCGGAATAGCGAAGGTAAAACGGACCCCTGCCGGCGACCGAGGCTTTATGTCTGGGAAACACCGCCACGCCGAACGCGAATGTACGTCGCAAATATCGTTGCTGAGGGCGCTACCCGACTCCCTTCCCGAATCGACTCGGTGTACAAGCTGTCTTGTTACCTTCACGAGAGAGGCCACTGCCCCTGCACTCTCGCTGGATACGGCGACACCCGAGACTCCAAGGCGCGGAGACTAGAATTTCACAAGCCCCATACCTCACACACTGGACGTGTTGGAGCTTGGGCAATATTCAATGACGAGGCAACCCTCATCAATTTTGTTTCGGTAACAGACGAACAAGTTGTGGATGGGATCACCCTCAAAGTCACGATTAGGGACTCTAAGGAGGAAATAAAGGCACAGAAGACTCAACGAGAGGAGATAAGGGCACTCAGAGAGCAGAAGAGACGTCAGAAGCGCGACCTAGATCACGATCCTGAATCAGATGAGGACGGCATTTTACTCAATCTCGACAACTTGATGGATGCAGAATAGTTGGACCACGTATACGTCGACTTTGGCTGTCTCTGCCGCCGGAGTTGGCAGGAGATCTGATTTGAATGAATCACCTTTTATTTGCGCACACTCACCTGGGCGAAAGAAATCTCCGGAATTCGGGTTCGATATCGGAGGACGTGGCATGCCCGGAAATGGGGCCCAACATCCGAAGTCAAATATCCAGAGACTGATTTTCTTGCGAAGCATTGCCATTGAGCAATTCCCGAGTGTGCTTTAGTTAATGTTACATCACTAGCACAAGTATTTCGGCCAAGTTCGGTTTGATCTATAATAGGTGGGAAACCAACTCCTGAAGCTTCTGAGTGAGGCTGAATCTTCCCCTTCCAGCACCATTCGAAACATCCACACAAAACCCTAGACGGGCATGCAATATACCTAGGCGATGTGGAATCTCTCATTGGGCGGATTGGATTTCTGAAGAGACCGTTAGAAATCCACTCTTGTAGGCTGCCAAGGCCACCCGTCAAACGCACCGGGAAGTGAAGGGGCTGCGGCTGTGTTCATAGAAAGGGGTTGGTAAGGATGAAGTTATGAACCGCAACGGGAGGCGTCGCCGAAATACGATATCTTGGCTCAATCTATGCTGCGGTAGTTGCCGCCTAAAATGTGACTTGCCAAGCATCATCCCAACACGAGGTGGGCAGCATGAAGTCCAGGATGGACCCCGATCCACCTGTGAAAGATCTCCGGGAACGAGCTCCACCTGATCGGGGCTCTTGGCTCTTCCAGAATCCTTCCACGATGCTTTACAAAAGAGGGCCGAAGGTCTCTGCTGCATCGATGCAGAGGTGCTCGAGGAACGAGATGCAGGAGACTGCGACAGTCATTGTGGGATACCAACCGAGGTGATTCATTCGTTATAGTTGGCCCTGGAGACTTCTGCAGATTCACTCGTTCACCACCCACTGCTTTAGTTCTTCGTTCGCCTTCCCGCAACCAGCGCCATGAAACCCTCAACCGTCGCTGCTCTCGGCTTACTACAAGCCTCCCAGAGCGCCGCCGAATATGTTTGGCCTTCAAAATGGGATTATCTCGAGGATGTCATGAACCTCCAGACCGGCTACATTCGGCAAGGCTTCATAGACGGTACGTAATCCCCGGTCCCCATTTGCCCGATAATTGCTACTAGATGTTGATGATCTCTTAGCGGTATCCCCTTGCTCATTTGGAACGAATATCGCGGGCCGTCAGAACGCAGCAGAATGGCTGCGCACAGCGTACCACGACATGTCAACTCACGACGCATCGTCGGGCACCGGGGGCCTGGACGCCTCCCTCATGTTTGAGCTGGGACGGGATGAGAATATCGGGTCAAGTTTCAACAACACCTTCGGGTTTATGAAGAATTATTATTCCACCAAGACTTCAATGTCGGACCTGCTGGGGTTGTCAGTCATAGCTGCCACGACGATGTGTGGTGGCCCCGACATCCAGTTTCGGCCTGGCCGGGTTGATGCCACCGAAGCCGGCCCCATGGGTGTGCCAAAACCAGAAGAGGACATCGACAGACATACTGAGATCTTCGCGAAAGCCGGATTCAATACAAGTACGTTATCATCGTCGACTGATAGTAGGTTTGAAGAATGTGCTAATCTACCCCGAAGCCGACATGATCACCATGGTAGCTTGCGGCCATACCCTTGGCGGTATCCATGGTGCAAACTTCCCCGAGATCACGCTCGATACCTCCGAGGGACAGGTATCTCGTTTCGAGGGCGACAACAACTCGACTTCGTTCGCCGAGTTTGACAACGTGGTGATAACGCAGTATCTCGATGGAACGACGGAGAACCTACTCGTCGTCGGCACGAACGACACCACGAACTCCGACAAACGGGTCTTCGCCGCCGACGGCAACGAAACCATGAACGCGCTAGCAGACGCCGAAGTCTTCCAAGCCAAATGTGCAGACATACTGGGCCGCATGATCGACACCGTGCCCTCGACGGTGACGCTCGAGGAACCCCTTCAGCCCATCGACATCAAGCCCTACGTGACGGCGCTCGCGCTCAACGGCAACGGTACGATCAGCTTCGAAGGCCGGATACGCGTCCGCGTCTCCCCCGGCGCGGACCGGAGCAGCGGTGACCTGGAGGCACACCTGACGTTCGCCGACCGCGCGGGCACGAACACTTCCGCCGTCATCGCCACAACGCACCCCACGCTCAAGGGCGGCACCTCGACCGGTCTGTTCGGCGAGATCTTCAGCTGGTACGAGTTCGCCACCGCCCTGGACGCGAGCAGGGGGATCAGCAAGTTCCACGTGCACCTGACGACGCCGTCGACGGGCGCCACCACGGTCCACGACAACGGCGGCCGCGGCTTCCCCGTCGACGACGCGGTCCTGTACCAGCGGCCGCAGTCGTGCCTCAACATCACCATCGTGGACGGCGCCATGGACCTCACGGTGGTGGCCGCAGTGCGGGCGGACCGGGCCGAGGACGACGAGAAAGAGGAGGCGCTGCTGACACTCGAGCTCGTGCACAAGGTGCCGCGGCAGGGGGTCATCGTGCCCGCGCTCGAGGTGCGGCCGACGGCCTTCGAGAGGACCGCGGTCGAGAAGAGGTCCGGGTACGTGCTGTTCAGGGCCCACACGCCGATCGCCGCCGACAGCTGGAGCACGACGTTCGACGTCGTGCTGGGCGAGGGAGATGCGAGGACTGCGGTGGAGGACCAGAAAACTACGCTTCTGACGGAGGAGACGTGTGCGGCGCTGTGACTAGCCTGTAGTCAAATCGCGTGGTGATCAGAAAAGGCCTTGTGAGAGCTTGGGACTAGGTAATGAATAATGAATGATAAACTTGGTCGACATAATAAGAAGAATACCAAGACGATTGAATGTCTTTTTTCTATTGTTTATCTTATCTGCTTTATAACTGTATGTTTCTCCCTGAACCGGCTTTAAAGCACCAATCCAGCTTATAACTTAAGTGTATAAAAGCTTATCTAACTTTAAAGTGTGAGAACAAAACAGTGTGACGATGTCTTTGACTAAATAGCTAACACAACTTATAGGCAAATAACAAAGCTCCTATTAAATATTAAATATATCTTACATATTCTTCTCGTTAAAGCTGGTTATAAGATTAATATCCTCCCCCCACCCTATCCCCTTATATTTATTTATCTTACTTTTAAATTGCTAAAATACAATTTATAATTAAATAAAAGTGTTATAATATATTTAATAAATATAAATTATTTATTTAATAACTTTTAATTTAATAATATTTTCTAAAGATATTTATATATATAAATAATAATTTTTAAACCTAATTAAAATTAGATATAAATATTTGTTTTATTTATTTTATTTTTAATATATTATTTACTTATTTATATAGTTACGAAAGATAATTATGTGGCGTATTGTTTATATTATGCTTTATTTCACCTTTTATCGATTCTAAGAGTTTCTTATGAAAATTCGCGTTAGTACCATTGCGAACTCCTGGCTAGTCTCGGCCTGAGAGCTGATAAATACGGCGCGAGAATGGGGTGAGACCATACTCAATGATACATGAATGTATTCGGGATTGGATTTTCAACAACACACCTAGCCACCAGTACGAAGTAAACAAGCCAGAGGCCCGACTGGTTGGGGAAGCATGTACGTGATGACAACTCAGAGTCAATGGATCCCCGTCCATCCGGAATAGGGCCCCCAATTACAGGATATATAATTTTCCCTTGTTACCCACCGAAACCGAAAAGAATCGCTTCTGCTGCTGCAAAGAAACTCATACCATTTCACAGCCAAGTCAGTGTTTATATTCTGGTACATGTATTCGATATATGGAATCAGACTTTGCTAATACCAGCACCTGGGGGGCAGAAATATGCGATGGCCAACACTTCTGCGAGATGCACCCTAGGCCCAATACCGCAAAGCATGCATTCGATACAATGTTATCGCCAATGGACCCATCCCGCATGGTCCGAGCAGGTAGGGCACTTGTCTGCCACGGTGGCGACGGCGGTCTTCCCGTTGTAGTGGATGTTGATCTTCTTGCCGCACTGGGGGGAGTTGTTCGGGTTGGCATCGCCACCGTAGTCGCCAGGAACCAAGGCCACGATGGGGTCGCTGTCGGTGTGGGTGTCGCCACAGGCGCCCAAGCCGGTGTTGTAGTAGGTCATCTTGCCTGAGTTGGCGGCAACGGAGCCGATGATGGCAGTGATGCAGATCTGGATCTTGGTAAGGGGAGACATGATGATTGACTGGTGGTAAGGCAGTTTGTGGTATCGAAGGTATGTGTCTGGGATGACTGTGTCTTGATGGATGGCTATGATGATGAGAAGAGAAGTGGTGTGTTGGTCGGCCAGAGAATACAGCGGAATAAAATAAAGGGGAATGAGTGTCTACTTTATACTTCCGAGAGAGACAAGGCCCAGATCCAGAGGATCATGCAGCAACTCGCGAGTGCCTGATGTCAATGGTTATCCTCTGATGTCTGTCTGTACATTTGTTAGCTGAGGAGGTATCCAGGGGAATGGCGAAAGTCACTTTCACTTGTCTGTTGAGGAGCAGAGATACCATCCTTCCTGGTTCAGAACCTTCACTGCCTAAACATTAGCTACGCGATAGATCACGAGTGGTCAATTGAACATTAGGAGCATCTTTCTGAGTAGCAAACGCAACAGTACATTGAAAGTCGGAAATTATAACCCCCCATATCGCGTCACAGACGGCAGACGTTGAGGCGCGTGTAGGTCATGTCGAGTTCAGATCCTGTCTACCGCCCAATCACGTCTTCATTTGTATTACCTCATGTTGCCCAGAACCTTGTGGCCTTGTAGGACAAGTATACCCTCTTGTTGCCTCGTGATGCAGCGTAGGAGAACAAAAGACAGTTGTCGAGGTTTCTCTTGTGCTCGTGGGATCACAAGCAACGCATGTCAACAGGGATATGACTCTGGTTTTCAATCAAGGAGGTTTCTCACACAATTTTGGGTCCGTAAACGTGCTTATTTGCTTGTTTCTCCGTGACGAACCCCCAATTTCGGATTTACCGGGCTTTGCTCATCCTAGCCCTCGACGACGCCGACAAGGCGTAGTTGTATCACCCTCTTGACAGTGTGTCCGACTTCTTTTAACTATGTGGCGTATTTTAGGTTACTCGGGGAGAAGAAATGAATTATGACTTCATGACAGTGGGAATAATCAGATAGAACGGGGGAGCATGAGAAGGTTGCTCGAGAAACCCCCTTTTACCTCAGTTTCAATATGTCTGATTTGCTTTGTGACAACCCTCAAAGAACGCGGTGAATTGTGCATTTCCATTTACTGAAGATGAATTAGGCAAGTGGCCAAGTACTGAGTACTCAGGAACTATAGGATGCTTGTTCTCCAAGGGCGAACATGGTGCCGCATATCAAAAGCAAAGTGAAAGGGCCAACAAGCACTGACAGATTTGGAACCTCAAAGACCAGAGGAGGTGCTGGTTGATCAATTGGACACACTCTACAAGGTGTTTGACAAAGTCAAAAAGCATACAATACCCCGAAAAGAATCACTAAGAGCTTGGGAACATGTTCTTGAATGATCTCTTTTTTCTAATGAACTGTTCGGGATACACGATTTCCTTTGACCACAAGAAACAGAAAACAAGAGCATTGTCTCGTGAGAAGCCCAGCCACTGTGGCTGATGGGGGGCTTTGACTTGCTGCCTGATTCTGACTCATTGCTGTAACACTGTCTTTGAAGTGAAAACAACACCCGCGTCAGCAAAGAAAGACACGGTACAATGAGAGATTTCATATATATATATGGCAAGGTCGGAAATCATATCGTCCTCACTCTAGTTGCTATTCTCATCTATCTATTCATCATCGTGATCATGGCAGCAAAACCTACTCTCCAAAGTCTTGGCCTTCAGCAGCCAGGCATTCCGGTCAAGCCTCCAGTGACGACGAACAGCGTCGTCAATTTCGACCCAAATGTGATCAAGAATGACGCCGCGCAGACCCGCGTGATAGTTCACGACAGATACCCAAAGCTCGTCCAAGATTTCATCGAGCACAAGCGACGACATGGCAGTGCTGTGGAGAAGGCCTTCTACGGCAGATCGTGGACTTGGAGACAGCAGGTCGCGAGGCTGATACAGAAGCGTCCCCTCGTCTTCATGGGCGCAAATGACTACACCCTCATGAGGAATGGTGGGAGGCTCATGGATGGCACTGCTGAGTGGGACGCCGTGGGCACGGACTCCGAAGCCCTCAACAGGTCGCTGTTCCTCTGGGACTACTTGAGCTACGACGAGATAATGCTGGGAAGTCTCCTGGGTGTCAGCTCGCCCAGCTTCTTCATCAACGATGGCAACCGCAGAAACCGAGCTATACGGGGGAAGCCCAGGACGTACGAAGACCGCGGGGTGATCGTGGGACTCGTGGGCGCGCGCTTCGAGCGCCCAGATCGCATGGACTCGGTCCACATGCTTCGCGCGGTCAAGAACCCCCGGCAGCATCCGGAGCTGAGCCAGTTGTTCCAGGATTTCTTCGGCGCGCCGAAAACGAGCCGCTCGTTCAACGTCGCCATGTACAAGGGACGCATGCGCATCACCATCGACATGCTCCTTCTGGAGGCTGACGAGCGAGCACAGGCCGCGGGGCAGAAAGCCTGGGTCTATGTCGTCGGCCTCGGACTGGGCGTCTGGCAATATGAGAGCAAACAGGCTCAATGGTACATCGGGGCTTTCAACGATGCGCTAAAAGAACTTGCCGCCGGCGGCAAGCTCGCCAACATCGATGTCATCGAGTTCGCGTGGATCGATGTACCCCCGGCAGCCAGGCAGCTAGTTACCTCCACGGCTCAGACGCTCGGGATCTCCGCCCGGTTTACGAAGCGGAATCCCGCGGCCAAGCTGGAGCCCGCCGACGAGCACCGGCTGCTGGTGCTGAGCTACGCCTGGGATGGGAACAGCTTCCCGGGTAACGAGTATTGGGACGGGGCCCTCACCGCCAGCGGAGATCCGGCGGCGGCTTGCATGAGCACCATATCGGAGCTCCACAACCCCCTGATTAACCCTGCGTTCGTTGACCGAATCAGAGTGTTAGGAACCAGTAGCTAGGGGCACGGTTTCTTCACGATGCTTCGTCTTAGCTTAGCGAAGCTGTCCAATTTATTTCTCTCTTGAGAAGGTTTTAGAGATGTTTGATCGTGCAGGTGTACGTATGCTTCTTTTGTTGTACATATATGGAATATTGCTTGAGACACTCGATGGCGGCGGCATGATACGCAATCCCGAACCTATCCTAATCCTCGTGTAAAACATAGTGGCCGGTCTCATCGAATGATTGTGTGAGTTTGTTGTTTTGACCCAGTCATAATACCTAGTACCACGTTGGTATTGGGAGACCAGCCTTGCAGATATACCTACCTAGGTAGATAGAGAAAAAGCAACGTATCGCACTCTCCAATAAAGTCTTCCTCCTTGCTGTTGATACCAAGCGTCTTAACAGGCTTCCTCTATTCTGCTGCGATATGTTGTACCAATGGGAATGACTAAACTTCTTTCCATAGAGGCGGAACATAACTAGAATTGTGATAGCAGTTGAAGGATGTTTGACTCTCCAAGCATTCTCTTTCGGTGAATTTGAAGAGTGCCGGCCTACCTCAAGACTCCTTGTCGTGTTTCTGGGTCATATCGTAAAGAACCTCCGGTTGTGTCATGATAGCAATATTCGAATTGGTGGTAATAATCACTCAAATCGCTAGGGGGCTAGCCCACACTAATTATCGAGGGAGGTTAATGAGAATGTGAAATCACCAACTAAGACCAAGTAATGAAACCGAGTCAATGTGTTAATCTAGATCCACGATAGCCACAATTCAAAGATAGCTGTAACGTCGTATATAAAAAAAACCAATTGATCAAAACAAAAAGTCGCAGAGTTTTACAATACTAATACACAAGTCATACACCCCTAATTTTCCCCACAGGTTCGATAAGAACTTAATGATAGAGATAAGTTCCCCTTTACTCAATGTCATTAGGGTCCACACCCACAACGAATCCCCTCTCCTCGTCGACCTCGACGTATCCGCCCTTGGACTTCCCGTCCTTGCCGCACTGGCCCTGCGTCACCCGCTCGACGGCGGCCTTGCAGAGGGACTGCGTGATAGGGGTGCTGGGGTTGGTATCCAGGTTCGCGCTAGACGGGAAAATCTTTTAGTCATTTCTCTCACATTGTTGTCGAAAGAAACACCGCACCACACCCACACGTTTGAGAGGGATTAGTTAGAGGAGGAGGATGGGGAAGAGGTATAAAAAAAAAAAACATACTATCGGTAGATAACGTCGACGGTGCCACCGGTCGTCTTGGCCAGCCCGCTCTTGTGGAACACGTACCAGCCGCGGTCGAGCACGATTCCCGCCTGCGACTTGGACAGGAGCGCGGAGCAGGCCTGCTCGGCGACGCCGGCTAGGATGGTGGTGGCGACGTCGGGCCCGCTCTTGAAGCAGCGCTCGTCGGCCACCTTGCCCTCGACGTTGCCGATGTCGTGCCACGAGCCGCTCTTGATGGCGTTGTCGGGCTGCTCGGTGTCGTCGTCGTCGGCCCGCTTCTGCTTCTGCTTCTGCTTCTGCGCCTTGTTGTTGTCCGGCACCGCCGGGATGAAGGCCACCTTGCCGCCCTGCATCTCCTCCCAGTCGATCTTGCCGTTGCCGTCCAGGTCCTGGAAGTGCTTCAGGAAGTCCCCGTGGTCGCTCTCCTGGTGGACGCCGTTCGTGGGGCTCCGCCGGATGACGGAGAGCGGCTCTAGGGGGGTCGCGGCCGCGAGGCCGGCGAGGAATTGGGCTAGGGCGATGGCGGTGGTGGTAGAGACTGTTGGTGGATAGCCATATTAGTTTCGTTTGTATGTTCACTTTGTAGCTCGAGAACTTACAATGCATGTTGGTTTTATGTTCTAAGAAATATGAGAAAGGATGTTAATAGTAAAGAAGTGGAAGTGTTGGTATCTGATCGTTGTTGTTATAGTTGCTTTGTTGATGATGATGAGGAATTTCAAGTTTCAGTCAACCGTTGGACTCGTCGACATTTATAACTTTTGGTCTCTCGATCTTGGAGCCTCTTGATGACGAGATACCCAGTATGCTCCTCATCGTCGTTATTCTTAGACTTCGATATTCTTGGGAGTCGACGGTGATGCCTATCAATTGCCACTATGACGATGTCTTGGACTTTCTAATCCTATCTTGGCCACTTTTGAAGAGCAAGTGCACCGCGATGTGACCTGGAGTTGGAGGCTGTACCTACACTACTCCTTGTGATATAAAAATAGGATATGATGAATAGATGGGTAGAGTGAGGCTGAAGATGGACGGATGATCTCCGGAAGTGGAAATAGCCTTACTGAATGCTGATGAATCAGAATGAGAGCCTAGAACGTATCACCATATGACGCAGGGGGCGGTGATTTGTATATAGAGATAGGACTATGAGAAATTTCAGCCACTCGTAATCCGGTTGCACTCTTGACAGCCTGGTGCCATGCAGAATTCCTCAAGCAGGGTCTCTGATTGGCCTGATCCTTTCGAGTCAGCTTATTGTTAAGCGAGCTGGATCCGATCTGCCCGGGGGGCGTCTCAGAAGGGTAACTGCATGTCACCACCTATCGGCGGAAGGAATCAAAATAAGCTTACATCCTGTACCTTTGGGGCAATAGTGCCACACGCCAACGTCATCTCCATAGGTAATATGGTAATGTACCCAGATACTGGTGGTATGTCTCGCCTATGATCTGATGGTTGGATCCGTTATAGGATTAAGGACTTCAAGAAGTGTCTTGGTTCTTTCCTATAGCATGTGAGTATAGATACATCAAACAGTTCCCACAACATAAAGTTACATAGGTTTAAATGGTACCCTTCTTCATCAGCCCTACGTCGGTCATCCATCTTCTTGCGTCATTAGAGCTGTGGCTTCCTAATCCCGTGAAGATCAATCTAGGGGCGACACTTTAATCAAGCACCGTATCCTTCGAGATTGTGCTATGTGATCCCACGATGTTATTTTTGATTCAGTTGATGAGGCAAGGATGAACTGATGGTAGTCCTATGTTTCATCCATTTGTAAGCTGGAATAACATCAAAGCATCGTATCCCTTGTTGCTGATACAGTGAGTACCCTTCCCCTAACCCATATCCCGGATGCATCATCAAGAACCTTTGCCACATGTCATTGCTTCGAGCAGGCTGCAAGTAATTCACTACTCTAGCTTGATCTAACAATAGAACGCCGTCGATCGGATGAGAAAGTGGCATAGGAGTATATCCCGGATTCTCTCGGGCAGCAACAGGAAATCTATTTTTTGCAACACCTTACAATAGGATGGCTTCAACTTTAGATACGGTCAGGTGGCTGTCGTTTTCTTATTGTGACTATATAAATGCAACATCCTGTCTGGAGATAGTCTCTAGATAGCCAGTCATAGACATCACTCAAAAGCCAACACATTGACATTCCATTGCGTTGTATCTTTGATTTTACATCAGTCTCGTATAGAATAGCTTTTCATTCATCATGCATTTCTCTCTCACCCTCATTGCGTTGGTCTCACAGCTTCTCCTGCAACCGGCTCATGGTGTGTCGAAAACAGTGAATTACGACTGCACCAAGGTTCCTCAGATCTGTCTGAACACCTGTTGGGCACAGCAATGTGCCGGACACTCTAGAGATCTCCATGGAGGCGCGTCGAACACGGGTGACACCCGAGCAGAGTGGGGTTACAACTCGGGAATCTGCAAGAGCCAGGGGTACGACTGGCAGACCATAAAGACGCCGACTCACCCTTCGGAGTACGCGGATTCTCCGGACGAGTATCCCTTGGCGAGCTCTGCCGAGGGTGGGTGGAGAACGGCGGACGGAAAGGTGGTCTCTCTGCGTTGTGTGCCTCAGGGGGAGCAGAGCTGTGAGTGGGCCCGGTCCTCTCGATGCTACCCTTCGGGACGTTTGAGCTTACCCCTATTTATAGCCCAAGGAGGTTCCACGACCGGTATCGGAGTTTCCT
Source organism: Xylariomycetidae sp. FL2044 (assembly GCA_022376275.1). Lineage (NCBI taxonomy): Eukaryota > Fungi > Ascomycota > Sordariomycetes > Xylariomycetidae sp. FL2044. The sequence goes on along the minus strand of JAJNOH010000003.1, from coordinate 390,079 downwards.
CCGCTTCCGACGTCTGGACATTTACTTGGCACAACATTCAGGACTTGTGAGTGATTATTACCTAATCTTTTCCGATTATCCGGCGTTCCAGTAGCTAATGTGGATGCGCAAGGGAAAAAACTACGGGCAAATACAACTACTGCGAGAAGAACCCGACTTGTAAGAATGACGGGCATCAGTGGGTGCCCACAGCCAGCGGCGGGTACACCCTGGACGATCCGGATGGGTATGTCAAGCGCGGGGAGAACCAGACCGAGGCATCGCGTAGGATGGTCTGGTCGGATGATGGGAACACGGCAACGCTTCGGATGAGGGAAGAAGGGGATGAACTGGTGCCTATTCCGTTTGAGGCATAGATCTCTTTGTCCATGTATTCACTTGAAGAGCACGAAGTCCTGATGAGTAGGAAAAGCTATGGAGTGAGCTATTGTATCATTAAACAAGTCCTGGAGATTTGCCAAGCAGATAGTCTTTTGATCTTTGTATGAAGTAGCTGAGAATATTTTACGAATCGTACATCCCTGTTAAAGATGGCCCCCTTTTTTGACTCCATTACATGGGTCTTCGTACATATCCCCACTAGATAGCCTATAAGGCTGGAAATGGACCCCACTGTACAGGCGCTCTAAATTGACTGCCAGTTGTGACCTGACAGAGTTGGTTATCGCCAAACTCGCCGCCGCAGCTTCACTTTAGTCGCGCTACATGCGCTCAAGAGTCCCAAAAGCGTGTATTCAAAAGCCTAAGTATACGTGACCGTGAACGCAAAAAAGGGAAAATAAAAAGAACCGAAAAACACATAGGCCTGTAGGTTTTCCCTACTCGCCACTTTGTAGACACTGGATTCAGCTCCTCATCTAGGACTCATCATTTTGTGTCTAGTTCCGATCGTCCTTGGACCCCAATGCCGGGATCAGGATCCCAGCACGATTCGTGGGATTAGGGCTGGTCCGCCAAGAGTAGAATCATAATCGTGAGGATCAGCTTGCTATGATTTGCCGACGGCGTAGATTATACCGCATACCTAGTGTCCCATCTACGCGGTACCATACCAGCATGACATCGTAGGAGCGCTGCCCACTCAGTAAGCTGGTCAAGTTAATCTATTACAAGCATTTCTTATTAGCTAATAGCATTTTGTGCACATGTTTAAAAATAGAAGATAGTTGCACAGTTATGCGTCACCCATCCTGGTGGCTGAAACTCCTACGCAGTAAGGGTATTCGGGGAGGTCTTGGCTAGCTGATGTTTGCCGTGCCTTGCTTCAGGTGACGTTGGTGGCGGATTATCCATACATATACTCACCGAGGTACATACCTAAGTGCATATGCAAGTACCCAAGTTATCGGGGTCCTCGAATATATCAAACGACGCACCTTCCTATGTATTCACTGACCAAGATCGGTCTTCACTACGACACTATATCAACGCGAAATACCACATTTGAGAATGGCTCCAACAACTCGTACTCAGGCTCGAAAAGCAAGCCCAACTAAATACCTGGCAATCTGCAAGGTGCATCTGGATCATGAGGTTTGTCTAACTTATCAATCGCCCTATCTAATTTACTTCTCCCCGAAAATGCTATGAACTGACAGGAAACCTAGACACTCCTTACACTACTCAAACAGTCCGGGGATCGTACCGTCTTAGCCGCGAAGCAAGACCTTTCCGAGACGATCCCCTATGGCAAGCTAGAAGAAGGTACCGCGATCGAGGCGTTTGACATGCAAATGCCCGAATGGACCCGGACCATCCCCCGGATCTTCGACCAGATCTCCGAGAAACCCGAGTTCGCGAGCCAGATCCTCGTGATCCTCGACGAGACCACGGCCGAGGACCAGACCAGCTGTCAAGTAGCCGTCGACGCCCGAGAAGACGAGTTCGGGCTATTTCCCACCGTCAACTTCCGATGCGACTTCGCATCGCTAGCGTCTGCTATCGACGCGCTCACCTCGAGGGCGTCCGAGCAGGGTAACAACATGTGCATAGCCGCCCGTGAGCTGCGCAACGAGGCCGCGCTATCGTCGTCGGGCGTATGGAGTGAGAGGGAGATAATAGACAAGAAAACGAGCCGCAAGCCGCAAATCGACATCTCGCGGTACCCTCGTCACGCGAACTGGTCGACCGGTCGCGTTCCCGCAGATAATGAAAGCAGCAGGCCGTACTTCCCGGTTTTCAGAACCGCCGACATCGATGCACAGGTAACTACGAGACCCAACCAACCCCCCCGGGGGCTCCCTTATGTGTCTTATCATCAATGATCTCTTCTCTCCTACCTGACTGACCGGACCAAAAATCTCACTTCACTTTGACAGGTCCTCGACGAGTTCGTCCAAGCTGCCTACAAGCAGGACTGGGGCCCACCGGAAGTCCCGGATCCGCGGGTGGCGTTTATAACCAGCCTAGAGCCGCCATATTTCCAAGGACCAGCGGAGCCGGGGACCGTCAGGAAATCGGCACCCGAGCTCCCCCGGGAATTCCTGTCCCTGGGCCCTGGCGACTGCGACGCGATCGCGAGGTCTAGGTTCCCGACCGACGACGACAGCGGCAACAGCAGCAGCAGTCCTCGTCCGGAGCTGAATTACCAGCGGTTCATCGTCATGGACGAGTTCACGGCGACCCGGAAGACGGTGATCATCGCGATGAACAGCGAGCTCGGCGGTCGGCTGCTGCTGGGCCGCTGCGACTTCGCGGGCGCCGTCATCTGTCTCGTGGCGCCGGGGGCTACGGGTTTGTCGATGGATATGCAGGTGAACACGGTGATGGAACGTGGGGATGGGATCATACGGGGGCCGTGAGTCCGCTCGGTGTAAGTTACCGGGTTGTTATCAAAGTCACGCTAAGTGGGAGAAATTCGCATGGGAACCTGATGAGATGTAAAGTAGGTAGAGGAAAATCCAAGAGTTATGATTCTATGTCATTTTGCTACTCCTCTCCTGGCTTCAACGACCCGTTGATCTTGTGCTATTGACCACCCATGAATGAGAGTTTCCGCGATGTGTACCTTCTACCTGTCACAGGTATACAGGACCCTGCGACGTTTGCTGTCCTCGACTTGTTTGCGAACCTGTTTGTACACAAGGCGGGTGTGGGGGCAAGTGATGGGGCAAAAGAGGGAAGGAATGAAAGGGTCGGAAACATAAATAAAGAATGATGATATTTGGGTTCTCTTCAATTTAATTGCAAAGGTTTGAGCCAATTGGTTTAGTTAGACACGCACCACACCGAGATTGTTGGTACTTTATGTATAACTTAGCCGCTATCGCCTCTATTACTGTCATTGAGCGTCATGACGAGACTTGAAAACGAGGTTCGGACCATCGTGTCGGGATCCGAAAGTATCTGCGTGTCGGGTATGTCAGTATTTAATCCAAGTGAGCAGATCCTTCATCCGTAGTCTGAATCTCCCTCCGACGTAAAGTAAAAATAGGGGGGGAAGTAAGTAGAGGCTTCATCTCGAGTTGTTGACTCGGTGATAATGCTGGGGGTGGTTTCGTGCGTACCGAACAACTGAAATTCGGAAGGTCGATGCCTCCCATTCGTCTTCCCAGGCACACCTGCACCGAGCTCCCCCAGCTTTCCCGGTGCCACAGCAAAGTCGAAATGCCAGAGCGTCTTAGCCATGACCAGGCTAGCCTCAAGGTAGGCCATGGGTTTCCCGGCGCATCCGCGTGCGCCAACGGAAAAGGCGGCGAATGCTGAGTACGAGCGACTCAGCGTATCTTGGTCGAGCCAGCGCTCAGGGCGGAAGACGAAGGGCTCTGGGAAGTACTCCTCATTGTGGTGAAGCGAGTATATGCACACCCCTACTTGGGTACCCGGCGGAACGACGGTGCCGTCCACGACGAACGGTCCGCGTGCCTTCTGGTCTGGGTACAGTTCTCGCCAAAGCGTACCCGTAGCAGGCGGAGACATACGTAGTGTCTCGTCTCTTGACGAGAGGTCAGCTACGCCGGCTTCCCAAAAATATCATATATACGAATGAGGATCGTCACTACTTACATACAAGCCCGCAGATAGCGACAGCTTGCAAGCTTGGAGCCACTGCGAATCTCACCCTCGGTCTCGAAAGTGCTGCGTATCTCATCGGCGAGTTTGCTGTAGACATTCGGATTGCGTGACAGATAGAAGAACAACGCACTCATTGTAGTCGTCGTGGTATCGCCGGCTGTGTACAAGTGAGTAATAAGCCCTGGTAGAGCGACCGACGTTCGAACAACGTACCTGCTGGGAAAAGGAACAGAGCTTCGGACCATAACCCATTAACCGTGAGACCACCCGAGGCTTCATCGATGTGGTCAATGATGAAGGAGTAGAAGTCGGTCCTGGAATGCTTCTCTTCGGACATGCGAGTGGCAATCATTTCTTGGAGCATACGCAGATACTTCATCCTTTGACCATACCCTAGTAGCAATATGGGTTTCAGCTTGTTCAGCAAGGGGAACTGCATAGCACTGTTGCCCTGGTGAGTTCCGACGGCCAAACCCCGAAGTAAGAACCTGTTCTTGGGATCCGTCTGAAGGTTCAGATGCTGCCCAAAGGCGAGAAGACCTACGACATCCATCCCGAGGCGTTTGCAACGCTTTGTCATATTGACAGGAGTCGAGGTTCGCGATGCTTCGAGCAGTATGTCAATGAAGACATTGATTTGCTCCATGATCACAGGCTCGAAAGCGCGCGATGACTTCTCGTTGATGGCCTGTCCAACAACCTTGCGCCTGGCTCGATGTTCTTGCTGACCCAGAAGGCTGAACAGGCTAGGCTTGTTGTTACTGACGGTGACTAAGACGCAGGTCGACTTCGTAACCCTCTCATTGTTGTAGATGTCTATTTCGGTTAGCTTGCGTGTAGCTACAGTCATGCCATGATAATGATCTAGCGTTGGCTTACCTTGCAGAGCTTGAGCCGAGTTGAAGATGAGCTTGTTCGGACCGTGTCGGATGACAGGACCTATATTCTCGTTACAAACCTGACGTGTGTGTCCTAGGGAGACAGTCACTACGTACCATATTTCTTCTGGTCTTGGAAGGTCCGTAGATGCAGGCGCATTGAAAGAGCATAGAATCCGGGATACGCGTCGGACAACTTCGCAAGAAACGGACCTGGAAATTTCCTAAGGGGGTGGAAGAAGACCCGATAGGCGACGAGAGAAATCAACTAGCAGCATTTGTGAGCAGTTTCATTGTGGGCCAGACTTTGCAAGTGGACCATACATATGGGAGACATAGCAAGGCAATATACTTCGCCACCGACATAAGGAGGCTCAAGACGGCCATCGTGGATAATTCGGGTACCCTGAACAGGTGAAGGATATGACTTTGGGAGGAAAAGATACTACAGGCAACAAGTGTCGTGTAGGAGTGAGTGGCAGATAAGTTAGGTGCAAAGGTGTGCGGACTGAGCTTTTAAGTCGTCAAACTCGGCAGAAGTTGTGTTGGCTTCAGAAAGTGAAGGGAAAGTTCTGTCCAGGTGCAAGGTCTTTTACCCCTTGCTGATTTACCCCTTGCTGACATGCAGTTAGTTCAAAGCACCTCCTGCGGTTCTCCCGAGGAGCCGAAGAGTACGCGCCATCTAACGCATCAACGGTAGCAGCGGCCGTCGCAAGAGAGGAGCAATCCGGTGGATTTGGCTGGATTTGACCTGTTCGTATGCTGCTGCTGCTGCTGCTGCTGCTGCTGTTGATATTGGTGTCGTTGCTTCTGTTGTGGATATTGTTGTTGTTATTGTTGTTGTCGAGGTCTAGTGGTTGGTTGATTGACTCCTAGTCTACAGATTGGTAGTGTACACATAGAAATAGGGTGGCCCCACTAACAGGCGGTAAATGCTGGCACAATGGGAGGCCATATTCGTGAATTACAGTACCCCTTTATGAACCTCGGCGACACGTCATGCAGGGACTGGGGTGACCTCCTCCCGGGTTGTCTCCCAACCAAAAATACATGACATGCTAGAGAAAACTATGGAAGCAGCATCATGGATCTTTCAATCTAACACGTTACTCAAAGCACTACCACAATTTCATATTGTTGACCTAAGTAGTAATGAAATTGAATTTGGAGGGATGAAACATTTGACATTCTCAGAAACCAGTCTCCTCTACACCACGAAACCGTCGTACTTCCCACCCACAAAGTTCTTTATATGCTCCTTCACCATGGCCTTCATGGTCAACACCGTCTTCATCGAAAAGTAGCCCACGTGCGGCGAGAACGTCAGGTTCATATCTCGCGTGTCCTCCGCCAAGAATGCGCTATCCTCCGCAGTACCGGCCGGCTCTCGATCGTAAACATCCACGGCCGCGCCCGAGATCTGTCCGCCCCGCAAGGCCCGCACGACCGCGCCCGCGTTCAGGACGCCGCCTCGCGACACGTTGATGATGACCGCTTCGGGCCTCATGGCGGCGAGCTCCGGCCCGTCGATCATGTGGCGCGCTTCTTCTGTGAAAGTGCTGCACAGGAATAGCACTGTGGCGCATCGGATCACCTCGTCGAACGGCACTCGGTGGGGCGCTGGACCGACGCTGGAGCCGTTTGGATCCTCTGGTTCTCGCCGCGTTGGTGATGCTCCGGCCTTGCGCTCCGAGATGAGAACCTTCATTTCGAGCCCTTTACAGAGCGCTTCCAGACGCTTCCCTAATGGTTGGAAAGCTAGATTAGCTCGGAGATCCGGGGAACAGGGATGCCGATTGTCTGCGCTCACCGATGGTCCCGTAGCCAATGATGCCTACGACTTCTTGCTCGAGGGAGATCGGCGCATGGATATTGGCTGTCTGCATCTTAAACGCGACGCTGCCGTGCTTGGTCCACGAGTTCTTCCCATCATCGTCCAGGGTCCGGATGTCGTTGTGTAGCGTGACCGTCTTGCGCCTGGCAGCGAAGTACTTGGGGTCCGAGTCAGCCAAAAGACCTGGGACAAGCTGTCCGGGGGGAGGAATTCTGCAGCTCACTAGACTCAGCGCGTGCTCCGGAACGGCCGCGGATGTTGATCCGGGGCATTTCGTGACCTTGATCCCCCGTCGGCGGCATTCGGCCATGTCGATATGGTTCGTGCCGACCGTTGGGGTGATCACCAGTTTCCTGAGCGCCAGGACGTCTCTAATAAGTTTTGCAAGCACCTGGTGGCATGGATTTTTCGACTTACAAATACGGCGCCTCACCTAAGCTCTCATCTGTGATGAAGGATTGAATCGCGATCACGATGCTGGCGCACTGGATGCGCTCACGTATTTCCACGGCCCGCGTGACCCGGTGGTACGAAATGAGCTCATGAGTACAAGGGGTAGTGTCGATGTCTTCGATCGTCAGATGAACCGCTTCAAGCAGGACAATGACCTGATGCGCTGACGAAGGGACCTGCTTCGGCTTCTTTGGCGTATCTACAGTCATATTGAGACACGTGGATTCTAGCAACAAGGGGTGACGGAATTCCGGTTGACTCAAGACGAAGAGGCAGTCAGGTCCGAATCCTGGTATGGAGAGTGGTCGATCGAGTTGTATAAGTAAGGGTGCAAGACTCTCATAATTGCTTTCACTGGAGCCCCTGTCCGCCGAAGGCGCCTTAGCTGAGGGACGTAGGCAAACCCAGATGCCATCGCAGATTGAGCCATGAGAAATGGTCGCTCATCCCTTGATTACGGCCGGCTCATAATCTCAGCTGGAGATTTGGGTCATCCATGAGTGCTTCCAGATTTCAAACCGGCCGGAATATTTTCGATAACATCGCACGGGGAATTCCCGTCACTGCCATTGATATTATCATGTCATTTAATACCAGCTGGCTATACATAACAAAAGGCAACGGGGAGCGCCACTTGTAAGCCCTGGCAATTGCTTTTCTACTTGACTGTGCATGATGGTGTTGCGCAGTTGCATCGCACGTGGACAGTGACCCAAAAAGGGCGGGAGACTTTTTGGCTGTTCTTACATGCGCGATCAACGTACGGCCGAAAATCCATATATGATATAGCACCGAGGAAGCCTCAACGTCAGCATTCAGATAACGTACGTATCATCTGCGATATAATTGGGCAATAAGTATTTGGAAGCGAAGTCTATACGTAGCAATACTAAATTCTGGCTGGTGCAACAACACCATATGCCTCGGTGAGCCTGTTTCAGGTAGATAACTAGAAGTTTCGCCGTCTCCTGCCCTCTAGGGCCATTACTTTTGTTGCGTAATGCAATTGCTCAGCACCACCTAAATTACCTATCCATCGAAGAAGTTATTTACGAGGGGACAACTAAGTGTCCAAGGAGGCGGTGGTGTTGTCTCTCTTCGACACCAAGAACTAGGTACGACTTCATGCCTGTATCGGTTCCGAGAGAGGCTGCACAAGGACACGGTCGGCGGTCGAGGGGCGTGCGCCCTGGCATCCTAATGTTGCACGAGTTCGTAGTCGTGCTCACGCAGCAAGTGTATGAAAAAACATGTTGGATTTGCGGCGGACGGTATTGGGACCACGACCGTGGATAAGGGGAAGATGGTCCACCTGGGGCATTTACTACCTATGCACAGACAGGTATACCAAGGAGGTCGTTAACGCGCAGAGGACCAAGGACAGTTCTCCGAGTATCTAGGGATGGAACAGGAGGGTGACGACGGATTCGGAGGCGGCGCTCAAGTTGTTCCTGAGTAAGGAGACGGATTTGAGCCAGCTGAAATCTAGGGTCTCATAGGCGGAGAAAGGGGGGGTGATGTAGTCACCCATGAGTAGCTCGAATCTTCAACCAGAGTCGGTCATCTTCATAATTATATAATAAGTCGGTGAGTCACTATTATCAAGTAGTGTGTGCTCCTCTTTCGGTCTTGATATATATAATTAGTGCCTAACCACGCTGAAGTGACGTTGATTTGAGCATGCACGTTGTTGGATTCCCCAATGGGCCTGGGACAAGGCCGGAGACCATGCCAGTGTTCCGACATATGGGGATGTAACGTTAAATATCACGCGCATCGCATGAACCATGAGGCGTCCATCCTACTGCTAAACGAAGTCTCTCTTCTGGGTGGTATGCATCTCAACGTTCGACGATAGCGTGCAAGACCAAAATTTCGGACTCTGTGTTCTCCGTGAAAGGCAAGTCCGTTCAGCCTCAGGAACGACTTGGAAGACTCAAATTCTTCTCAAGCCTCCTCGTGTATTGAAAGCGACCACACCTTGTTTCCAATCGAGAATTGACTTGGCTGATTCAAAATGGTCTTTCTCATCCTTATCCTCGACACGGCTGGCTTGTTCCCATAAGCACTTGCCCGTTCGCTGCCTGCGTTCAATATGGTGGTCGAGAAGCGCGTTGTTGTTCCGAGCACTAACAAGACTAAAGTCTCCGTAATCTCCGCTCTCACCACCAAAACTCTACATATTTATTATATCATTAAAAATCGACGGAAAATTGTAAAAATAATCCAAAAAGATCATTCTATGAAAGAAAATAAAAGATTTTAACAGATAGCTTTAAAAAATTCTTCCTATTTTTTCTATTGGTTTTATAAAGGGGTAAAGCTATAAAAAGGTCTTCCCCTGCAAAGTTTCTTAGGCAAAACCAAACTTTCAACTTTATATAGCTACCATTTCAAATTTCGACCCTTTCTAAAAAACAAAATAGACAAAAGAAGAGTTTTTATTCTTTATTTTATTTTGTACGAAGCCCTTATTTTTACGATTTTTCGTAGATTTTATATAATTTTGTGAAGCTGTAGAGTTTTGGTGATAAAGGGGTTGATTACGGAGACTTTTGTCGACTTATTGTACGACTTCACCAGCAATAACTTGCCTGCGCACACATCACGGACCAAAAGTGGAGAGGTAACTCCGTTTACATCTTAGGAGAGAAGGGCTATGTCGCGGCTGTGGGTGCTGCTCTTAGGTGGGCCAGTTGGTCGTGATCATGATATGGCAAAAATGTGAATTGGGGGGGGAGTGGGGCATAGGAACTTAAACGAGATATCTGGTTGTTCGGAGTTATGACTAATTACGGTCCATCAGTCCAGCAATGTGGAGAAAGAAGGAAGGAAAGACCCTATAGAGTAGTCCCAGAAAGAGTTTAGTATTGTGTTTCCGATTGTAGAACTCTAGTTGCATTGCCGTGATTCCATGCCAGTCACTATAAAGGTCTGTATCCAACACCTCACTCTCTTCACTCTTTCCGGTCTACACCGGGCCAGTGGTCATTGTCCGTCCCCTTCCTGCATCATCTCCTGTTAGGATGGCCAGCCGACAACACAACACAGACAGATGGCTGCCCCTAAACAGTCCTCGACGGTGTAGTCTCGAAGCGCTGGGAATACATCCGGTAAGCCCCCAACTCTCGACTCCTCCCCTTATGCTTGCATGGATCCTGTGAACTCTATCTATCTTCGTACACACTTGACCCACACCGCTAACGTCACATATCCAGTCCCGTTACCGGCATCTTCGCCTCGAACTGGGACTATTCCGGCCCTCCGGCCGTGTGCAGCAACAACGCATCGCTGCCGCTCTTCCCCATCAAGACAAGACGCTCAAGGCAGCCGCCAATAGCACCATAGGGTTTGCCGCCGCGGGACAGAGCAGGATCGCTCCTTACGAGGAGGACAAGGACTTCTCTGACGTACGTAATCACTTGGGGGGGGGGGGGGGGGGGGGCTCTCTGGATAGTTGAGAGACAGGGACTACTTGTTAACACCCAGACCATTTTTTCTTTTAGTATGATCCAAGCTTCTACATGTACCATTCAGGGGCCGGCCACAGCATGGCTATCCCAAAGCGCCCGGTGATCTCAACGAGTATGCCGGCGATGGTTATTGGCAAGTCAGACCCCCTTATTTTTCGTATCATGAAAGTGGCTAACACACTGACATGGCTATGCTAACAAACAATATCTTGGATTACGTTTCCGTAGGTTTTTGAGATCGACCAGCTTCAGACGGCATGCACTAGGACTACCGTACGGAGACGAAAGTCAGCATCGTAAGTGAGATGTCGATATTCTTTTCTTTTATTCTTTCTCTTCTCTTCACCCTGGCATGACATGACGACTGACGCGAAGGCCGGTCGGCAGATGAACTTCATTATCCCGGAGGCCCCGCCGCCGGGCAGCTAGTTACCTCATGCGCGCCGAGCACACCTCAACATCGACAATGGCGCCTCCTATGGGTGGGCTCACCGAGATGTATCAGGACTGCGCGCATATCATGATCACCGGCTCCGGTACCGGTACGTCTGCGGGAAGGAAGGAAGAGTGTGGCGCTCCACGACAGGTGCCCGCTGGCAAGTGAAAGTCAGCTCGTCTACTTATTTTAGTTTGTATTTTATCCTTTTTCTTTTTCCCTGCCTCCGACGATAAGAGCTAACGACTGAGAAGAAATATGGCTGCCGGCGGCTTTGCAGAGGCCTTATCAACCTATGGAACGAGCTGAAGAACTGGCAGGGTGCTTGGCCCTGAGGTCTGGAGGATCTGAACATGCCCCCAAGGACGAGTTTGGTAGTAATTAATGTGAGCTGGCAGACTTGCAAGATAATAGAGGAGACAGTATTTAGGGAGTAAATTACAAAATCGACATATAATTGCTCGTTTTGTAGTACCTTGCGATGTAGGTGGCATGGGACCCTTCAGGAACCTTGCTCAGGGGCTGGCTATAAGTCTCTTCCACAAATACTTGGGACGGCTCGTCTAGCGCACGTAATAGTTCGAATCAATTTGATGACCTGCAAAATGCCAATAAACGTACATTTAGCCTTCGCCCTAGTTGTAGTCATTGACTACTCAGAGAAGCCATCCCCCCCTTTAGATTATAAACGAAGAGACCTTAGAAACAACCAACTAGAGCTGTCTCCTGATTTTCTATGTAACATGTGCACAGTAAGAGTCTCTGACGAGGGTGGCCCGCTCAAAGCCGGACCTTCTTACTTATGGCCAAGATCATATCGGGCAGATGACGCTTGGAGAAGCCCTGGGGAGGCTGACGTATACGGGAGGAGGTGTCCGGCGTGTCTACCCCAGAAGATGCATCATCAGCAGCAGTGGAGGAGGCGGCCGGACCTGTCGAGTCCGTTATCGAGCGGCTATTTGCCGAGTCGAGGCTGGACCCGAGTCCGCTATCTTTCGACGGCGATGAATCAGTAGCAGCAGGGGCCGGAGATTCTTCTCCTTCTTCTTCTTCTACTGGGGGATCGCCCCGGACCGGATCTCCCGTGTCTCTCCAGTGCCAATGCAGACTCGTGTTCTGCCCGAAAATCACAGCGCCCTGGTCTTCGAGCGCGAGGGGCGGTTTCTTCTTCAGGTTCCGCAGGAAGTTGAGCGGGAACAGTGCCTGTACGGGGTCGGAATGCTCCCCTTTGCCGCTCGTAGCACATCTACAGGGATCGAAGGTTTCTTTCTTGATGTGCCAGAGAACGTTCCTGCATAGCAGCCGGGGGTTCGAGGTCGCGTCGCCTTCGTTCTCCATGATATCCCTAAGATCAGCCACGCGGGCCGCTAGGTAATACTTGCCCTGCGGCAGCAGGGCCCAGCGGGTACAGGGACTTCCTATGGCCAGTTGCGGTTGGATCATTTCGCCGAACCCTCGCCCGAAGAGGGTGATCGCGTGTATCGCGCGGGTAAAGTCGACCCAGCCCTTCCCAATGCTCTGCAAGTTGGTAACTCGTGGGATGAACGGGTCGCCGTCCCTTACCAGGTCCCGGAAGTCCCAGCCTTCAAGCTGCCGTCGTGGTCGCGTGCGAACTTGCACTCCACTGCGGCGTTCCGCATCCGCCTGGTGGTCGATGAGCTTCTCCAGTATGTTGTATATATGCTCGACTTGATCTTCCAGCCGGTAGTATCTTACTTGTCTTCTCGATACTGTGCTACATATCTGCGCGTCCCTTGTCTCTTCGTCGTAGACCTCTGCCCTATCTCTGTAAAGGATCAGGTTACGGTTCTCCTCGCTCGTTAGCACCTGAAGAGCAAAATCTGGTTGTGAGGGGTCTATCGGATCCTTCAAGGCGCTAGGATCAAGGAGCCAGGCTGAGGGGAATTTACGTCGGCAGTGCTCAAGGGAAGCTCGTAAGAGGTGAAGAAGAGCACTCGCTCCGTTGACTAGCCAGCCCCTCTTGTCGGCTTCATCCCAGAAAACCACGTACTTCGATGAGAGCCACTGAAGTTTGGTGAGGTATCCGAATCTTGAGATGTGCACTGGTTTTTCTCTGTTGCCCAAGGTAAAAGCAGCCGTCCCCATGACGAACTGCCCTGCAGATATCTCGACCTTCACCAATGCACAGCCGGAATACGCATTTGGTAGCATTGATCCGCCGATGCTGTAGGATGCCCGAATAGTCCCTGGCCGGTATTGTCAGTCCAGTCACTCATGTAGTGATAATGCTAGAAAGCTTACCGGCCAGGGAAACCGCTTTGGAACACCATCCTAAGACATGGCGGTAATGCCTGAGGTATGCCAAATCTACATCGGCATGACCCAGGATACCATCATTGAGGTATGATATCCTCTTTTGCGGATCATCGTTGTAGAGTAGATGCCATGTGATGAGGCTGTCTGACTGCCGCGTTGGAACGAGCATAGTTGAGAAGCCCTTAACGAAGACTTTCGACTTGAAGACGTCGATATATCGAGCTCGAGCTAGGGCGACCATGATATCAAGTGGCACCTCTAGGCCAACATCGCTTTCTTCTCTCCTAAGAATTGGGAATCCCCGTGCGATGACGGGATTGGCGAACAAAAAGCGCCAACATTGCCCATTCTCGTCGTGTGGGTTCACAGACGTCTGTTCGATCTCGTAGTTGATCCGGCATCTTGTTGGTTTCGTCTTGTCCATGGAACTATAAGGTTGACTCACCCGAGGAGTGCACAGCGCAATCCCTGATTCGAACGGAGAGGGTCGCAGAGCGGCACCGAGCCAGGCAAGTTGCTCTCCCACCTCGGCCACAAAGTCTGGAAGCCCTGATACTTTGGCGACAAATGTACCAGCTGACATGCTTGCGTCGATTCTCAGCTTGGTTGGGGTTTCAACTGCCTGCTCATGAGCCACTCAACCCCACAAAGCGTTTACCGCTGGTAATGCGACATAGACGAACCTAAGAGAGTCTTTTTAGTTTCTTTTCCCTCTTTCAACATATTTTGCAGGAGCTCAAGAATCTGAGGCCCGGTTATTGGCCACATTTGTGCCATATATTGTCGGCAGGTCAGCGCCTGCACGTGTGAATGTGACCCTGTGAGTGTTATAACGTTTGCGATTGCATCCGCGATGGGCTCATCGTACTCCTGTTGTTGTAAAAATTCCATCAAGGGCCAGGTTATCCGGAAATCAACCTGTACACCGGAAGGTGGGTGCTTTCGACTAATATGGTTGACATCGACTGTCCTTGAGATAGCAACTGTCTTTGAGATAGCCCAGAAAATATCGTCTTCCATGTCAGTGACGGCACCTCGATCAGTGCCCGAGAGGATTATTTCCCTACGTAGTCGGCTGAGGAGCCAGGAGTAGCTTGAATTAGTGGCAATAATCCGCCGATACTCTTCTAACCCAGGAATGTTCAGCTCATCGTTGTCGCCAGGATTGTCTGGAGGATCACCAAGGATGTTGCCCGTCAGGCCTTCATTTCGATACAGTTCAAGATCCGCTTCGTCGGTAGAATCAAGCCAGCGTTCGATGATTTCTGTCGGGAGCAAGCCATTCGTGGATATAACCTCGTCGGCTTCGTGATCTAGAGTTGGACCGTAGTTCAAGTTGCGGGCCTGATAATAATTCTCTTTGAAACAAGATTCGATCGCACTTGTCGTGATGTCAGCAGATATACAGGCGTACGAGATATATAATTACGTAGTGGCTTACTCCTGGTTCTTATGAATGAACACCATCATATCGAGATGCGATTGAGTAGTGGCCTGATACCCGATGTTAAGTGAGAAGGCTTTCAACAATGCAGGAAGCCGGGAAGATACGGCCTCGACTACCGTGGGTTCAAGACGTCTTGCTTCAAGTCTTTTGAGAAGATCATCCGCAAAGGTTGTGATGTATCGGTAGCTTCCAGTCGGCTCATCAGAAACGACCGAGAAATCCGTATACACCGTTGCCGCGTCTGCTTCTTCTGCTTCGCCTGCGTGAGCATTGGATACCGGGTAAGGCCTGAAGATTGAGCGACTGGTCCTGAGAGTATCTAGTACTGATCCATAACCCGAGTCTGAGACGGCAGGCTTGGGCACCCAAAGAGGAGGGGGATCCAGTTTCTCACGTAACGGGGGCGGATACCCTGGACATGTCTTCTTCGACCGTACACACTGACTACACTCTGGTCGTTTCTCGTCACATTTAATGCGCCTCTGTCTGTTTGGATGGTTGTTTTTTAGTGTCCGAAGCAAGTGAGCACGGATTGACCCCTGAAATAATATGTGAAGTTGAATGAAAGGTACACCAAGCTCTTCCTCAACGGGAGAACACTGGGGTGGTACACTGACGCATTGATGATGCGAGCCACGTACATTCAATCAGGCGTTGGATGCGTGATATGATTGATAGGGACATTTGAAAATGGTAGATTTACTTGCAATTATTACATCCCGTCTTGACTTTTGGTTTGCTCACGCGAACTCTTCTTGGGCGCTGACCGGAAGGAGAAGATTCGTCTCTGGTGTCTTCGACGGGAGGCTTGGGTTCAGCTGGAGATGTAGAGGGCTCCATTGGTAATGTCTTTTTTGTTGACTGCTAGGGAGCTGGAATAACGGTGGACATGAGGCCGCAATGCGGTACTTGTATAGAAGCGAAACTGGCAGTCTGCTGGATGAGTGGCAGCGCTGAAGTAAATCCACATTACATCGTGGCTTATTCAGCTCTACCGACGACTGCGCCTCCAATGAAGTTACACGATCGGTAGTACACAGCCACGCATCATTTCAGGTTTTCATTCAAGTCCTCCTCAACTACCCTACTGGGAGTGTTATGATAGGGTGCCTTCATAGATGGGTAGTATGCCGCTCTATTTGACACATCACTGAGGCACTGGCACTCCCAGCAAAACCGGAACTCAACATGTAAGGCTGTGGCCATGTATTCTTCTGCGCGCAGCAGTCAGGGGGACGGCTTACCCGCAATTTCGCTCGGTAACCCACGGATGAAGTCGCGATGGATTTGGGAATATGCAAGATTCGGTGCCGGGGGGCTTACGTACTGTGGTAATCTGGTGTCTTATCAGATCCGACCTACCGCGCTCGTCCAAGCCATCGTGCATGTATGACTCTCGCTTTTCGATACGCGTATGCGCGTGCTCGAAGGGGCGTCACGACGAAAGCCTCTCGAACAAGAGAATAGTAAGATGGCCGATGAGGTCCACCAACCACGCGTGCCCTGGAACTTGCAAGACCAGGAAATAGAAAGAAAGCCAAGGAGCAAATGGCTGCCTACATCGGCGTCGTCTGTAAGTGGCAGTTGATAGCCACCACCGAAGTTCACTGATAATGCGATGCAGTAGGCGCCGATGCTCCCCTGCAAAGGTACAGTAACAGCTGGTCACAACAACTGGTGACTATGAAGGGCTGGTGATCGCTGGATGCTGAAGAAATCGGATTCTATTGACGATAACCACACGCTTGGCGCTTACTGTTGTGAAAAAGCCACCAAGCCCTATATGCGACCGTACCGTGACTAGACCACGGTCGTGCCAGAGAGAACCTGGGCTGGCAGGCTTCGCAAGTCGGCCATGTGTGAAAACTGGAAACTCCATGAACGTGGGATTGGGTGCATCGTACCAAGGATCGTACAAAAAAACCTATAAATATATGAATGCTGTTCTGCTGTCCAATGCCAAACTGGTATTGAATGAGTGTTTATCTCGCTCCTCCTGGCCCCTGCCCCCTGCCCCTTTTCCCTCGTTGCGACCTCTAGAGCTGGCTGTCAGTTATTCTACACTGCCGGACTACCGGACCCCTCAAAAATAGGATCGGAACAGATCGAAAAACGAAGAGCCCAAGACCTGGGGAAACGGATTTCCCATCTAGCGTCGCCCTTGAGCCCCTTTTAAAAAGAGCCGGAGCTGATCTCCCTCGTCCTATCAGAATCCTGCCATTGTTAAAGACACACCCCACTACCGAGGGGCCGGCGAACATACCCGGTATTGGCCGAGAAGGGGGGTGTGTGTGACTTGTGACTTGTGGTACTTTTGCTTGGTTACGTCTTGTTTCTCCCTTCCTGTGCCACGACGTCAGGATTGCCCATATTTTTACCTCAAGACCTGCACAAACGTTACAATACTACCCAATAGACACAGCTATCTGGAGACGGACATTACTCGCATTGCATACAACCAGCATCCGACATACAGCTAGATAGACTCGGACAGAAGAACTACTCGAGAATCGCATACGATCCCGTGCCTTGCTTCCTCTCCCACGATAATTTTTTTCTCCAGCGCCGGACGCCGGCACACGCCATTTGATGACTGCTTATTACCAGCGGTCTTTTCTTGGAGAGTCATCGCCGGGGCCCGGAGGAATAGCCGGGCAGCTTCGCGATCACAAGCTCAAACTTTGCACTTAAGTGTCCTTGCAGCGACAAACGGCAAACAATACCAAAACCCCGGGATTCATTGTCGCAAAAAAATAAAAAAACAAGTTCCCACTACGAAAGACGATTCAGACACCGACCGGATACTGGCGACGGAAGCAACATTTCAGCGAATTCACTCAGCACTGCCTCTCGAGGTGATTTGCGAGATATCGACCATCCTCGCCCGACATCGATAACTTCCGACACCTACATCAAGATACAACATTACGGCATACACATACACACACACACACACATGAATACACAGACACACACAATGCCATCCTCACAACGACCTTTCTTCCTCTCCTCCTTCCTCGCCGCCTTCCGCCAACAGCCACCCCCCTCGCTCTCCGCAACGACGCAGCCGAACAAGCACACCCAGGGCCCATCCGCCTCGTCCTACAGCACATCACCATCAACCTCATCACCCGGCTCGTCTTCGTCCTCGTCCGCGTCCCCGATATCCTCCTCCTCCACGAGCACGACCACACCACCGTCATCATCGCCACCCGGCAGCACGACGGTACCGGGCGGCGTCATGACCCAGATACCCCTTCACCACCACCACTCCACGACAACCCGGAGCCACCACCACCACCACCACCACCCACCCCGCCACCAACACTCGTCGCCGCCGCGCCGGCACGGCATGCCGATCCCGAACCCGAGGGACGGCGGGAGGCGCCGTGGCAGCGATAGCTCGTCCGAGGGGTTCCGGGACGTGCTGGGGGCGGAGAAGTGGTACATCGGGGGGCGGACGGCCGGGGGCGAGGAGAAGTTCTTCAAGTTGGGGGTGGTGAAGCGGGTACGGAGTCAGGATCGGCTGAGCTTGGACCGGTTGAGCCTGTAGGAAGGGATGAAGACCAGGACTACGAGGGAGTGGAATCACATTAAGGGGGAGTGGGGGACCTCGCCTCCTGCAAAGTGCTAAGATAGGCAGTTGTGGTGAATGATGAGATGGGGGGAGGACCGGGGGGATTCCTACCTACAGTACTGGCCGAAGCAAGCAAATGGAGGGGTGGGGAAAAGAAGAAAAAAAGAAGAAGGAAAAGGAAGGCGAGAGAGAGTATTGACAGCAACGGATGACCCATGATGAACGATGAACGATGATTATCACGACACACATACAGGAGAGGAGGACACGCTACCAATAAACGGGCGGATGGACTTAGAGAGGTTCCGCAGGGGAAAGAGGGAAACGGGAAGAAATAAAGAAAGAACGCAAAAGACAAGACCTCGTGGGGATTTTTCGATCATCAGGCGGTTGGTTGGTTGGTGATCGAAATTATCCTACGCATCCCATCCACCTATCTTATTTACTCTTTCTTGCATGGCGTTAGAAAGGGCTCGGTTACTTATTTGTTTGTTTGTTTATATCATCTTTTTTTTGCATCAATGCCCGACACGGCGTTCTCTTCCCTTGGAAAAGGGGACGTGGGAAGATAGGGAGGGGTTGGACGGTTGGTTGGATGGATAAGGTAAATATGGATGGATATGGATAGAGGGGGGGATGGGGGACACATATCCATTATTATACATTGTACATATTTCATTTCATGTGCACACACCAATTGGCAATGCGTCGATGAGGGGATGGGGGGTAAGGGCGAAAGGGATGTTCGGACGCGATGGAGTGAGATAGGGGGAGGGAATGCTACATGTATGGTGTACCTCAAAGTTCTGTGTACTCAAATGGTGAGATGGGGATACGTTGATGTCGAATCCGAAAAAGGTCAAAGCTTCGCCTCCTCGCTGGTACTACCGTGTACCCTGCCTTGATATTGCCGTATATAGGTACATGACACTATCTGTTTACGTAGGCATGTTGTTCGTCTCTGCATACCTAGACATAGTATAGCAGATGGCAGATGAAACCAGTCAACACAGGCTTGAGCTAAGATTTGGCGTGGCTCTTCATGATGCAGAGTCCCGAGTACCGGGAGGATTTCAGCATTGTATTTTAGGGGCGCTACGACGGTTCAAATTTACATCATTTCCCGTTGACACTGAAGGTTACTCAAATTGAGATGGTACAAGAGGAGTATGTTATCTATCTACCTAGGAAACAAGCAAGGTAATGAATCACCACATGAACCGTTGAGCTCTACCCCCGTCAGCCGGGGTCCCGTCCGGCTCGTACCAGTAGAAAGGCCGGGAAATGAAGATGTACATGGTGGCCAAGTTGATAAGCAAAAACCACAGTGTCTCGAGAGCCTGCACGGAAGTGACGTATGGTCCCTTCTCAGACCCCGACACCGTCGATGGCTGAGCTTTGTTCGGCTTCGACGTCTGCCCAGGTCGGTTCCGGTGGCTGTCTTGTTCGGGAGAGATTGACGATGGGGAGGAGGAGGAGGAGAAGGAGGTTGGAGCAGGAATTAGTAGTCGCCAGAAAACCCACGGTAAGATGAAGTATCGCGGCTCTACCAGGGGTGCCGTCATGAGTGAGAGGGCCGTGGAGAGGAGAAGCATGAGTACCATGGACACCGGCGGAGCGGTAGTTGATGGATCGCTCGGTAGGGTCGTCAGGGTAAGAGGTGATGCTGACTTACCCTCGCCCGGGTCCCCATCGACTGTTTTGCGGGTTTCTGCACCTAATGAAGATGGTGGCCCACTGGCTGGTGTTTCCGATGGTTGAGATAGCAACACCTGAGAACCTTGCAGAGTGCGCCAGCAGAGCCAACCGCAAGCTACATAAATGGGTATAAGCGCGTACCGGACCCACCAAGCACGCAAGATACTGTATCGAAATACGTAGAACATGTAATGCCTATTATCGGCAAGGGTAAAGGGGTGTATGATCGTGTTGAAGTGAACGATGAGTGTCGCGCTCGCAAGAGCCCCGAGGACAAGGAGGATCGAATGAAGAAGGTGGCTTGCACTGAAGGAGTTAAACACCTTTAGCGCTGAGGATTGTTCCTTGAGGCCCGTCTCAGGATGGTCCGATTGGGCTCCCGCGGACGGATGCGAGGGTCGGGAGGCAGAAGAAGACACCAAGCGTTGGTAGAGTAGTCGCAGGAGGCCCAGGAGCTGTGGTATGAAAAGTGGCGCCGAGAAGAAAGAGAAAAGGGGCCAGATGTATAGAAGCTGCGCGAGGTGTAAAGTTGCTACATGGTTAGACTTGTCCCCTGAGATCTGGTCAATATGCTGTGCATCTGTAAGGCCCCGGACAGGCATCGCATACCTAATACGACACCTCCATTCCATACGACAAAGGCAACAAAAGCAGCGAGGACGAATCCATGAGGCCAAATGAACCGGCGAAGGACTATTCCAATGTTGCACGCGGCAGCAACCCCTATGCTGATGATGCAGAGGGCGACATCTTCATTTTCGTTAGACAAGAGCAATCACATGTACCTACATATATGTGTAGAATTTACATACCGACAGGGAACGTGATACTCAACGAGGGGTCATGTATATCGCCCAAAGAATATCTCCAGAGATTGAATTTGGCATGCGCCGATAAAGTGGTGAATCTGGGTGTTTTGACCGGTTCATGCTTCAGGGACTTGACGCTCCCAATAACTTCCAGTCCTCCCATGAAAATCACCACCCAGAAGATGTTGGTTTGTCTCATGCACAGGGCTAGCAGTCCCAGGACCACCGTGTACAGGTCACCCAGAACCGAAGTGGTTCCTGGCTTAGACCTCTCAAGATGATCCGCGAAAGCAAGGAGGACGACCAACGTTGATACAACGTCCGTGTAGTAAAGCGCCGAGAAGAAGAACAGAACCGGGAAGAGAGCAACGTTGGTCCCGGTGGCCAGAGCGTAGCGCAAAGATGGACGAAGCTCGTAGTGTTTCGCTAATAGACGTTCGATACGGGCTCTACAAAGAGCCGCTACGACCGCGAGGTACGATAAAACTTCCACGTTGAAAACGCGGAGGTCGTGGGGTGAGCACGATAACCCCGAGAGACGATTCCACAGGAGCGTCAAGGCGTAGCTTTTTCCGAGTCAATTTTACGAGCGCTACAAAAGTCGGACTCGGACAGTTGATGAACTTACAGCCCGGGGGGTGTGGTTATTTTATCATCCCATTCGCTATACCTCCCCTCACAGTAGACCTGAGCTTGAGGGATGTGGAAGACCTCGTCCTGCTGAGGTTAGCATGGGTGATGAATCGTGCATGGCTTTGGGGTGTCCGCACCAGGTAAGGCTCGGGGGCATATCTCGAAACAAAGCTCAACCATATGCGCCCCAGGATGTTGACCGACGTGAGGATGGCGAGGGTGTTTCTGGGGGAAATTGGATATATCGAGCCGCGGGAGAAGATATGAGTCGCGGCGGCTACGAGGCCGTAACGTAGAGCCTGAGGCGTGAAGGATGAATCAAGCACACGTAAAGAAGACATTATGCCTGACTTCCCGGTGTGAGCAGAGAAACCTCACCCGAACTGAGCAAGGTTTTCTTTTTCTTTATACCCGGGGTTTATTAGGGAGAAATGCCATACCGTCGCCATTCATGTTGTCCGCGTTGTAAGTTGACTGCTGTCTGGAGCGATCAGCAAAATAATGGTTGTCTAATACGCCAGCTGCCAAAGCTGTCCCATCGTTAGTTTGCCAGCTGGCAGTGTCCCAGCTACTTGCTCTCCCTTGAAGATTATATATACAATCTAGTGTTCCATCGATTTAATGACGTATAAAGACAATTTTCTAGTTGATATAGATGGTCTACATGGAAACATATTCAAAACCTTGGACTACATGAGATTCGAGAGATGTGATGGGATTCAAATTTGCGAGGTTAGTGTGCAATGGCCATATCCTGGTAGAGGTGAAGTTCCTTAATTATACAGTGTTATACTTAATAAGATGGGGTCGACGATCAAACCAGGTCTATTGAGAGTAATGTCTTTTGTACATGAGTTGCTCTACACGTTGCGCTGTTCTCGTAACGATCCTTCTTCTCTAGTGTCCAGGTCCTTCATCATGCAAAATGTATCGTTTTAGAAGGGCTTCAATCGTGGTCAGTAGACAGGTTCGACGGAAGGAGTAGAGAAGCTCACGTTGTCTGATGGGATAACTTCCTTGACGAAGTATCTCCCGATAAAGGGAATCTTCTGGAGGATATCCGACTGTACTCTGGGGATGCCCGAGGCGTAGTAGATAACTGCGAAGAGAGCGACACCGCCGAAGGCTCCAAGGTTCACGCCACTGCCGTTCAGCGAGTCAGTTATTCAGATACTTCATAGCCTTCAGTATTGATTTATATGGATTATGTTGTGCCCATCGACGAATCTCCAATCTCGGGTTCACGATGCAGTACATCAGGGGAACAAGTATTTCTGATGTTCGGGATCGGGTCGACATACAGCCTTGTAAGTTGCTTAGGACCCCAGCCGGCAACATTGGGTTGGAAATGGTATCTGTACATTTCAACTGTCAGTAATTCTTCTTGTATGTCGAAGGCTTTCTTCGAGGTATCCCATAACACTCCCGCCCGTATAGCTCCTACGACTATATCTCCGTACCGCAATGAAGACAGAGGGCCAGACTTTGGAGTATGGGTAGCGGGAGAGAAGCAGGTTTGCTACATACTTGGGACCGTAGGGGCTCTTGTAGGCGGGATACGCGACCCGTCGAACGGGAGACTACACAGCAAGGAACCAAGTTAGTGATAGTTCGGCGGCAGATTTGGAGTATCACAGAGGGTGAAACCGGAAATGTATCGTACCTTGAGCGCCATCTTCGCTATCGAGTAGGGTGAAGTAAGGTAGAGGGTTCAATTGCGGGTGGATGATGGAGATTGATCTTTTGGCGACGACGTACAATTGCTTGAAGCTTCCAAGCTTGCGCGACATTATTTGCTAGAGCCGGAGGAAGCCGGCTGGACACTCATCAGCCACTTCTAATCAGCCACATACTTCACTAGCAGCCAACCACATTCAATTCCCCACACCCGCTGGGAGTACGAAGGTACTTACAACCCTCGAGTTCCGACCTGTCTCGAGAGCTTCAACTTGGAAGCTCTCAAAGCTCTCAACATATCTCCCATACACCCCATGACGATCAACTGCCTCTACCACCGATTGGAGCTATGGAAAAGCATCTAGACAGCTGCTTTGATCGCGTTGAGAAAGCATTAGCGAACTTGATCGACTCTATCACCAAGTACAACCCATCTTCCGGTCCCGTCAACGAACTAGGAGCAGCCGACGCAGCATTGAACAAAGGTTTAGAGCAGCGTAAGTCGCCGCATCTTACCCTACCATGAGCCGGTACGGGATAATTCTTCTAATGCATATGCAGTCCAGAAGCATCAAGCCAATTACCGCCGGATCGAAGAGCTGCGTGCCGCTACAGTCCAGTTCGATACCCGTATCAAGGATACTCTACGTCTACTCGCCAACACACGCAAGGAGCTCAAGAGCACACCTGCTACAGCCTTTCCTGACGGCCCCAACTATGAGATCAACTACGATGAGCTTCTCAACTATGCACGCCGAATAAGCAAGACTACGAGGCCGCCAGCTGGTGCCGTTAACGCCCCACCGCAGGCCGACTCTCAGCTCAAGGTAGAAAATGGGACAGCCGAAACAGCCGCTACGACTCCTGCAGGAGGGACACCTAATGGCACGCAACCACAGCCGGAAAATGTCGCCCTTGCGAATGGCGTGCAACAGTCCTTCGACGCTTCTCAGCAGACCACCACGTCGGGCGGCACCAATCTTCCAGATCATCTTACCGCACATCTGAACCCACACTCCGGTTTCGAATTCGTCCCCTGGCCGAGAGAGGAACAAGTTCGTAAGGGCGCTATAGCATCGCTCGCTTACCTAGCTGAACAGGGCGTAAATGCGGAGAATTACGATCCAGAAGAAGAGAAAGCGCGGAAGGAGCGTGAAGAAGAAGAGAGGCGCCAGCAGGAAGAGAAAGAACGGTTGGAACGCGATGAGAAAGAACGCAGATGGCGGGAAGAGCAATCTCGCATGCGAGCCGAGAGGGAGCGTAATCGTGAAAGAGAAGAGGCAGAGCGTAGGGCCAGCATGAACCTTGGTGGTCCTACTGCTTCAGGGAACCCACCCAGTGCTTCGCCGGTTACCGAGAAGAAGCAGTTCCAGTTTATGATGGATGATGACGATGACGACGACGACTAATAAAAAATCGAACGGTTGCGAAGTTGGGCTCATCTCATACAGAGCAGGAGAAAACAGCCAGGTGCACCCGTGTGCAGAAGGCCTGAAGACAGATGCCGGCCATCTTGCAAATCCGTCGAATAACGCTTAGGGAGAGTGAGTGCTTGTAGAAGCAGTTAAGTTACTAGGTTTCATGTTTTGCGTTCTGTTGAACCATCTTGAGGAAACATGGCAATGGAGGACGAGTGTCACCGAAGCACAATTCGGCATCGTCGAATGTCGCAAGCTTAAAGGTGTACCTAGGTAGGTATTTACCATCATTTCATTCCAGTTTCGCGTCTGAATGACGCCTCGGATAAAATGTGCCTGCCTGCCTACCTAGGAAGCGAATGCGAAGAACCACTCACCCCCCGCATGAGTATTTGCATGCGCCACCATCCTGCAGCCGCGCCGCTGGCATCATCAAGGATTCATAAATATTATTATTTGCTGACTGCAAGCCTTGTTATTTCCTTCCACTCGTGACATTCTGACAAGTGTCTACATCTAGATATCCACAGGTCAGCCTCGTCCAGTGACCAATATCACCTCACGAACCAACTTCTTTTTGTTACAAATGGGAGAAGCAAGTGATACCGTCCTGCGAGCGCCTTACTCTTTAGGACATCAGTAGAATCACGAGACGCAATGGAGCGAAAACGAAAGCGCCCATCATCAGGACAGGCGTCTACCAGCAAGGCGTCTACTAGCAAGACGTATACCAGCAAGCCGTACCCCAGCAAAACCAAACCCCTTACCGAGTTCACCTGCTTCCCCCGTCTCCCACCCGAGATCAGACACATGATATGGCTCTGCAACATCACGGACCCGGCCCCGCGGCTCTTCCAGGTCGAGTCGCTATCCTGGCACGCCCAACCGCCGCGCGACTGGAATCCCTGCGCAGCCGACCCCGCCTGCAAGCCACTTCCGGCCCCGGCCCTGCTGCATACCTGCGCCGAATCCCGCGCCCTCGTCCTGGGAGGACTCCAGGCGTCTCGGGCGACACACGACGACGATGACGACGCGAGGGACAAAAGCCATCCACAGGCCCAGCCCGCAGGCCCCCGACCCATCCCGCTGCGCGCCCTGGGTTTCGGCCCCGGCCTCGAGCACCGGCGGACCTGGTTCGACCCGGCCGGCGACGTGCTCTGCGTCAACGCGTGGCACTACGGCGTGGGGACGGACCACTTCGGCCGGGACGTGCGGCGGCTGTACGACCTGAGCGGGTTCAGCCCTCACGTGCGACGCATCTGCTTCAGCCTGGCGTCGATCCGGCACGGCGGCTCGGACGAGCCGGAGCAGGAGCTGCTGCCCGAGGTGCTCGAGCTGGTGGCGCGCGACCTCGTCGACGCCGCCGTGTGCCCGCAGCTGCAGGAGTTCATGCTGTACGACCCGCTCGTGGCGCTGCACGTGCGTCATCCGAATGGTAATGCTAACGGGAAGGGGAAGGGTAAGAACCGAAGTAGTAGCAGTCGTAGCGGCGGGGTGGTGGTACCCCGGGATCTCTTCCCCTACGGTACCGCGGGGGTCCTGGTCGATGCTAGGGATAAGGTGAAGATCGCGCGGATGCGCGATTTCTATAGGGGAAACTGCATGGTGCGGGCCGGAGACGAGACGGCGTACGATGACGTCTGGGATCTGATTGACGGTGGGCAGAGGGCGTATGATAAGTACGCTGAGCGTATGGTACGTATTTAAAAAAAAAACGTTTTTTTGTTGTTTCCTTTACTCCTTACTACTACTCCTTGCCCTGTTTACTGAAGCATCTTCTCCCCCCAACGCACCCTCCCCCCTCCCCTTTTCCCGCCACATCTGCAACAACTATCCTGTCCACCTACCTACCAACCTATCGACCTACCCAAGCAAAACAAAAGACCAGAAACCCCATTGCTCCCTTTTTTTTTTGTTTTCATCACCACCTTAACCACTACTTCTATTCTAGCTCACGCCCCTGCGCAACCTCTGGACCATGTACCACCCGCACTCGGCCGAGATCTTCCGGGGGCGGGGACCCAACGGCCCCGCGGGCGGCGCCGGCGAGCTGGTCAGCTCGCCGACAGGCCCCGTCCAGTTCGACTTCGCGCACCCGGCCGTGGCGCGCGTGTTGGCGCGCATGCCGGAGTACAGGCTGATGGTGCTATTCCGGCTGTGCCGGTGCGAGGTGCACGGTGGGTAAGGGAAGGAGGGGGGTTGTAGGTGGAAGTTTTAGAGGAGTTGGGTGGTGGGTTAGGGGCTGGGAGGGAGTAAGTTTGATAGAGAAAGGGGGAGGAGGTACTTGGTCCCTGGGTTCGTTGAACCAACCAAGCGCAATCATGATCGTCGGTTCCTCCTTGCTTATAACATAATATAGCATAATATAGCATGACGCTATATATCTGCACTTGGGGACCTCAGTGGATTAACCTAGGGGCATAGATCATGGATATATATTATATATCGTCTATTTCGTGTTTTAAGCTGTTATAATATAAAATAATGAACTATTCACTCTATGCCCAAAAAAACCACATGTTCCAAGGCTACATAGGCACCTAGGTTAGTTACTTGGGTAAATATAGAAGGCACATTCATGTGAACAGCTCCCCTTACCTTATAAGGTTCTTATTGTACCTATATACACACTACACAAAAGGGAACAACGATCTATCGCCGCCGTTTTTTTCCATGTGGAACTTGGTCCAATCAAGTCAAGTCGACTCGCCTCATGGCAAAATATGACACGCTCATCAATACACCAGGTAAGTCTATATACCGATAAACATATGGAATCGGTTAGAAAGAAATCAATTTTCACTTTTCTCAATATCATATTCATCATTCTTCCCCTCCCCCCCCCCCCCCCCCCCCCCCTCTTATTTTTGCTACTTACTACTATTACTACTACTACTACAAGCGCCCATGTAAGCGTTTAGGCAAACCCCCTTTTTTATCTTTATCCGAGTGCAATCCACATATACGGCTAGGAAGTCTCGCCATATACCCTATATAGATAGATCAATTCTCGCTCTCTATCTACCTAGGTAGAGTACCTATGGTATCTGTCTCTAGAGAACATGACCAAATGATATGACGGCCCCTGATTGAAAACGCCATGAGATTCCATTTCTTTAGTTGTCGGCCTCGTTAAGTTCTACAGTAGTTACCTAATAATTTGAATCATGTCATGCCTGCCACCAATCTAGTCCCCTTTTCCCACGGCTTGGGTGATTTCTTTTCTTTTGTCTTGCCTTCATTCATTTTCACCGAGATTTTGTTACAGGGAGACTATAGTCGTCGGGTACCTAAACGTAAGACATGCCGATGGTCGTACACTCTGTGTGTTGTACAAGGTCGAGTAACATATCTCGACCAAAACTCCCATTCTGAAATTTCCCCTCCTGCTACCACCGCCAAAACCTCGCAAGCGCTCTAGTCGATCTTGATAGAGCCGTAAATCTTCTGTACGAACCACCAACTCGCGAAGAATCCAATGGAACCTAATGCGGTACATGTTAGCCCGGCACGGTGTAGTAGGGTGAGGAGGGGAGGGGCAAAATAAAAGCTTACCTGTGAGGATGAAGAAAAGGAAGGACAGCAATGCGCTGTATCCGATGTACAAGACGATACCAGAAAATCCGCTGAGCGACAATTTGCTCAGGAGGTATACCAAGGCATTAGCGAAAATATAACCAGCGCTCATGCCGGCGGCGAGAAAAGAGCGCCATTGCCAGTTGTAGTTCTCAGCGCACAGCAGAAAGTAGACCATGAGAACGGTGACGGCAGCACAGGTGATGATCATGAGGCCGTAGCAGAGGAAGAGGAAGCCGAACATGTAGTAGATCTTGCTAAACCAGATCGAGCTCATGATGAAATAGAGCTCCACGAAAATGGCGCCGAATGGAAGGATGCCCACGAGCAGCATACTGGGAATCGGCTTCAGGTACGTGGTAGCAGGTGGGATCTGGCGGGGGATCTGATTGGTGCGCACCGGAGGGTCGACGGCCGGGGCGCGGAAACCGAGCCAGGAGCCGCTGGCGGATAGGGGCACGGAAATGACGAACCAAATACCAATGATCACGAGCATTGTCGAGAAGGGGACAGCACCGGCGGATCCGTTAGCCCAGAGGAACAGGTTGAGGAAGAAGAATGTTCCGAAGACAATGACGGGGACCAGGACCGGGGTCAAGGCAATGTTCAACTTCCACTTCTCTCCGTTAAGAGATTTGTACACCCTCGCGGAAACATAACCCCCGACAAAGCTGAGAATTGTGTAGAGGATGATCATGATGGTCCCCAGAGAGCCTCTGTTCGAAGGCGACAGGAAACCGAGCAGGGCAAAACAGATGGTGAAACCAGTCATGACGAACAGCTGGGCGCCATTCCCGAGGAAGACCGAAAGCATAAGAGAGTGCGACGGTGTGCGAAAGACGTCACCGTGAACTAGCTTCCAGCCAGAGTCCTCCTGCACACCGTCTTCTAGAGCCGATGTACCGGAGAGGTCGTCGAGATTGATCTGGTCCAGGCGGTTGTACCTCGCAATATCCTTCCTCAAGGCACGGAACAGTACAGAGGTGACGGTGACGACAAGGAAGATGACGACGACGGCAGAGTTGATCAGGGAGAACCAATGGATCTTGGGGTCGAACACGTGCAGATATTTGTCCCAGCGTGTTGCCCAAGCCGTTTCGGACTCGGTCCAGTAGATACTGTAAGTGAAGGTAACGTCAGTCTTCGAGTTTTCGTCCTCGGACAGAACAACTGGGGGTAATTCGTCATTGCAGTCGAGGGCGTTCTCGTTTTTGTATGCTTTGGAACTCGGTTGGACGATGACGCCGACAACTCTCAACTGATCCGAGTGACCGCTGACTTTATGGTATTCGACGAAGATATCGTAGTGGTTGTTGAAGAAGACGGGGCCGTCGTCGCTGACGACGGCCATGGAGCCCATAGCGAAGCCCGGGCTGTAAAATGTGGTGCCGGTGAGGTCTTCGAGGAGATTCTGGCCGGCCGGTAGACCATCAACCAGCCAGTTGAACGCATAGCCCTTCATGATCCGCTTGTTTACGAAGTGAGCCGAAGGCATGTCGTACTGTGCGGTACACAGGGCCTTGCACGACTCGTTCTTGGCCATTTGCAACTCGAAGGGCGATGTCATGATCCTGTCACCGAACAGGATGCTTCCCAGACTCTCCGATACATACCTGGGACCGCCGTCAGGCTTGCAGAACTTGAAGCGGTCGTGGTAGTAGTCGTAGGACATGACGGAGTGTAGGTAGGCATCTTGTGCGGCGACGGGCTTAATGCTGTTGACGTATAAAGGAACATTGGCGCCGGGCTTATAGGAGGTCGGGGCAACGCCGGGTAGGTAGAAGGCGGATGTAAGCTGTGGAAAGGCTATCAGGGCGGAAAAGAGGGCCGAGGCCGGCGCGGAAGACCACGGCTTCATGATGACGAAGCTGCCGAGCTAGCTGAAGTTATTCGGTGACAGGTTAGCCTGGAAACCTTTCAGGTCGCGCGGTCGGGGCGATGGAAAAGGTTTTGGAGGCCTGGTTAATTGGTATAAGTTGGTCTCCTCCGTGTTCCAAACATACCTGGGTACCTAGCCTAACACACGTATCACCAGTGGAGAGGGGCGCAGTTGGACGTAATTAACAGTGAATCACAGAGCACAAGGCTCACAGTTATAGATGGGTTTAATCAGTATGAGAAGTACTCGGGGTAAAAAAATGAGTACTGGTCGGGATATAGGTATAATTTGAGGGCTGGCTCTACAGCGCGTTATGAATAAAAAGAGACGATGGTGAGGTGGGGACCGTGATGTAGGAAGGGAGATGTGGTATCTGTAGATATATTTTGCTGGGACAGCTTATTACTTGAGGCTGAAGCTACTCTGTACTTCGTACACCCAAAAGTTTAGACCAGGCCTTCAAGGTTGACAGCCAGGCCCCTGCCAAGCTAATAAGCTGCTCAAGCCTCACAGAGCAAAGCGTCGCTTACATAAGTCAAAGGTAGGTATGTGGCTTTTTCCGCTTTTTCCGCTGTCGTTTTCTTTTTTTACTAGGTTAGTAACGGAATCCGACGTAGTGGGTCGAGTGGGGCTGTCCAGCTCTTTTCCCTCTTATCGTTATCGCCAAAATTATTTTTGTCTCCTGCGCATCTTCACTACTGTACCTTTTCCTCTCCCCAATACCAGCAACAGAAGGGAAACAAGCTCGAAACGTCTGGGAACACAATATGGCGGCCGTCCCGCCCTCACTGTCTTCCTTACTGGACACACTTACGCAATCCCTCAATTCTGCAACCGAAGCCACACCTAAGATCGCCGGTATCGAATCCACCACCGGCGGTGTCTCGCTCCTCGACGTCAAGAACGAGCTTTTACTCTCCTACCTTCAGAACCTAGTATTCCTGATCCTGCTCAAGATTCGCAATGCGAAGCACCAGGACAACTCTGGTAATTCCTCGCCCGCCGAGAACTCGAACGAACTCCCCGATACCGTCGTCAGGAAACTCGTCGAACTGAGGCTCTACCTCGACAAGGGCGTCCGACCCCTCGAGGAGAAACTGCGATTCCAACTCGACAAGATCCTGCGCGCCGCCGACGACGCTGATCGAGAGGAGAAGGCGGCGGCTGAGGCAAAACAAAACGCTGCGAATTCGGACTCGGGCTCGGATTCGAGTTCCGGATCAGGCTCTGATGACGACCATGACAGCGACGATGATGCATCAGTGGACGGCAGCAAGCAATCCAAACCCCGAAAACAAACGCTCTCGGACAAGCAATACGTCCCCGGCATCTCGGGCTTCGCCGAGGCCGTGGCCCCCGTAGGCATGGCGGCCGCCCAGAAGGACAAGACGGGCGTGTACCGCCCCCCCAAGATCACGCCCATGGCGATGCCGACTACCGATGGGGCCGGCCGGGAGCGCAACAACCGGGAGCGCCGGCCCCTGAAGTCGGCCACCATGGACGAGTATATCTCCAACGAGCTGTCGGCGGTCCCCGTGGCGCAGCCCAGCGTGGGCACGACCATCGTGTCGGGTGGGCGCAAGGTCAAGACGGCGGCGGAGCGGGACCTTGAGGACCGGCGGCGCGAGTACGAGGAGACCAACTTCGTGCGCCTGCCCAAGGAGAGCAAGAAGGACCGGGCAGCACGAGCGCGGGCCGAGGGCGGCCGCGCCAATGGCCGGATGACCTTTGGCGGCGAGGACTGGCGGGATCTCGGCGAGGGCGTGGACCGCATCAACCGGCTGACGAGCCGGAAGAGCGGCGGTGGTGGTGGTGGTGGCGGCGGAGGGACCAAGGCTCTCCTGGAGAAGAGTCGCAAGAGGGGCAGGGAGACGACGGATAGTGCGCGCGGGAGCGGGTTCAGCGCCGGGACCCGGGAGATCGGCGATCACTACAGCAAGCGGCTCAAGGTCATGGAGGGCGGACGGAGGGATCGGGGCAAGAAGAGATAAGACTAGATAGAGATCATGTCATGTATGATTGATTGACCCTTTCTACGGATTTTGGGCTTGTCAGTGGCATTATACATACCTAACCTTGGTGATCTAGAAACTAGACTAGTCTATCTAATCTATAAAGCCTGGATAGCCTTGGAGGTTGGTTTTTTTTTTTTTTTGGTCATGGTCATATGTACAAAAGCAAGTGTTGCTTTGCTTTCCCTTGCCTCGCATCGCATAGATAGCAATACTCCGAAGGGCAAGGGGAAAAAAACACACACACAAGATGGAAAGGATTGGTTGGTATGAAGAAAAACAAAATAAAACAACGCTGAGTCTAAAAAACCAAACCAAACCAAAACCCCTTCGTTACCTCGATCGCATCGCTTTGCATCGCATCGCTTTGCATCGCATCGCTTAATCAACATCTTGCCATATGTAATCATAATACTCGGGATGCAGTAGATTCGGATCAATCATCGGCTCCTCCTCTTCCTGCTGTTGCTGCTGCTGTCCTGTCACTGTCGCCACCGCCGACGATGACGATGCTTCTGCTGCTGATGATGATGATGGCCCCGCACCCCCATCCCCATCCCCATCACTACCGCCACTACGACCACCACCATGACCGCCGTATCGTACAAAGATGGCCATGAGATTGCGCGGGGTCCGGGAGGTACGCTGGGCGCGCTCGTCGTCTCCTAGACGCAGACACCAGATCCGACGCGTCTGGTCCGAGCGCCGACCGGCCAGCGAGAGACGCCACGGCGGGCCGCGGGCCCAGATGGCCCTCATGGCGTGGAAGTCGGCCATGTTGAGGTAACGCATATCCGCGTCCGGCGGGGTGATGGTGATCGCGGGTATGCCGCCATCAGGAACCTCGGGGGGTGGGTCATCGTCAGAGGAGTCGTCAGAGGAATCTTCGTCATCAGAGGAGTCGTCGTCACCCTCATCATGCTTTTCATCGTCGGCGTCGCTGCTGTCACCATTGTCTGCACTGCCGCCACCGCCGCCGCCGCCGCCGTTGTTTCGATTGTTGTTGTTGTTGTTGTTGCCCGACCTCTCCGGGTCCTCACGCTCATCGAAGCCATACATGTACCAGAGCGTGGACAGGAGGAACAGCAGGATCTCCTAGCAGCCCCGCAGTCCAACCACGTATCGAGACCAAGGTGCCTGCGCGCCCGCAGCGGATCCTGAGCCTCCCTCATCTTGGCGGGTAGCAGCACAAAGCCCAAAGCTGAGCGGAACCTTCTCCTAGAAACTGCGCCCGACGTCCCTGCCCTCGTTCGCGGACCCGTTGACCCCGAGACCGTTGCGGGCCCGGTGCTCGGCCTCGACGATGCGGCGCGGCAGCGTGGCGCCGAGTCCGAAGAACACGAAGAAGGCCCACTTCCAGCGAAAGGGGTTGACGGCGACGCAGAAGGTGAACCACCAGATGAGCTCGAGGTAGGTGAAGAAGTCGAAGGCGCCCGTGGGCGCGGTCGACTTCAGCACCTTGGTCATGTCGATCCAGCGCTCCATCCAGAAGGTCGACGGTCGCGTCAGGGGGTCCACGAGGAACATGAGCAGGATGCGCGTGTAGATGCCAATGTGCCAGTTCCCCACGGTGCCGATGGCTGACAGGTAGGTGCAGTTGATCGCCGACACGGACGGGTGCTGCGGCGGGAAGGTCTGCAGATACCAGTTGGGCGGCCCGTACGGCGGCTGGAAGGAATCGTCCGGTAGGAAGTCGAGAGAGGGGCGCTTGTAGCCTGTCGCCATCACCACCATATCGCCTTCGATTATCTCGTGCTTACCCGGTCCACCTTTGGGGACTCCCTTGTCTCGCCGGTTGACGAGGACGCCCTTCTCGGTAAATGTTTCGATATCACATCTCACCCACTCAGCCTGACCAGACCTAAGCTTATGCATAACGTCAGAGTTCACCATGGGCGTGTCAGTGAAGATTCCCTTGTCATCGGGCGCCAGATCTGCAAGGTCCCTATAGAAGAACTTCTTCAAGAGAAATTCGGGTATGAAGGATAATATGGTTTGTTGTCCCCAGATATTGAGAGAGAGCAGTACGTCGACCACAGGGTTCCGTGGGATGATCCATTTGTCGCTTCGTGAGAGAATGTAGATCTTCCTGGCGCCCTCGTCGGCCGCATACTCCAATGCTTCGACTGCGCTGGCACCACCGCCTATTACAATCATCGTCTTATCTTTGGCGTCGATGCTGTAGGTGAGGTTAGCAGGATGACACTCTGTTGATCAATTTGGCTACTTACCCTGTCAATTTACTCGAGTGCACTATCGGCTTTTTATACTGCTCCATGCCTTCCATTCGAGGCATCTTAGGGTCACCACAGGTGCCGACAGCTGCGATAACGCCATCATATCTGCCGTTGGCTGGGTTGTTAATGATCCAACGGCCTTTCTCGTCCTGATAGACCTTGTCTACCTTTGTCTCGAACTTCGTACGGGTGTCTAGCCCATATGACTTCCAGAGTGACTTCACAGAACTAACGATCTGGTCGCGATTTGGGTAACCATCTTGCCATTGGACGGAGGGGTGGAAGCGGAACATCATGGAGTGGATCTGTAAACTGGAGGTGTTGTTCACTTTCTGTTATGGTTATTAGCTCGTGTAAGCAGAGGCGGTGGACAAAGATTCACTCACACTCCAGATACCACCCACGCTCTTTTCATCCCCGGCTTCGAAAATAGTAACATCGAAACCGTGTCCAACGCAATGGGCAGCTGATGTAACCCCCGTAATACCAGCACCAATGACTGCGACTTTCGGTCTTTCAAGATTGGCCCCCGGGCTTGGGGGAGTGGGAGAGAAGATCTTCCCTATGAACCACTGCCAGACCTGGAAAAGGAAGAGGAAGGGATGCAAGATGGGATTGTCGATGTACGGTTTGGATGCCATGGCTGCTACTTGCGCTTCTGCAGTCACCTTTGTTAAGAATTCCTGCGGATTGGCGTTCCAGAACACCGAGGTCCTGATCTTGGACTGCTTCCAGGTGACGCGGCGCAACTAGCGGAGGATTGCCTGGCGTGGGGTTTGATATTAGATGGGGAATAATGGAGGGATGCAGAGAATGATACAAGATTTAATGGTGTCTGGACAAGTGAGCTCTACCATAGAACGACATTCATTTGAGAAAGATGGGATTGGAGGGTATCAGAGCTTGAGGAGCTCCAACAAGAGCTTTATTAATAGCCAGCTTACGGGACTCGGGACTGAAACGAAAAAGCAAGGTCGGTCCAGGTTCTGCCTGCTCCATCCTGATGCATTGGTGACATGTTGAGCACCTAACGATGTCCACTCTCAATTACGTCATAACTACGGAGAACGTTCCTTCCTCTCTGTCTCCGTCCACTTGTGCTTGTTCGTTTTGCATGTGATGATGCTATCACTAGACTAACGCTTGGACCACATTTGAGGCCCCTGAAAGTCCCACCCAAACCCAACCCCTGAACGCTGTTCTCTTTTTGAAACAGTGCCTTGTGTGTGGTTCTGTCAGGTCAATAGACTTCGTCAATCTCGATCACCCCTTCTTCATCTTCGTCTTCATCTTGATGATCATCATTATCACCTCCTCCTGCGTCTTTCTTCGTCTTTAGCGGCATCACCTTCACGTCGACCATTTGATCCGCGTCAATGAACACCTTGACATGTGTCTCCTCTTGATCTTCCCGGACCTCGTCGCCTGATTTCAGGTATCCCACGACGGTTGGTGTGGTGATCGTTCTCTCCACGCCTTGGTAAAGGCTTCGGGCCCCCAGCTCATGCATATAACTGTCCTCGGCGATGATCGAGAAGATGCTGGCGTCATTCTTGATCGTCATTCGCACGTTCCCAACGTATCTCTCGTCGTTCTCATCCTTGTTCTCCGGAAGGAAAACAGGCTTGGCTATTCCATCCTCGAAGTCCATATAGAACTTGTGAGCCACGACGGAGGGTTCATCTGGACCGAAGGTCAGGAATGGTAGGAATTCAGTGATGCGACCAGTCAATGGAGCCTTGAAGCGCGTTACGAACTCAGCTCGTAACTTCCGCGTCAGCTGATTCAACAGCTTATGCTGGGCCGCTTTATTGTCTGTCTGATAGAGAACCTTTTCATGGGTTTTGCAAAACTCGTGAATAGTATCATCCAAGGCGTTTGTTGCGATTATCCAGATAGTCCTGGAACAGTCGATTCGATTGTTATTCCTGCGATCGCTGTATATGCCTAGGTATCTTGCATTAGTAATGCGAAGTCTAACGAGGTCTCAGCTTACCTTGGTCAAAAGGGATGAGCAGCGCGTTACGAGTCTCGTCGGCCGTTTTCTCAAATTCGTCCAAGAAAACTATACACCTTTGCCTGTCCTTTCGAGCTAGGAAGTTATTCAACTTTGAGCCCTCTTCGCTTCGAGCGAATCCAGGCCTCGGGCCGAACATCTCGATTTCCCTTTGAAAATTGGTACAATCCACGAATTCGAGTTCGAGTTGCATCAGCTCTCCTAATCTATGAGCAAGCTCAGTCTTGCCATGGCCACTGGGTCCTGCGAATACTAGAACTAACGGCCGGCTCTGCGGCTTCGCCATTTGGCTAAGTACAACATGTCAGTCTAGTGTTGTGATGCCATTTTATGTAATACTTACACGAGAAGCCGGCTCCTGAGTGATTCCGTTGCCATATTCTGGCCAATAATGACATGATGGAGTCCAAGTATTCGTTCAGCATTCCTTCGAAAAACTAGCTGGCGCTCTCTTCCGGCGGGTGGGTCTGCCTCTCGGGCTCTGAACAGACGATACCGCTGAGTCAACGTGAGCGTTGCAGCGAGATCATTCCGAATTTCTGGAGTGCACCATCGCTTATTATCGTCGTTCAAATCGTGCATCTTCTGCTCATCAGGCCCCCCCTCGGGAAGATCGCGGTTGTAGAGCATGTAAAACGCTTCGGGTATCACCAAAGGAGACGCACCGCCTATGAGAAGTGCTTCGACAGTTTTCGTGACCTTCAGTGTCGTTCTGGCTCCGTGCAGAATAGCGAAAGCAATGAGGGGGAACTCATCCGGGCCATGAGTTGCGTTTGGATCTCCTCCATACTTGATCCATTGATGAATATGGTTGGTGTTGTGGGTTGCCGCCAGATAGAAAATGGCTGGTACTCCTTCAACACTTGAGTTAAGGACAAGCTTCAATTCCGCCGGATCATAATACTTGAAGTATTGTTCAATGAGCTCCACTGACACTCCCTTTTGGATGGAACCAATCACGCTGCGGATATCAAAGTCGCCAGGATCACTCGAGGCCCTTTCCAAGAACGTTGGGAACACAGGAATTCGTGGTAGTTGGCGGTACCAGGGCACTGCTACATCTGTCTCTGTCGGCTCAAGATCCTCTTGCACCGGGTCGTCTTGATCAGAGGAATGACTAGATACATCATCAAAGTCTTTGACAGCATCTGGCGCAGAGCTCGGGAGGTCCGCATACGCATGCGGCTGGTTCGCTTCAGCGCCGGCCCCGGCTGTGTTATTCATTGAATTTGTCACTTACATTTGAGTCAAAGAGTTCCACCGCCTTATCAACGTCATCGCCACTTTTCTGTCAATAAAAGTTAGTCAGTTAGTTCCTCGCGTGGATGTCAAGGTGTTCCCTTTACCTTCAGAAGAGTCGCTGCTCTGACTTCGCTACAGCCTATGCATTTCTGCATCACTTGTTTTACCTTCGTCTCCATTCTATTCATCCGTTCTTGGGGGCATGAATGGTAGATGAAGCCAAAAGTTATTTTCACCAGGGGATCCGTCTGTATATATCGTGAAATGTCTTTTACTATCGGGTGGCTCGTCGGAAATCTGGCCAGTGTCAGGACGAACGAGAATCATCGAGAGCTTGAGATACCAGGACAGCCATATCTGCTGTTCCCTGCGTTTGAATAGCTTCTGTTTGCCTAAGGCTTCTGAAACACGCCTCAAAGACCAGAAGTAGGCATCTACACAGGTGGGGGTTTTCAATAATCATTTGAAACAGCCTTATGAAAGATTCTTTGTGGTTCAACTTGTCACAACTTCTACGAGGTCTCAGTACTGGTGCCTTGTTGATCAAGATATGTACAGGCCAACCCCCGCAATAACCTGCGCCGGTCAAGTAAGCAATGTATGGAGCTCATATTCGCTAGAGAAGCCTCGCATAACATGCTCGTGGCTTGGGCATGTAACCCCAGTATACTGTCTCATGGATCTACCGTAAAGTAAATGCATGACTCTGGGTTTCGTTCAAAACATGCATTGACTGCTGAACACTTTCCAACCGCCGTACTTGGCAGAAGCTCGCAGAACACGGTAGCATAGGTGCGGCTTTTCTCTTGGAAAAAACTCACTTCCATCCAAGGATGGGCCTTATAGTTATGATCAGCTTGTTTTTCCTCCGAAAGGGAATGGATACCCCCCAACTCTCTCCTCTGGCAAAAGAAGCACGTCTAAGTCTACAATGGGTGACAGAAGGATGCATGATAGCCATGAGGCTGCTGTTAACGAAGACAGCAAAGTCTCCCCGGCAACTCCTGTGACGCCATTGCTTGCACCAGCAATAAAGCCATCCCTTGCACCAGCAGTAAAGCCGTCACTTGAACCAGAAATAAGAATCAACCCGAAAGAGGTTTTCCAGACTGAAGTCAAACTCCAAAAAGATTTGCAACCGAAGCCAGAGATGTCTTCAGAGTCGAAGCCAGTCATTCAGTCAGGGACAAAGTTTCCTTTCAAGAAATCAGTCGAACTCAACAAGCGGATCAGAGCCCTCGACATGCAAGTTGTGGACCTTAAGGTAGAAATGAGTGTTCAGAGATCGGAATGCGCCCGGCACCTGGAGGAGCTCGAGAAGAGCAAACAAGAAGTGAAGTCGCTAGAAAACGAACTCGAACTACTACGTCGTGCGGGTGAAGATTTACACAAGTTGGACCAAGACGCGATCGAATCGGTACAATCGAGCCTGGATAACGAGAAAATGACAGTGGTGCACCTAGAGTCAAAAGTCGATTCACTCACGCGGGAAGTCCAGAACCGGAATGAAAAACTCGTCGCTATCCAGCAAGAACTTGCCACGAGTTTGGAGCAGGTAGCATTAGCAAACGCCCAACACAACGAGCACCAAGCCACAATTCAGACCCTTCAAGAACAAGTCGAGTCTCACAGAAACGAGTCATCGAAGGCTGCTGCGCACAATTCCCAAAAACAGGAGGAGTTTGATACGCTAAGTGCTGAACACCTCAAGGCCAAGCAGCTTCTCGCGGACGCGCG
The DNA here is from genome assembly GCA_022376275.1 of Xylariomycetidae sp. FL2044. Lineage (NCBI taxonomy): Eukaryota > Fungi > Ascomycota > Sordariomycetes > Xylariomycetidae sp. FL2044. The sequence goes on along the minus strand of JAJNOH010000003.1, from coordinate 350,755 downwards.
AATCAACCTCTCTCGGCTTGAAGAAAGGCTTGACACCTCTGAGGAGAGTGCAAAAAAGGCCGCTATCATGCATGAGCACAATATCAAGGCTTTGGAGGGGAAAATGTCCCTCGTGACGGAACTTTTACGCTCAGCACAAGAGAATGGTGATCAACTATTCCGCGAACGAGAAAAAGCAATCCAAGACGAGAAAATAGTATCTGCCAACTGGGCCGCCAAAATCGAGGCTTTGGAGTCACATATCAAGGATTTGGCTGAGCAGAAGGAAGAAGAGTCTCGTTCTTCCAACTATGAGATTGAGCGACTCGAACAACGGCTCAACCAGCTCGAGGGTATGCTGGTTGTACTGTGCGTCGATCTCAGTGGCAGCACTTCCTCGTACACGAAAGCGACGATAGACATTTGTCAGTTTGTCCTCGACTGTGTCCAACTTCGAGGTAAGAGTACGGAAGTAACTCTTATTGTCCATGGGACAAATAAGATGGTTGCGGCCGACCGTTTGCCTCGGAAACCCACCGAGGCATTAGCCATTCTTCATCCCTTTATCAACGTCAACAGGGATACCGAAGATTATGATGCCGCGCTGTCCCTAGCTGACGGTGAAGTTGAAGACTCTTCAGCAGCTACTAAAGCCATAATACTCGTTGGCGATGGGGCGAACCTCGGCCCAAAACAAGTTACTCCTGTTTTATGTACCAAATTTTCCTCTGTTGGAGCTCGAGTCTATTCAATCGATGTACAGCCTCATGTGAAAATGGGTGGAACGTTGGTCCCTGCGAGGATTTCACTCGAGACCGGTGGGAAACAGTTCGATGTACGCACGTATCAACAAGGAATTCGGGAAATCTTGAATCACAACTGATACCATAAGTATGTAAATGCAGCACGGACGACGATTTCGATTACATAGACAGAAAGAGATATTTATATGTTACCATATGTTAGCAGATGGTAATTATGTGGCATTAGGCATATATGTAATTAACCGTGTTGACCCCCATTACGAAACGACCCACATTACGATAGCGATTCCCACCAAAAATCGCGTTTTTCAAAAATTAATAATTAAATAACAAAAATAGCTATAGATGTAAAAGTTTAAATATAAATATAATAAATAATAAAGTTTTAAATAAATTAATTTTTATATTATAAAATCTTAAAATATAAAAGAAATTAAAGTTTAAGAATATATAATTTATATATTATATATAAATTAATATTATAAATTAATTAAGGCTTATTTAAAGAAAATATTAATATATATATAAAATATAATTAAAAAAGACTAATATTATTTAAAAATATAATTATATATATTAAAACATTATATTTTTAAGAATTTTAAAACTTTAATTAAAAAAACCTTAAAAATAAAGTTTTTAAATTAATTTTATATAATAATATAAGAATAAAAAATGTTTATATTATTATTATTATATATATAATATAATGATTTAAGTTTCAAAATTATAAAAAATATTATTTAATATTTAACTTATCGATAAAGTTTTATAGAAAACCTTTTAAATAAAATTTAATTATAAAAAAGACTTTTATATTATAATATTATATAAAATATAACTTATAAAATATTTATAATGAATATAATTATAATATAATATCATTTTTAAAATTTGTTTTTAATTTATATTTTTTTATAATTAATAAACGTAAATTTCCGGAAACTTTTATTTATATAAATTATAAAAAATAATTTTTAGCTACTTTTTTAAATAATAATTATATTAAATTTAAATTTAAATAAAACTTTATGAAAAGTGATATTTAAATAAATAATATATATTATAAACACTTTATAAAATCTTTTTAAAAACTTATTATAAAACGTTAAATTTTAAGCTTATTTATTTATATATAATAATTTTTTTATATTTTTTTTAAAATAATGTTTTCTAATAAACTTGTTTTAATTATATATAAATATAAGTTATATATTTATAAGTTCTTTATTTAATTAAATATAATAAAAACCTTGTTATAATAATTATTAATTAAAATAAATCGTTAAAATCGAATATTATATATATATAAATAATTCTTAAATATATTTTTATATTTAATATTAAACTATTTTATTATATAATTAAACTTATATAATATCTATTAATATTACTATAATAATACATTTAAATTTTATTATTTTTTATTAAACTTTATATTATTATTATATAAATATTATTAATAATTATTAAATTATTTTTAAAAAAATAAAATACTTTTTAAATTCTTTATATAAATATAAAAAAACGAAATTTATAGCTATTTTCTTAAATTAATTATAAAATTTATAAAAATCCCGATTTTAATGGGAATTATTATTATAATATGGGTCGTTTTATAATAGGGGTTAATATGGTTAATTAAATAACCCACCCTTAAAAATTAAGTAAGAGCCCCGCATTAAAATTGGGTGTGTTATTTTTTTGCCTTTATTATAATTAATTAATCCTTTTAATTTAATATATTATCCCTATTAATAATTAATAATATTATTAATATAATAATATTTATCCGTTAAAAGCTATTAATTTATTATTATAAAACGTATTATATAATAATTAAAAAACGATTTAATTAATAATTATATATTTTATAATTCGTTTAATAAACGTTTTATTTAACGTTAAATAAACGATTATAATAATTTAACGTATTAATAATCGAGTTATTAATATTTAATAAATATAATTTATTTAATAAAATAACTTTTAATATAATAAAAGATTATTATATAAATTAAAAAAATAAATACGCGGGTATTTAGCTATTTAACGAGCTAAAACGGGTGCTAATTTAAAAAAAAGTTAGAAATAAAAGGTTAATAATAATAAATTTATTTAAAAAAGATCGATTTAAAAGGTATAAAACCTTTAAAAAGTATAAAAAACGAAGGTCGCTATTTATTAATAAAAATAGCGATAATAATAAAAGCGATAATTATTATACGTTATATAAATAAAAATAACGTTATAATTATTATTTTTATAAAGATAATAATAATTTAAACTTCGATTTTAATAATAATCGAGATAAACGCTATTATTATCGTTATAATAAAAAATTAAAAAGAAATTTTAAACGTAATAAAAGACGCCTTTTTTTTAATAACCTTTAACCGATTTTAAACCCTTTAATTTAAATAATAACTTTAATAACTTATATAATTAATAATATCGCTATTAATATTATTATAAAAAAAGTATAATTATTATTATCATTATTATTATCATAAAACTTTAAAAAAATCTAGCTTTAACGATAAAAATAATATTAATAATAAAAATAACGTTAATAATAAAAGCTACGTGGCCGCCACTTTTATTTTTAATATTTTAAATAATAATAATAATAACCTTTAATGCTTTAATAAAATAAAGCAATTATTTATTAAATTATAAAAACATAAAGATTTATTATATTTAATTATAAAAAAAAATTAAAAAAGAATTATTAATTAAAGCTATTTAATTAATTAAAAAAAAAGGGTTTTTAAAATAAATATAATAAATAAAAAGGTTTTATATTTATAATATTTAAGAAATTTAATAGCTATTAAAGTTTTTTTTTTAATACGAATTTTAAAGCTATTTTTATATATTAAATTATTTATTTAATATATTTTATAAGGTAATTTTTATAAATGTTATATATTTTATCGAAATTATAACCTTTTTTAAGGTTAATTAAAAAAATAAAAACAAATATAGCGTAATAAAAATGCGTTTTAAACCCCCGTTTTTTTAAGTTACCCTTTTATTTTTTATAATTTAAAATATATAATTTTTTAATTTATTAACACGCTATTTATTTATATATTTCTTTCTTTAAAAATTAGCTAGGTTATTTAATATTTAATATATAAATTATTATATATTATTTAAATTATATGCGCTATTTAACTTTTAACCTTTTAAAAATATTATAGCCTTTTTTTATATATATATAAATTTTAAAAATATAATTTTATTAATTAATAAAATAAATATTATTTTAAATTTAAAAAAATAATTTTATTAAAGGTTTTAAATTTAATTAATTTAAAGTTATATTATTAAAACTTTTATAAAATACTCGGCTAAAAATAAAAAAACCTTATTATAAATGCCTTTTAAAATAATTATAAAAAATAGCCTATTTTTTATAATTAATAACTATAATAAGCTTTAAAAAACGGTTTTTTTAATTTATTAATTTAAATAATATATAAAAACCTATTTTTTTGCTATTTTTTTATAAATTTAATATATTTTAATAATATTTTATAAACTTTTTCGGTTTTTTAATAAGTGTTAATTATTTTTTTATATAATTTAATTATATTTTAATAATAATTTAGCTTTTTCTTAAATTTTTAAAAGTAATGTTTTTATATATGTATAAAATATAAAAATTTTCGAAAATATTTAAATTAGCTATAATTAAGGTTTTTTATAAATTTATTTATTAATATATTTTTTATAAATAAATATTTAAAAAAAATCGTTTTTTTTTAAACTTTTATTTAAATTATATATTTTAAATATTAATATATTAAAGCTTTATAAATATTTTAATGTTTTTATTTATAATTAATTTATTAATTTAATAATTATTATAATAAATTTTAAAAAGCTTTTTAACGTTTAAAAAAATGTTTTTAATAAGTTTTTATAATAAATATGCCTTTTTTATAATATATTTAACTTTAAAACATTTAATTTTTATTATTAATATAATTATAATATTTTATAATAAAGCTTTTATATAATTAACTTGTTAAAAAATATTATAATATATTTTTATAATAATTTTTATATATTTTATTATTTATAAATAAAATATCGCTTATAATAATAAAAGCCTTTTAATATTTTACGTTATATTCGATAATTAAAAAATATATAATATATAAATATTAAATTATTTAATTTATAATATTATAATGCTTTTTTAATAAATTAATTAAAAATTATAATAAATAAAAAGCTGTTTTTATAATATTTAATTATATTATAATTATTATATAAAAAATAAAGCTAATTTTTTTTATCTTTTTAAAAGCTTAAAAAAAATAAACATTAAAGATAACTTTATTATAAATAAAATAAAATCGAATTTTATTATAATTTTTTTAATATATATATTTTAATAAAAATAAACTTTTTTACTTTTTTATTTTTTATAATTCGAATTTATAAAAACCATTTAAGGTTATTTTAAATTTTAAGCGTATATTTTTTATATAAATAATTAATAATAATTTTAATATCTTATTTATTATTTTTATAATATATTATTAAAATATTATTTATATAAAATAATATAATAATTTTATTATTAATATAAATATATAATTTTTTTATTAAAAATTTTATATTTATTTATAAAAAAAATATTAAAAAAATTATGTTTATTAAAAAAAAAGCGATTTATAAAGTTTATATAAAATTTTATTAAATTTTATAATTATCGTTTTATTTTTATATTAATTAAAAAAGTTTAATTTATGATAATTTTATGAAAAGTTTATAAATATCGTTTTTTTTATTAAAAAAAAATTGCGCTTTTTAAAAAGGCGTTTATAATATTATATTATTTATATTTAAGGTTAAATTATATTATTATTATTATAAATATTTTAAAAAATTTAATAATTAATATTATAAACGAGATTTTTACTTTATAATTATTTTAAAAATCTTTTTTAAATTAAATATATATTTTATATTTTTTAAAATTTTTTTTTTATTTAATTTATAAATAAATATTTATTTTAAAGGTAAAATTATCGATTTTTATATTTTTACGCGTTAAATTAGCCTTTAAATTTTTTACTTTAAAAAGTTTTATAGCTTTTTTTTATACGTTTTTATAAAATCGTATTTTATAAAATGGGTTTTTAAATTTTTTTATAACTTTAAATTTTTATAAAAATTATTTTAAATAATATATACCTTTTTTTAATTATTATTATAAATATTATATAAAAAACTTAAATTTTAATTTATTATTTATTTAATTTTAGGTTTTTACCTTTAAATTAATAAAATAATATAATAAATATATTATATTTTTTTAATTTAAAAGCTTTATTTAAATATTAAATAAGCTTAATTTTATATAATTTTTTGCTTTTTTTATTATTTTTTATTTATTTATTAATTTTATATTATAAATAATAAATTAAATTATATATTATTAAAAAACTTTAATAATTATTTTATAATTTATTTTTTTTATTTTTATATTATTTTTCTTATAAATTTATTACTTTAATTTTCCTTTTTTAATAAACGTTTTTTATATTTTAAAACGTTTTTTTATACGACGTTTAGCTTTAAAATAGGTTTTAAAATAAAAAATCCTTATTATTAAAGCTTTTAATTTAATTATTTTATTTATTTTAAAAGGTTTAAAAGCTTTTTTAATATTAATAGCTTATTATTTTAAAGTTTTAAACATTTTTTATCTTTATTTATAAAATAAATTAATTATAAATTATTTATATTAATATAAATTACCTTTTTAATCTTTTTTTTTTAAATATTTATTATTTTAATATCTTTTTATTTTTTATAAATTAGCGTGTTTTTTATAAGCTTTTTTATTTTTATTACCTTTAAATTATTATTCTAAAATAATTCTTTTAAATCGTTATTTTTTATATATAAAACGGTTTATATATTATTTTTTAATTATTATATTTGCGTTTTTAATAAAATAAAAGATAAAATATTTATAATTTCGATAAAATTTTAAAATTAATTTAAATTTATCTTATTTTTTCCCTTATAATAATTAATATTAAAATAAAATTAAACGTTTTTTATTATAAATATCTTTTTAAATTTAAGCATTTAAAATTTATAAATATTATAAGATTTATAATTTATAAAATAATTAATTTATACCCTAATTTATATTTTAAATTTTAAGTTAAATATTTTTAATTTCAGGTTTTTTTTTAATTTTATCTTTAAAAATAGTATTTTATATTATAAACTTTAATAATTCGAAAGTTTATTTTAAATTCTTTATTATTATATAAAAATATTAATATTTAAGCCTTATATTTAATTTACTTATTATAAAATTATTTATAAAAGATTTATAAAAAAAACTTTTAATTATATTTTTATTATAAACTTTTATTATAAAACTATATTATTATTTTTTATTATTTTAATTATAATTTATTAAATATTTTTATTTTTATATTTATCGTAAAAACTTTAATTTAAATAAGCCTATTTAAGCATTTTATTTTTTTATTAAACTTTTTATTAATTATTAAAAATATTTTTAATAAAATGCCTTTTTTATATATATATTTTTTAAGCTTTATTTTTTTTATTTTATTAATAAATTCCGTGTTTTTATTATATAAAATCCTAATAATATATAATTTAATATATATATATATATTTATAATAAAATCCTATATAATTTATATATAATTTAATTTATTTATAATAATATAAATATAATATAAATTAATATATTAATTATTAATAATTAAAAAATATTTATAATTATTATGATTATATAATAAATAAAATAAATTTATAAATATTCGATAATAAAGTTTATAAGTTTTATATCATAATTTTTTATAAAAATTAACTTAAATTACTTTAATAACTTTATATATTTTATATTTAAATATATTTAACTTTTTTATTTTTATTTTAAAAAGTGTTTTTTTAGCTAAATTAAAAAAGCTAAAAATAAATAACCTATTTTTAAATGCTATTTTTTAACTGTATTTTTTATTATAAGGATTTTATACTTTTTTTCCGTTTTTTTAATTTATAAAAGCAATAAAATTATTTATTAAATCGTTTTATAATAAATATAATTAATTATAAACGTAAAAAATAATAAAAATAATATATAATAAATATATATTTCGTTAAAAATACGTTTTTAATTATAATTAAATTCATAATAATTTAATTATTTTTTAATATATTATATTTAATAATATTATTTAAAATATATAACTAAAAGTTATATGTTTTTTTAATTAGATTAGCGCTAATAATATTAATATTAAAATTAAAAATATACGTAATATTTTTTAATATTAAATCCTTAATATTTTTATTTATTAGTTTATATAAGATATTTTTAATAATTTAATTTTTAAAACATTCGATTTTTATATATATTAAACCTTTAATAATAATATTTTTTATTATAATCTTTATAATTATATTTAAAATAAAGTTTTTAAGTTAATTAATAATATAAATAATATTATAAATATTTAAAACTTTTAAATTAGCAAAAATATTATATTAATATTTAATTTTAATAATAATAAAAGCGTTAATTTTATTTAAATTAATAAAACTATTAATTTAAAAAATTGTATTTATATATTTTAAATTTATATCTTTTAATTAACTTATAATTATTATATTTTTACTAGTTTTTATAATATTAAAATTATTTATTTTATAAATAACATTAAAAAATAGAGTTTATTATAAATTATTTTTAATATTTTTAACGCTTATTATAAATCTTTTTTTAAATTTATAATTATTTAGATTATTATAAAGGATTTTTAAAGCCTTTTAAAAATAACTTATTAAACTATAAAAATATAAATATTTAGTTATATTATCGTTTTAACGTTTATTAAATATTATATATACGTAAAAATAATAATTTTATAGCTTTAAAGCTTTTATTTTAATTATAAATAGCTTAATAATTTATTAAAGGTTAATTATTACGTTAAGCTTAAATTTTTTTTAAAGTTTAATTTATTAACGTATATTTTATATTTAAATTAATAAATATATTAGGTTAATAATATTAATAAAATTATCGATTATAAATTATTTTTATATTTTTAAAATTTTAAATCGTTATTTTTTAAAATAAGCATTTTTATAAGCTTTATATTAATTTTCGATATTAATCTTATTTTTTAAAATAAAACATTATTTATATTTTTTTTATATTAAAATAATCTTTTTATATTTATTTAATTTAATATATACCTTAAATTTTTAAATAATAAAACGGATATTATTATTAAAAAATAAATCATTTATTTAGCTAGCTTTAATAATTTTTTTTATTTATATTTTAAGCTTTTTAATTTATTTATATATTTAAATATAATTATAAATAAAACTTTTATATTTTAATTAATCGAATTAAAAAGCTTTTATTTTATTTATTATAAATTAAATCCTAAAAAATTAAAAATTATTATTATTTTAATTTAATATTTTAATAAGCTTATTTATTTAAATTAATCGCTTAGTTTATATAAATAATATTAATTTAAAAAATTCTTTAAATATTTATTTAAAGTTTATATATCATTAAATCTTATACTATTAAGCTAATTAATAATATTTTTAATATTATTATAATTAATATTATTTTTTTAATAATATAATTTACTTTTTTTTAAATATAAATTAAGCTATTTATTTTTATTTTATTAATAAATTTAATTTATTTTTTAGCGTTAATAAGGTTTTTATATATAAAAAAAGGATTTATATAAAATCTTTTATATTACGTAGTTTTTTTATAGGAAATTTACGTTTAAATATAATAATAAAAGGTAATATACGCTTTATTTAATTAATTAAAACATTAGGCTTATAATTATTATATTTAACTATAAAAAAAATTAAAAAAGAATTATTAATTAAAATTATTTAATTAATTAAAAAAAAAGAAAAAAAGGTCTTTTAAAATAAATATAATAAATAAAAAGGTTTTATATTTATAATATCTAATAAATTTAATGGTTATTAAGGTTTTTTATTTTAATATAAATCTTAAAGCTATTTTTTATATATTAAATTATTTTAATATATAATAAATTTATATATAAAAGTGGATAATAAAAAGATTAGTAATAAAAATTTATATAAAATAAAATAATTTTATGCTAAATTAAAAAAGCATAAAAATTTATATAAGAAAATCGATAATAAAAATAAAGCCGCTATTATTATTATTTAACAAAACGATAATATAGCTATTAAATAATAATATAAAAAAGGCGCTAATAATAAAAGCGTTATTATTATTTTTAAAAAATAATATAATTAATAAGGCTTATATTTTATAAATAAAAATATCGTAGCTATTATATAATAATAATAATATAATTAATTTAGCGGCGTAATTATTATTATTTAAAATAAAAAAAGCATTAATAATATAAATATTATTATTATTATTATTATTATTACTTTTATTATTATTATTATTTAATAATAAGCTAATAATAAGGGCGTTACGCCCCTTTTTATTGCTATTATTTAATAAACCTAATAAGATTCTAATTTTAAAAAGGCTAAATTTATATATTTTAAACTTATTAATTTATTTATTAAAAAATACGACGATTTAGCTTTAAAATAGCTATTAAAACGGTTTTTACTTTATAATATTAATTAATAAAACGTAAACCGCTTAAAAACTAATATAATTTTTAATAATGCTATTTATAATATTTACGATAATAAATACTTTTATTATTAAATTAAACATAAAAAATATAACGATTTAAAAAGTTTTATAATTACGTTATTATTATTAAAATTAATAATATATTATTATTAAAAAAAGGTATAAAGCCCTAATTTTAGCTTATAATAAATTAATTTATAAAAGCGGAATAAATATATATAATATATATAATATTTATTATATTTATTATATATATAATTATAATAATAATAAAAACCTCGTTTTTAACGTTTATAATATTTTTTTAATTACGAATATATAAACGATTATAAATATATAAATAATTATAAATATATAAATTAATTTTTCGAGTTAAAATGCTTTTATTTTTATAATTATTACGATAAAAAAATTTTTAAAGTATAAAACTTTATAAAAACCTTTTTCCCGATTTCTTTTTAATTTATAATATTAAAAAGTTACGTAAAAAATATAAATATAATAAAAAAAAGTATAATAAATATAATTATAATAATAATTATTTTAAAAAACTACGTTTAAAATAATATAACATGGCTATTTTTTGCTATAATAATAAAAATATTAATAAACGATCGATTTTATTAATTTAAATATATATATCGATAAATAAATTTATTAAAATAATAAGATTGCTTTTAAGGTTTATAATATATAAAACTCCTTAAAAATCTTTTTTTCCCTCGTAAAAACCGGCTTTTATCGCTAAAAATAAACTTTCGCACTAAAATTTTAATAATAACGTTTTAAAAAATAAATATAAATTAAAATAATAATTTAGCGTTTTAAAATCGATATATTAAAATCTTCTAAAGCTAGCTTTTTATAAAAATAAAAACGATAATATAACTTTATTACGTTATAAGCTATTTTTTTTATTATAATATAACTTATTTTTTTTATTATAATATAATTTATCCTTATAATAATTTTATAATCTTTAATTAATATATAATATAAAGCTATATAAAGTTATATATATAAAAAATTATTATAAAAAAAAATTAAAGAAAAAAATGCTAAAAAATAAAAAAATATATAAATAAAAGTTAAAACCTTTAATAAATTATATATATTACGCGGTTTTAAAAAAAAGTTTGTTTTTCCGTATATAAAAAAAATAATAACGCGTTTTTTACTAAAAAAAGCTTTTTTATCGCGCGAATAAAAAATAAAACGATGGAAAATTAAAAAGGTTATTTATAAAAAAATAAGCAATAAAATATATATATTTTTTATTAATAAAATAAAAATAACGATATCATTAAATCGATGCTTTAATATTATAAAAGCGTATTAATAATTAATAATTATATAATATTAAATATATATATAATTAATTAGATAACCCACCCTTAAAAATCAAGTAAAAGCCCCGTATTAAAATTTAATATATTATTTTTTTGCTTTTATTATAATTAATTAATCCTTTTAACCTAATATATTATTTGTGCTAATAAATAATAATATTATTAATATTATAATAGAATATATTTTAGCGTTTACCCTATTTTATCGACCATTAGATTTATTTTTTTATGCTTTACCCACCGATAGGCTTTAAACTAATAGTTTATCTCACATAAGAGTGACGGGATGTGCGACTCTCATGTGACTATTAGAGATATCTATACCTGGCTTATGTTTAACTTCTGGCATGTTTCTTTTCACACCAAATCTGGGGATGTGACAAGTGATTCAATATGTCTAACTCAAAGTCTCAGTTTATACAGCCAAGACAATTCATCCAAAGTGAGACTTGGGCAGTCCAGGATCTAAGCTGGAGGCATTCAAACGTATTGCCGATGAAGACACTTTATGTCACACTAACCTGCGAGCAAATCAGACCATACGACAGCAGCTTGATACCGGTCTAAACTTCTGTCTTGTCTGACACCCATCAGCAGAATGCTAACCATCCGAGCATCTTGACTGGACAGATAGAGAAACACAAGTGCCTGTTTGAGGACGCTTGCCTACAATTATAAGTCATGCGCACAAGAAGCTATCTAATATGTTGATAGACCCACTTCCGTGCTCCCATCGAAGGTTGAATGCTCGACAAATTCGGAGTTCAAAGATGATCTCGACACAAAGCCCTCGTCTGCAACTTCATTGCCTGCTCGCAAGCCGATCGAGGAAGGGGGTGGATAATAGTAACCCCTAAACAGGGCAGAAGCAGCCAATCATATCGCATCCTCGGTATGCTCGGCCGACGGAGCGAGTCTCCGTGCCATCCAATGATCAAACAGCCTCGGTGTCCTGGCCGCATCCGCAGTACCACCGTTAACTCCGTAGGGCGAGTTCAGGACTTAAACCACCTTTCCCTCTTGAGACTTCCGTAGCCCAGTCTCATGCAGGACTTTCGTGTATTCGGTACTCCCAACTGCATATGCTTCTTACCTACGCCCCCCCCTCGTCAAAGCGGCGGGCTCATTGCGCAATTCCACGGAATCCCACGCCAAGCTTCCTACGTCCACTGATAACCTGGTACCATGGCCCTTGGGGCCGAGGCCCAAAACAGTCCAGGGAAAGGGGATGGTCAACCGGCGCACAATACAGTAGCTGGTTCGGACCTGGAGGGGCAAGACGTGGACGAATACGGGGGCCAAGTAATCTACCTAGGTAGTCTGTAGATCCATCACAGGGCTACGCTGTCAAAGCCGCCGTTGTCTTCCCATTCCGCCAACCTGGCAGCCACCGGAGCAATACACCCGTGCCAGTACCCGTCGCGTTTCTCTATGTGATCCAAGGCCGCAAGCAGCAAGCGCAATGGGCTCACCACGTCATTGCTCGTCTCGTCCCTCTTCTGTGTTCCCGATGATGCTCCCAAATTCTGACCAAGTGTCTTCGCGGCCATGACGAGAGGCCATGCGATGAATGTGGCCTGGAGTGTCAGTACGCCACGCTCTGTCTGCCGCCCGGGTAGGTTGAGATGTACAGCCTTGGCGATCTTCAACGCCGACGCCACCGAGCGCTTCTGACTCTCGGCAGCCGTCAATGCAGGCAGACCCTGATGTTCCACTTGGGTGATGGCGACCTGGTGAAAGAAGACCTCGGTTGCCCGAAGATTCATGTACACACTGAACGCTACGGGGTCGTCTTGAATAGACATGGCGTTTAGGTGGATCATTAGCATGGAGAACCTATCATCGAGCTCCTTCAATAGTGTGTAATGGTTGTCCCAGAAGTGACGCCTCTGCTTTTTCATCTCGACCTCCCACCCGTGGTCGAAACATCGTAGGGCGAGGTCCACCATCAGAACGCATCCGGCGTACGACGATAGCTCCGGGCAGGAATCAACTGCGACATCACGCAGGAATGGCATGGGTTCCGCCTGCATGCCCAACGGACCATCGGATAAAGACCCCCGCGAGGGTAAGCGAACTTCGAATGCCTGTTTCTAGTCTCAGCGGCTGGAGGGTAGCTAGCATTGCAGCCTATATACCTTGTAGTCCCCAAGTTCACACTTGATTCCTGTTCGGGTGCGGACGTAAGACACGAGGATATAAAGGCACCAAAATGAACGTCTGCGTTCCTCTTGTAGAAGGGGATCCGTGGTTGGCGGCAGGTACGTTTCGAGATTCTGTGCAGTCACTTGGTGTTCACCTCGGTCCAACTGATCGAGCCGAAGCATCTTTGACATTTGGACAGCACGCCCCAGCGTCATCCAGGCCCGGTCCAGCTTGACATCCATAGCCTCGTATCTCAGAATACATAACAAGGCTTGGAATACATCTAGACTCGCGAGTGGGCCATGCTCAGGGTGGCTCTCGCACCACTCGACATTCTGGCGGGTGAGATGGTAACATAAGTTCTGTAAATGGGAATGCCGTGATTACACACCGTTTCGCGAAGCTTTGAGACTTTGTATGTGCCCCGGGATCATTGCGCAACACCACCATGGTCCATGGTACCCAGGCAGCCAGGGAACATTGTCTGCCATTCGCTCAGGTGGACGCAGCACCTCCCAGGCTTTTCCCTTAGACATGGCGTGATTGGAAAGGTCTATGTGGGTTCCGAAATACCTTTTCACGTGAAATATCATGGGTGGTACAGTTCTGATACCCCGCGACGATGTAGATGTGGTCTCCTAACGGTGTAGCTTGCCAACCACCATTACCAGGTGAAGGATGGCTCTTCCGCATCAGAGCGATCACAAATCTGTCTTCCGAAGTCATGTGCGTTCTGTCATTATATGCTTTCCGTTCAATATTTGATTGAAGCGCCGTCTCGTTGGGCCGTCACGTGTATATCCTGTTGTCCTCTTATGGGGTTCAGGTGTGGTCGCTTCTCGGCTGAGAAAACCTACGGCTTTCGCGAGGGACAACACACTAACCCGCTGCGTCCCCAAGTCTCTTCGAGACTGTTGTGAAGACTCTGGATGGCGACGGCAAGATCCGGGATCGCAAAGGTTGGTCGGGGTCTTAGGGAAACATATGGGACGTCGTCCTCGGCTTTAAGCTCCTGTTAAGTAAGCTGAAGGAATTCAAGCTGCTTATCTAAGATTTTCTAGATCATGGATGTCACGGCCCGAACGTTCAAATTTTTATCGCGTAATTTCGGTGTTGCCAAGCGGCCAAGCGGAGATAGTGATGGTGGCGGAGACTTGATGAGTTTTTTATGTATAGTGAAAATAATATTTACACACAAGATTATATATACAACCCCAATCCTCTCTTAGACCCTTCGTCTCGTGTAGACATGGCACGAGCTCGACAATGTTCATGTCATCATCATGTCTCCTTCATATCATCGTGGAGGATCTACTGGCCGGTACACTGAGCCAGGATATCAGCACAGCCAGACAGGCCGGCGGCGTCGCAGCTGTCGAAGGCGGTCTGGCAGTTGGTATTGCAGGTGGTCTGGCGGGCACCGCAGGTGGAGCGGTTGGCGTCGGGCAGGGTGACGCACTGCTCCCACTGGGTCTGGCAAGAGTCGGGGATGTTGCGCTTGGCGAGCTCGCCGGTGCACTGAGTCAGGATATCAGCGCAGCCAGTCAGGCCGGCAGCGTCGCAACTGTCGAAGGCAATCTGGCAGTTGGTGTTGCAGGTGGTCTGGCGGGCGCCGCAGGTGGAGCGGTTGGCGTCGGGCAGGGTAACGCACTGCTCCCACTGAGTCTGGCAGGAGTCGGGGGTGTTGCGGGCCTCGTTGACGGGAACCGCGACGGCGGTGTAGGAGAGGATGGCGATGAGAGCGGCGGATGAGAACTGCATCTTGAAGGTGTTGTAGATAGATAGGTGGGTGGGTGATTATGTGGTTGTGTTGGTATTAAGAGTTATGGGTTTATATAGGTAGAGATGTTGAGATGAGCGAGTGAGTGATAGTTGGTGAAGTGATGATGATGATGATGATAATAATAGTAAAAATCCGGTTGAGTCGAGGCTGGAGGTCGAGTTATATACCTGAGAATCGGACCCATGTGTAGGACCCTGACGATGTTGTTGTCTAGTTGCCGGGTTGAAGGACGATGTGACTCTCCACAAGTGCCAACCGGTTCTTGTCACATTACGAACGGGGTCTCGTACTCCCAATGAGAGAACACGAGATTCCAGGCGGAGAGAGCCAGCGCGGACTGACGCTGGAGATCAAGAGTCCCATATATATCCACACTTCCCCCACAATGTGGCCTGTGATCTCATACATACTTCGTATTGCGGATGGAGCTTCGGGAGAAGTGCCGGGGCGTGCTTCAATTCAGGCCTGATCATCTCCGCACAGGGGGCGCGAGCCTCAGCGCAGCCTTACTGCGGAGGCTGAAATGAGGCAAGAATCCGGGCCGGTGGCATTGACAGACAGGGTATTGCCAACCTGCCAAACAACGGTTACGGCATGACTGGAGATTGCAATCTAATTTCCAATGTGATGGACCCGTCTCGTGTCGAGTCTGCGGAGTAAGGAGAACGGAGGCATTGTTAGGTAATGAGTTCAGACTGCGCCTGGACTAGCTCCTAGGTTAGACCGTTGGTACCTAGGTAGTGAATGTAACGGCATAAGTCCGGGAAGTAAGTTAGGTAAGTACTTCGTACGCAGACGTCTGCAAGACGACCCGGGCATGTTTAGCTTCGGCGCTCTCCGAGAGAAGTCCATAAGCTTTCTTACCTTCAGAAGAAAATTGTTAGCCGTTCGCTGCACCGCCACCCGCTCCATTTCGCGCAGCTTGAACTCCTTTATCGCGTCTGTGTCTCTGCTCAGATCGCTGGCCACTCCCAGTATGGCAATCCAATACACGGCAAAAAATAAGGTAAAATCGCCCAGTCTGATGAAGCGAACACCTCTTGGTATCGCCAACATGCTGGTGTTTATGAGCATGTTTGACGAAGGAATTGTAACATTGTATCTTCTTCGACATAATGCCATTACGTCTTCTTGATTCCAGTTCTACGACAGAGATGGGGGATTCTTCCTCACGACGGACATCGAAACAATGCAGTAAGTATCGCATTTCTCCCACAGAAAGATTGGAAGCCAAAGGCGGACTCGCTGTCGGATCACCACGACTCAAGCTGGTGATACTAAAGTATGCATCTCAGGAAACTCGCTTCGAAAGCTCTGGAGTCGGGACCAGAGAACATTTTTATCCATTCTGCATAAGCTCCCCGGACATCATAGAGAACTTCTAAACTCATGAAGCGATTCGAGAAAACAATACTGCTTGCCAACAGCCGAGTCACGACATCAGCAACTACATCCAAGCCCCCCCCCCCCCAAATGCGATATACCCAAGTGCACTCAGTGCGCATTCCACACTAACCCTATGCCTTTTTCGCGGAGCCCTCGTCAACGATCTCCTTGTAAAGCTCCCGCAGCGTCTTTCCGCGAACCTCGGGGTACAGCTCTCTGAAGTCCAGATACCCGATCTTCTTGGCCGACTCGGGGCTGCTGTCGCCCCGGACCCCCCAGGAATCGAAGTATTGATTGACAACGAGTCCATAGAGCGCAGATTGGTTATTCGGATCCGTCTCCAGCGTCTTGGCCGCGGAACCGATAATGCCACGAATCGTGTCGGCGCTTTGCTACATGTTCAAATCTCGTCAGTTTAAGTACACGTAAGTTACTTGGGCGCAGGAGCCTGGATTGTGGGGGGGGGGGGGGGGGGATAGGGCTGGGGGTAGAGAGGGATAAACACCTGGTGGGTGATTATGGCTTGACCTACATAATTCTTGATGGGCTTTTCGCCACTGACTTCCTCGAGTATGTCGGCGGCCTCGTTCAGAGTGACGGCCTCGGTGTAAGCGAGGATCTTCTTGTTGACGGTTTCCGGGTCGGCGATGATCTTAGCGGCGTATTTTCCGACATCGGGCAAATCGGTCAGGGCAACTACCGCTGTACCATCGCCGGGAATGCAGTTTAGACCGGAGACGATGGCATGGTCCGTTCGACCCGAAGGCAGGGCCATTACCGTCTGGCTCGACCACCAGCCGACCTGAATGACGGTGTATCCGAGACCCAGACCTTGTATGGCGGTGAGAATACCGTCTTTCTGTCTTTGCTGTTAGACATCCGACATTCTAATAGCCCCGCACCCCCGGGGAGAAGGGGGGATGGATGAAAAAAAAAGCACGAACCATATCAGCCAGCATCATGGTACCCCGAGGTGCAGTGGTGGCCCAGTCACAAGGGACGAATCGCTTGACGCCGGCGGCTTTGGCTGCCTCGGCGAGCGGGATCTGATCAGCTAGACTAATAGCAGTGATGCAAGAGACGACGACGTCGACCCCCTGCAGTATCGCCACCAGATCGTCCTTGGGCCCCTTCAGGTCGGCAGGCACCACATCGACGCCGCGCTCGCCGAGGGCCTTGTTAGCATCGCTCTGGAGGGACTCTTTTCTTGCCAGGGCCTTGATGGTCTGCCACGTCGTCAGCATCTTCGCTGGTTGGATGTCGGTAAGGGAAAATGCTTCTCATATGGTACTACTTACGAAGTTGGTTTCTGATGCCAGAAGACCATTCACCACTGAGTTGCCGGTTCTTCCTGTCGCACCCACAATGGCGACGGTGATGGGGCTGTTGTTAGACATGCTGGATTGGACCGGTCTCGATATTCCGTGGTAATGTTGTGTGTTCTCGGGTAAGCAGTTGTATGATTGGAACTGCGACTTTCTGCTTCTGCGCTGCGGTTCTGGCTCCTCCTAGTCTTGGTCTTGCGGTGCGCCGCATCACCGTCTTATATCTGTGATCCTGAGATAGATCATCGCCTCCTGAACAACGACGCATCGCATCGTTGAACACAGGCTTCAAACGCGCCACTACATTCGAAGGCAAAAGTATCCGGGATCACGTAAATAACCATCGAACGGCGAAGGGAATCGAGCCTAGTGCTATTTATATTCGCACAGGCATGCGACCAGATCTACGAGATTCATTCCTTTGACCCCTGCAGAATACTTTTACTGATGAATGTTGTGCCGGTTGGAGCGAAGTCAAGGTTGTCGCCTTTTTGGGCCGGCTTAATGATATCTTCGGCGACTTATCGACGGGCGAACGATGTGATATGTACCCGTGGACGGCATTATAGTCCTCCCGTACAACGCCCACCTGGTGCCATTATTTTCGATGGCATGATTAATCAATGACTTTATTATTATCAAAGAGGATTAGAAGTACTTATATCCACGCTCAGAAGTCTCCTAAATCCGAGCAACCTTGTCAGCAGCTTGGTCCAGCTTACCACGATCATTGTCTAGGAAGAATCAAACGACCGCTCTCCCCCCAGGTTTCGGGGTCTTTGTGCTTAAAAAAAAAAAGAAAAAAGAAAAAAAGCCGAGATTTGATTGGGCAAAAGGTCCTATCGCGAAGTCAGTGGCATTATAAAGCCGAGGCCCAGAGGGACGGTTGCTTGGTGCAGCTCAAGAACCGCAGAGCTTCGTTTAAGGAAGGGGCTGAGGCTTGGTTCCCGGCGGACCAGCGCAAGGGGCACCTAAATTACGATTATTGTTATTAGGGCGAATGAAGTATGGCAATTATCAATTTCACGACACTCTGAAAGTGCGACATTCCCACGCGCTGCTTGCTGCACGCGTGGTCTGTCTGTAATATCTGTCCGTTCCGTGATAAAATCGCCGATTCATTCCTGCCCCCTTCTGGTGGGTGGGCTGGAGCTGACCCCCTAAATAAATTACCTGGCAGGATCACCAACGCCAGGCATCTGGGCCGACTACTGTAGTTACGCCAGCATGGCCGTGCGCACGGGAGGGGGGCCTGAGGGGGTTCGGGCGGGCGGCGGCCCGGCCTGTCCATGATGGTAGTTAGTCTAGGTAGCCCCTGAAAGGGCCACCACCCGGGCGGTGAGCACGCGGCGGCTCAAGGTGGGTTGGGCGGTCAGGCAGGCGTCGGCGGGGCACACGACGTTATATACATACATCTTCGCTGGACAACGTTGCGGGTTGGTCCCCCGTGTCGTCGAACCTGCTCGGGGTCGAGGGGCATATGGGGGGGGGATGCGGTAACGAACGTGATGACCAACTTTCAAACCACGAGCGGCTGGCTGTCGATCGCGGTGCGGGATGGTCACGCGGACGATGCGCGCGTCGCGGTCGCTCGCGGCCGCCTTCGCCTACGTGCGTGCTGCGGCGCGAGGCCTTCGGGAAGCCCCGACTGGTGATGTTTCTGTCTGTCTGTGTGTGAAAAGTGATCTATCGCGGAGTCCCCGGCGCCAGGATCCCGGGAGGCTCGGAAGATGTTCTGCTGGACTTGGCCGTACGTCAGCTGGTCAAGCTCTACGAGGCAAAGACGAAAGCGCTGGGGGGGACAGTTCGAAGCTATAAAGTAGGGAATGGAGAAGACGTATGGAACCCTGAGAGGAAGCGCGTTGAGCCGAATGGTGATTTTCAGATCCGGGTGTGTGAGAATAGACAGACGGATATTGGAGCGCATCGGTTGACACCACACGGACCGCCTTGACTTGTTTGCGTGCGATTGGTGGTGCATGCATGTGATGAGACTGTAGTAGGAGGATAGAGATAGGAGCGTAGAAGATGAACTTAAACCTCTCGTCGTCTATTACGGTGCACTTTACATCATTCTCATGAAGACCAGGACAGATACAACGCTATACAATGTATTTTTAAGAAGAAAAAAAGTTCAGACATTAGATAGATTACATCCCATCATCATGGCAGCGGTGTCGTTCGTAAATCGTCTATGTATCCCAGGTAGTCCCGCTTCTCGTCGCACACCCTCGCGAACTCGAGCAGCAGGCGCCAGACGTAGAGGAGCATGTCCTCGCGGCGCAGGACTTTGGCGGCCCAGGCCTGGCCCTCGTCGGCGATGAACTGGGCGGCGCGGTCGCCCTTGTCGTCGCGGGCGAAGTAGTCGAGCAGGCCGTAGAGGTCCTGGAAGGTGTTGTCCATGGGGGCGAAGTGCAGCCAGGGCACGAGGCGGTCGTCGTGCCACTCGGCGTAGACGGTCGCCTTGAGCGGCAGCGACGTCGACAGCAGGAAGCCCCGGAAGCGCGCGCTGAAGCTGTTGCCGTCCACGTCCGGCATCAGCTTGTACCGGTACTGCTCCTTCATCGGCATGCTCTGGACCTCGGACAGGTGCGGCGAGACGTAGCCGCAGTCGTCGGCCGGGAAGCACAGCAGGCTGACGAAGCCGGCGTCGGCGAACTCGTCCAGCCACGCACCGAGGGTCCCCTCGCGCCTCCGCGGGAAGTCGTATAGCTTCTTAGACGGCATCTCGAAGGTCGGGGCGCGGGAATCCTTCTCCTCCTCCTCCATATGTGAGACGGTGGTGCCGTTGAGCATCTCCACCAGGCGGTGGCGCTGGAAATGCGACCAGTTCTCCGCCTTGTTCCGGCCGCCCGAAGCCACGCCGCGCCACACGACGCCGTCCTGCTTCTGGCCCCAGCGCGGGCCGTGCGTGTTTCCGCCCGAGTAGAAGGGGTTGTCGGTCAGGTACATGGCCCCGGGAATCAGGATGTCGTTGTTCAGCGCTAGCTTAGAGCCGCTGAATATCGGGACCAGCTCCTGGCTCGTCGACATGGTGATCGGCTCGATGAACGTGCCGTGCATACCGCGTAGGTGCGGCTGCACGCACGGGTCCATGGCGCGCGTGAAGTTGCGCACGTAGCCCTCGTGCATATAATCGGGATTGTAAGCTTCTGGGAAAGTCGGATACTCCTCCAAGTTCTCTACCGGGGGCACGTCTCGTGAGGGCGAGTCGGGCGCACAGGCGACTCGGGAGTAATCCCAGTAATTGCCGTGTTTCCACGCGGGCTGATAAGGTTCGACTTGGCCTTTGGCGTCAACCTTAGTCAGGCCCGAGTATTCTTCCAGCACGAGGTCGGCCGATTTCATTACCCGGCGCTCTTGTTCTTCCGCCACGAGCCCGTTGATCGTCTCCCACGGCACAATCAGTCGGGATTCGTCCATCATATTGATGGGCATGTCGACATCTGGGAGCCACGGCGCAGCCTCTGCCACCAAGTCAGTCCAAAGCTGTAGCCAGGGGACGTGACCCTCAATATCGCCCTTGCCAGTAGCGTTTCCGTTCCGCACCCTCACGACAAACTCCCACGAAGCGGCGCGCTCGGCGGTCTGGCGCGCATCGAGGCCCCAGAAGGGCGCGATATCGGCGTAGATGCGATCGAAAAAGGATTCCACTATGATGGCATCGTGTTTTGTCGCATAGTGGACCCAGTCATCGAAACCGGGAGGCGGATGCCGACCTCTTCGGTCGCGATACCGGGCGGCAGCAGAGTAGACGTCGAAGCTCTGTTCGCTGAGCAGTTTCTCATGGTGTAGATGCGCATCCCGTATGAGGTCGTCGATGGGGTGGGTGATGGTGTGGTTCCAGAAGTACTCAAAATACTGCGAGGTGTGGCTGCGGATGTAACCCTCGGGGCGGCGGAAGAGGAGAATGGCGGAGACTACCAGAGAGACGATGAAGGCACCGGCGGGATATCGCATTCGCATACCGAATATGCGCTTCTCCGGCAGGCTCGTGAGCCGGTCGCGAAGTAAACGACCCATTTCTGAAGAAGTAAGGAGAGAGACCTGGTTGGTGGTGCCGTGCCTTGGGCAGTCTCGAAGGTTCCCTTTCACATCAGGGGACGGCCTATCGCGTCCTCGTCATACTGTCAAGCCAGATGAAAAGCGAATGAATGAGGACGAGTCACATGTGACGCGCGCACCGATACAGTTCAACACCACGGGGAGAAGAAGGTTTCGCAAAGGAGAACGAGGCGCGAGCACAGTCCTTGCGCGAGGAGAAGAAATTGCCGCCGGACAGTAAAAACTACGCTGCTACGCTCTCTTTACGGAGTGAGTACTCACCTTTTGAATTTTCTTCAGCAGTTTACGACAACCGGCCAGGGCCCCAGGATATTATTTAATCACGCAGAACGAGAGAGCGGCAGGGGGGAGAGGGGGAATAATAATGAATAGTCATCTCGGCAGCCGCTTGGCGGGCCAGCAGTGCACCATTCACGGCGCATCCAGAGTATCATTGGCGCTGTGTGGCGGCACAGGATCGGTGATGCGATAGTCGAAATGCGGAGTAGGTCCTTTGGGCATCCATGTCCATGTTCATGTCCCTGTTATCTATCTCTTCAGTCTCTTCAGTCCGAAAACGCCAACGCCATCGGTGTAACTTGATTCGGTTAACTTTACCCTCTGTGGGAGACTCGTCTCCGCCCCTCTTCGGCTCGTACCCAATCCGCTCACCTACACCAACCCCTCAGCCCCTTTTCTCACCTTGTCGGCGCGTTAGCCCCATCTTCAAGGTAACTCGGTAATAGCATCCCAGTTCGCGACAATGTCCACACGATAAACTTCCAACTTTATCTATAAAAAGATAAGGTATACTTCAGAACTAGACCTGTCACAGGCAATTGACAGATGTTAAATAAAGTTACAGCCATCACATCCCCGTACTGGCGCCATCTGAATTGCAACGCCACTAACCAAACAAACACACATCACATGCGCCGCACAAACATCTCGGTACCTGCCGATAGTACTTAGCCTGGTAGCCTGGTCTGTTTGTACTCGGCGTCGATAGGAGTCGGCTCGGGACGATGCGCAGCTTCGGATTCATATCGTCTTGTGACCCCAGACTCGGGGGAAGTTCTCGCCGTTGTTCCGCCGTCACACGTAAATTGTTTGCGGTCTAACGAACCTCTCAGTATATCCAATGATATATGTATATATATATATGCCCCGAGAAAGTTATCACTCCTACGAAAACATAAATACTCCTTCCTAGGTACTCGACAGCGGTAGGTAGGTAAACTCAAGTTCTTGCCGGGACTAATTACGTGGCTGCTGGGCGCAGCCACTACTCTGAGGGTTTGTTTGGATAAGACGCCTAGGTAGTAGATTGGACGCCATAGACGACGCCATAGACGCGTCTCCGGGAGAGCCACGGGTATAGTATGCCAACGAAGGTGTTTCCAATCACAGTGTACCTTGGGGGTCGCAGTGGCGGCTCGGGCCGGTCGACGCGCGTGTCGTTCGTTTTTAATAAGTTAAGTAGGTTACGTGCCACCGAGTTGCATTTCTTCCTCACTCACCCCTGTCTTGTTGTTGCCGCCGGCGAGTAAGCTTCATGATAAGCCGGCGAGTACGGACCGATAAGCTTCATGATAAGCCGACTCCTAAAATCATCCAACAAAAAAAGAATATGTTGAGTGTGGGAGAAAAAAAAGAAGAAGAAAAGGGATATCGTAGAAGGGGGGGTATATTGAGATATAGTACCAATCGTTATGCTAGGCTAGATATTATGTTTACATCAGATACAAAGTCTATCTTATCATCATCAAAACATGGTGTATGTATGACCGTGTCAATCGTGAATCCATCCATCCATCCATCCATCTTTCCCTCCTCTCACTGTAACTAACCCTCGAACTCCGATCCCTTCCAGCCTTTCAAAACCCCGGCGTCAGCGTCAGAACCACCCACTCGAGGTTCCCACCCGCGCCCCTCATCGGCGTCCAATGACTCATGATCCTCTCCTGCTTGCCCACCGCCGCACTGCTGCTGCTGCCGCTGTTGTGAGTCCAAGCCCACTTCTTATCCGCCTTCTCGGACGCAGCCGCAGTACTACTCCCGAATCCGACATCCAAACCACCACCCCCACCACTACCCATACCATCCGCAGTCCCCGGCCGTCCATATCCATACATCTCGCGGCTGACGTCGACGACCAGGTCCACGCTCGTCGACTTGCCGGCCTCGACGCGCTCCCGCACCAGCGCCTTGAACGACTTAGTCACCGTCGGCGAGTTGGCGCGCTCCGCCAGCACGTGGAAGATGTCCTGGTGTCTCGCGTCGTCGCCGCGGTTGAGCGAAAGCAGCCGCGCCATGTCCTCCGAGTAGTAGGCCACGCGCAGCTTGAGGCTGTGCTTCTTGCTGCTGCCCCTGATTCCGCCTGATACCGGTGGAGGGGGTGGGGGGGCCAGGACCATGTGGAACGCATACACGTTCGACGAGCCGTAGCCGCTGCCGGGGCCCAGTTGGTTCCTCGGGGATGGCAGTTGACATCGCTGCGTCGAGAAGCGGTCGTGTTGCCACTTGTTGAGCGTCGCCGTGCTGTCGTTGTGGTGGTGGCTCGAGAAGTAGTCGGGCCTCTCGGGCTTGGGCAGGGGAGAAACGGTGGGTTGCGAGTTCTTACGAAATTTCGGCAGGAACCGGGTGCCGCGCGAACTCGAGGGCCGTGTGGTGGACGACGACGAAGAGGTGTGGCCCTCCCGGCTGCTGTAGACGCTGGGTTCCCGCTCCGATTTCGCGTCGCCCGCCCGCTTCGTCCAGGATGACGCTCTGTCGCTTGGCCCGCCGCCGTCCGAACTCCCGTCCGAGCCCGTGTACGTGGGGATACCGCCGTTAAGTACCCGTACCAGATCCTTCCGGGTCCCGATGCCCTCCGAGACGTTGATTTGCGCCGCGAGCACGTGCCGTATCCGGCCATCCTCGTCCTTGAGGGGGTATAGGAAGAGTAGGTCCCAGAAGGGTTCGCCGTCCTGGCGGTGATGCAGCACGAGCTCCGAGGCCTCTCTCTTCTCCCTCAGGGATAGGTGGATGCGCTTAGCGGCATCGCTATCCGTGTAGGGACCCTGCAGGAATGCCAGGTTCTGCGAAATGACTTCCTGTAGGGAATACCCGCTGACGACGAGGAAGGAGTCCGAAGCAGCAGTGATAGGGCTGCTTGGGTCCACGGCATCCATAATGCAGAAACTGTCTGCTAGGCCGGGGTATTCCATCTTAGAGGAAGCTATGTTGGCGCCAACCGAGATCGCGGCTGTCGCGCAAAGTGCCACTTGGTTCTTAACGAACCCAGGAAAGATCTTCGTTGCCAGTCGCCGTTCTACGTACGTTTTCGAATCGAGGAAGACTGCCTCCAGGCTAGGGAGAGTCGTATGGGCTATTCGTTTAATGTCTGAGCTAAGTACCCTCTGCGACATGGTCGGGAGATTCAGCGTCTGAGCTGCTCCTCTTTTAATATGTGACGTCGAAATACCAGTAAGTATCGTGGCCAACTCTGACGTTGCTTGGTTATACTCCCGGATCTGTACACTTCGGTCAATATGAGAAGGAATCCTACGGCTGGGACGCTCTATAGCACGAACTCTTATAAGAAACTCAAGATTCTCCTCGCATCCCCTCTCCTTACAATACCTCATGAAATGTCGGACGACCTCAGGGTTGTCTAGCGCAGTATGGAAAGCATCTCTGCTCAGTAGATCGAGAAATGGGAGAAAGAAGGTGAGGCGATTATTGTCCCAAGGCGTGCCATTTGGGTTGTGAGTAGAAGCGCTCAGCACTGACATCACGTCATCCTCGTCGACAGTCTGTCCTTGAATCGGCAGATTGAAAGACGAAGGCCTCACTACTCCATTGGGTTGGTAATGGATATACTGGCTCAGTGCGGCCTCGTTCGTGTGCAAGGCAAGGCCCGAGTTGCTTCTCAGGCGGAACGATAATTTATCATTTCGTCCTGAAGCGCTCCGAGGTGTGGGAGGAGGGGAAATCACACGAGGAATAGGCGGCATATTGCTGGTCTTGTGATGCGCGGATAGGAGAGGAGTGCTTCGCCTGCGGTGATCAAGGTCATGGTGTCGTGTTAAGGGATCGGTAGATTCCACCATCCGAGCAGACATCTCCCCGACTTCACCTTCCGGTGGAAGAAGAATAGAAAGATTGACAATTCATGAAGTTACTAAGACCGATAAGAATGCCGTAATCTCTGGTTGCCATAGAAGCCCACCTAAACGACGATAGAATAAACAAAAGAACTTCAAGGTCGAGTGACATGTGGTCGTTGGGAGAAGTTTGGAGCCCGCCAGAGCGACAGGGGCGGGCACGTATAGTAGTAGTATGAAAGGATACCCTTAAGGATTCTCTGAGAGAAGGGTACCCTCGCAAGTTATTGTCCATCTTGCAACCCTGGACGAGCGAGTGTTGGACTAGACCTCTGATCCAGAGGTCCGTTATTTGTGGCTGTCATTTAGCGCCCCATTCGCACTTGCGCTATGACTCGTAGGGTCGACTGGTCCCCCTTAAGCGCTTCGATCTAGCAGTAGGCTATACCAGATGTGAGCTTGTGGGCCTGACAAACCCTGACATGATATGCAAGATGCAAGATGTGATCGCCACATGGAGTTGGCAGCCCGGGAACATGTGGGGGTCAGGATCGCTGGGACATAGGGACGGGGATGGCTCCGATGTAGAACTCGTTGTTGCAACGACCAGGGAGAAATGAGAGAGCGGCAGGTCTTCGGACTGAAAAAGCGTGGGTAACTATGGACCGTAGCTCCCCATGTGCTTTCGGTTTGTCGAAGGATATCGGTACAGTAGCACTGATGATTTTGGCCGTGTGTAATTTGCAAGACTGCTTAGTCCCTCACACCTTTCGTCCTAGGTAGGTGTTAACCCTCAGGTTTTCCTTCTAGGCATACCTAGAGACCATCCCAGGGATATTGAAGGTTAGTACCACGCTGGTGTCAGGCATACGTATTGTATGCCGAAACACGAATCGCTAAGCATTTTTCATGGAATATTCCAGAGAATACTGCTTACCCGATTACCCCTATCTTGCTTATGAGGCTATCCCGTGCTGTCTATAAGCGTGGCGCCAACCCTTAGTGTCCTGGGTGTTTACCTACGCTTATGTGATCTTAGATCCCTTCCCAGAGAGCCTCGGGACGCGAATACCTATAAACCATATTTTCATCCGTGTCATCGACAACTGTAGATTCCCATACCAAATACCATGTGTGGACCTGACTCGAAAAGAGACCATTAACTCTTAAGGAGCAGCGTCAGTAGATGATGAAAAGCAAGAGCGTGCTGAGACAGAACAGGAATAATTGATGTTAATACTTTTATATATAATGTTATGCGTCTTTCCTTCTGCCGCTGAAATGCGTACAGTCGCGAGAATCGGGGCCAGGTCTGTTGAAACAGAACTTCAGCCAGTCTTGTGAGCCGTGATGATCTCCGGGCTTAACGTTATTCGGCTGGGATGCCTAAAGTAGTGTGGATGCGCATTGGTCGCCCCTTTAATAGATCTGGTTACCACCAAGCCGCGGCCATCTCCTTGTCATGGCCCACTCTCTACCGCAGGTAAAGTGGATTTTGAACTATGCACCAGCACAGTCGTCGTGAACTGCCTAACAGTGACTAACAACCTTTCAGAGTTTCCATGTAGGCAGTGGCGTGAGCAACTCCAAGCGCTGGGAAAAATCATCATGGTGTGGATGATATTCACACATTGTATTGATGGCTCTGATTTCAGGTAAACATGAGACCATTCGACCCAGACGATATCGGCTAAGCTTGGAGAATGTCGAGTGAATCACGAGGGCTCTAAGGCAGGCTGTCAAATCCGAGATACTGCTCATCCCATGATGATATGCATTGGTGGTTTTTCAAGAAGCAGCCCTGGCCCTCGTTCTCTTGGCGATATATTCCTTCTCTTTGTCTTTCCGCCACTGGCAATTCTCGGCAAACTCGCAGGATCGACATTTGAAAGTCTCCTCAATGGCGACCCCTTCCGCCTCCCTGCTTCCACGCCACCAATCAAGGTTATGCCTCATGTAACCATCCAACGCGGAAGGATCATTGGGAAATATATTACTGCCGAGAACGTGACCGTCGTCGCGATGGCGATATTGGACTGAGAGAAGGTCTCCAAGCGTATCAGCACCCTGAGGGAAGGTATCCTGCAATTCAGTCTGCAGCAGTGGAATTATCTGATTGATGCAACGGTACCGAATCAAATCAGAAGCGGGAGTCATGTTTGGAGCAAGGTCCGGCGATGACTCTGGATACCCCGTCCCTGTCTCAGACAAAGGCGGGCTTTGTAAATCGGAGTCTGCATCATAAAACACTTCGTCGTGGAGGTTGCCCATTTGTGCCATAAAGGCATCCGAAAACTGGACTTCTGGCCTAAGCCCGTAACGATTCAATAAGGCTGGATAGTCCACCTTCTGAGAAGCCATGTTACCCAAAAGCCGGTGGTACAGAAAAAGTTGGACGCGAGCTGGCCTAAGTGCTGCACCATTCGGAAGTCTGGTGGAACCTCTAGTCTTTACGTCTGTCAAATAGTACCGTCTTCGGTGCGGATGTAGAAAGTCGGTCATCTGTGACTGACGTTTAGAGCCGAAGCCTGGAACACCATGTGACGAGGGAGACGCGTGGAGTTCTTGCTCAAAGCTTGCGTCAGGACTTTCGTGGCTGACTTGATCGATGATACCATTGATGACCTGTCCCTCGACAGTTCCCCAGACTTCGAGCTCCCTGGTCATGCCAGTTTCCCGAAGCGTTCGGAGTCCCTGGACAACGTTCCATAATCGCAAGGCGAAAGCTTCCTCTTTGGTGGCGATATTGACTTGGACTGTGGTATGGACTTGGTCTTCAAGGGTTTGGTGTACTCTAGATCCTCCTCGCATAGCTGTTGTCCGTGTCTTTCGCCCACCTGGCAATAGCGTCAGGGTGTACCAATGTTGCAGCTCACACCAAGCACCAGAGGCCATATCGGTCACAGTGAGGGGCTTCTTTGGAAAGGATCGAAATCGCTCGATTGGAGATCGCGTGTCTTTTGCTGGTTCCAAAGCCGCGGGGCCAGAGGGAGGTGCCGGTTCTGATTCCGATCTGGCTAAAGCGCGACTCACTAGACGCTATCTGTCAGTCAGAGATGTCGAATGGCAACCCTGTATAGAAAGAAACGGGGTGACTCACGATCCGGGTATTTGACGTCGCTGAACGACATAGGCTGCGCGTTCCGCCTAGACCGATATGACTTCGAATCGCCGTGTTGGCGTTTCCCTCGCATCGCAGCCGGTGTTTTGGCTTGACCCGAAAGAGGGCTCTCCGCGCGAGCCGAGAGGGGCGGAGCTGAAGTGGCACGAGAGACATGCTGCTGGTCGTCTAGGATGAAAGGTGACGAGACGAATAGGCCAGCGTCAACGGCTGCCTCTAAGTCTTCTTGAAGTGTAGAATAAGAGTATACGTGATCCGAAGGAGGTGGAAGGGCGAGGCTGGTGGGTGCTTGCTGGGCAGGCTGCTTCTGGCTCGCAACGTCTGCCAGGAGTTGGAGTTGGTCTACAATGTCCTCGTCCAAATCAGATCCATAATCACTGTCTCTTGCACTGGTATTGATATTGATGTTTTCTGATAACGGGTTACTCGTAGTCGCCATGCGTACCTACTCTCGTGAGGTAGCAGGTACCTAGCAGCCTAGATAGGTAGGGATTATGGAGGCAGTGATTGTTAGCGCAACGAAGGCGAGTGGGTAGCTCGAGCGGGAGATCTGATGAAGCGATTACAGTAGCCTAGGGGATGAAAGAATGGCGCGAGACTGATGGATGGCAGATGCAGATGTAAGTGTCATGGATTAATCAAGCAAGGTGTTCTGGGGCATGGTGCGATGGGTCCAACTCGAATTCGAGGCGGCCGACATCTCATTCGTTTTATGTATCTCGGGAGAGGGAAAGTGGTGCACGCGAATGCTGCGGAACGTATCGAATCGACCAATACCCGACCCGACAATAGTGTTTCCAAGGTTCTTGTTTTGAGGCGCCGACGCGCTCCGTGACTGCCTGGAATCGCGAAGTCACATGTAACCTAGGCGGAGTACGAGGTACAGTATCTGTTTACGTAATGGTAGACCCCGCCATATTTCAGGCATATGTACCTAGATACTTCAAAAGCGATAGATGCATAATAGTGTATAACTTGATACCATGTCTTTATCCAGTCTGACCTGTCAATACACAACTTTTTGAAGCTCAATTCCGATTCACACATTCCTTACATCACCCAACTTGCGCTGTTTGTTTACCAAACTGTCTCTCTCTTCCCACAAGCCATACACCTTGTGCCGTTGATGGCTAAACCTCCCAGAAACAACTTGTCACCATGGCGTTTTCACGTCAAATAGGTCGTCGGGTCCTTTACACTCAGACTTCCCCCGTGCTGAATTACCGACAAGCTCCCCGCCTACTGAACCAAGTATCGCGCCGACAAGCGTCAACATCGTCAACATCGTCAACAGATTCCCTTCCCCTTTCACGTTTGCGGACTATTCTCTATGCTACTTCTATAGCCGTGTCAGGATATGTTGTCTACGTCTACGCCACGGATACTCGCGCATTTGTCCACCGATATCTTGTCCCGCCCCTGCTTCGCTTCGTTTACCCCGATGCCGAAGAAGCTCACAACGCCGCCGTCTCGTCCATGAAGAACCTATACAGCCTCAACCTGCATCCCCGCGAACGGGGCCACAACTCTACCGATGAATCAAGCCCGGACATCTCCGTTTCCGTTTTCGGGTCCCAGCTCGCAAACCCAATAGGCATATCTGCTGGGCTGGACAAGCATGCTGAAATTCCCGACCCCCTGTTCGCCTTAGGTCCTGCCATTGTTGAGGTCGGAGGATGTACACCACGCCCGCAGCCAGGAAACCCCAAGCCCCGCATGTTCCGGGTGCCAGGGCTTGATGGCTTGATTAATCGTTATGGCCTCAACTCGCGCGGCGCGGATGACATGGCCATGCGTCTGCGGGAACGCGTCCGGAGATTCGCTAAGAGCGTAGGGCTGGATGAGGCCAGTGTATTGAATGGCGAGGCCAATGTGCCTCCCGGTAGCCTGGTGCCGGGCCGCATGCTGCTGGTCCAGATCGCAAAGAACAAAGAGACGGACGGGCAGAATGTGGAGGCTGTACGGGACGACTACGTTTACTGTGTCCGACGCCTGGCCAAGTACGCTGATGTGCTTGTGGTGAACGTGAGCAGCCCCAATACTCCGGGTTTGAGAGACTTACAAGCGGTTGAGCCCCTCACTCGGATTTTGGGCGCGGTTGTCGCAGAGGCAAAAAGAGCGGATAGAAAGGTCAAGCCCAAGGTGATGGTCAAGGTCTCACCAGATGAAGACGAAGATTCCCAGATGGAAGGCATTGTGCAAGCTGTCTGGTCGAGTGGCGTCGATGGAGTCATCGTTGGAAATACGACGAACCGACGTACGGGGCTGGCTCCCCCCAAGGTCCAAATCTCGCCGAAAGAGCAGATGACCATGGCCGAGACCGGCGGCTACTCGGGACCGATGATGTTTGACCGGACTCTAGACCTCGTCAAGCGCTATCGCACGATGCTAGACGGCCAGTCGTTGCGTGGCGAGGTAACCGAGGAGGCCGTGGACGCAAGCATCGCGGCCATTGAAGGGGCCATTACCGGGTCACCTGAGGACGCGACCATCCCTATCGCGAGGAGCAGCCCGCCTGAGCAGAAAACCATATTTGCTACAGGCGGCATTACGAATGGACAGCAAGCATTGAAGGTGCTCAATGCTGGAGCCAGTGTGGCCATGGTGTATACCGGCCTCGTGTATGGCGGCGCCGGTACCATTACCCGGATGAAAGGGGAGATGAAGAAGGAAATGAGCGGACAGGATACCAAGTGAGAGTAATCACCCCTTGCTGGTCAAGCCCCTTTTCTCTTGGTCGTCAATCAAAGGTTGCATCGAATCTCGACAGCCGCAGCAGCCGCTCATGTCCTTGTCGCCAAACGGTTTATTGCACCAGGCCGATCACAGCATTGAGCGTCACCGAGCACTTGATATGTGTAGCCGTTCATTGTTAGAGAGCTTATGGGTTATGAGGATGACTAGATCGACATGGTAGAACTGTCTGAACAGGCTCGAGGTGGAGAATGAGAGTTGTACCAACAGTATACACGATAAAGAGATTAGACACCAACAAGTGCCGCGAGGACACAAATGATAAATTCAGATACATGTAGACCATGCACCCATCCCAAACATCATTCGGCTACAATGTATTAACACTTCGCTGAACAAAAAACCTCGTGACTTGATTTTTAGATTGTACGTCGCTATCGAAGGCTTGGATAGACATAATATCCAATTCTTCATATAAGCATCTGTCTACTGATTCTCGGCGTGAGGACGTGCTGGCTCCGATATATCACCATCAACCTTGAAGGCCTGGCCGCCTGGTGTTTGTCCCTATGCACGGTGCACGTCCTTATTATAAATAAACCTTTCTTAAAGGGTCGTTTTCACCTTTTCCAAAAGGAGGTTATGGTTGCTCTTGGTTAGCTCGTTTCCAATACGTTCGCACCACGGAAAAAAAAAAGGAAACAAGCGTGAGAGGAACAAATCCAATGTAAGGTGCAGAAAGGTAAAGCCCTTGTACTAACATCCGTTCGCTCGAATAAACGGTTCCAATTAATCTGATGAATCTCGGGAAGTTCATATTTTAACATCATCTTCATCTTCATCTTTGGTTTAAGACCGCGCGGCTGGCTAATAAGCCTGCCCCTGATGGTCGAGTCTGAAAACTCGTGTTCCTCTTCTGTTGGTGCCTAGCAGCGGTGTTCACAGCCACGATGCGACACCGATCGCCACTACATGAAACGACTCACCATGGCAAGGCAGCCGTCACGTACTGTACACTTCCAGCACTTCAATCCCTTCCTCCCAAGAACATGAGCAATTCCAATCACCACTTCTCTTTCTAATGAATTGAAAGCATCGTCTACCTCCACCCTAGAACTTGCGACATACAGTATAATTCCCCCCTATTCATAATTAATTGTCTTCAGGTCGATCGGTCATTCGACCAGCTTTCTATGCCCTCCACCATGCCGTTTCCACTCGGTACCAATCTACGCAAATTGAAATTGGCCGGCAGGGAGGAAACCTCCCAACACGCGGGTTTCAAAGACCTGCCACCGGAGCTTCACCTCCTCATAGCCGAGCACCTCATATACCCCGACGCCCTCTCGCTCGAGCACACCTGTCGTTATTTCTACAGCCTCGTCGACACCGGCATCGAACTCAAGGTCGAGTGGTTGATGGAGCGTCGAAGTCTGCATCTCGAATGTCCGAATGAGCGCTGCGACCTCGGCAGCGACCTGAGGTTCTGCAGGGGAAGTGTGAAGTAAGCCACCTCTGCGTCCCTCTCTTCTCCATTTAACTTTCAAGCATTAGTCTAACACTCCCCTTCAGACTACTCATGCAGCGGCGTCGCGAGCACCTCGAGTGCGAGTCTCGCCCGGGCCTGGGATGCCTCGTCTACAGCACGAAGGCCTGTCGCCACAAGAGGAATCTCCAGGAGCGCTGCAGGATGTGGCTTCGATGCCAAATCACCTTGGAGATTTGGTGGATCCTGCTTGCATTTTTCCCCGTCGTCCTAGGTTGTCTCTGGGTCATGGAGCTTATGAGATGAGGCACGACGCGGTTACACGATAACTAATCCTGATACCCTACAGCGTTGGCGCCGAAAGTTCGCCAGCGGTATTCAACCATAGATATATCTATTCAGTCCTGCAATCGCCCAAGGATGCATACTATGATTCCTTCACATCGGCCACCGTCCTTAACCTCCGCTCCCACAATACCAGCGAGCATATCCACCCTGCAGCACTAAAATACATCATGACACGAAGTTGTTCACCATACCCCTGAGCAAATACGTGTCGAACCGCGTCGCGGGTTGAATCTGGTAGCGAGTTGATGTACTGGACAGATTCAGATATCTGCTTGATATCTTGCTGGCTCAAGATAGAGGGCAGATGTGCCGACAGGTAGTTGTTCAGAACGGTAGAGCTAGTTTTTTCGTCAGTCCATAAAGCCCACCATATACCAAAACTGAGAACATACCTGATTGCTAAACCGATGGTACCTCCAAGCGTTCTGATCTGCGTTATCGCACCCATTGCTACAGCTGCGAGAGTCTAAGTCAGCATTAAGTTGAATGCGGCCTGTTTATCTGATGACCTACCTAGGTTCACGCGGTCCACTACCAAGGGCGTATAGATGAGTAACGTAGTGAGGCCCATGCCAAAGCCAAATCCGAGGATGACCTCAAACCCGTACATCGTGTTCCCACTCGCGAGCTTCACGGAGCTGGCCAGGCCGAGCCCGATAAGCTGCAACGACGCCGCGGATAGGAGGATGTAGAATGGGGGTACCTTCCACCTCGTAGCCAGCTGACCAGTGACACCTATCGCGACCGGAGATGAGAGCACCATGGGCAGAAGGCGGACACCAGCTCGGGAAGCGGAATCTCCGTCCGCGGCTTGGAACCGCTGTGGTAGGTTGATAAGAAGCGTGTTGAACGGCGGTCCGGTGAGGAGTGCGACTCTGAGTTCAGGTTCAACAGTCGGAAAAAATAAATCAAGAAAAACACAGATCTTGGCAATCCGCTCATGCATTCGACTTACAAGACAAGCGCACTAAAAAACCGATTCTTCATCAACCGAAGCGGGAACACAGGCCAGGAGTTCGAGCCTTTCCGTCCGACAAACCCTTCCCAGCCCACGAACGCCAGGAACAGGGCGCCGCCAGCCACGATGCTCCCCAGGATGGCGGGGCTCGTCCAGCTGCGACGGGAGCCCCCTTCCTCGAAGGCGAAGACGACCAGAGCGGAGCCGAACAGCAGCAATACCGCGCCGACGATGTCGAGCCGCGCAAACGATGCCCGGGTGAGCTTTCCGCGGAAGGTCGTCGGGCGCGTAGACGAGGACGAGGACGAAGACGCTGGGCGACCGATATCCGGAAACTGAGCTGGCATGATGAAGGCGATGAGGCCGGTGGCGACAGCACCGACGGGGGCGCTGTAGTAATAGGAGAAGAAGAAAAAGAAGAAGCTTAGCTCGGCACGGTTTTAAGGAATGAGATGGGTGCCGTGAAAGACATAACATGACAAGAAAGTGCCGAGGACAGAGAGAGAGAGAGACAGAGAGAAATAAAACTCACTTCAGCAAGAACACCCATCGCCAGGACCCGTGATCATTGATGGCGCCGCCCAGGACCGGGCCCAGGACGGAGCTGAGGACGTAGGTCAGGGAGACCACGGCGATGAAGTTGCCCCATCGCGCGGGCGGCACGAGCTCCGGCTGCATGACGGTGACGAGAGAGTAGATGCCCGAGGCGCCCATGCCTTGGAGGGAGCGGAATACGATGCTAGTTATTGAGGGTTTTGAATCGAAGGAAAATTATGTCAGTATTTTCTTTTTTTCTGCTGAGGGTGCAAGGGGGGAAGCGAGCAGGCGGACTGTGTAAGGGCAAATGACAAAGGGGAGAAAAAGGAAGAAGAAGAAAAAAAGACTTACAGCTGTACCATACTCGAGATCGAACCGCACACGATGGAGAAAACGGTGAAAATCGACACGGCGAGCAGGAACATCAACTTCCGGCCGAGCACGTCGCTGAAGCTGGCGTAGATGGTTAAGAAGCCTAATCAGGCGGAATGACCATGATCGACTTCTCGTCAGTTTTTTTTTTTCTTTTTTTCCCTTCTCCCAAACCTTTTCTCCTTCACCCATTTTTCTCTCTTCTTCTTCCAACTCATGACACTCCAAGTATTTACCACAAGCGTCGCCCTCAGGACAGGACAGGACAAAACAGAAAGGGTAAGGAAAGTGGAGGGAAGAAGAAAAAGAAAAGAAAAGAAAAAAGAAAAAAAAAAAGAAACTCACCGGTATACGTAATAAAGTACGCCGTGACGACCCAATCGCGCATGTCGAACCCGCCGAGCGCGTTGGTGATGGATACCAGCGACGTGCTGACGATGGTCGTCTCGAGGGTCGAGAGGAACATGGAGAGGGACATGCTACATGTGAGTAACGCGGTATGGTTGGTTGGCTGTTAGTCAACCTCCATCCAATTCTCATTAATTCATTGTAGGTTAACTGCCCCGGCCCCGGCCCCGGCGTGGGGCCGGGAGATAATGTAACCTAGAGAAGTAGGAGAGAGGGAGAGGGAGAGAGGGAGAGAGGGAGAGGGAGGGAGGTGTGAAAAGGTGGACATACGCGAAAGCCAGGGTATATAAGCGCCAGCCCGTCATGTATTGACGCGGTGGTGGTGGTGCCTCCTCTGGCGACGTCCGTATATCGTTCTCAGTGCCATTCTCACCTCCCTCTTTAAACATGGTAGGAATAGGAGGCGCTACGCCTGCTGATTCCGGCACCATGATGGCGTTGACGCGATCTTTGCCTGCATCGATACGTGATGCATTCCCGCGTGGAGTTCCAACCTCATCGGCGCTTCGCGCTTCCGATGCGAACGTCATCGGTCTGTCTTTCTCTTGGCTTCGATGTGATGTGAGAAAGGAAGTAGCTTTGGATGGATGTCTGCACGCTCGTTCGTATGGTTGGTTGGGGAATTGTGTGAAATGGGGGTCAGATGGAGATGGAAGAAAGGAGGAGAGAGAGACGAAATGCGGCTGAAAATGAACATGGGGTCGCTTGGCATATTTTCGTATAACCCCTGAAGGGTTTGCATATATGGTACGATGTAACCTGCTTACATTTGTTCTCATGACCAGAACGGCTTTCCGGCACGGTAGGCGTTTACATGTCACCGCCTGAAATAACTTACTGCGTGTGCGTCAAATAGAAACGATAAATTGAGATTTCGTCAAATGGGAAGAGTGTTCTCGCGTAATGCGCTGAAGTTTTGGTGAGGCGAAAGCTATGGAACATCAATTGTTTTGTTGTGCAATACGATTGCGCAGCACCACCAAACTCGTTCCAGGTGTTGTTGACACGAAGGTGCGTGAATCCCTTCCACCATATAACTTGAAGTCATTCAGCTTTATAGTAGCATTGCAGATTATATAAGAATTCAACAATTGCTGGTATCAAGTCACACTAGTCTTCATCAGGATGGTGTTGCGCAATTGTATTGCACAAGGACAGTCGTCCTAGTCTTGTTATTCTTGACTATTTTCTTCTGACCTTTACGCAGTACTGCCTACTTAAACCAATGCGGTTTGAGCAAAGAAGTTGGTTGGCTATCATGGTGAAAAGGTGCTTTATTGGGATACAGTGCATGGAAATTGTGGCCTCTCATCTCGTGTGCTGTTGTTTCTCCCACGTACTGTACGACACTCGAGAAAAAGACTATCAGTTATCTTCAAAACCAGGTCTCCAGCCTTGTTAATGACAGAGCGCCTCAATGTTCATCAGCACTTGAGTATATAGATAATGGGTAGACTCCAAAATAACGACCAGTCCGTCAGCGAATACTGACGCAGGGATGATAACATGACTGCCTGAGGCCCCTAACACATCAGCGAAACCCGATTCTTCTGCTGGGGCTCACGATGTCTTGGATATTTATCTGGACAGTCCCGGAGCGGGTGTAACCGCAGACCTTGCTTTCCAGATGGTTCATAAGAGCCCCCAACGTCGTGAACTTCCTCTTACAGTGACGCCCATTCGGGCACTGGTACCAAGCCTGCCGGTCTTTTTGATGGTATTTTAGTACCGTGTCTAAATCACAAACAAAGATTTTGGGCAAGGATCATGTTCTCACTTACGCACTGGGGAGTCCAGGTGTTGGTGAAGGCTTTGCCGCTGGGCGAATCCTCGGCGACAGATGTGACACTCATATTCATCTTCTCGTTCGTTCCGGGTCCTTTCGGGAGACTGGTAAGACGCTGAGTCCCTCCAGCCGACGAGGTTGTTGGAGGAGGAGCCGGGGGGATCCCGAGAACGAACGGGATTGTACACGTCACGAGGGGTGAAAGGCTCAGCCATCCGACAGGAGCCACTCTCTAAGTGGTGCGAGAGAGCCGCGGCTGTAGTAAAGAGTTTGCGACAGAAGTGACATTCCTCGTTGTATTCACGGTGAATCTGGGAGTTCATGTGCTAGATATATACAAGAACAGTTGGATTAGGCGGATTAATAATATACTTGAACTGGTCATGGTGAAGGGTAAGTGGCCGACTTACCATCATGATAGCGTTGTGGTCCCGAAACTGAAGTTCGCAATCATCGCACCAGAAGTGGTCGTGTATTTCGTGTTCCGCGACATCATCTTCGCTCTGGAAGACATTGTTGCAGATGCCACACTCATCCCCCCAGTGATTGTACCTATCCATGTGCTGAACAAGCTCACGTTGTGTTCTGAAATATTCGGGGCACCTATGGCACTCATGGGTCGGAGTCTGGTGCCCACGCGCATCACAGTGTTCTTCTCTGGCTTCGGGGGTATAAAAATACCGATTACAAGAGCCGCAATCCCAGTACATATTTTCCAGAGTCGGTAAGTGTGAAGGATGTTGATTGCTTCTTGGATTCGAGGATGGTGTCCGTTTGGTGGTGTTTGTTGGAGGTACAGCGTAGTTATCCAGGGGTAAAAGGCCCTCAAATCAGGGGATGGAGGAATACCGGGTGAGTTGTTGTATTGGGCACATTACAAAAGTTTGGGAACGGAGCTTTTTGGATCCTCAGGAAACTGTCAAGGCTATTTATCTTTGTGCAGTTCCAAGGTTGTCACTGAAGGGTGCCTATTGGAAACCGACTGTGTTTGCATTGTGATTACCTTGAGTACCCAGGTGACCCGAAATGGCTGTTTGCTGTTTCGATCTGAATCACTGGACAATGGGGCATCATGTGTCACTGACCATCTCTTATTATTATTAGCACCTGCTCTTATTGGAACTTGCAACTTTTACTACATAGTCTACCTATATATGTAAGTACCGAAAACTAGGTATTTGGTATTTGGTATTTCCATTTCACCACGCAGTGAATCTCTCTGTGATAAACTGACGTAAACGTTCTGGAAGGCAGCCGAGGTCGCAAGGAGATAAGCTGAATATTCATACCCTTTTTTTGGTTTTTTTATTATCTCTTCGCCTACCTAAGAAGGTAACTTCGATACTCTGGACTACTCTCGCTTGCCGCCGAGTGGCGGATCTTCAAGTGTATAAACATGTTGCAACTCGAATATCAACATAGTAAAGACGAATACAGAATGTTTGTGGCCAGCGCATTTCAGTAATCAAATTTCAAGTTTTTCTATTCCAGTGAGGAGGGTGTATATGAAGCAACGACTTTGAATGTTTAGGCCGAGTAACAGATTGTCGAACACCCTTAGGGGTCTTCACCACGTCAAACATGATAGATCGACGTGCTGCTTTGCCCATGCTTTTGAAAGAGATTTTCACGAACATGGACATCCATCGATTACAGCGGCCGACCAATACCATCCTTGTTGCTACTTCTGTCTTGTTTCATACAGCCGCAGCTTTCAACAGGTGCTCCTCGACTCCTGGCACGTGTTCAGGTGGTGGACATAGGAGAACCGCCTCCAACTAGGTAGTTTATAGGAGGAGAAGAGGATGGAGCATAAACAGACCATTCTCGCAATCAGGAGTAAGGACAAACGCCAATTTCGTATCCTGATTTAGGGCTCGGGGGCCAGAAGGTAGACTGGGACGAAGACTCAACGTGATACTACCTGCTTATGTAGATACCAGCACATGCTTTTTGCTTTGATCTTGTTGTATTAGCTTCGCAGTATCAGCCCCTCATGTCGCCAGAAAGAAAGTGTGACGCCAATCATGAATCGTATCTAGGTCATTTGCAGCATGGATGTAGCATTCTGTCAAAGGTGGCCATGTCGTCCGAGAGTCGTCGCCCCTTGCATCCACACAAGGGCCACCCTGAAGACTGTACAGTTGTAGTTGGAAAAATACTTGCCTTGCCGTCTTTGGCCGACTGATGCCGGATGTTCTCTCTCTTCCCCCCGGAAGTGAGTGGCATCCAGCAGATCATTATTTCTCTATTGGTATGTTGTTGACCACAAAGGTGGCTCACGCGGGAAAGTCTGGGACTGTCCAAGATGACACATGCCCCTTTATGTTCCTTTTTTTGGGCCGTGGCCCTTCTTCGTTTCCCTAAAGTACTGATTGATCCCAACCGCGCTCTACCTAGGTAGTATACATACAATAGCACAGATTCGAAGCTACGCTGGCTAGGAATAATGGATGTCAATGGATGTCTTAGCGACTAGGTTAGGTTAGCACATGCTTTGGGACACTGCGAGAAAATTTGGGCCTACCTTTTAGAGTTCAGGGGCTTCTGCCGCAGGAACCCCCCAGCCCCCGCCTCGAAACTCGTGCGGCCCTCAGTGTGACAGGGGCCTCAGTGGGGTGGATCGTTGGTAAGTGTTAGTGAACTGGGCGCGTGATGGCTTGAAACCTAACAACCAAAATCTATTGGATGCTCCTATCAGTGAGTAGAGGGGTAAAGTGTCTGACACCATCTACCAATCAGAAGCTACCAGTCTTCTGGGTCAGCTCTGCCCACTGGAGCAGGGCAGTGCTGGGACGGATAATAAGACCTGAACACCGTGCCCCGTGCCAGCCAGCAGGCGTGGCGCCCTGTTACAGCCGTCCTGATTTCATTTGATTGATGATCATCCCGCCTCGTTACCCTTCCTGTCATTATCAATCCACTATCGACACCTAGAATTCAACATCATTGCTTCTTCCCTTCCCTTCAGCCCTCCCCTCATCCCCTGTCCATTAACCTGCTTCCTTCATTTTTCCATTCTCTCCGCCTAGTGTCCCGGAGTCACCAGTCATCATTTGGGCAGTCACCCTACCACCGACATCCTATCGGTCTCGTTCTCGCTTTGAGCACCACTAGTATTTCACCCCCTCCCTGGAGTCCTTCGCGACAGCTACACCGAGCGACCGGCATAACAATCAACAACAGATTGACCACAACTCGGATTTAGCTGTCACCTCTGCCAAAAGGGGCGCACCAACATGTCGTGGAAGCTCACCAAGAGTAAGATTTCATTGAACCTCATCCTCATCCTCAACCGTATCGGCATCCACCTTGCATATCTACCTTGTTGCTGTTGCTCCTCGCTTGGGTGCTGC
This sequence comes from Xylariomycetidae sp. FL2044, assembly GCA_022376275.1. Lineage (NCBI taxonomy): Eukaryota > Fungi > Ascomycota > Sordariomycetes > Xylariomycetidae sp. FL2044. Next base: position 309,114 of record JAJNOH010000003.1, on the reverse strand, counting down.
CCCTAATTGACGGGCAGCATCAAGAATATCTAGTCACAAGGTCACCAACCAATATGGCCATCCCACCAGAGCCTCAACGCTAACCCCCGTTTGATTAGAATTGAAAGAAACCCATTTGGGTCCTCTCACCAATACCTTCTCCCGTACGCCTTCCACGTCGACCATCACAGACAAGGACGAGAAACCCCCGCTTCCGACCTCATCCACTCCTACCCCCGGCGACAATGCAATTGGTATGTCACCAGAACCAACGCACCCCCTCTCTCGTCCATATGCCTATCTGACTGAATCACTGCAACAGCCGCATCGGAATCTATGGTTCAAGAACCTGTTGTCAAGCCGCCGAAACCCGGAATCCTGGTCGTCACCCTACACGAGGGACAGGGATTCTCCCTTCCTGAGCAGCATCGCAATGCCTTCTCCCAGCATGGCGGGGGATCTATGTCCACAGGTAATGCTCTCAATATGTCAGGATCCGTGCGACCAGGCTCATCTCAACGAAATGCCGCTGGTTCCTTTATGAATGGCTCAGGTCGACCACAGACCTCGGCTGGCGGCTTCTCGGGCATCCCATCCAATCACGGACGGATATCCAGTAAATATTTGCCATACGCACTCTTGGATTTTGACAAGGTCCAAGTTTTCGTAAACTCGGTCTCAGGAAACCCTGAGAATCCCCTATGGGCTGGCGACAACACGCAGTACAAATTCGATGTGTCTCGTGTGACCGACCTAAATGTACACTTATATATGCGCAACCCTACCGCGGCGCCGGGGTCCGGGCGAAGTCAGGATATCTTTATCGGCGTTGTCAGAATCAACCCTCGATTCGAAGAGAGGCACACCTTTGTGGAAGATCCCAAAGCCAGCAAGAAAGATCGGGAGAAGGCAGCTGCCGAATTTTCGAACCGCGAGCGTGGCCTGGGACATTCAGGTGTCGATTGGGTCGATGTGCAATATGGCTCCGGCAAGATCAAGATTGGTGTGGAATACGTCGAGAACCGTGCGGGCAAGCTGAACATCGACGACTTCAAGCTGCTCAAGGTCGTCGGTAAGGGCAGTTTTGGCAAGGTTATGCAGGTCCGAAAGAAAGATACCAGTCGAATCTATGCGCTCAAGACCATCCGCAAGGCCCATATCATCTCGAGATCCGAAGTCGCCCATACCCTGGCCGAACGTTCCGTGTTAGCCCAGATCAACAATCCGTTCATTGTGCCGCTTAAATTCACTTTCCAATCCCCCGAGAAGCTATATTTCGTCCTGGCCTTCGTCAACGGTGGAGAGCTGTTCCACCATCTCCAAAAGGAGCAGCGATTCGATGTGAACCGGGCGCGATTCTACACAGCTGAGCTGCTGTGTGCACTGGAGTGTCTACATGGCTTCAACGTTATCTACCGTGACCTAAAGCCCGAGAACATTCTTCTGGATTACCAGGGCCATATCGCGCTCTGCGATTTCGGCCTTTGCAAGCTAGACATGAAGGATGAAGATCAGACCAACACATTTTGCGGCACGCCCGAATACCTAGCGCCTGAGCTTCTCATGGGACGCGGATACAATAAGACGGTCGACTGGTGGACGTTGGGTGTTCTTCTGTATGAAATGCTCACGGGTCTCCCGCCTTTCTATGACGAGAACACGAACGAGATGTACCGGAAAATCTTGTCAGAGCCCCTCCATTTCCCCGGAGCGGACGTGGTACCCCCTGCGGCCAAAGATCTGCTCTCCAAACTCCTCAACAGGGACCCAGATGCCCGTCTTGGTGCTGCAGGCAGTGCCGAGATTAAAGCACATCCCTTCTTCCACGCTATCGACTGGCGCAAGCTGTTGCAGCGCAAGTACGAGCCTACCTTCAAACCCAGCGTTGTAAGTCCTAGAACCGCTTCCATCTCACCTTGCTAGGGACCACTTGTTAACCAGTATCACAGGTGGACGCACTGGACACGAAGAACTTCGACCCTGAATTTACATCCGAGGCCCCGCAAGATTCCTATGTCGAGGGCCCTGTGTTGTCAGAAACGATGCAGAATCAGTTTGCTGGGTTCAGCTATAACCGACCTATCGCCGGTCTTGGAGATGCAGGTGGCAGCGTAAAGGATCCTTCATTCGTGGGCAGCATCCAAGACCGACGATAGATATCTTGTGATGGGCTTAGATAGTCTTGACTATGGTGCCTCACAGAGAGTGTGGTAGATTCAACCTGGTACCACGCTTCTCGGTTGTGCGGCAAGGATATTTTGATAGAAGGGGACAGTGGCTCTCGACACTGTACACACAAATAGGCCCCGTACGTGGGAAAGGGAGTGACCCCTGACCCCTGACCCCTGACCCCGTGAGTACAACGATGCAAGCAAATGGTGTCGCAAGGGGTGGCTTGGAGGTGGTTCGGAGCATATACAGGCAAAAGACTCGTTGCAACATCTGGCATGGGACTATGGCATGTTGGTTTGCGATGAGTTCGGAATTGCAGGTTCGTTCTGCAAGGGGCCCCCCCAAAAACGGAGAGCAACAAATGTGTAGATAGAAGAGTAGAGATGGTAAATTGAAGGTGACATTGGACACCGGGCTTGCCGCGAGCTTACTACGTAGGACCCGGCCCATTCGCCCACTCTTTTCCGGGTCAAGAGCTGTCAAGGTTGAGTGATCTTTTTGGTACATATTGGTACCTAGTGGAATACTGATTGAGTTTTATGAATTGATGAGTCCATCATGGTTCTTGTTGGGTCTGTCTGTACCTAGAGTCCGATGGATAAAAAATGGCCGCAACTCGCTGGCTAAAGGTTCCGACTTCTCATTTATGACGTACGGGTACCTAGACTAATAACCTAAGAGCAAAACCACGTCACTGCGGGGTCGTGAGAATGGTGAGGTCGGGTCTGGAAACATCTTCACTGCTTGCCTTAGAAGTACAGAGAAAAGCTCAGAGAAAAGCTCTATCGAGTAGTTAATGACCACGCCCCATACGCCTATATGCTCAACCAACTTACCTCACGATAGTGTCATTTTGTTGACCAATCTATTGTCCAAGCGCGTGATTGATTGATTGATTGATTGCCTGCCAGCAGCAGTCTGAAGTACGTATCTATGAAACACTTGCTTGTTCCTTTTATGCATGCGCCTTAAAGCTCCAGCCGCTCTACCCCGCGCATCCGAACACTTAACAACCGATCCTTCACACACACATACACTCTCTGTTTATCTCCTCCTCTCCCTCTCTTACCCAAGTCCAGTCAATTATTCTCTTACTATCACGGCATCTTACTACAACTGGCAACCGCACCACCGCCTCTGATAATCCCTCATCTAAAATCCAGAACCGCTGACCGGCGAATCGAGAAAGTTTCCAGCATCTTCATCCATCCGTCCCCTCCATTGACCTAAGAAGCTCTCACCCCTCCCAAATCCAAAATGCCTCAAGCAACCTCTCACCCTGCTTGGGCCGCCCTAGAGGACCACTACAAGACCGTAGGAAAGACCTTCGTCTTGAAGGAGGCATTTGCTTCCGACCCCTCTCGCTTCGCCAAGTTGAGCAAGACTTTCCACAACACCCCCGGCGGTACCGATATCCTCTTCGACTTCAGCAAGAACCTCATCACCGAGGAGACCATCGACCTCCTGGTAAAGCTTGCCGAGCAAGCCGGTGTTGAGAAGAAGCGAGATGCCCTCTTCGCTGGTGAGAAGATCAACTTCACCGAGCAGAGGGCTGTCTACCACCCTGCCCTGCGCAATGTCGGCGGCTGGGAGATGAAGGTCGATGGCCAGGACGTCATGAACACCAAGGGCGGTGTCAACGACGTTCTGCAGCACATGAAGGAGTTCTCCGAACAGGTCCGAAGCGGAGAATGGAAGGGATTCACCGGCAAGAAGCTCACCACCATAGTCAACATCGGAATTGGCGGTTCAGATCTGTGAGTTTTCCCTACAGACCCCACTCGGGACGCCGAGTACTATAGCCCGGCTGCATACCTAGGTACTTACACTTCCGCAGCGGCCCTGTTATGGTCACCGAAGCCCTGAAGCACTACGGTGCCAAAGACATGACCCTTCACTTTGTCTCCAACATCGACGGCACCCACATGGCTGAGGCCCTCGCCAACTCCGACCCCGAGACCACCCTTTTCCTTGTCGCCTCCAAGACTTTCACCACCGCCGAAACCACTACCAACGCGAACACTGCCAAGTCATGGTTCCTTGAGAAGACCGGCGGAAAGGGCGATATCGCCAAGCACTTTGTGGCTCTGTCTACCAACGAATCTGAAGTCACCAAGTTCGGAATCGACAGCAAGAACATGTTCGGTTTCGAGAGCTGGGTCGGTGGCCGTTACTCTGTCTGGAGTGCCATTGGTCTCAGTGTTGCCCTGTACATCGGCTATGACAACTTCCACAAGTTCCTGGCTGGTGCCCACGAGATGGACAAACACTTCCGCGAAACCCCCCTGAAGGACAACATTCCCGTTCTTGGTGGCCTCCTGAGTGTCTGGTACAGTGATTTCTTCGCTGCTCAGACACACCTGGTTGCTCCGTAAGTACAGACCGCTGTTTGTCGGAAAGGATCTTGAAGAAGAGAAACACTCAACTGATGTATCACAGTTTCGACCAGTACCTTCACCGATTCCCTGCCTACCTCCAACAGCTGTCCATGGAGTCCAACGGCAAGAGCATCACCTCAGATGGCACCCCTGCCAAGTATACGACCGGACCGATCCTTTTCGGTGAACCCTGCACCAACGCGCAGCACTCTTTCTTCCAGCTGGTCCACCAGGGCACCAAGTTGATCCCTACCGACTTCATCCTGGCCGCAAAGTCTCAGAACCCCATCTCGGATAACCTACACCAGAAGATGCTCGCGTCCAACTACCTCGCGCAGGCCGAGGCCTTAATGATTGGCAAGACCCCCGAGCAGGTCAAGGCCGAAGGGACGCCCGAAAACCTGGTCCCCCATAAGGTATTCCTCGGCAACCGCCCCACGACGAGTATTCTGGTCAGCGGCACCATCGGCCCCGCCGAGCTGGGCGCTCTGATTGTCTACTACGAGCACCTGACCTTTACCGAAGGCGCCATCTGGGATATAAACTCATATGACCAGTGGGGTGTCGAGCTCGGAAAGGTGCTCGCCAAGAAGATCCTTGCCGAACTCGATGAGTCTGGTGAGAGCTCGGGTCATGACTCGAGCACGGGTAGCCTGATCGGGGCTTTCAAGAAGTGGGCTTGAATATCTGATGATGGAAATGGTATTTGTAACACCAGATCCCGACTGTGAACAGGTGGGTCTGTTAGGTACAAGGTCATAAGTCGATCGATGTCAGTGTAGGCTGTCTTTGTCTGTGTTTGGCGCTGCGGGGAAAAACGCTGGGAATGAAACGAGCTTTACAGCAAGGGCAAAACTATATCGATGAACAGCTGACTGGCTGTGTTTTCAAAGCCGGACTCAGTATGAAATAAACTTGTGTTTTGATCAATGCTTGGTGACAGACATAAGTGTTGCTTATATGAATTCTTATCCACTGTACTCCGTTACAGGTTACGGACTTCTGAAACCACCATACCAATGCAATCTCTATAAAGATTCTGTCTGTTCCTCTGTCTCCCCCTCCGGATTCACTTTTTCTGTAATCATGGACGGGACTAAGTATGTCTAGGCTCCGGGATCCGGAGTAAGTTCCGTGTAGTCTACTCTGTATATCTTCGCGGTTCCGCCGCCACCCCATATTAACAACTTCACATCTCGTCCTGTCCCGTTCCGTCCCGTTCCATCCCCGCGTATCCCTTATTTATCCATCCATGCATCCCTTATTTTATTTTCTAAGACCCAACTATAACGCATCTCCCCTAAACCCCCCTGGGCCACCTCCCTCCCTTCCTAATAAGTAGGGCACTAACTTTTTTAAGATAACTAAAACCTGGATAAGTAACCTGACGGGCAAACCTCAATTCAAGACATCGACTCATTAGATCCCGACTGCTCCGCCCGCACCGCCCCGCTATACATGGCTTCTTGCAGGAACCGCTCGATGGTCTCGTCGTTTTCGCCTGCGAAGGCGGCTCTCTCGCCCCTGGTGGCTATGCGTAATGTGTCTAGGAGAGTGGGTTGATCGTTGTTTCGTACGGCCACTGGAGTGAGGGGTTGTGTTTGTTAGATTTAGTTAGCTGTGCGGGAAGTAGGGAGTAGTAACTTTAGTGGTATAGATGAATAGGTTGGGGTGAGGATATCTCATTTCGAAAAAAAAAAAAAAAAACTGCTGATTGAAACTCGGCAGGCAATGACTTGGTTGGAGGAGGTAGACTACTGTCATGATTGATGTATGAAGAAGCTTACCTACAGGTTCGTATGAGAATATCGCGGAGGTCTGGATCGAGGTTGGGGTACCTCCCGGGATCGCGGAAGGCGGTCGCCCAGCTCTCGATGCCGTCGTGTTCCATCTTTTGGACGACGTCCGGGTGTTGCCGGGTTATCATGTAATAGACGGCCTGGAGGTTTCGGGAATTGGAAGTTAGCCCAAGGTTCTCCATGTTACTCTTGTGGGTGCACCACCGTATTAGGCGTCTTTGGCGCTTAGTGCCCCTGAAATCTCTGTAGTTGGTGTGTTGTTGCCCCTTTCCCTCCTCTCCCCACTGGATAATATTCCCACGTACCTTCGTGGCATTATATAGATTCAGTTTGGTGTCGTTGTCTGATTCTCCTACTAATTCGAAGTCTATCAACTTCAAGACGGGAATCGTCTTGTGTTCCTGGAGTTGTGGAGTCGTATTGCCAAACATCACTACATAAGCGCAACGGCTACTTGTGAGCCTCAACTACATATGGGAGGGGGGGAACACGCCCACCGATACTCACTGTTCCCCATGTGCATATCGTTATGCGTCAACCCAGACGTCTGACGGTTGCCTCTGGGTATTTTTTCGATGGCGGCTGCTTCTTCCAGCCCCTGGTTCTTCGGATAAGCCATGGCAACGCATGCCCTGACCACTGAAGTTATGGTCAGTCATCAAGCTAGATAGGTTATGAGCTATGAGATAATACGAAGAAACAGGGGAAGATAAAAGGAAGGAAACTTCATAAGGTCCACTGAAAGAACATCCCATCCGTCCGTACGTACGGCATAAGAAGAACGACCACAACACTCGATTAGGCACCGGCCGATCCTCGGGGAGCCGCATAAGCATGCCGGCAAAGGTCCCGTTGTCGAGATACTCTGTCACGAGGACGGGACCCCGAAGGCCGGACAGATATTCACCCTGGTCCTGTCGCCGGGGCCTACCGCCCCGCCGCGAGTCGTCGCGGTGGGCGATGATTCTGACGATGTGCATGCTTCCGCTGAGCCTCTTTGATTGATTGTTTATCAGTTGTACTTCTCCGTAAGCAAGTTACACGGTGAGGCCGGGAGCTTGGGGCTTACTTACCAATAGTGTGGCGATCTCCTTCCGCAATTCATCGTCGAAGTTGGGGCCTAGCGGCCTCTTCACGCATAGCCTCCTCGTCGGCAGCGCCTCGGGGGATATATCTCTCGAACTCCCCCCGTTATCGGGATCATCATCATCATTGCCATCCCCATTCCCCTCAACGCCATCATCGTCATCATCATCATCATCGTCGTCGTCGTCGTCGTCAGACGGATCCTTCATCTTCAGCAACTCCCGGAGCCCCGGCGGCGTTATCTTCCGAACGACTTGCTTCGTCGTGATCCGGACCTTCTTGAGACGTCGGGTGGTCGAATCTATATCTCTTGGGGAGAGAAGGTGCGCAGTCGCTTCAGGCCTCGGGGAGCAGGAGCGGAAGCAGAAGCACTCGCCGCCGATGCTAGGATGGGGTTTACCAGCGGGATCTGCTCGATGACGCGGAATGCTAGGCCGTACTGGCCTCCGCCCACTAGTCCTTCGACGGTGAAGCGGAACTTGTATGCGAATTGTTTCTCTAGCTCCCGCGTGACTCGTTTGATTGCTTTCTCTCGGTCGGCGTCCTCCATTAGTATTATTTTTCGAATTGATTGACTGCAAGGGCAGAGTTTCTACAATACAAGGTTTTAGAGGCAATCTTACGCCGTAGATAAGTTTTCATTGGGTTGAGAGAGACAGAAATAAGTCATTGTTTATGAATGATGAGTGGTTAGGGGTATTCCAGCGCAGTCCGTTTCAGGCAATTAGTCCGAAACCAAGTCTCTTAAGTACAAAGACCTAAAGACAATGACTCCGCCTGATATCTTAGAGAGGTACCTAGAATACAATTGTATGGTTAATGCGTAAGTATATTTTATAAACTTCCTAATTCATTTCTATTTCTGTTTCTGTTTTGGTGTACTCTACTGCTACATGCATGCCACTCCCGGGATACGAGGTCAGGGGGCGACAGGTCTTGGCCGAGACGAGCAGCAGAGTCTTCTGCTCTCTGGGAGGCGAATTGACTTCCAGAAGGAGTGATGTCCATAAGGAATGCATGCTATATAGGCTGTGATGGAGCAGCGATTAAAACATTCCGCGGGTTGATACGATCGAATAATAATGATGCCTGGTTTCGGCGGAGTGAAATGGTATTACTTATTCTTGTGGTAAGACGAAATATTTGTTAGAGGACTGTAAGTGATACACTCTTCTGGTTCATTGTATCGATGAATACAGAGATATGCTCATGTACTTAAAACAAGTGAGCCAGTGACAAAAACCGAAAACTTCGCCTCAGATCATACCCTATGCCGCTCCGCATCTGAACCCAAGGATCTTGGACTTCTCTAGAACAAGGAGGTTCAAGCCTGAATATCGGGATTTCTTTGAATCTGACATGTTAAGGATTTCGTCGATAAATGTGCATCGGTCGATTAATGCCATTGCCTGCTCGAGGGACCATGTCCCAAGAGCCGTATTTGTCGTAATCAATCCAATCATGTTAGGTTAAGCGCCTCCACGGCCACAGTGCCGCGCGCTTATTCCCTCGGCGCATGTTGCTTTAGGCGCCAACATAATCATCAAGACTCATAAGTTAAGTATAACCTGATAACGCCAAATTAAATCTCATCCAAGGCAACTTATAGACTCTCTCATTGATCTCAATTCTTTAGCTTTGGTTTAGATTTCACCTATCTAGATCACTCGTCGTTCGCCCATTAATTTAACACTCCATGGAGTCGACATCAACTAAACCTCCAACGCCCCCTCCTCTGCCACCAACCACGGCAACAGACCGACAGTTGAATGAACGACCGTCGCAGTTCCTGGCGAACCTTGAAGCGGCGGGTGAAGATTTCTGGGCGACAGTTCCAGCAGATTACGCACCTCCGGCTAAATACCATCCGATGCTGTACTTCTTCTACGGGACACTCATGAAGCCCGATGTGCTCAAGCAGGTCCTGCAACTAGATCACGATCCGGTGCTGCGGCCCGCCAAAGTCATAGGCTACTCTCTCACGAAATGGGGTGATTACCATGCCCTCATCGACGGCGAGCCCGGGGAGGAAGTGACTGGAGTGGCCTACGAGGTCGATTCGCCCGAGCACGAGTACCGGCTGGCGTATTATGAGACGAACGCGTATGACCTAGACTCCTGCTTCATCTATTTCACGGATGGTCAGGAGCCGGAGAAGATTTTAGGCAGCACTTTCACGTATGCGGGAGATGCGATGGCGTTGAAGGAGGGGAGATTCGATCGGAAGTTGTGGGAGTTCAGGATGGGCCGCAGGCTGCCCGAGACTTGGAAGGAGTCCAATCGAGGTGGCGGCAAAGAGTCTGGGCTTGATAGTAAAGGAAGATGAGGGGGGTATCGCGAAAAAGGGGGAGGCGCCAGGGGTAATCAATGCCCAGCACAAACGCCGTCACTGTATACGAGAAAATCTCCGACAGACTTTACCCACTCATTGACTGCTGATGCTAACCTGTGTTTTAAAACCTCCAGTCCCACTACTGACGATGCATTCTGAATGATCTCTCGCCGTTTTTGGGTCACTGTTGTCCATGTGCAATGCAATTGCGCAACGCCACCATGATGAGCTGCGCAACTGAGTACCTACCTACCTAGTTAGGTACCTAGGTATGTAGGTAGAAATGGCAGTAGTGGCCTTTGGGGTGTACTTTCCTTCTATAGAGACTACTCAGAAATAAGATTGCGCTATCGGCGTCTCATCTGAAACGCCTGAACTCCATCCATCCTCTTCCTCTTCCAACCTCCTGACAACACTTTCACCTTCTCATCCTTCATCAACCATTCAGAAGAAGGGGTCAGGGCAAAAAACGTCACGAGGGCCTGGTTTTAATCTTCAGAAGTGCGTGGGTTGTTTAATCCAACCCTTTTCGACCTCTCCTGGTCTTCTTGCATGTCCCACCACCACCATCACTCTGTCGAGGATCATCAACGTCCATCTCAGCCAGTGGTACAACATTTCAGTCGACGGCACAAGGCATGAGTTCCTTCTCGCGTTGAGATCCTTGATCACATCTCCACTTTGAGCCGTGTCACCTCAAATTCACCATTGTGATTTCATGAGTGACGGTCCTTCTTCACTTCCAAGCCCACGAATGCGATTATAGAGGATAATTGTTCCTTTCCGAAAGTTCTCTTCGAATATCGACTCTCGTTCTCGTCTTTCGTCGCACGACGAATACTTTTTCATCAACACCCTATCCCACCATCAATGTCGCATCCCTGCACCATGTCTGGGCTCGAGCATGTGAGTTTTAAGACGCTATGTTTGAGCAAGTTGCATTACTGACCTGAGATGACTTCCCAATGAACAGAAGTTCGACGATCTTGACCCAGCTGCAGACATCTGGATGGGGGTGCAGATCAAAGGTGTCTCTCTACAATTTCATGTCAATGCAAAGTTGATGGGATATACTGGTCCTGCACTTCCGGCTAACTCTGCCAATGAGAAGACCGCCCAACTGTACTTCCGCATCCCACACCCCACGGCCAATGGCCTCTCTCATGTAGCAGATGTCTCTATTGGAGATATCTGGAGACTTCTGACACTGCTCAGGATTGACCGACCGCTCTATCAGCAGGATGGCCGGTACGGTGCACGCATTGAGAAATACGGTGAATTCTTTGAAGGATGGGCAGAGCATTACCTTTCCTGTGCGACTACCCAGTTGGACTACGAGATGCTACTGTTTCCAGCGGCTGTGTTCAACTCAACACAGATATTTGGTCGGGTTACCAAGTGGCTGGCGTACAATGCCATCGGCCAAATATCAGAAAGAAACCCCTTACTTCCCGATGAGTCCAACCCAAGTCCGTCTGCTGCATATCTTCACAGAATGCATCTACCAAAAAATGTCATACGTACGTGTTGTTTATGTCCAAATGACTTCAGCTTGCTGATCAAATAGTAGGACAAATCAGAATTTCGCACAGTTTTCTCTACAATCGCCTTCACGATGCCGTGTACAAACAGATCCTAGCCATCGTCCAAGCGAATTGCCCTTGCCGTATCGATGGGTTATGGAATTTTCTTGAAGCGCTGGAGGACGCAAATGCATTTCCTTTCGAGGACCATGAGAACGAGAGACTCACTGAGATCATTCTAAGGCTCACGAAACTCAACTATTCCGCGCCACCCGGGGTCGACGCATCCGACGTCTGTGGGGCGCTACTTCAAACCCGCATTGTGAAGCAGGTCAATGAGGTCAAAAGTATATTTGATGGGCTTTGCCTCTATTGTATGGTGCTGAGTAGAAATCCGAAACAACAAATGACTTACTTCCTCCAAAAACTGCAACAATTTACAAAAGGCAACCATCTATTCCTGAAAAAACCGAGGGCTTCTCCTGAGTATTCGCGCCAAAACTGCCTATCGAAGCACGGTCACTGGACCTGGCGTCATAGCTGGATCAATGAGGTTGTGGAATGGAAAGATGCTGTTCGCCCGTGGTGAGCAGGCTTTTGAGGCGAGAAACACCACTGAATATGAGGATAACCCTGGTTAGCCAAAGGCTGGGTACGCCAGGCGAGATTGCGACAATATGTGTAATTAACCTGAGAGGTCAAGGACGTCGGATACATGTTCTGATGGAAGTCTTCGCTGCTTGGAAGGTACCGGAACAGCTAGCTTTCCTGCAAGCGAAAGACGGTCAGTCTCAGGACGTGGAACATTTCTCAATGCAGATGAGACAGACCACACACGACCTTAATTCCACTCTGATTATGAGATATCTCAGTCAACATCCCTAATGCCGGAAATATGTGAGGCCGCTGACATTTCATTTCAAAAAGAGTCGAGAGGTGATCTGTAAACCTAGGTAGTTAGACGCTCCCGGGTTTGGACCCGATGAGCTGCTTACAAACACCCTGGTCTTACACACGGAATCTCGACCGAAAAGTCGCAGCACACTGGCTTCATGGTAATCAACCAATCGTCTCAAAAGTCGAACGACCCCTTGTGCACATCCCTAGTCGGGGACCCCCTGTTTTTCTCGTACCCAGTTGTTTAGTGCTTACTGCGGGAGTGCTGTGAAGCGAGAATCGCCCGTCACCACGGCTGCTTTATTTATGGAGGTTTCCCGGCCTTTCAAAACCAGCTCTCTCAGAAGAAGACGCCTTATTCCAGATAGGCGATGAGAAGAAAGACGATTAACGATTGAAAGTTGCCGATAATTATCTAACTTTAGTTTCAACGCTGTCATAATCGAGATTATGACGCCGCCAACGCTCACGATCAGCGCCGATTCCGAGCGTCCGCTTAAGCCGAGCCAAGATCCTTGGTACACGGCCCCTCCGGATTTCGAAGCGTCTGCCCCGGGCACTGTTCTCCGCATTCGAACTGTCCCAGGAGGGCCGCGAGTCTTGAGTGGTGCTCGTGAGGCGTACCATATCTTGTATCGCACCACTAATTCCAGATACCAGCCCACCTGGGCCGTCACGCAAGTTTTTCTCCCCTCGTCATTTGTGTCCATCAACGCTTTGAGGCGTTTATCAATTTCAGAGAGACAGACTAACCAGCTAGCGATCGCGTGTAGATCACTCATCATTCCCAAAGAAACCTACGTCTCGCCGTCAGGCCACAATGCTCTCCTCTCGTACCAGCTCGCCTACAACACGCCCTGCATCGACTTCGGGCCCTCATACCAGGTCTTCCAGCCGCCCACGGAGAACAGCTTAGGCATCCCATCCGCGCAGGACGCCATCGGCTCCATGCTGCGCCGTGGTTGGTTCGTGAACGTCCCGGACTTCGAGGGTCCCCGCGCCGCCATGGGCGCCACCGTCCTCGCCGGCCACGCCACCCTGGACGCCATCCGCGCCGTCCTATCTCTCACCGGCTCCCCGGACCTGTCGCCGCGACAGCTCCCCGCCACCCCGGACAAGCTCAAGTGCGCCATGCTCGGCTACAGCGGCGGCTCCATCCCGTCCGCCAAGGCCGCCGAGCTGCAGGTCCAGTACGCGCCCGAGCTCTCGGGCAACCTCGTCGGGGCCGCGCTCGGCGGCCCGCCCAGCGACATCGGCCAGATGTTCACCATGACGAACAAGACCCCCGTCGCGGGGAACCTGTTCCTGGTCCTCAACGGCGTCATGAACGAGTTCCCCGAGGTCGACGCGTGGCTGCGAAGCCGTCTGCGGCCCGAGACGGCGGCCGAGTTCCTGGCGGCGCGCGACCTCGACTCGCTGCACGCGTTCGGCCCGTACGCGGGCAAGGACGTGTACTCGTACTTCCTGGGCGGCGAGGCCGACGTCCTCGGGGATTCGGACGGAGACGTAATGCGCGGGATCCGGCAGACGGAGTGGATGCTGGGGTACCACGGGGTGCCGCGGATCCCGCTGTACGTGCACAAGGCGGTCGGGGACGAGTTCACGGCGATCGAGACGACGGATAAGCATGTGGAGTCCCTGCGGCGGTACGACGTGTCGGTGCTGTACGAGCGCAATACGGCGGGTGGGCACGTGGCGGAGATTGTGAATGGGGAGGGGCGCACGATGAGCTGGTTGGAGGGTGTGTTTGATGGGTCTTATGATGGTAAGGAGAAGAGAGAGGTGGTGGTTAGGGATGTTTGTGTGGATGAGTGGAAGCCGCCGGCTCCTTGAGGGGGGAGGAGGGGGGCAGATCTGAAGATATCGAAAATAGGATTGGAAGACATGTCCCTATTATCTCTCGCTCTGTTGCGTTATTGTTATTTCAGTGCAATAGAATTGTGCAGGGCCACCATAAACGAATCCCTATTACCAACTAAAACTACGAAGTTAATCACAACTAGTTCTCTTCAGTAGTAATTGGCCCCAGCCAGTGTATATGGAGCATACCTATGTAGGTATACGACCTTAGTTGAGATTTTGTTATGTATCATGGTATAGGAGCCCGACCACACCCAAGCGGATGCTAAGTATACGTAGGTATTTTTGGTCTTGATTCAGGTTGGAGGCGAAAAAAAAGTGTTTATATGACAAATATCGTAATAAGACGAGAAAGAGGCACACAACGTCGCTGGGTTGGTATTGAGAGCCTAGACTTGAAGTTGCATCATATTAATGAGAAAAGTAGAGCCAACTCGGTTGCGGGAGATGCTGCGATTTTTGTTTGTTAAAGAAGAAGGAAAACAAGACACAATCCTATAATTTCCATTTGAAACGAAGAATCTCCAGCATTGTTTGGGTTATATTAATCTTGCGCCATAGTTCGAGAAGAATGGGAAACAATGCAAAGATAACAATCGCTATGTTGATTTGAGAGCAGTGAACGATTTCCCAAAGAAGCTATTTTCAAATAGGATTCTTGAGATGAGCTATTCGAATTAAAATTATTATGTTATAAATGGTTCATAAGAAAAACCTTGTCAGTCTTACGAACAAGCATTCTTCCCCGACGTCTTCCAGCATGGGTTCCCCGAGGTTCTGCGTTGTTCGTATGTCAGTGGCTTGTTCTGGATACACTTGGATACTTGCATACCGGAAGGATTATATCAAAGATAGTCATTAAAGGCAGAGCGTTTGGGTGTGCGGTACCCTCTAGGTATTTGGAGACTGGTGTGACATTCCTAGAGAAATCATTAATCAAGTTCCAGGGACCATGGGTTTCGACCCAGTTTTAGACATACCGCTGGAAGAGAGTTTGAAGATCGAGAGATGCCGTTGAAGAATAGCTCCACAAGGCCCAGCACGAAGACTGAAGAAATTTTCATTTTGTACGTAAGCGAGTTAAGAGTGACCGTACGAAAGGGAGTTCAGACTTCGTCGAAAGGGTTTGGCAAGAAGTACAAAGGTAGCAATGGTTGTTGACAGGAAGTGACAAGAAAAATAAGGTATGATCCTTTAGGTAGCAGAGAACCCTTGGGGAAGAGCTATGCCAATGTTATTATACCTTTGGTCGCGCCAAGTAACAGCATATATTGGATGATAACACAGAACCGACGTCACTGCTCAAGTTGTTTTCTTTCTTTTATTGTTCTTTTCTTGATCGCGGTTTGCAGAACCTCGAAGTCCATCTGAGAACTGATCACGGGTCAGACCAACTGTAAGCTTCCTCTTGAACTGTATATCTTGGAGGTCTGATGAGGACACGGGGGATCTGGTAGTTTGCTTTCTTTTCGAACTGTTCTAACCTGAATACTGGTTTATCCATCCTTACCCATCCATGTCAGTCGTTGGCCCCAGCTCAGTCTCGGCACTTGACTCCACACATACACACACCGAAGACATTTTCGAGCAATAGGACTTATCCCTATAGATAT
Source organism: Xylariomycetidae sp. FL2044 (assembly GCA_022376275.1). Taxonomy (NCBI): domain Eukaryota; kingdom Fungi; phylum Ascomycota; class Sordariomycetes; species Xylariomycetidae sp. FL2044. Next base: position 293,475 of record JAJNOH010000003.1, on the reverse strand, counting down.
CGGCCGCTGGTCGTTGTTACATCACTGGATTCTTTCAAGCCACTTACGTGATGATATACGATGATACCATCGAGAAATGACACAACTCAAAGGGGAATATTGCCAGAGGTTTTGTCATACACCGATACAGGGGGAGATGAACCTGCCAAGATTCCACACAAGGGGTAGCACATGAAGCTTCGGCTCGTGGCTACAATCAAATATAAAAGCATGCATTTTCTTCCGGGCAGAAAACCAATTCTATCAGTTCACCATCACAATATCATCGTTTTTGAGCAATCCTCAACATCAGCACAGATACAGCAAGCCTGCAGACTAAGAAACTCTCAATTTATCCTCTTATAACATACACACATCCACACACATACACACACACAACAACCGCCACCATGCACTCATCAGTCCTCGTGGCTCGCCCATGGATTATCTGACCGGCAAGTGCGATAATCTAGAGACGGACTAGGCGATATCGAGGCTTGGGCCAAGGGGTACGGGAGGACTTTTCCTTCGAACGACCTTTGCGGTGACTGATGAGGAATGGTAGGCAGGTTATCATGTCGGTGTTTAGTGCTTGTCTTCCTTGGGTCGCTTATATTACTAGGTCAAAAAGTAGGTATGCATTACGCAGCATTAGACTAGATAGGTTGCTAAAATGGCATTTCATTTTTTGATGCACCTGACTTTTGAAGCAGTTGTTGTATCCAAATACCTCCATCCTAAGTACCCCTTTCTACCGGGTCGATAGTCTACTCTTACTTAACTCTAAGGTCGAGAACTCCGAAGTCGGCGGATCCGCATCTGCCGGGCTCAGTGCCTTTTCAGAGACTCGAGCCAAGCCCCGTGCCGTGACCTCCGGATGACCTGCATGACCTGCCGTCTTTTTTCGATCTTTCTAGCCTGGAGAAGATGGGGAAGACTCAGACGAGGGTCCATTGGGGTGGAGTCAAGGTGTGATCGAGGGGGGGGGGGCAAAATGTTCCAGTTTGATACTTAACATCCATGAGACCCGCCCGCCTGGGCTCGGAACTCCGCTATCACGTCTTTTTTATTTTTTATTTCGTGCGTTGCTTCTTTTTGCTGTCTTTATATTCCTCTGTCATTTCTATCCCTAGAGTTCCTACAGGTATACAGTCTCTTGGTCTGTACTTGGGATTAGAATCAAATGGCAAGCCACGGCTCCTCGAAGAATGAGCCCAATGAATCCGCGCTGGAGATCATCGGCGCAAGCTCCGACGGAAGTGGTGAAAAGGGGTCCGATCGAGCGGCAACCACCAAATCCGAGGACACCGTCCCAGATTGTGGGTTGCAAGCATGGCTTCAAGTTGTTGGGTCATACGCCCTCTACTTCAATACATGGTATGCTCGTTGCCACCGTCCCTTCTCCCTAGAAATCAGTCCTTACTGATGATAACCTCCAGGGGTCTAATCAATGCATTCGGAGTCTTCCAGACATTTTACGAAAATGACCTGCTGCGCCACATGTCGCCGTCCGACATATCATGGATCGGCTCGGCCCAGTCCTTCTTCCTGCTGGTGGTAGGCGTCATCAGCGGTCCGCTCTACGATGCGGGCTACCTGCGGCACCTGCTGGTCGCTGGAACCGTCCTCGTACCCCTGGGCATGATGTTGACCAGTCTGTGCAGCGAGTACTGGCAAGTCATGCTCGCGCAGGCGCTCTGCGTCGGCGTGGGGACCGGATGCCTCTACGTCCCGTCCGTCGCCATCATCCCGCAGTACTTCCACAAGCGCAGGGCGCTCGCCATGGGCGTCGTGACCTCGGGCTCTAGCTTTGGCGGCGTGATCTATTCCCTCCTATTCCAGGGCCTGCAGCCGCGGATCGGCTTTGCTTGGACGACGCGGGTCATGGGATTCATCTCCCTCGTGACTATAGCGATTGCGCTGTTAGTGCTTCGCAGGCGCACCGAAGCATCTCGGATCCGGAGCCTCGTCGACCTAAGCGCTTTCCGTGAGCGCCCATATGTGATTTACTGCGTGGCCGTCTGTCTGAGTTTCACGGCTTTCTTTGCGCCGGTCTTCTATCTGCAGTCTTATGCGCTCACACACGGCCTAGAGGGTCAGACTGTGGCCCTCTACCTCGTCGCCATCCTCAATGCGGCTTCGGTTCTCGGGAGACTGTCGCCTTCGTTCGTCGCCAACAAGATTGGTCCCATTCACACGTTGTTCATATGTGTGACGTTGACGGGGGTCTCGACGTTTAGCTGGATCAATACCAACACGGGCGCGGGGAACATTGGCTTCTCGGTAGCATTTGGTTTCTTTTCCGGTGGTATCGTGGCATTACCCGCCGTCGTGCTCACTTCGTTCACGAAGGATCTCAGTCGCCTGGGAACGCGGCTGGGGATGTCTTCTGTCATTAACGCAGTAGGCTCCCTTGTCGGTGCCCCTATCGCAGGTGTCATCTTGAGTGCGACGGGGGACTATCTTGGCGTTCAGTTGTTCGCCGGTTTCGTGATCATGGCCACTTCTGTGTGCCTTGTCGCCTTAAGATTCGCGGTGACTGGAAGGTCGTATTGGGTCAAAGCTTGAAAAGAAGTTGGTAATCTATAGATGCGCGCTTGGAGTAATAATTATTGCTAATCAACTGATAATCAACGTATACAATTCAGCCGAATAAGCAGATTCTACACAGGGAGTAATTTGCAGTATACCGCTTCTCCAGTTCCCCCTATCTTGGTTATTCAGACTGTTGCATGTTACATTAGCGTTAAGCCAACTTCTCATATTAGCAGCCCTTAAAAACTCAAGCGGAACCATTTGTGGTGTAAAGTAACTACCTAGGTACCTACCTAGGTAGGCAGGTAAGCAGTGGTTCTCAAGAATACTGTGTTGAGTTTCCTACACATACCCTTCACCCTTTGCTGTTTCTAAACCTGCTTTCTTACCTACCCTCTATTAAGCGACGTCAGAGGGTCCGTGTATAGTTCCTATTTATGGAAGCTCCCATGGACGGACTCTTTGGTCTGTTTATCTCCAATACATCATCGCCTCATCAACTGTCTTTGTTCGTCTTCTTCCTTCGACATTGGGGTAGTGAGACTTAAAGACTACAGAGAAGATGCAGTACCTACTACTACCCACAGCACAAATCGTACCCGTACCACTGGCGACATCAGACAACCCAAACAATGACCATCCTATCGTCTCACTCATTGAGTCCTTCTCACATGGTTTCGCTTCTATCAACTTGGGTGTTTCGAATTCTCAACCGAACGAAGCCAATACCCCCCATCCAGCGTGACCTCACCCACGCTGCTGACCTCTCACAACCACAAGCCGCCGGGACTCGAGGATTACCAGATCCTCAGGTGATAGGAGAGGTTTCTGGAATAGCCTTTAGCATAACGCTTATTCGGTAAGCTTTATCCTACATATGCGACTCTAAGATCCAATTATCCGTGATTAAGGCCCGTGGACAAATGTAGATTCCGATAAAATGCAGTCGTGGAAGGAACTAAAGAGCAGTAAAATATGCTGTGTAAGACTAGATATCACCGCCCAAATTATTAAAGGAACGAAACTTAAAAATTTTGAAAAACTTAATAAGACCTTCTTAGCGTTAAGCAATTCCCTGGTCTTTATCTCCTTTTTCCTGGCCTGTTATCAGGCCTTTACATTGTGGGTTCGTAATATCTAACTATTGCCTAGAGAGACAAGAGACTTTTAAGCTATGACAAGAGATTAAGACCCGAGGGATCGAAGTGACTGATCTCTTGGCGATCAAGATACACCTTACTACCCAATCACCGACTGGCGAACAGCCTCGGCATTAGGCCTGGTGTACGTGAGGCTGATAATCAAGCCAAGTCAGGTCCTGGTTTACTCATCAATACGAGGGAGATATGGTAAATTAGAAGTTACAAATTCTTTAACCGCTCCGGTGCCTGATTCCTTCTTGCCAACGTGAACTTTGGCGACTTGGGCGAGTGCCGTCGTAAAAGGTATGGGAGCGCAGCCGAGGCAGCAAACGGGTGTTATCTCAGTCTTGCTTCTCTTACCTAGGAGATCTGGAATTCGAGAAAGGGGGCAATGTCACTCCCCATAGCTGATAGCAATAGTAATAGCCAAGATTGGGCGGCCAAGGTGGAGGGACGGGAGCTTGCACAATCCGGGGTCGCAGTCAACAAGAAAAGCAGTAATTTGAGCGATGCTGTCTGTTCTCAACCCTCCCAGCCCTCCCTGCCTCTTTCGAAGTAGGTATTTTGTTGATCTTGATAGGGCGCCGAGAAATTTACATCAGCGAGTCCCACATAACTACCCCATACCAAGAGTCAAATGCATGGACATGTTCTCCGCGCCGAGCCTCCGCCGTGGGCCAAGAAGTAGCAGCCTCGTCGAAGAATTGCCGTCTGAACCGAGAGCTCATTTCTTCACCAGCTAGTTCGATATTGGTTGGCGATGATGCGTGTGGTTTGCCACGGCGCTCCTAAATAAAGAATCAACCTCATTCCTACGATCTCGCGAAAACCACCTTGTTGACTCGAGTACAAATCTAACGTAAACTAGACGGATTTATCTTATTTTAGCATTACTCTGCGCTCGTTAGATCAGGAACCCTCTTTTCTGTCAAGGCGAGACATATCTACTATTTATCTGCTCTACGAGCTCATGTGGCTAAGCGCGGACCAGATTATGGATACAGTACTACTTTATTGCCAAGCTGATACCAAGAGCATCGACGTTTCCGTTTTCGACACCCGTATGCCAATCACGGGCAGACCGTCGACCTGAACCAGATTGGCATTCTCATCTCGAAATGGATGGAACACTGGTCGGTCACACATTCGTCCTCCGGCGGTAGAAGCCCTTGCACTACCACAGGCTGATTTACGTGTTTGCCCACCATGAGCGGGTTTCTTTTTTTTTTTTCTCCCTCTTTCTCACGCTGAGATAGGAAGCGGCGTAACATCGCGGGACTATTCCAGCCGACCGAGCAAAGATGGGAAGTCCGGGAGTGCATCGACACCGGCAGGTTGCGAGTCTCCCGAGATAACGCGACAGAGGCAAAGAGGATGCGTGATGCCTCCTCGCCTTTCACTCAGCCACTTCCCATGTAATAGTACGTCATGACGGGCACTCACTTCTGGAGTTCTATTCTCGATTCATGCGGGTCGCCAAGTGACGCTCGCTGCAGGAACCGACGCGGCCAAGCCAGTCCGCCCTTGCTGCTTGCTTTTACATTCCCCGAAATATCTCGATGATGCATCGGCTGCGACCCTTCCAAGAGGCTGACAGGGGGACTAAAGCAGAGCACTCAGGAGTCGGCACTTCGTGCCAGGACCGCAATAACTGCCGTCACGCAGCCATCTCTCTCCCATGTCAGAATACATAAAACAAATACAAGGCATCAGAGCGCATCGCCGCCGTCTAGAGAAACATTCATCGTCGCAGACGGCCAGTTTCAAAAGAAAAGAAAGAAAGAAAGATGATCCCCGCGGAATCCCTATAGGTATACACATAAGCGTTATTTTTGATATACATTATTACAGCGGAGCCAGGCGTAACTATATCATAAGGGGGTGCTTCCACTCGGGGTCAGCAGACTTCGATGTTCTCGCGCCACGCAATACACGCAAACTAACCGGTATTGTCGTCGTCTTCCCTTCGTCGATCCTTTTCTTACCGAAGCTGGTCTTCCAAAGCCATCTGGCCACTTATCTTCTTCACTTCTTTATGTATTGTATTGAACAAGTCTCTCTTCCTTCACCCATTCTTTATCAACGATTTGCTATCAATACGTCTTGCTGGCCAAGCTTCAAACCGATGAGCTGCGAGTTGGCCTTCTACGCGGTCACAGAGTGTCGGCTACCGAACTGACATCCAGCTTTACTTTTTCACCTGAAATAAATCGAAACACAATACCTCCAACGTCAGGATGCCGCAACTAGCAATCAACGAGACCAACACCATCATCGCCATCTTGGGCACATTCATCATCCTCTATGGACTCGTCTCCGTGAAGATCAAGAGTGTATGGTATCTGGGAGAGGCTCGTATGTCATTGACCAGGTGCGCCGGGCTCAGACCATGGCTAATCTGCTTCTAGTGCCCGCCGTGGCCATGGGCATCATACTCGGACCCCTAGCGGCGAAGTTCATAGATCCAGAAAGATGGGGTTCGGCCGAGGGGCCGGAGCAAGTGGCCGCCATCACGTATCCCGCAATGCGGATCATGATCGGTATCCAGCTGTAAGGCCCCGGACGAAGCAGCTCCGAACTAACTTACCTAACGTCTGGACGTGCTAACATGAACTAACCAGGGTCATCGCCGGTTTCCAGCTGCCTGCCAAGTACCTCAAGACACGGTTCAAGGAGATGCTGATCTGCCTCTTGCCCGTCATGACTCTGATGTGGCTGCTCACATCTCTCTGCGTCTTTGCTACGATTCCCAACCTCACCCCTCTGGCGATCCTGGTCATCGGCTCCTGCGTCACACCGACGGATCCCATTCTCTCGCAGGCGGTCGCCAAGGGTCCCTTCGCCGACAAGTACGTGCCCCGGGCCCTCCGCGAGGCCATCTCGGCCGAGGCCGGAGAGAACGACGGGTTCGCCTTCCCCTTCCTCATGCTCGCCGTCTACCTGATGCGACATGCCGAGATCCCCGCGGACGAGATCGAGAAGCGCTCCGAAGAGGTCGGCAGACTCGGCGGCGGCGTCGGGGTCGCCTTGCTCAACTGGCTCCTCGAGACCTGGCTCTACGTCGTAGCCCTGGGAATCGTTTACGGATGGGTCTGCGGCTATGTAGCCAGGAAGGGGGCCAAGTTTGCGCTCTACAGGAGGTGGATCGACTCGGAGAGCTACCTCCTGTATCCCACGGCATTGGCGGTAAAGTTTTTTCTCTTAACACCACCCAATCTACTAGGTCTCGCCAGAGCTAATCATGATCGTATAGCTGTTCATCCTGGGGACAGGAAACTCGTTCGGAACCAACGATATCCTCGCCTGTTTCGGTGCCGGCTGCGCTCTCAACTGGGATGGTCAATTCTTGGCCGAGACCGAACGTCGTCATGACGAGGTTAGCTCTTGTAAGTGTTCCCGCCGCCCCCATTCTTCGAGAGAATGTCGATCGAGGGGACGACTCAACGTTAGCCCTTAACGTTATGCGCTATGACTTTGGTTACTGACAGACCGCTGCTAGGCATCGACGTGCTGCTGAACTTCGGCGGCTTCATGTACGTGGGAGCTATCATTCCATGGGCCGAGTTCAACCAGCCCGAGCACGGCATCACGCCCGGGCGCTTGGTCGCCCTCGGTGTCATGGTCCTCCTGTTCCGACGGATCCCTGCCATCTTTGCCTTCTACAAGACCATGCCGGAGGTGACCACGAACTGGAAAGAGGCTCTTTTCATGGGATACTTCGGGCCCATCGGTGTCGGCGCCGTCTTCTACGTGGAGCACACCCACCACTTGTTCCCGGAACTCGAGGAAGCCGACGAAGGCGAAGCCGCGCTCCTTCATGCCCTACGCCCAGGTAAGCCGAAGTCATAACCCTCGCCTTGATCTACCCTCGAAGCTCGCCTGACCATTGTTCTCCTAGTCGTATACTTCCTGGTCCTCTTCTCCATCGTGGTCCACGGCCTCTCGATCCCGGCCCTGAACGCGGCTTACGAATGGTACGGCGTCAAGCCCATCAAGGACGATGCCGTGGAAATCAAACGCAAGAGCTTCCACGAAGCGGCTCCGGTGAACGCGGTCGAGGGCGATGCCGATACCTTCGTCGCGTATAACCGCTTCTCGCGGCCCATCTTCAACAATGTCCCGACATTGCCCGTCAGCCGCGATGGAACCGACAGCGATGCCAATAGCATGGCGGCCGTGTTGCGCGAGGAGAAACGAGAAGCTCAGGACTTCCTCCAGTTGCGCATGCAACACCCTAACCAAGTGTGATTCCTTCGGTGGTTTATCCTTGGCAATATAAGGGGGCAGCCGGGGAAAGGGGTGGGTGTTTTTGTCTAATTGAGCAATGCTCATCCCTACACTTGTGACGGCTCGGAGCACGCCCAAACCAGGGGGTTGTGATCGATAGTCGCATGTGATGTTGAAGTGTCGAGTGATAGCTAGGAAGCCGCGTCGCATATCCGGATGCAAGATGTTTATACGACAATGGCACGCACACGTATTTAGAATATCTAGGCCTGTCGAGCTGCAATAGAGGCGCTGAGGAGTCACTAGTACTTTAGTCAATGATAGTCAAACATTCTTTCCACCGATATTAATTTAATTAATATATAGCTTGTAAGAACCCGACGTGGGTGGTAAATAGGATATTGCAGTTCTTGGCCAAGAACGATTTAACGTTATCGCCTATCGATTTGTCGTATTTAAAGGACAGAGTCACGTTAAGTGTTGGTTATTTTGGTACACTTAGAAGTTGCTGCTCTGGGGGGATGATTTTGTCTTGAACATGGTTATGAGTGATTCGTACGACTCAGACCGTTAAACTCTCTTATTGAAACGGGACTACCAAAGTATTGACTGATATTATCCTGACAAGTTGTGAAAATCCCGTAGTTACCTAGATCTATTCACTCGATTATCTTCACTTTCATCATCATGCCATCAACCGGCTTTGAAGTGACCTGCATCTTCTGTCAACGCGTCAGCTTTAATCTCGGAAGAGCCTATGTGCAAGTTTGCGGAGATCGGGATGATCGGTATGGGGACCTTACCATGTACATATCCTCCTCTACCTTGTATTGACCGAACTCGTTCACCTCAGGCAATCCGCTGGTCTCATCGCACGATGCTGCTCCGATCCCGATCTTTGTGAAGTTGTAACGCCGCACTGCTAGCGCAAGAACAACACGTATCTCGATCAAGGCTAGTTCTTGACCGATGCAATTTCTCGGTCCTCGTTCGAACGCCCTCCACGCCCCGGGCGGGATCCTGTCCGATACTCCTTGACCAAGCCAGCGTTCCGGAACAAAATAATTGGCCGTCTCACCGAACACGGCAGGATCACGCTGGATGAGACTGTGTATGGGATACAACATTATGCCATCCATGTTCATCTCACAAACATCGCCCTTAAACGAAGGTGAAGAGGAAGGGATGGAGACTGTCAACCCATCGCCGGGCTTTGTGGTGCGCGCAGTTCCACCGGGAGGCCACAGCCGGAGGACTTCCTTGATAACGGCACTCGTGTAAGGCATGCGATACACGTGTTCTTCCCCGCCAGGACTTGTGAGACCGGCGCGCACAGCCGCGGGATCCGGATCGGTGCCGAAGAGCTCATCCAACTCGGCCCGGACTGCTTTCAATGCGTGGGGTGTACGAGAGAGTTCATAGAATGTCCAGGCCAGCGTCGTACTTGTCGTGTCATGGCCGGCGAACAGAAAAGTGCTCAGCTGATCGCAAGTCACCTCGACAGTCTCCGGAGTCAAGTCCTGTATGCCCTGAAGGCTCATTGAGAGAATGCTCCGGGACTTGGTAGCTCTCTCCAGCTCTGCGTGACGCTCACGTACGATTGAGTTGAGGGTACCCCTGACACGCTTCGAGAGTCGGCTGCGCCTCCATTCTAGCCTGGGTGTGCACCACCAAGGCAGCGTGATCTGCTCGTTGGCGTACGTCTGGATCAGTTCGTGGAATACCTGCATGAATGTTGTCGGACTGTGATTTTGGGCTCCCTGTCTCTCGTGGTTAGACCAAAATACCCAGCAGAGCAGGCCTTCTGGGCAGAATGTTACCATATCGATGTCCAAAACCACACGACCAATCACGTCGAATGTCAGATTCGTAGCAAGTTCCTGGAGCGAGATCTGTTTCTCACTGTGTGACGCATCATTCAGGTGGTGCAGGAAGAGGAAAGCCTTGTCGGTGATGGAGGGCAGCAGACTGAGGAGGTGTTGAGGTGCAAACCCCGGGTTGAAGCGTTTGCGGAGAGCCTTCCAGCTCTTATCCTGTCGTTCGACACGTAAGATTTCATAGCCACGTGACCAAAGTTCCCTTGAAGTGAAAGTCAACTCACTCGTGAAGATGCAATCGACTTAGGTCCCGTCAGGTGTTCCAAGTGCTTCTAGGTCTCAGGCGACTTGGGCGGACTGTACGGGAAGCGACTCGAGCTTTTGACAATCTGTTCCGCCACCTCATAGCTTCCGATGACGGCCAGAGGAGGACTGATGGGGCGAAGATCTACGAGCATGACCGGCGGACGTCTCAATGCCTTGTACATGGCGGTGAGCCCCATATCTGGTGATGGACTCAGCAATGAGCTTCGGATGACATCTGCGTATCTAGAAAATGTTCGGCATACCTGCATGGGCTGATGGCGGCGCCCGCTTGACGAACTCGTCCACAACCTGGAGATGCCCAAAGATGGGAGAGGGAGGGAGCTGAGGAAAGCGAGCGAATTGTTTCAGTCGTTTGTACCTAATCCTACGGTACAAATAGGTCGCGAGCAGCGCGAGCGCCGCGATAAAGATTCTCAGGAGCATAGCAAGTATAATGTAGGGGCAGAGATATATCACGATTGGTCAATGAGTCGAAGAAGACGTGTCTTCCGTTTAGTTGATAAATTCAAGAGAAGAGAGTGCGCAGCGCATCTGACAAGAACAAATGGGAAGCAAGGGGGAATTGGACTTCGGGGCATGGGGCCAGACAATTTCTGGACGGCGCGGCATATGGGGGGGGTGCGTTGTACCAACACTTGACACGGTGACAATCTCCGTTCGACCAGGAACATTGTTTTTGCTGTCTACAGCATTGAATAGATTGAACCAAGCTCTCTGTTACTTCACTATGTCGTCGTTTTCCTGTGTACAGTAGGATGGCCAATCTCCAGTTCTCCTGACATAAACCAGCTCGAAGGCTTGTATCAACTTTGTTTTGTTCTCATCCAAAATGCTACTTTGAATCTAGAAAGGAATGATGCCCTCGAAAAACTATCAGGCTCCAGCACCACCAGCACCACCAGCACCACCAGCACCAGCACCACCACCAGCACCACCACCAGCCGGAGCTGGAGCACCAGCCGGGGCGCCTCTGATCACATCATGAACCCAGGTCCTGATAAACTGATCCGACTCACCCGGGAACTGCTTTCGGCTACCAGCGATTGCCCCTTGGTTTAGTTCATACAACCTCGGACGCGTGGTCGGGTCGTGTCTCATGCACTCCGTGAGAATATCCACGAGGTCTCGATCTACCCACTGATACTCGGGGGCGTTCTCCAGGAGGACCATGTAGTGTGGGTGGCCACCTGGAACTGAGGTTGGTTGAGGTGGGGTGGGAGCTTTGAGCTTGGTGATGAGTTGCCACATAGTCTTCGTTGAGTGTTAGAATTAATTACTTGTGACTTCTTTTTTCTCCCCTTTTATTTCAGGGGCCGAAGGGGGGGGGGGGGGGGGGGGGGGGGGTGGGTTCTTACCAACGCGATCCCCCAGACATTTGTATGAGATCCGTAGTTGCCCGCGACGGTCGACTCCGACAGCAGAATGCCGTTTGGATTCCTTGTGTCCAACCACTCCCAGTCTTTGCCGAATTGTTCCTTGAAAATGGAAAGTAGGTGTTAAGCTGTTGTTCTTTTTCCGGTTGTGAAGATGGGATGGGCTAGACTGACCGGTGCAAAATAACCATGTTTTGCCAGGGATCGATAGTTGTGGTAATATACACTGCGCACATGATTAGTTGTCGACATCTTTGATGGCGAACTCGGACGCAACCCTACTTCCTCTTATTACGTTTAATCTGCGTCGCGAGGCCAAAGTCTGCGAGCTGTCGGAACCAAGTCAGTGTCTATCTACGGGCTCAGGAAGGCTCGGCTGGGATTCAATATTACCTTCAAGCGTGGCACAATTGCATGCTCCCCATCATTCGCGTTAATACCGATATCTTTCATGAAGACTTGAGGTTTTAGTTAGCGATGTTCTCGGTTGTGTCCCGACAGAATTGGGAAGGGTATAGAGACGCACTATTCTTAGGGTCAATGTCGAAATGGACCATTCTCTTGCCAGCCCATCTACGCCGAGGCGGCGGCATTTCCTCGAAGAGATCGTTTCCGATTGCTTTTCCGGGGGTAATATTATTCCCCTGCTGTAAAGTCATGCCCCTTGCGGCGAAGTGCGCTGTGAGTCCCGCTTGATCGGTAGGCAATCTTCGCCGGGGATGGAACGTCTTCGGAGGATATCTACACCAGTTCGTCAGCCAACGTTGTGACGGTACAGATAACGCCTTGCGTCCGGCTTATTGTGACATTCAGTAGCAGAGAGTGGAATAGAAAAGATCCGTACTCCATAGCAATGCATGCTTTCACCACTGCATTTGTTTCAGAATTAGTGATTGACTTCCGCAGCGGATGGGAACATTCTCGGCAGCCAACTTACGACACAACCAAAAGGCCCATAGGACCCTGTTAGGAACATTCCTATTCATATCATTGAGTTTATAGAGGAGTGTCTGCAGGTCACCATTCTCGCAGAACTCTAGTAGTATGAAGTCCTTATGGTTCGGGTTGTACATCGGGTCCGGTACCCATCTCCGGGTTTGTGGCCTCGACAAATATGTGTCTCTCGCCCTGATCTCGTTGAGTCGGTTTCGTATTCGCTGTCTATGCGTATTGCGCTTATTGTTCCTTTGTGCTGCTGTCCATTGCCTCCTCCGCCTGAAGAAATCTGCTGGACGGTTGTCGGCTGGGCTCTCGTCTCCGCTCGATGCCGCTGTATCGCTAGAATCGTCCGCATCGATAGGATCGAACCTGAACCTCAGTTTGGCCGGCATGCCTACTGTCGTAGGATCTATCATCTGAATACAGTGCGCGGCTCGTCTCACTTTCTATCGACAGTGTTAACCAAGAATGCCCGAGAAGGTCTGAGTATAACCTGGCGACTAAGAACATCTCTATGGAAATTTTGATGATGACTCACTCTCGTCGCTCTCTCTTCATTACGAAGATCCGCGTCCTCCCAGCCAGAGAGTGCCACTTTCAGTACGATGTCGAGTGCAGGTGGAGGTCTAGCTGGATCTTGGTATTTGAAGTGGAGGGTCAACCCCAGACCGCCGTAGCCCAATGGTCGTTGGAAGGTAAAGCGGTTGTTCCCCCTGAAAAAGTTGTCCCTAACATCTTCGAACCGATCTCTTGTCTGTCGGAATTCTGCTCGGTCGTATTGAGGAACCGGTCCCAGAAGATCCGGCATTCCCTGCCCTCTTTGAACGCGCACCCTGCCCATGGCATAGGGTAGTCCGGGCTCCTTCCATTGAGATCTACCTCCCCTCGGATAGGGATATGCTTGCCATTGCGGTCTCCAAGGGCCAAGCTCTTCATTGCCTACATGTTGACCTATGCGGCGGTACACGTTAAACTTAACATTCACCGCACGAACGAGCTCGTCGTGATTTTGGGGTGCAGCCTGAGCCATAGCTTTTCTTACTGGATATGAAGAGAGTTTAGATGGGGAATAAATTTGTAGATTGAGGAGACGGGGGGAATAACAGGTGAGACAAAACGCGGTCTCGTCATGCGGAAATATCTTAGCGACATATCCCTTTGTTTGTCGTTTGCAATCGGAATCAAAACAGCAACCTGCCCAAAGTTCTTTGTTGTTCAGGGGAACCATCTCGCATGTAGCTTTTCTTTAACGCAAGACCAATATGACACTTCAATATATCTTAGACGCCAGTGGAGATAAATAAGTACAGGAAACTATTTCGGAAATCAAAAAGGAGGAAGAATAAATAAAAAATCGAGAAGCGCTCTTCAGAAGTTCGCTTTCACGTTCTAACTACACTATTACTCTATCATATTCTTAGATTAGAAAATTCAGGAGTGCTTAGGCAGAAGCGATCTTCATGTCAAGGTCGAGCGATGACCGGGATTACAAAGACCTGTGCAATGACTTGAGCTATTCTGCACCACAAGTTATGGCAGACTATTAGTGCCACGATGGACAAATTGACTATTATACGTACATGATTTGGGTACAGAGTAACCTATCCACCGTAACTATCTTGGGATGCACAAATCGCATCTGCTCACATACAGTAATTTTCATATCAGATGGATAACTATTAGTCTTGTTCGACCTCGACGACAGGCCCGTTATAAAACTGCCTTCCTCTCACCAAGTACCAGATAATGGCAAGTGACACGGTTCCTCCAAAGGTGAGAACGCTGTAGTTCATGCTCTCAGGTGTGACAGGCGTTGACGGAGGCCAGAAGGCCCAAAACCACAGTAGAATGAGATAACAACACGCAAACACATTGTTTATCACTCCAAAAATGCCCGGAACCCTCCAGGGCCCCCAATGCAGGTTTCCAGGACCAACCTTGGTTGCTTGCGGGTCATAGGGTTGAATGCCGCCTGGCTGGAGCCGACGCCAGAGGAGTAGAGCGCAACTAATCCAGTAAGAGGGATAGAGACCCGCGATGCTCAAATTAACGATGTTGTTAAAAGCAACACTTGAGCCGAGCGTGATGAGGGAAAGTAGGACGGAAACTATCGTGGTGAAAAAGACTGTGTATATGGGGATAGACGTGCGACGGTCAAGCTACAGGGTGATTTAGTACCTTAACGTAGTGTAAATAGTCAGTCAGCTTACCTTGATAAGTTGGGACCAGAATGGAATCCCTCGGTCTCGAGCGAAAGACCACAGCATGCGTGAGGAGGCCGCTAGCACTCCGACTGTGCTGCACACGCCAAGGCTCACCACGATCAAGCCCATGACGGCTGCTCCTGGGACCGAGCGGGTGCCCTGGAGGAACACGTACAGGAATGGGTACCCCAGAGTCGCCTGAGAGGCTATGACCGCATCTAAGTCTCCTAGACAGAAGACATAGGCGATTAGCATGGCAAAACCCAGACTACCATTCAGGACGATGCTGATGAGCACAGAACGCGGTACAACCGTCGACGCATTTTGAATTTCTTCTGCCATCTGCACCAGGAACAGTCGTTAGCACATGAAGCTCCGAGGGTCATGAGTAAGCGTTCATAAGTCTGTGATACAGAGCGAATCGGGAAATCATACGTGGATTGCTGAATCAGCACCTGAACTACATGTTAGCCAAGATGTTAGAGCTCAACCATCACAGCCGTTATCGTCTTACCAACAATGGAATAGACAGTGGCCGGTAAACCAATCATGAACGATAAACCCTGGGTAGACCACCCTCCCCCATTCACGAAAGTCGTAAAGATGGTGTTGTCGCTATGAGGAGCCAAATATACCAATGGAACAATAATGGCAATGAACCCAAAGATATGGAGAATAAGGATGGCCCCCTCGAAATGGGCGAGAGTCCTGCTGGCGACCGTATTGATAAATACGGAGAAAAGTAGCACGGCCCAAAGGAAAAGCATCGACTGCCATGGTTTGGGAATGTAATCGGGTTTGCACAGAATCACGACACCCTGCAATAGGGTTCCGATCAGGTATGCTGCTGATGCCGTGACGGCCTGCCAGCCGACAATGGTCACCCATCCTGTAGTCAAGGTAAGCGGTCTCCGGAGTTGAGGAGGTGATCGGATCTCCACCCACCCGTTAAGTAGCTCAAGAACTTGCGGCTGGAGCGAGGGGAAAGCATAGCAACCCAGCTATATTATTCATGTTGGCGAGGTCGAGCATGCGTGAAGGATCACCGCCGACTTACTGGTACTGTCCTGCCGATGTCGGAGCCCTGGTCGAGAATACAGAGTAAGAATCCAGAAGCCGAGTACGATGTACTGGGGCTACCTACATCGACGCCAGCTCCGATATGACGCTGAACACGGACAGGGTCCCGATCCATACGATGAGGAACCCCCAGATGACACCAGCAGGGCCACCACTGGCCCCAACATTAGTTGAATAAAGCCAGAAGGATGGGCAGAGTGATTAAGTGCGCACTTGATGAGACTCGAGGTCGACACGCTGCACCTATGTTAGAATTTCCCACCACACACGTTCTATAAGCTGCAAGGAGATCGGACAGACGCACATCAGCATTCCTTCCCACGTGACCAAGACCGTGCACGAGAATCCCAAGATGGACATGAAGCCAAAGTTGCGCTGCTGGCTGTCAGAAATGGATCGTGACAGCCCGAGTAGGCGAATAGGCAGACTCAGGTCATACTTTCAACACGGGCTGTTTCCCCAACCGCATCAGATCCTGCTCGTCCCTCGTTCGAGGGTTACCCCTATCTTCGGCGGCCGAAGCATCGGTTCGCAACTTCGGTCGCTCCCGAAGCTCAGTTTCCATCTTGTGAAAGCCGGATCATTAGGTTCTCGCCTGAGGAGGTGGAATCAACGGTTCGCCAATGAAGTGCGAGGCAAAAATGAGGTCGGTGTACCTCCTCTTTTAGAAATAGAGAAAGATAAAAAGAGAGAGAGAAAGTGAGAGAGAAAGAAAGAGAGAGAGGGCGAGGGAGGGGAGATGGGTCTGAGAAGAGAATTGCTGGCGCAACCGTTTGTGGTAGTATGCATCTACCTACATAGGTAGGTACTTATGAGGTATCAGCGCATATTACAGGGGCGGGCCAGTTGCCCTATCACATTCGCCGGAGACGAGGGTGGTGTGGGAATACAGGGCGCGCATCCCTTCCCGGGCTGGCATCCGGTTGCCTGCCTCCATGTCTGATCGAATAATCAAGCATCCCGAAGATTCGGTTCTACCTTATTTAAGTACTCCTGCTCGGGCCGAAGTTCGCGCCTTCTATTTACCTACATTTCTTTTGAAACCACATGGGAAGATGACTCTTCGGGCCGTTCCTTTCAGGGTATGTGTTACCTGGAACGTTATAAATTCAGAAATGAGGAGATCTCAGATTGGGTACATCATGCACCTGGGTAGTGAACAGGCCGGGGTAAGAAGGTACTCCGATGCCTAATCATTTGGTTAGCTAGCGCTACGTCTTCTCTCTTCATTAGAAGCCAGGCCTGATTGAGGAGGAGATTGAAATAGATACCCTGTACTGCATACCTACCTACCTTTGTGTAAGAAGAAAACTGTCAGTGCTGATGTACCTCTTCCCTGAACGCGATCGGCGATGGAGTCGGCGACGGAGTTGACGATACAAATGGGATGTGATTAGCTAATAAGGGTGCGGCTCTACGACAGTTTTAAATCTCTATAGTGGAAATAATCGTTGCGCTTCGACTTCCTACTTCGTACTACGGGAATTTTACTAGTAATGACTATGGATACATATAAGAAAAATAGGAGACTCACTAAACACTATTTCAACCACTTGCTATCATCTCGACCTTGGCATCCTGCCGGAGCTAAACAAGTTCCCCTGAAATGCTACCACCCTACCGCATCCCTATCACGTGGCTGTGAATCACAAGTACCTAGCCGTGCTAGTTCATTTGCGAGCGTTGAGGGCTCCCCAACTCGCCTGATTTCGCAGCTTGATGTAGGTCGAAGACCCAAGCATCTTGAGATACGCCGCACCGTCTATTCCGCTTTCTTTCCGCCTGTTCGCGTCGTCCGCTCGCAGGAACCCGCTCTCCAGGCTCATCAGGAACGGCTTTAGGAACGGGATACACGCTGTCGCGATACTGCAGCTTTGCACGATCTCGGCGCAGACGGTGATCTTCCATACGTTCAGTATGTAGTTCTCGTCTAAGACCAGCTGCTGGATGAAGACCAGATTTACAACCGACACGACGATGACCCTATGTGATAGCAGGGGCGTTAGCATGTCTTCCCGATGGGGGGGACCTTTGTCAACATGACTATGAACTGCTCACACGAGACGGAACCAAAAGCCTGTCATGAGGGTCAGCTTCCTGGACCAGCTGAGCTGAACGGACATGATGATCACGGAAGGTATGATCACCAGGCAAGCGTCTGTCACGATATCCATTGTCGTTCTGTATGTCTTGGCCGCTCGCTGAGGTACAGATCGGTACAACTCCCCTTCATGTCCTTTACGTGTCCCTATTCACTCACAATGTCGATGCACCCAGTATTTATCACCTCCCATCTGTTCGGCGCTGGGCATTGGAAGCCGATGGTGAATGCGGCAGACAATGCCCAAAGAATCGTGACCACACTCGTTAAGAATATCGTTATCCTATGACCACGTCTAGGGGTAATAACCCAAAGCGCAGCCAACACGGACGCCTTGGCCGAGAGCAGCGCGATGACGCTCAGTATCTCTCCGATGTAAAGGGACTGAGTCGCCAAGTTCAGTATGTATGCAACTAGGAACCACCAGAGGGCCAAATGACTTACCTCGAGACCTGCTTGCACATCTCCCTGTGAGTGCTCATCAGGCAAGGTGCCGATGATCTGGCCAGCAGGGCTAAATATTGTAGAAGCTTGCCCTGCTCCGATAGCCTGTATTATATCACGAGCACTTAGTCAGCTTCAGGAGATGACGAGCTTGGATCGTAGTCCGACGACGGAAGACCTTACCAAGGAAACGAGAAGCAACACGTCCGGAGCGCCCCATATCCTGCGCACAGCCAGTTTTGTCGCGGTGTAGGTTGCGAACGTGAGCACAGCAAAGGCGAGAAGTATCCAGGTGAGAATTTGGATAATTGGTGCCAAATTTGTATCGCTGACTACCCGCGATTGCCGAGCGGTCAGATCCATGGAGTTCTGACGCATATCTACTCGGGGTCTCTGTCGAAGGTCGTGCTAGCAGCTATGGCTGTTCGTCTGGAGATGGACACGAGAGAGAGAGGGGGGGGACAAGACGTCCGGCGCTCATAGATCAACAGCCAGGTGAAACCCCTGAATATCAACCGACTGCGTCGAAGAACTTGTACCAGGCAATGGAAGAGTGAGCAGCCACGAAGCTGGGCCATGGTTAACGTTTCTTGAGTCATTTTTGGTCGCCGACATGCATGCATGGATACTTATTGTATTAGTGATTGACATCGACCTTCTTCCCGAAGAAACGGTTCGTCACATGAAGATCAATCAATGTGATCTTAGGTCTCGGACGCAACCGGGATGCCGAAATGCGAAACGCCAGGTCGGCGAGCCGCGGGTTTTCATCCCTTGCGTAAAAGGGGGCTTGCATCCCTTGCATAGAAGTCGCTTCCAATCCGATCGAGGGGTGAAGGGGGTCAATTCTCAAATGTGATAGTTGCATGCATTCAGGGGTTGCTACAGCTACTTTCCGATATCTAACCACTTCTGAACGTTCTGTACATATTGTTCAATATTCAAGATCGCCATGTGCTCACGAAGATGTAACTCCAAAAATGTATACTTAGTTCAGCCCCAACACGATAGAAGTCGGCAATACCAATTTAGCTGGCAGTATTTCGTATAACCGGGCGTGGGACAAGACCGTGGTGGGTGACAGACGATACGACGAGCAGTATACCCAAAAAGAATGTTACCAGGATCGTCTTATCACTCCCAGCACTCCGGTTCCTATCAGTTTGCCAAGAACTGCCGCACCTGACTCATGTATTTCTCCCGCTGATCGACGTGGGAGAAGTGTGCCGCGTGGTCGAGTGTGATCCATTTCACCTTGGCAATATGGTCAAAGAAGGGCTGCATAGCCACATCTTGGGCTTCGTCTTCTGTTCCGTTGATCAACAGCGTCGGGACTTTGATCTTGTCGAGCAATGGGATGCTTGACCAGCCGCGTAGCGAGCCAGTGATGCACAGCTCACTCGGGCCATACCTACGGATGTCAGTTGGGTGACATTGGAATGTGCGTAGGTGGGTGCTCATGCTCACATGGTTCCATAGGTAGTAGCATCCTTCGCGAACCAATCTAATACGGATTGGACTTCCTTTGGGGGATATGGTCGAGAAAGGCTGAAGTGGCGTTCATAGAATACGTTCATTGCAGCCTCGTACTCCGGATTCTCAAAGTCTTGGGTTTTCTCCAGGCGGTCTAGGACTTCCTGAACGTCCTGTGGTAGTTTCTTTCTCAGAGTGGTCAGACCCGTAAACCATGCATCGATGCTCGCCAGGCTGTTCGATAGTACTAGGCGTCGAAGGTTTGCTGATGCTATCGGCGATGCGGCAGCCCATTCGACTGCAAGCATACCACCCCAGGAATGCCCAATCACATCTATTGACCGATGAGCCAGACCCAAGTGAGAGAGAAGGTTGTCTAGCTCCTGTTTGAATAGATCGATGGTCCAGAATGCCTCATCGCCGGCTTTCTCCGGTAAGTGAGTAGACCGGCCGTTGCCAATCTGGTCATAGAAGACGACAGGTGTATCAGGTGAAGAAAGATCTGTCAGGGGAAGCAAATAATCATGACATGCCCCAGGACCGCCATGAAGAACAATCAAAGGGGTGCTCGATGTCGAAGTGAGATCGCCGAAGACCCTGTACCAAGTTTGGCATGTCTCGGAAACACCCGATACTCGGAAAGGAGCTATGCCCTCCATTGAGTAATCACAGTGTAACAAGGCCAGATAAAAAATATTGTTCGAGGAAGCAATGAGGCAGATAGAACCAGAGAGGAGGATCTCAGCTCCGGAAAGTCGAATACAACCAAAACATAGGTAGCAAGAAATGTGAGTCTCGCGCCCACCCCTCACAGCATCGTCCCCGACGTCTCCGACGTCCCCTGTCCCAATGACCCACCTACATCCCGGGCTACATGCAGCAAGCTGGCAAGGGTCAGGGGGTATGCAGCATGGGCTGAACATAGCCCACTATCCACTATACAGGCTGACAGGCTTACCAGCTGAGTCCTACCGTCGAGGTACCACATCATCATTATCATCTTCTTCATTATCAGCTCTCACATTGAGTTCAGTGCCGGTGCAACTCACTACCGTTGGCAGGTGACTCGAAACTAACTTGTAACTAAGGCGGTATTGATCGATGTATCTCATAAACACCGATACACTTCACCTGGAGGAATTTAATGGCACTCTTCCGCTATATGCAATCCTGTCACATACTTGGGGGCTTGAGGAGGTGACATTTGCAGACTTCCAAAATGCCCCAACGACAGGGTGGAAGACGGGCTGGGAGAAGATCAAGATGTGTTGTAACGAAGCGCGAAAGGCGGGCTATCGCTATGCATGGGTAGACACTTGCTGTAAGTCCTTTGCCCACTGCCGTAATGAAGGTGCATAGACTATTCCGCCACTGACCACAGGAGCAGGTATCAACAAGGCAAGCAGCGCAGAGCTCAGCGAGGCCATCAACTCCATGTTCCAGTGGTATCGCGAGGCCAGAGTATGTTATGCCTACCTCGAAGACTATTCACCCGACTGCATTCCGTCACGCCTACAAAGCAGCGCCGGCCTCTCCCAATCTGCGCAACACGAGCTGGTGCTCTCGGAGCTGAGAAGATGCAAGTGGTTCAGGAGAGGGTGGACCTTGCAGGAGCTCGTGGCATCCAGGAACATTATTTTCTTCGGCTCGGGATGGGAGCTCATCGGGACCAAAGAAGGACTCAGCAGCTTCCTTCACACCATCACGAGGATTCCCGAAGAGGTGCTCGATGATGTCAAACCCCTACGCTCCGTCAGCGTGGCTACCCGTATGAGTTGGGCCGCAAGGCGAGAAACGACTCGCCCAGAGGACATCGCCTACTGCCTCATGGGAATATTCAACGTGAACATGCCCATGCTCTATGGCGAGGGCACGAAAGCCTTCATCCGACTCCAGGAGGAAATCCTGAGGCAGATTCACGACGATTCGCTGTTCGCCTGGAGAGCCACAGAGGACAGCGAGGAGACGACTCCTTATCGCGGGCTCCTGGCCGAGTCTCCAGACGAGTTCGCCGACAGCGAAGGCTTCATGCCGTCATTCTATCACCGCAACTCCCCGGCGTCGGTCACCAATATCGGTGTTGGGCTCACCCGCCCTTTCCATCTGCTCCCATCACAGGGAGCGAATATCGCCTCGATAGGACTCAACTACTGCACGGACGAAGAAGGTCGGCAAACTGTCGGTGTACAACTTATACGGGTTGGTGATAACCAATACCTCAGGTCGCGCCCGTCGAGGCTCTTCAAGCGGCCACATGGCGGCATGGAAGACAGGGCCTACATATTCAGAACCTTGGACAGCGCGCCTCTAGATTCCCTATCCGGTGCGCGAGGTGGTGCCTATCTAGCGACGCTTCCTGAGGGTGTGCAAATCGTCAAGGTTCACCCATGGAGCACCCGGAGGCTCCAAGACTTACGCATGATACCCCTGAAGTTCTGCCTAGCCAGTAAAGTGGCATTCGAGCTGAAGTACTCAGGGTCGAGCGAGCGTCTTCTCGTCATCCTAGGCGTATACTCGTTCGCGAACAACTTCGCGGTGAAGATCATCGATCGCCAGCAGGTAACGGCCGAGTTTACTCGCGCCGAATTACCACTCGGAAACCGGTACTCCGATAGCCACATCCGGCAGTCCATCTTCTGGAAGGGATCCTCTATGATGGTCACAGGCAAGCGCGGTAAGGTCAACGGTGCTGATATGTTTCGTATTCAGATCTCTCGGATGGATTCCCCTAGTGTTGAGGAGATTGCGTCTCTCGAAGGAACACCCACCGTGGTAGCCCCTATTCGGATTACGCAACCAGGACGGCTTTTCAGGTGGCTTGTGGTCAATCATACAAGGTTCCTTCGAAATTTCATCACTCTGAGTGAGTCAAAGCTTTCCATTATAATACATCTTAGCCACTGGAGCTTGCTAATATCAACAATCACCATCAAGCCCCGAGCATGCAATGGTGTCTGTTTCTACCCCCTCTTGCCTGTCTCCTGTCATGGGCTGGATATCATCCAATTCTAGTATTCAGCCTCGTAGGGCTGGCAATGAACCCTCTTGGGGTCGCTCTCGCATTCCTGCGGGATGATCTGGCCCAGAGACTCGGTCCTGTGTTCGGCGGACTTTTACGCGCAACGTTCTCCAGCGGAGGTTTGTTGATTGTAAGCACTTCCTGTCCACGGCCACGGCAAGACATTAACCAACCAAAAAAACACAGCTTCAAGCCGTCGCCTTCTTCACAGGCCAATATTGGCTAGTTGTCTCCGCATCCCTCGGGGCGGCGACATGCGACTTGCTCCTGATCCTTGGTCTTTCCGTGTTCTTCGGCGGAATCCGAAACATGAGGGCCTTTGATGGTACTGGTCTTCCTCAGGACTTCAGCTACATTATCCGAGACCATTATTATATGATTCAAATTCTAGGCGGAACGTTATTCATTCTCTTTCCGGAATTGGTGGGTTTAACATGGCGTTTGAGAACTGCCTATCCGGCTAACACTGTGGCTAACTTAGATCTATCCGCTGTTCCATCCTGGCGACGAACCTCTTGTACTCAGCCGAGGGGCATCGGTAATCCTGTTGGATATGTCCGCTATGTGGGCGTGGTTCCGTTTCAGGACACATTCGAACTTCTTCACCGGCCTGGACCTGCGAGATGATTGGGAGGAAGTCAGCGATAGCGAAACCGACGCGTTGATGCTGGGTACCGAGCTTATCCTGCTCATGTTTCTTGCCTTGATAACCGCGGTATCGGGCTGCGCTCTGCTCCTCGTCGAGGCGATTAAACGAATTATGATTGAAGACCCTCGGGCTGGTCCTTTCATGGGTTTCATCTTTGTTCCTATCATTTTCGGCGCTGAGAGGGCCCCTAAGTCGATCATGACAGGAATAGACAATCGTGTGGACTTGGTAAGTAATTTCGAATGACTGAGCGTACCTCAACTCACCTTTCTGAATAGGCTGTCGGTGCTACTATTGCGTCCAGCATACAGATTTTAACCTTCAACCTACCCCTGATGGTACTTGTGGCTTGGTGCATTGGTGTACCCGTTTCCATCACGGCATCAAAGCGTAAGTTTCTTTTACTACACTAACTACATAAATTGTTGAAAAGCGTTACTGAGTACCGGTTCAGCCGAGACCATTTCCGTATTTCTCGCAATCACGTTTACCCTATTTACCATCCACAGGGGTTCCTCGACCTACCTGACTGGAAGCATTGTAAGAGTCTGAGAATTCCCCGTACGACTGAAAGTGGCTAACCCAGAATAGTTTGTGTCATTGTACGTTATCGCAAGCTTACATTGCTATGTAAATCCTGCCTAGCGTCGACATCCATAGTCAACAAGTTCCCTGGGCAAGGGAGATGGCCAGGGGAAGACAAATTGCCCACAAGGAAGACTTCCATCCACCCATGCGCATCGTAAATTTCTCCCGAGGCTGTATATCTCACGAAAAGGAGTACACGCTTTTCTCTTATTCCACTGGACCAATAGATTTGACCGATCTCGACGTAGAGGTAAAACTTAAAAGACTTCCATCGAGAATAGCAACCCTATTCGCCAACCCCAAAGACGTCTCATTAGAACACATCCAGAGCGTAATTCCATCGTACTGCACTGCGCATCCACAAAGTCAATCCCGCGTACGTTCTCGGCATCCTCTATTCTACATGTTGTGATTCCAATCCAACCTCAAAACACGCCTTTTCCCTCTACCCCCCTTCACCACTCTCATCCCTTCAAATTAATAACCTGCCCACTCTTCGACAAATAACGCGTAGCAACCCCTAACAATAGTTACCACTGCCCCCTGCAAGAATAAACTTGTTTGGAGAAGTGAAGGCAAGTTGGGAGTTGTAGTTCATATAGCGATAGGTGTTGCGGTGAAGATAGCCACCTGACAACCTATAAGGTTCACAAGTCACGGTGGCGTTGCGTAATTGCATTACACATGGACAGCAGTGATCCAAAAAGGGCGAGAAGAAGGTACAAGAGTCTTTAATTAGGGTCCTCGCACCGAAGTCAAGGCCCTTTTGAGCCTCACATGTCCTATCTGTATCCCCCCCTTCCCCCTAGCCCCTTTTCTCATCCATCAGGGAAACAACTTGAACCCTCCGACCGCGTTCTTCTGGAACAGACCCTCCGGATCATACTTGCGACTCACATCCTGCATCATCTTCTTGTTCTCCGCCCCGTACGACGCGATCGGGTCCTGGAAGCCGAACGCGTAGTTCAGGTACTTATACGGCACCGCCGTGCCCCTAGCCGCGGCGTCCGCGTCGATGGCCTCGATGACCCCGCGCGCCGTGCCCAGGATCGCCTCGTCGTCCGACACGTTCTTCCAGTACATCAGCAGCAGGATCGACATGAGCGGGCCGTCGGCGGCGCCGATGCCGAGGACGTTGCCGCCGCCCTGTTCGGTCCGGCGGAGGAGAGATTCCGGATACGGTTGCAGGGTGAAGGAGCACACCATCCCCTCGAAGTCTTTGACCTTCTCTAGCGCGGCGCTGAAGATCTCGGATCCGGCTTTGAGGGTGGCTGTGTCGGGCTTTACGGTCGTGTTCATGTAGGCGCATCTTGGCAACGTCAGCTCGGGACCTTGATCCTTTTCCGTCTGAGTCAACGGGAGACTTACCGGACACCCGTCATGGCCATTGAGGCTTGCTCATCCGCCGCGCTCTTCACCGTGGTCATCTTCATCGAGTTCAGCTGCTCTACCTGGGGCTGCATGGACACGAACGGCTGAATCTCGGGCGGGTTCTCAACTTCGCGAGTGTAGTAGACTTGGTTCAAGCCCATAACCTGACCGAATTGGGCCGCGAAGAACAGGCTGATCATTATGTGGGTCTCGTCCGAGGCGTCGGGCTTGTTGATCTCGTGCGAGAGGGCCTCGATTTGCGCCGGGAACTGGTCCGGGAAGTAGAACACGGCGCCGCCCCAGAAGGGACCCTGTTGGAAGGTTCTCATGTCGAACCGGGTGACGATACCGAAATTGTTGCCACCACCCTTAAGCACTTTGAACAGGTCGGGGTTCTCTCTGGCGTTTGCGTTTACGATTTCGCCAGATGCCAGGACAACCTCGTAGTTGACGACATTGTCACATATGAAACCTTCGCGCGAACTGAAAAAAGAAAGACCGCCTGTTATTATGATTAGGAGTGCTCTTACGTCCAAAGGGATGATAAGCGCTTACCTGCCAGTGCTAGTCCACCAATACCATTGTTGCCCGATCTGCCTCCGGTCACCGAGAGTCCCGTATCATGAAGCTTGTTGTAGACGGCGCTCCACCGCTCACCAGCGGCGATGGACACAACATCACCCGTGAGCTCAATGCCCAGGATGTGAGTTAAGTCGATCGTGATCCCATCCTCGATGTTAGCAGCACCTGGTAATGGTTGCTGACCGGCACCCCGGACGGCAAACTTCTGACCACACTTTTGGAAGATTTTCAAGCAGGTGGAAATGTCGGCCTTGTCCTTTGGGAGAAATATAGCGCTTGGGGAGATGTCACTTTCCAGTTGCGAGACGTATGAGCCGTTTCGATCCTTGTAAGTCTCGCTTCCGGGTAAGGCGATTTGATCAGCGGGGAAGGCAGCCTTCAGTTCCTCGAGTGCTGAAGTTTTGGCCATATTGGATAATGGAATCTAAAGGTAGTATCTTGTAGTTCTCTCAGGGCAATAGGACAAATCCACCAAAGGGACACGAAGCTCGAGGAGATGGACTGGCCTCGTATGACAAGTTCAAGGTCGAAAGCTGAATGCTGCTCAGCCCGCGCCTGGCGGTGATTGGATACTCTACGTCCGGGGATTCATGTACGAAAAGCCGAAAATATGGCACTGTGATGTATGTTGGCGCTGAGTCGTTGGTCCAACCTGCAGGATAGGGGTAAATATGAGTGGGAATTATGCATCTCCCGCACTGTTCCACCAACAATCCCAGGGATGCATCACCATGATGAGAAAGATAATCGAAAGAACCAACAGACGCACTGCCGGACTTATATTCGAAAAAGTGAGTGGGTTATTCATATTAAAGAGAGCAAAGTCGAATCGAGCAGTCGCCAACCCTGAAGTTGCCAAGAATACAACCGGACGCAGGGAGGCTTCGCCAAGATTACTACCCCCAAATCATCAATTAATTGCCTAGATATGCTTACATATGTCCCCTATCTTGGAAGGTTACTGCATACCTAAGAAGCAAGGGGCGGCTTGATTCGAGCGACAGGTCTGCAGGCTGCAACTCTACATTCGGCGAGGATGCCCCTTACGAAGGAGAACCCTGGAATCGACCGGAAATCGAGAGGCTCGTAACCTGCTCCTCTCAACTTCCATTGTCATCGTCTCTGTTCCTCCGCAGCATCTTATCTTTTTTTTTTTCATCTGGTACTCCTTCTTTACTACGCTTGCTCATATTCTCATATTGTCTTACTGGTGATGGCAGAAGACAACAACATGGTCTCGTTGCCAAGCGGCGAGATACCCAACCCCAGGGCTACGCGTGGTGCACGCTTCTGGGGTATTTTCGCAGCGCTCTGCCTTCTCGCGTTCATCTCTGCCCTCGATGCTTCCATCATCTCAACGGCTCTCCCTACCATCACAGCGGCCATCGGCGGTAGTACACAATACGTGTGGATCGCCAACTCCTTTGTGCTTGCCTCTTCCGTCCTCCAACCACTGTTCGGCCAACTGGCGGACATCTACGGCCGGCAGACTCCCCTTGCTATCAGCGTCATTATCTTCGCCCTCGGAAGCGGCATAGGGGGAGGCGCCTCCAATGTCTCTATGCTCATAGCGGGCCGTACCGTTCAAGGCATTGGAGCCGGCGGCATCTACGTACTCATTGACATCGTTTGCTGTGATCTGGTACCACTCCGCGAGCGTGGGAAATACTTGGCCCTCCTGTTCTCCTGGGCAGGGATCGGGGGAGCCCTAGGACCGCCAGTAGGCGGTGCCATCGCCGAGGTCGATTGGAGATGGGTGTTTTGGATTAACCTGCCCATCTGTGGTATCGCCCTAGCTACACTTCTTCTGTCCATGAAGGTCAACGTCGGGTCTGGGCGCATGACACAGGCAACAAAAACAAAGCTCATGACAGTGGATTACCTAGGCACCTTGATCTTCATCCCGAGTGTATTCGGTGTTCTGTTCGGCCTCATCATGGGTGGCATGGCTTATGCTTGGTCTTCCTGGAGGGTCATCTTACCGCTTGTGCTGGGGTTCCTGGGGTGTGTTGTCTTTCTGGTACAACAGCGGTTCTGGGCCACCAACCCCAGCGTACCATCCCGTCTGTTCAGCAATCGAACCTCAGCAACAGCCTACGGGCTAACATTCTTATCGTCAATCCTTGCTCAGTCGCTCATCTACTTCTTGCCGGTTTACTTTCAGGGCGTGCTTGGAACGTCAGTGCTGGACTCCGGTACCTTTTTCCTCCCCTATGCTATCGGCTCGCTTTCTTCGGCGGTTCTAGGGGGGGTGCTGCTAAGCAAGTTCGGTGTCTACCGGTCACTGCATGCCGCAGCCTTCGCCATTTCGGCTGTCGGCTTCGGCTTATTGACCATGTTGGACGCACAAACAACCAAAGTAGCTTGGGTCTTTTTCCAACTCATCGCGGCAGCGGGTACCGGAGTCCCATTGTCTGTCATGCTACCTGCCATCATGGCTGGACTACCGGAAACCGACGTCGCAGCTGCAACGGCAGCTTATAGCTTCGTTCGTAACTTTGGCCTGGTCTGGGGTGTAACAGTACCCGGCATCGTGTTCAACGCAGCTACGGAAGACAATATTTACCTTATTTCTGACGTACAAGTTCAAGACGCACTTCGAGACGGCTCTGCCTACTCTTTCGCTAGCCGTCTACATGGTCTTCGGGATACTTTTGACCCTGTTCTCTGGAGCCAGGTCACACAAGTTTACGCGAAGTCTTTGAGAGCAGTATGGTGGTTCGGACTGGGCATAAGTATTGTGTGTTTTTTCGCTGTCGGTGGTGAAAAGCCCTTGGAGCTTAGGAGGGAATTGGACACTGAGTATGGCCTTGAAGATGCTGCGTCTAATGGCGCTACGACAGCTTAGAATAGCGGTAGCAAAGAAGCCGGTATGCTCGCCGATAAGGCTGCGGATGAAGCCAAAAGCCAGCCACCTGACTCGCGTAAAAACGAAGTAGCTTCCTAGTCGTATCTTACCTAGGTATTTAATTTGCATTGAGATCACTTCACTACGTCGGACTCAAGAAAGAGTTTTCGAGTTCAGCGAGAAGCTCGAAAGATAGCCGACGTACCCTCACCAGGACTTATGTAGACATAAAATGAGTGTGAAACTCGCCCATCAACTCGCAGGTTCTATTTTTTCATTTGAGAAATTTTGCTTAGGAGCACGCTCCGATCATGACCTGCCTTTAGGACAATGTGTTAAGCCCGGGTCTTAAAGTTAGACAAGGCAACATCAATGGTCTGGGGCTGCCCAATATTTACTAATAGGTTCTAGAGAAGGTATTCCAAAATGCTGGCTCCGCGCAAGGCGTCAAGACTAGAGAATATCAGACAAAACGCATACTCTGGATTAGACTCACACGCTACGCCATATCTTCTTCATACCGTCGGGCTATGATACAATAAGTTCATCTCACCCAGGCTCATTGTGACTCAAGGATATGAAGAAATATTCTTCGTCCAAAAGAGAAGACCTTGGGGTCGCATAAATCTTCATGAGTGGTGGCTAAATGACCCCCTTTTCCCTGTCCTGTGACCACGGTCTAGGGGTACAGTCCCATGATTTAAAGAGAATCAGGACTTGGAAAAGATAGGCCGAGTCTAGGATAAATGGTATTACTAAAATCAGACACCCACGAGGTTTTTCTTTTTTTTTTTCTGTAGTGGTTTGTGCGATACAGTTGGTTTACAAATACTTTATATCTCTGGTAAGGTTTCTTGAATGTGTACAAGTTTCTAGTCTCAATTCCATGACCGCTATTCAGTCGGTTGAGTGCACGTTTCAAAAAAGGGGCAGGGGCACTGAGGATACTGTGTCACGTGCCCACCTCACCTCATTCCATCCAGCCTCTATCCAGAACCACCCTCAAGCCCCTTCCCGCGTCCAACTCGCACGACTCTGCACTACGTACTGCATCAATAGCCTCCTCTACTGCTATATACGTCAGGTCGTGGAGAGATTTCAATTCCCAAAGAAAAGTGGACGTTCTTCATCAGGACATCCCCCCTGCGTCACAAGAACCTTCATCCTGAACTGACACCTCACGTGCGAAATTCACAACGGAAGGTAAGCATCCAATCCAAAGTTGCACAGGCAGCTTCTTTCCCCTCTTGCAAAATTGACAAGGCAGTCATCCTAAAGCTCAAACACTTCAGGCACGTACTTGCTCCTCCTCGCAAATTCAGTCACAGCACCCTCCCATCAACACCCTCTATACCCAGGATCCTCTCAATCCTTCATCACCTCTGAGAGAACACCCAGCCTTCTGAGTTCGGCAGTGACTTCAACTGTACGTCAAACACTCCTGATCACTCTTACCACGCACATCTTCCATTGCCGCAACTGGTGCCTTCTCCCCATTTCAAAATCTCAACCATTACGTACCTACCCCTCAAGCCACTCAACTGACATTAATTGAACACCCAAAAAAGCACTGAAATGCCTTCTAAACGAGAAGAACCCCTGCCTGAAGAAGGCATTCCGCCTTCTCCTTCCCCTCCTCCCACCAAAAAGCGCAAAGCCAAGCACAGAAGCAGCACCCGAGCGCACAAAAAAAAGAAAACCAAGACCAAGACCTCGACCGACGAGCCACAGACCCAGCCGGAAGTCGCTACGGCAGCAAGTCCAGTAGCCCAACAAGAAGTTGATACAGAAGCCAGTCTACTCGAAGCCTGCGCCCAGGCAAAGCGCGAAGCCAGCACCGCCGGCAAAGCCAGCTCGCTCGCGGGCCAGAGGAAACGCGCGGCCACCATGCGCCTCAAGCACTTCCAATGGAAGAAGACGGAGCGGGCCAAGCTGGAGGCCGAGACCGAAGCCGCGCGCGCCGAGGCCGCCACGGCCAAGGAGCGCGATCTCTGGCGCCGGCTCGAGGAGCTGAAGGACCGGTACGACCGGGACCGGGGCGCGATCGCGCTGCCCTACGGGAGCCGGGCGAGGAAGGAGGCGGTCGAGACGCTGGACGCCGGCTTCAAGACCGCGTGGGACGCGGCGGTGGCGGAGAGCGAGGCGGCGTTCGCGCGTAGGATCCGGGAGCTCGAGGACGAGTTCGATCGGAAGAAGAGGGTTATCGAGAACTCGTATGAGGGATAAAGGCCGTTTAGGTGATATAACTAATGGCCTGTGTTATGCTCATACGGGCGAAATGGCTCGTGGCTCGTGGCGAATCTGGACGGATGGACGGACGGACAGACAGATGGGGCAAAGTTGGGCTCGAGGATGATGTGAGGCTGACTGACTCCTGAGGCTTTGCGATCGATCACCACTCTATGCTTTCCCTACTTTGGCATGGCTCCGTTTTTTTTCGACTTCGAGCTATTTTGCCTCCGTTTTTCACATTCATTTGGCGTTTAGATTACCGCTTGATTTTCGAACCTACTCAGATACATCCTGGCAGAGATTTTCCATGCTAGTTTCAATCACACGCACGTCCACGGGACTCAGGGGATTCGGGCATGGCCGGTTCGTATCTGGCGTTTGGGGGGGACGCGATAGGAAAGGGGTTGTTTTGAGTTATACGATATGATTTCAGAAAGAGGCTTCCCGACTCTTCTACTTCTCGGAGGCGCACTTTGCCCGAGCCCGTTGATTTAGGGATTCAGCTCATGAACGCACGAATGCAGACTTCATCTGGTCGCGGACTGTGATCCCTCCACACCAATTTAGCCTTCAAAGTGACAAGTGAGTGACTATAAGGGCGAACCGAATATTATATCCATTGCATTGTGGTTTTCGAGAGATTGCGGCTTCGCGGTTGGAAAAGGGATGCAGATGAGATCGTTTCGGATAACAAATTGACTGCGGAAGGGGGAGAAAAGAAAAAGAAGAACCGGTCTTTTACATTCTATGTGTCGACCTCTTCAAGGATGAAACACGACCGTACTGGTGTTTCCTAGCAGGTATCATTCGCGAGCTTCCATCCCCATGTTGTGACTATTGGTTCAAGCCATTATCAATTTGACTTTCGCGATGACGGGAACAAAACAACACCAGTCCAACACAGTCTCGTGCGGCTAGTTTTTCCTTAAGGAATACACCGCCTTGGCAGGCCAGTTGCACTATTCATTCCAGAACTCGCAAACACATCTCTATGTTGATTGACACGGCATGAAAAATTCTTCATAGGGGACAAATGGGAAGACGAGCGTAATCACGCTGTTCGTGGTCAAACTTTTCTCGTCCACCAAACCCCAAGTTTGAGCCTTCAAAACAAATCGAAACGGCAAAAAGAAAAAAAAAAAAGAAAAAAAAAATACCACGAGGTGCTACAAGACAGAGTTAGTTTCAGAATCACCTTGTCACATGCATTTTACTCCGGATACTCGAATACACGCAACGAGGGTCCGTCCCCTGACAGGACTCGGCACTTGACACGACTTTCCTCCGGGGCACGGAAAGGCAACGTGCCAACGACAAAAAAAGGGGGACTCGGGTCGAGATGTGTACAGGTCGACCGCTCAAAATAACGTACATTGGTCGCCTATTGGGTACATGAAAGCTTCATGCGAAAGCCCTCTCACAGAATAAAGAGGCAAGAGGTTTCTGTACCACTCATTCGATCCACGTGCATTACTTATTTTGGGCCCTGACCTGTAGTCGGGACAAACCGCTACGGGGATCCACCGAGTTTCCCGATGTCAGGGGTTTGGAGCCGGAGTGTCGACCGAGATCCGTCGCGACAATTCGGGAGTCGTCGCCGTAAATCACATGTTACATGCCTCACATTTTGTCTTTTCTGGGGGCCAATTCGCCGAGACAAGGCCGTCGAGCCGAGAAAAGGACGATGGGTAGAAAAGGTCATGGATATCTTCATCGACGACACTGGGTCTCGAATGGTGACCGGTTATCAACTGATTAATCCGTTGCCGCCCTATTCCTGGTGAATACCGAATGGGAACAGATTGCATGATCGGCCCGCAATTGCCGGACGATGCCGCGGAACTTGAGGGAAAACCCATAGTGAGTGGCCTCGTCAGTGACGGCAAAACTCACGATACAAGGGTGAATGGAGCGGGTGGCCTCACTTTTTTTTTTCTTTGGATGCTCACGTTGTTTCAATCATCTCTCTACTATTGGCGAATAGCAGGTTGTTATCAGGTATGTGCCTCGAGGCGCAGTACGCGTGCATCCTCAGGCCCGACGGTAGTCGTTTTGGGCGAATAACCCCTTTTGTTGGCGCTTAGAGGCTTGGCCCGTCCAATGACCGGACGCACTGTTCACGATATCTTCAATGAGCGGAGCCGCATGTGACTTTTCAAGAACATGTGCGTGTCAGCATGTGTGGGCGGATGTTTCTTGCGGGTGGAGCAGCATGTTGAGCGTATCCAGAGTTGTAGAGTCGAGAACATTGTGGAGTCTCTCTTAGACGGTAAGAAAACGGGGCTGTTCGGGTTATCGGGTTATCGTGACCATTTGAGAAGTAGTAATAGTTAGCATCGAGATTCGTTGAATACCTACGCATGACCTTATGCCATGCTACCTGCATCGTGATTGTCAGTATCGAGAGCCCAGACATCTAAGCGGCCTGGAACAATATCTCCGGCCTGCCCAGCTTTGCTGTCAATTGGAGGGAAGCCATTCGTCGATCTTTTATCGGAAGGCAACCGTGAACTCGTGTTGAATGGGTAGTAGGAGGAAGAAAGGGGAATTAGGGCGCGTGGTCAACATCACTCGTACATGTTGAACACATGCGATGTTGTAGGCCACATATTAACTCGCAGTTGGTTAAGGAGGTTGTCTGACACATAGATGAAGCCAATGACCAAGCCACAGCAACCACCAATCAAAGAAAACAAACCACATTTCAGTTCAGCCTCGTCGAATGGGTCGGGTTGGTAGCAAAACTTGACCATCTACGAAGTACGGAGTACAGGATCTCTCGAAGGCAGGAAGGGTGACTCAGCTGCTGGCATAAGGCGGCTGGGCGGACTGGCGGATGGCCGGAACAACGTGGCCTCATCGGGTTGCCAGGATGTACCGGGCTGAACACCATCAATTGGGGAAGTGGGAGATCGACATGCTAATGCCGTTAATGGTGATTGAGCGACAGGGGAAGAGATGTTATGATTGGTTCAGTGGAGGTTATTTGGTTCTTGATAGATCAAGCGGCTCTCCTATTGCTTGATGGTGATACTGCAGGTGATGTGCAGTGAATTCGCCATTAACATGTTAGTAGACTCTGCGGCGATCGATATTGTGGTTGAAGATATGACGCCATATTAATGGATGTCATTGCACCCGTCCTGAAATTACTTCAGCAGATGTTGGAGGTGGGTAGGTTTTGGACAGCTGGAATTGTAACGCGACGAGGCCAGCTTGGCCACTACGTCAGATCCATGGATATCATGAATTTAGCCCTCAGAAACAGATGAAACGTTGGTGGTGGAACTGGCATTGGTTTGAGCTTTCACCGAGGAATCCGAGTGGTTAAAGGAATCCAGGGGGATTGAGGAATCATACGAATGGATGATGTTACGGCCCATAAGTTGTAATACAAGAATGTACTCCGTACCAGAATAGAACAGATTGGCAGAAATTCTTACGATTCCACGATGTTCGATGTTCGATCCATGGATGTCTGCGATCCTCCCTCATCAGTGGGGGAATGTGCTATTGGTGGTACCATGACGCCCAATGAGGTCATAAGCTCCACCCTTCGTCGTCGGTGCGCCAGGGCTGTCAACGAGGGGCTGTGGCAGTGTCTGGCGCACTCACGATCCTATCAGCCTGGCAACGCGATATTATGCTCAGTGTGTTTTTGAAGATGGTAAAAAAAGAGTTTGAGGACTGTTGACTGCCTGCATGTTGACCAGTGGCCGATTTGGGATTTTGATTGAGAATCTTGCAACGACTGCAATCCTTTCACCAGCTAAATGGGAAGAATCGTATCGGGCTTTGGGCGTGGAGCCGTTGGTGCTTTAGCGCCAATAACGAGCATTTTCCTGGAGATCGCGAAGAGTTGAGGCCTTATTAGAGATCATCGTGAGAAAACAATGCGAAATTAAATGGCCTCGCGGCTATGACTCTGCGACTCTGCGATTATTGATGCAGCCAAGAGAATCAGGGACTTTCAAGTCAAGTACGGAGTACCCAGCGATATGATAGATATGATATTGGTCATACCATTTCGAGCAGGCAGGCAGGTTCTCTCATCTTCAAACTGGGCCGGGGGAAGACTAGTAGAGCACGTTCGCATACCTTCCCCGGACTTTTATGGGCATGCCGGCATGCTGCGACCTTAAGGGTCTGCTCCACCAGCTGCATCTGATACTCTGGCATGCTCAGACCATCGACAAATATCATTCGTTGAGTTATCATTATGCCAGAAGAAGATGGCTGGAAAGATTGATATCCATGGCACCCTGGAAGTGGTTACAGGGTCTATGTGGCTGGCTCAGAGACAAGTTCGACTGATGATACCATCGTGAATTGCTTGATCAGGACTTCGAGTCAGAGATGGGAGGGGCCCCTAAGCCTGACGCTAGCAGGGGCTAATAAGGTCTCAATCTATCGCCCAGGATACGGACGAGATGGACCGACGACGACATGTCGAATGCATTCGATCGTGAGATGACAGAAAAAGGGAGGTGGAGCCGGTATGGTGAGAGTTATTTTCAATCATACGATGATGATGGTGGTGGTGGTGGTGAGGGAAAGCCGTGATAACCAGTGGACGTCTTTGGTTAAATACCTCAGCCTTCCTTGAAGATACAGCCAATAGCAATACCTTGGGGGGAAGGTAGGGACTTCCTGTCGAACATAACCAAAGGCAAACAATAGTATGACGGCTGACCACCGCCATGGTAGCTCAACAATTTGTGGCCAATAAAATAGACCACGATGCCAGACGGGTAGAATGACTGCCAAGCAAACCACGTACCTAGGTACGGTCTGCGAGATTCACATCCCCAAAGCTGTTTGATGGCTGCCAGACATTTTTGCATAATAAACTGGAGGGCAATGGCATTCGTGTTCTCACATTTCCATAGGCCAATGCCATTGATATCGAACTATGTTGACTTCCAAGGTTGGGATTCTCAGACTTCCATGGCATCCCAAGATGAGGTGCAGGTGGTGGGTGGTTGGTTGGCTGGTTGGTTGGCTCCAGCTCCGGGTCCACTGTCGAGGACCTGGAGATGTCCATTAAGAGATCGGTGGTGTGGTGGGGTAGCGGTGGGTCGACCTGCGTAATGCCTCAGTAGGTACGAAGTACATCCAAGGTACTCCGGCGTACTTCGTACAGCCCCAACATTGAACTTCAGTTTCCAGTCGTGCCGCTCTACTGCCTGCCCCTGCCTGCCTTCCCCTGTCCGTCTGCTCCCTGCTCCCATGCCCCCCTCCGTGGCTTCAGCTAGCATCGTTGTTTGTTCCTACTACGCTGGCCTCCTTTGGTGATATAAATCCTGCCGTTCCCCCCCTCTTCTCAGCCATTCCCCTTTCTTACATCACCTTTTCCCACATTATCTGACTTCACCGCCCCAGTGTTTTTTCCAGGCCCTGCCGTTGTTTTCTACGATCGATCTACCGTGTCCTACATACTCCTCCTATAAATCAGGTCTATCCCACCCTTCTCTGATAGAACTCACAACATTCCATACCAATACTCTTCCATCCATTCTTCACATCTCTCTACCCAATCTTCACCAATCCCCTCCATCAAATCCACCATGGGCAAGAAGGCTGTTCATTTCGGTTCCGGCAACATCGGCCGTGGCTTCGTTGCCTGCTTCCTCCACGAGTCTGGCTACGATGTCATCTTCGCTGATGTCGTCGACGCCCTCGTCAACTCCCTCAACTCCTCGCCCTCCTACAAGGTCATCGAAGTCGGTGTCGAGGGTACCGACACCAAGACCATCACCAACTACAAAGCCATCAACTCCAAGTACAACGAACCCGAGCTGGTAGAAGAGATCGCTACTGCCGATGTCGTTACCTGCTCCGTTGGCCCCAACATCCTCAAGTTCATCGCTCCCGTCATCGCCAAGGGTATCCAGAAGCGATCCGCCGACCTCAAGCCCCTAGCCGTCATCGCCTGCGAGAACATGATCGGGGCCACCGACTCCCTTGCTGCTCACATCAAGGACCCCAAGAACACCCCAGCTGAATTCCTCCAAGAGCATGACCAGCGAGCCAGCTATGCCAACTCTGCCATCGACCGAATCGTCCCTGCTCAAGACGCCAATGCTGGTCTCGATGTCAAGCTGGAGAAGTTCTACGAGTGGGTCGTTGACCAGACCCCGTTCAAGGGTGGCGAGAAGCCCACGATTGATGGCATCAAGTGGGTCGACAACCTGCAGCCTTTCATCGAGCGCAAGCTCTTCACTGTGAACACCTCTCACGCTACTGCTGCCTACTTCGGATACAACCGGAAGAAGGCAACGGTCGACGATGCCATGCGAGACAAGGACATCAAGGCCAAGGTCGCCGCTGCCGTGGCCGAGACGGCCAAGCTCATTGTCCAGAAGCACGGTATCAGCCCCGAGGAACAGGACAAGTATAAGGAGAAGATCATTGCTAGAATTAGCAACCCTCACCTGGCAGACGCTGTCGAGCGTGTCGGTCGTGCCCCTCTCCGAAAGCTCGGCCGTAAGGAGCGTTTCATCGGCCCCGCCGCCGAGCTGGCCGAGATGGGTCTCGAGACCGACGCCCTGCTGGCCGCTGCCGAGATGGCATTCCGCTTCCAGAACGTCGATGGTGACGATGAGAGCAAGGAGCTCGCCAAGATCATGTCGTCAAATACCCCTGAAGCTGTGGTTAGCCAGGTTTGCGGTCTCCAAAGCAGCGACAAGCTTTACCCCAAGGTGGTTGAGGTGGTCAAGAAGGTCCAGGCTGATGCCTAAGACTTGATATTGCATTTACATCTGCTTTTCGCGCACGAAGTCATGATATGGGAGCGATGGTTTGCTGCGATGGGAAATCCAGGGAGCTCAAGGCGTTAAGAGAATACCGGTCAAGGGACTACAGGGCGACGGGCGCAAAAATTTGCTAGAGCGGCTCCATGAAGAGCATGCCATGGGTTGTCATCATGCGCTGTACATAACTGCCATTCTTCAGATCTCTCATAGTGTTGTACTGAGACACCGATCAAATGAGCGAAGATTTATTCAATTATCAACATTCTTCAAACCAAATACTGATGTGACTGGAAAGGTTGATATTAATTACTTACGTACATGAGTATCAATTTGAGATCGCAACCAAGAGTAGAATGTCATCATCCACATGCAGTCGGGAGAGTACGGAGTAGATACGAAACAAATTATTCTAAAAATGATAATAGCTCATGTGCTTTGCGGTTGATACAAGAGTAGTACCTACAATTATCTCGTGCTGTATGCTGATATATCACCGCATACTTCGTACTGAAAATGCCTCAGCGGTACGTATGGTTTGCGGCTTTTGCGTCGATCAGGCGGACCATGATGATCTAATCGTGTGTCTCTGATCGTGTGTCCTCACTAGCGACGATGGCTGAGGTGAAAGCGCTGACTTGGAGCTGAGCCACGCAGCCACGTGTCTGGTAGGAGTAAATGTGGCTAGTGCAGGTCAAGCCACAGCAGTAAAGTGACCACATTTAGACTTCAGTTACTTCGTAGAAATGTGGAAATACCTTTGAGGCTGTCGAGCTACTCTGTACTTTGTCGATATTCCCCTTAAACTACAACTAATCTCGAGCCCCGCGCGCACATTGGAAGTCAACCCGATCCAGCTTCAGACCGCGAACCCACAGCTGGCGTCAACATGAGGCTCGATGTAAAGGTGCGTAGTCTGCGTAGTTTGTCCCCTAGGGTCTTACTTCATTCCCCAAGTTCAAGACATTCCTCGAAGTGCCAGGAGACATTGGCGCAGCCACCACGGCTACTCGCAGATGCCAGCTTGCTGCTTTCCATTCCAACAAATTTTCTCCGTCGGGCCGCTTCCTCTTTCCAATTGACGCCTCAGAAGTATGGTCGAGCGAGTGATCTCTGTGCTAACATGACTCTCAACATACAGCGACAGCTCTTCGCACGCAGTGAGCGTGTGAAGGGTATCGACTTTCACCCCCAAGAGCCATGGATCCTTACCACCTTATATAGCGGTTAGTCGATTCTCCGCCGCAAACCCCTATCCGCTGCCATTCGATTCTGTGCTGACGACCGCTGTGGAAAGGTCATGTCTACATCTGGTCCTACGAAACCCAACAGATCGTCAAGACCTTCGAGCTTACCGATGTCCCTGTCCGAGCCGGTCGATTCATCTCGAGGAAGAACTGGATTGTTTGCGGTTCCGATGACTTCCAACTCAGAGTGTACAACTACAACACGTCGGAGAAGATCACTTCGTTCGAAGCGCATCCTGATTATATCCGAGCCATTGCTGTACACCCTACACAACCTTTCGTCCTCACCGCCAGTGATGATATGACGATCAAGCTTGTAAGCACCCTTCCTGGCACCAGGTCTTTCCATCCCATGGCATGCAACCTACATGTCCATCTCGAAAGCTAGGAAACGGTACACATAAATGTTGTATACTAACCCACGTCTGGTAACAGTGGGATTGGGAGAAGGGCTGGAAGTGCGTTCAGGTCTTCGAGGGCCACAGTCATTATGTCATGGGACTAGCTATTAACCCCAAGGACACCAATACGTTCGCCTCAGCTTGCTTGGACAGGACAGTCAAGATTTGGAGCCTTGGGTCGTCAACCGCCAATTTTACACTAGAGGCACACGAGACGAAGGGTGTAAACCACGTTGACTATTACCCTCATTCCGACAAGCCATACCTTCTCACAACAAGTGACGACCGGACGGTAAAAGTCTGGGACTACACGACCAAGAGTTTGATTGCCAGCCTCGAAGGCCACACGAATAACGTATCCTTCGCCTGTTACCACCCCGAATTGCCTATCATCATCTCTGGTTCCGAAGATGGTACCATCCGGATGTGGCACGCGAACACGTACCGCTTCGAGCAGTCCCTCAACTACGGTCTAGAAAGATGTTGGTGTGTTTCTTATCAGCGTGGCAAGCAGGGTGTTGCGGTTGGTTTCGACGACGGCGCGGTGGTCGTCAAATTGGGCCGCGAAGAGCCTGCCGTATCGATGGATGGCTCTGGCAAATTGATCTGGGCCAGACACAATGAGGTTGTCTCTTCTATAATTAAGGGCGGTGGTACGTATTACCCCATTATGGAGCTGCATGTTTACTAACATAAGTACCAGATGCCTCTATTAAGGATGGCGAGCACATAACCCTGTCCACGAAGGATCTGGGAACTTGCGAAGTCTATCCTCAAACGCTCCTCCACTCGCCCAATGGCCGTTTCGTTGCTGTGTGCGGTGATGGCGAATACATCATTTACACTGCTCTCGCGTGGCGCAACAAGGCCTTCGGGTCTGCTCTGGACTTTGTATGGGCTTCAAAAGACAACAGCAACGACTTTGCTATTCGAGAATCGTCCACCAGTGTTAAGCTGTACAAGAACTTCGTCGAGAAGTCC
Organism: Xylariomycetidae sp. FL2044; assembly: GCA_022376275.1. Classification (NCBI taxonomy): domain Eukaryota; kingdom Fungi; phylum Ascomycota; class Sordariomycetes; species Xylariomycetidae sp. FL2044. The sequence continues at coordinate 253,164 of JAJNOH010000003.1, read as the reverse complement.
GGTGGTCTCGACATTCCATTCCAGGCCGACGGCCTGACCGGTGGTGTTCTATTAGGTGTCAAGGGTCAAGGCGGCGTATCTTTCTACGACTGGGCATCTGGTGGTCTAGTCAGAAGGATAGAAGTTGACCCCCGCGAAGTTTATTGGTCAGAAAGCGGTGAACTCGTTACTCTAGCCTGCGACGATACATTCTATGTCCTGAGATTCTCTCGGGAAGCCTATCTTGAAGGAGTCCAGGAAGGCCAGAGTGATGAAGATGGCGTTGAGGCTGCGTTCGAAGTCATCACTGACATCGCTGAGAGGTACGTTCTAAAATTTTTACTTTTTGGGCATTTTTCGCTAACTCGTGTGCAGTGTACGGACCGGTGTATGGGTTGGCGACTGTTTTATTTACACCAACAGCACAAATCGACTCAACTACTTGGTCGGTGATCAAACCTACACTGTGTCTCATTTTGACACCCCCATGTATACGCTGGGCTACATCCAGAGAGATTCCAGGATATATCTTGCCGATAAGGATGTTAACATCACATCCTTTGCCCTTTCCCTCCCTGTACTCGAATACCAAACCCTTGTTCTCCGTGGCGACATGGAAACAGCCGAGGAGCTGCTACAGCAAATCCCTGCAGACCAACTTAACAAGATCGCAAGATTCTTGGAGGGCCAGGGACACAAGGAGCTGGCACTGGAGGTCGCCACTGACCCTGAACACAAGTTTGACTTAGCTCTCGCGCTGAATCAGCTTGATATCGCTCTCGATTTAGCTCGCCAAGCGGACATCGATCACAAGTGGAAGACGGTCGGTGACGCGGCCATGGCTGGCTGGGATGTCGCTCTTGCAACGGAATGCTTCACCAACGCCAAGGATCTGGGCTCACTTCTTCTGATCTACTCCAGCACGTCGGACCAGGAAGGTTTGAAGGCTCTTTCCGTTCAGGCCGAAGAAGCTGGTGCCCACAACGTCGCCTTCACTGCCAAATGGCTCCTCGGAGACACGGCAGGCTGTGTAGAGATCCTGACCAAGACGAACCGGCTAGCTGAGGCCGTTCTCTTCTCCCAGACATACAAGCCCAGTCTAACGGGCGATGCGGTCAAAAGCTGGAAGGAGAGCTTGGAGAAGAACAAAAAAGGCCGCGTGGCGAAGATGATTGGTGTCCCGTCCGAGGATGAGGAGCTATTCCCCGAGTGGGATGAGTGGCTCAGATTAGAGAATGAGGGCGGGGCGGTGAACGGGACGGACGGCGCCGTAGAAGTGCAGGTGGGTTCTGATGATGCGGAAGAGGACGCGGAGGAAGAGTAGATCTCTGTGAGCGGATACTCTGTCGAGTCATCGAGTCAGTAAGCACGAAAAAAGCGCTAGACGGATGGATGTGTACGGATGAATCAAGGTACTCGCCCCCTGAGGATGACGAGGTTGATTTATCACACGTCGAGAGTCATTGGTAGATTACGAGGCCTACTGTCAGTCGGTATGAATGATAAAAATGAATACTATCAAGGTAATGAAAAGGGGGTCGGTTTTCTGACGAAAAGTACAGCAGTCAATGACAAATATGGACCAAATATTTACTTAGGGGGAAGAACAGCGGTGTATAAGCTAGGTACACATCAGTGTGACCACCCTTGGACACCCGCACCCACCCACGATCATAAGACACTCGCGCTCCCCCATTTTTTTGGTTTCTTCACTGGCGTCTTCTGGGTGAGTAAGTAATCGCCGTCTCGTCTCATCTCGCCAGTTAACCCAGGTGTGTGTGTGTGTGTGTGTACAAATTGTGAATACAGGGAAACTTGTTAAGATAGGATGAGGTTAGTTATGAGTGGTTGGTGGGTGCTGGGTGCTGGATTTCACTCGTGATGGTTGGGGGGGGGGGCTGGGGTTGGTTGGTAGAGAAAAGGGTGAATGTTGGGGAAGAGTGAAGAAAGGGGAAAAAGAAAAGAGAGCAAAGGATAGTATAGGGGGGTAGAGATAGATAGATAGGCCTGGACTTTCGGTCCAGCTGGAAATAGGTATAAGTAAGTACAGCGGGACGGGTGGAAAAAATAAAAGATGTGTTGGGTTCTTGGGATCTATCTAGTCACAAAGTAAGGTTCTATGGATGTTAAGTCAAGTCCACGTTGCCATTCCCAGCGGGGGGCGCTACTTGACTTATAAGCCGGGCATGGCCCGATGAAAGGAGGACGAAGGTTCTAGATTAGGGAGATGGGTCGACCATCGTAAAGCGCTTCTGAGACTTGTAGTCCTGTTTCGCTAAAGTCCTGGGGGAGATGTTTTTTTTTTCGTTTCTCCTTTTCTATGCGAGAGATCTGTGTCACCCATCTCTTTCGTCGTATAAAGTACCAGCTGAAGGAAATTGCTTGCGTGTATAGGCCATTAGTTAGATGATACTTAGAAACCCTGAGGATTATTTATATAAGACGACTCCTGGACGAGAGGCTGGTATGTTCAATGTAGTGAGTCTCGTGCCTCGGAGGAGGGCTGGGTAGTTAGGTATGTTGCGGATTTCAGGGGTTAGGGGTGAGATGATCATGTTGACGCTCGTAAATGAATTTTCAACTCCAGAATCCCATTGCTTCTACGTTGGTGGCTAGATAATGCGATTGGTCGTCGAATAAGGCATGGGATTACGGATATTTCTGTTTTCTACCTTTTTTTGTTACAAGTGGACATTGCGGACATACATACCTTACGGTAGACGGAATGCAATTTTTAGGGCAGTTTACCTTCATATGTATGTATCTCCGGGGCCCAGTGATCTTGAACGCCTTTTATCCCATATTCAATTCAATGAAATCTTCATGCAAGTATTGTGACCCTCGTCCTCCCGCCCCTATATAGCCTCCAAATGACCCGTCGCTATTTTTTTTTCCCGCTGACTGGTCTCATGCACGCAAAGGTCTGGATGGTGATATACGACAAGGCGGAGAATGGAATGCCATTCGCCCCTAACCGCGAGTGTGACAATGTTGATGCACCATGTGCTGTGTATGCTTGATCCCCATAACTTCACTTCTGGTGAGGCTCCCATACAGACCAACACAAGCAGAAATAGTCCCATTGTACGACTAAACCAAGTCAACGCTACACATCTCAGTTATAATAAGCATGAGCACCACACTACAGCCTGTTCTTCATATTCAAAATTCGAATAATCAGGTGTTTGCGTGTGGAACGACCCATAGGAGACTTTACTGTTTAGTATACATATCAGCTTACCCCTATCTTACTGAAGCGGCTACCCATCCCATACTGAGTTTGTGAGTATCAGGACACGAGAAGTCTTCAACAATCCTAAGGGTATAAGATAAGCTCGAGAGGCGATGGTGACTAAGCATCAAGATCAACCCGGAGCTGACCATTGAAAGGCACAAGACAAGACGGGACATGAGGAAAAAATCCCAATTTATGACAAACCGCTCTACAATACTCCTTTCCTTACCGCAAGCCCTTCTTCTCATCCGCTAATCTGCACACGTAAATTTAACACTATATACTTCCTCGTTCTCATCTCATGCCCTCTAGTTATCCCCATAGTAAAAAAAAGAAATTCGCTGTTTGAGAAAAAGTAAAAATTTAGGCAAACAAGAAGCAGGCAGTTATCCAACACGTTAAATAAATACCATACAAGCCTTGATAACCATTTATATATCTATCTATATATAAGCCGTTGCTCCTCCCAATATCACAACCTCTCGTTCATATATAATCTGATCCCAAAAACAAATTCCTTCCATGGATACCATCACAAGCATCCCCAATGACTTACTTACTAACTCATAAAATAACGTAGTAAAGCTAGTTCGAGGCGAGGCCTTGTTGGAACTTCCTCGTCACGAAGTGAACGTCTGACTTATCTTAAGTCAAAATTGTTCCCCGAACCAAACCCAACTCAAGCCAGTCCAGCTTAGCCTCAGCCCAGTGTCTAATTTAGAGCATCCCCTTGTGGTGCCCACCGAGCGAGGTGTTAAAAGCTAAGTTGCGAGGAAGGCACTTACATACAGGTAGAGGATGAATGAAAAAAATAAATATATAAACAACAGTGGAAAGAAGGAAGAAGAAAAGAATAGGGTTGAGGCGTCAGAGACAGAAGTACCGGGGGTCAATAAGGAGGGAGGCAAGAGGCTTAATGATCGCTGTCCTGTTCACATGGGAGGTCATCTATCACAGGCCGCGCCCTTTGGGGCAGAGAAGATGGTGGTGATTTGATGAGAGTGAGGGTTTCCTGCTGGTGAAATACGACAATCACTTCACGGAGATATCTTCATCGCAAGCAATTCTGACTCAACAGAGGTTCTCAAAAATTTACAGTAATTAGGACAGCTTTAGCTACAAGAGCCACAGGAGCAAGTATGATACAGGAAGTGAAAGACCCGACAACAAACACTTCTCTCGAAGGCAATTGTGGAAGGACTTTCATCCATCCTCCTCCCAGGCCGCTTTACCAACTCAGTCGTCATCAAGGCCCATCCTGATTTTTGGCCACAGCATCATGCTGTAGCTACAATGCATGAAACCATATTGTCAGTGCTGGATTGCATGGTGTGTGGTCAACCTGTTCGTCCTCCTATCCGTTTGTGATCAAGGCACTCCTTGATGTTGGCTTGATCCGTGACAAAATCCCCTAACTTTTCTCATTCGCCTTTCCGACTCAAACGCAGATCACTCCTCCTAAACGTCCAGCAAGGCCAATCCGTATGGTATCATATGCATTTATCGTGCTTTCGTAATGGTCGTAGAAGACACAATGAAGCAATATCCACCGCCTGCGGATTATGCTTGTTCATCAGGTCTTCAAGGTTCAGAATATATATCCACACCGTTTTTTCTCCTTTTTTCAAATCCTCAACCTCGCTCCTGGAAGTCCGTACGGAACCAAATTTGTTTCTCAGGGTACCCGCCCACCAGCACAAGCGGCGGGACTTAGTCATCGTACATTCCCTCCATAAGGTCGTCCGGGAGAATGGCCCCGGGATGGCTTTGTCCACAATTATCGCAGGTTATAGGTTCGTCGTCGTCATCGTCCATGTAGTCAAACATGGTCATTTGATCTTCGACATCGTTCCAGGGATGACCGCTGATTCGATCGTAAAGCTCCCACTTGCGCTCCTCTCCATCAATACGTACCGGCACTCTCTTCCACATGGTTCGGCAAGAGAAGAAGGGGGAATAAGGAGGCTCCCCCTCATCTTCAGGGGCAGGCGGCAGGTTTTCGCCGGTCTCCAAAACATGATCATCATTGAGAAGATGGTGATCAGAATCCCAGAACGCTCGAACCAGCTTGGAAGCATAATGGCAACTGTCTGGATCACAGTTCAGCGCTCGCAAGCCGGTTCTATTGCCAAGCATGACCGGGGCATGATCGATGAGAAGTCCCTGGTCTCGGAGGAGGCCACTTAACTCGGTACTAACGCGGATTCCAGGATCGTCATTGGGGAGGCCCGTCAACCATAACTCATTCAGGCTGCGTCCGAGTTGATGGGATGCCAGGTCATGCAGTTGAGGAGGTGGCAGGTAGAACAGATCCTCTCCGAAGTTGACAAAGTCAATGCGAAGTTTGCTCAGAGAGGGCAGCAGTCTGGGACGGGGGTGGGGCCGAGCCAGGTTGCTGCTCGCAACAGGAGAAGGGTCATAAGGAGGCAACATGGCATCGAGGAAGTCGATGAGTTGATACCATGCGTATGCGCGGAAGCCGCGACGGGCGAAGTTCTTTTCCTTGGGCCGCCTATGAACGTGTAACCTGAGTGGTTTCTTCAGGTCCGGGTGATGAGTACGAGGAAGCTTATGAGGACGGTCTTCATCGTCGAAGAATTTCGCCACGATGCGGAAGGTAGCTTCCGTGACGTTCTTGCGATAGACGAAGTCGACATCGGCAAAAGCTCTCAGTGTGTCTGGGCTGGTGAAGATGAACTCGTTGTTAGACCATAGGAACTTGGTGCCCTCGATGTAGTAAGCTCGGCAGGTGGTGAGAAAATGAATGGCGAGGTTGTTCTCACTAGCCTTTTCGTGGACAAGGAGGCGATCAGGCTTCAACTTGCAGAGGGGATCGATGATGGGATGTGGACTAGTCAGGGCATATGAGAGAATTCTGAGTTGAATCTCGACAGGAAGATGCGGGAGAGTCCTGGAGTGCATAGAGGAGCGGGTGACTCTGGAAGAGGTGGAAACAGGCGAAACAGAGGACCTCTTGGCTGATCTGGACGGGGTCCATGAGATGCCGTTCTCTCGAAGCAATCGCTTCAAGGCCAGGTTCTCATCCTCGAGGCGCTTGTTTTTGGCGCGCAAGGGCTGGTTGTAGTGAAGTTCGGCCTGATCGGCCTGATCACGAACATCCCAGGCAATGGTGTCCTGTGAGAATGTATTAGCAGGACGGGATTGACCGAATGGTGGTTTGCTCGATTGCTTGTTTCGAGAGCAGGGGTGTGACATACCAAATCCATTTCCGTTGACTTGTGATGCAAGATTGTTGATCATGACCAGGTACGAGGTAGCTGGAAATGCACCACCGGTGAAGGGTCAAGAGCTTGGAGAGGATAAGTGCGGATTGAAAAGGGAATCGGTCCAGGTGTCTCCCTACTGGAATAAGTCGAGCAGAGCAGAGCAGAGCAAGACAAGACAAGACAAGACAAGCCTTACAAAACAACTTGAATGGTGAGGGAATCAGAAAGGCCGACGAGTAATCGGTGGTATAGTGAGTACCTAGACCTCCTCCCCCTTGTACCGTACCTAGGTATGTGTACCTGAGGCACCTGAGGCAGGGATTGACTCGAGGATGACGGCACGGCAATATTTAGATAGGTTTGCAGTATGCGGCGTTGTACGTGAGAACCTGGGGCGGGTGTTTGGAGGTTGAAGGAAGGTAGCTACCTAGATCCCATGGACAACAGGATGTACTGGGTTGTCTCAGGTGATTGATCTGATTGATTTGATGGTTGTCGATTGTCGGTTGGCCTGAGGTAAACCTTACGAATTGGCAGATGAGAGGACGGTTGAGAATTGAACCCAAGGTTGATGATAATCGAAGGTAGAGTTAAAGCTACCGCGGACTTACCCCGCTATAACAGCTAGTCTATCGGTCGGGTTGTACCTACCTAGGTTATCAATCGGATGCATGTGTATTGGAGATACCTACCTTGTAAAATACATACAAATGCATATAGATGCATATAATGCATATACTGCATAACTATATAATGCTCTTCACCTTGGACATCGTTATTGTGGGAAAAAAGAGTGGTAGCTCCTGTACTTTTCATTGTTTCTATCTACCTAGGTACTCCATATCTAGTACGGTATGCTCGAATCGGATTGAGCTCAAGATGGGTTCTTGTGAGTTATGCAGGTTAGGTAGGTATCCATGGATGTTTACAGTTTGAACTTTAACTCCTGATAGAGGGAATGTGAATTGAAGGCCGTGCATCGTGTAGCTTCAACGTAAACCCTGGCATTTGATGCATGTAGTAGGTACATATGTACCTAGGTACAGCTGAATCTGAGCCATAATCGAGCCGGGGCCCATCCATATGCCAGCCGGTTCAACCTCTGACCCCCCGGGGCATCAAGCTGCAAACCATAGGGAGACAGCACACGAATTGGTTCTGGTAGAATACGAATCTGAGGCAAAGATTATTGAAGCATCCTAGAATCAACTGTTTGCCCTTGAGTATTCGTTTTTCGTTTTCTCATTACCTCACACTCAATCTCCAATACCCGGGCCACGGCACTCCCGTCGGCCCCAGGGGCCGTCAGTGTGGTTTTTTGACGTCATGACCTCAACGCCCCAAAACTCTCGGATGTGAGATGTCTATGATGAAATGTGATGCGCTCAGTCGCACCGGGGCACGCCAGATCGAGGAGAAAAATACGGGCAAGCTTACTACTTGACGTACGTACGTACGTATGGTGTAGACAAATGGTAGAAGAGCTATCATCTGATGGACACATATGCTTGCTTGCTTGCTTGCCCTTTTACTTGTTAATAATAAATAAACAGTCCAACATTAATCTGATCCAATGGCTGCGTGCTCGTGCTCCCTGCCTTTAAATACCCTTCGCTCCCCTGGTTTGACTCGAGTAGTCCCTCGATCTCCTTATCATTATCAACGTCAGGTCCTAAACTTGACTTATTACACAGCAACAACAAGAAGTCAACCGAGAAGCAATCGGTCCATCTCAAACCCATCAAACCCAAGTCGTTCTTACACCCGGACTACCCCCTCTTACAACCACAAGATGTCTACCTTCTCCAACGCCGACACCCATGGCAAGGACGCCGACCCCTACAAGTCTGCCAACAAGGATGAGGCCTCTACCGAGGATAAGATCCAGGCTCTGGACAAGTTCGTCAACGCCTGCAAGTACGGCATGATGACCACGCGGGACCCTAGCAGCGGAAAGCTGGTATCTCGGTGCATGGCCGTAGCTGCCAAGGTCCGTTTGTCCTCTCCCTTTCTCCTCCTCGTCCTCTCTCCATCCTTCTCTATGACCGACCTCCTCAACGCCTACCACAGCAATAGCTAACACGTGAGATCACCCCCCATCCCCCCCCGAAAACAGGAAGCCGGCAGCGTAGACTACCTCTTCTTCACCAACACGGAGTCGAACAAGACGAACGAGCTGAAGAGCGACCCGCACGTCAACGTGTCGTTCCTCGACGGCACGGGCCAGTGGGCGTCGATCTCGGGCGACACGAGCATCGAGACGGACCGGGCCGTGGTTAAGAAGTACTACAACCCCGCCCTCAAGGCCTGGCTCGGCGACCTGGGCGACGGCAAGCACGACGGCTCCGCCGACGACCCGCGCATCGGCATCATCCGCGTCAAGATGGAGTCGGCCACCTACGCCATCACCGACAAGTCCATCCTCGGCCGCCTCGCCGAGGTCGCCAAGGGCACCGTCACCGGCGACGCCGCCAGCGTCAACAAGCTGCGCGAGATCCGCGAGGATGAGGTCCGCGCCTGGAGGGCGGTCCACTGAACGCAGGATGGGGAGTATGCGCCGGAAAGGAAGGGCATGGCATTTGAATCATGTAATTCGCAGGCCGGGATAGCTTCGCGGCTGTAGTAGCAAACTAATGAAGTTACGATCACATGAAATGTGCTGCTGTACTCACGGGACCATTGAACGGTGGTTTTTGGCTTTCTTTTTTTCTTCATAATTGCTTACCGTAGTCCGCAGCCCATATCCTATCCCAGCCCTGTTTGTCCACCGCGAATTCACGAGCAAAGTCCCTCTCCAGCTCGTGCGCTCTCCTCCCGAGCAATACCAGGCTGTGCAACGGAGGCCCCAGTTCCTCGTCGGTATCGCAGAGCTGTCTCAGCGTTCCCGCGACGAACTTCTCCGTCTTCCCACCTACCCTGGCAGCGCCAATGGCCAGGCTGTCCGGGCCATAGACGCCCTCCTTCTTATCTTCCTCCACCTCGAGCATCTGCTGGGCGCACTGCCCAACCGTCATGTATCGGGGCGGCTCGTAGATCTTCCTGCCGCGCGCCATATTCTCCAGGCTCTGCTCTTTGACCTTAATGTCTAGCAGGACCAGGGTGTGCAGGCCGATGGAGCGGTTCTCCTTGATCCGATCGTAGAACGAGGCCGGGCGCCAGTTGTCCAGGAAGAACACCATGGAAACGGTCTGCCCGAAGTTGTACAGCTGCAGGCCCGTCGCGCCGATCCCGGACATGATGGAGGCGTTGGGGACGGTTCGCACCGGTATGGACAGTTCACGGGCGCGGAGGACGATGTCTGCGTGGGTGGTGGCACTGGGGTTCATCGATGTCAGCATATGCGGTGATGGAGACGACGACAAGTACGTAGATTGCGCCGGGCACCGTGGACGGCCAGGTAATAAGTAGATAGAGGCATTCATACCCAAACGGATCACCCACAACCAGGAATGCGACATCCTCAGTCTGAGCGTCGCGCAGGATCTCGTCGCTGTTGGACTCGACCATTTCGCGGTCGGCAACCACTATGGAACGGCCATAATAGCTCTCCTGCCGTGACCATTAGCCTCGAGCACTTTCTCGCGACTCTTGCTGAAGTTTCAACTAGGCAGGTCTAGAGAAGCTGGTCGCGTGTATGTGTATGTGTGCTTGTGCGTGTGCATACCAGGACGGATTGGTCGACCAGGAGGATACTCGTATAAGCCTCGAGGTAGACACGCGAGGCCTTCTTGACGATCTCAAGACCCTTGACGGTAATGTCGGTCTCGTCGGAGAGGCCGAGACCTACTAAGTAGAGCATCTTGAATATGGACTCACTGGTGACGGGAAAAGGAAGGCGTCGCGATAGAAGATGGTGGTGGGGTGCGACAGTGACCCTAGAAATTTGATGGTTAACGCGGTACATGCATATTACGTTAGAGAAATAAACTGAGGGGTAAGTGCTAGATATGAAGCAAAAAGAGATGACGCTAAGATACTTAACATGCTGATCTCCAATTTCCCCACCGGCAGTCTGGATTCCATCTCGTTGGAGATCAGAATCGAGCTTCAACGCAGAAAAAACATACAGCAGCAGCTTTCAGTGACCGCCCACTACCTAGCTACTCACGACCACCTCTACACATTTCGACAGACGTGCCATCCTACAAAACCCTTGCCACATCTTGGTAGCAAAGGAAATCCTTCGAACCGACGAGATGTCAGGCAACAAGGGCTCTGCCTACGGGGCCCCGGCCTCCGACACGTCATTTAGGAAGAAATACGACCTCGACGAATATGCGGAGAAAGCCAAGGTCCGCGAGGCCAGCGAGCGAGAGGAGGCCAAGGCGCGGTACGAGGCGAAGCTGGCGGGCAAGAAGTACTACAAGCCGATGACGGGGGAGGAGACGCACACGCGGGCGCGGCGGGACGTGATCGACCTCGAGGCCAACGTGGGCAAGACGATGCTGGTGCCGGCGGGCGCGGGGCAGGGCAAGCGGGGGCGCGGCGCGGGCTTCTACTGCGGCGCGTGCGACCTGACGTTCAAGGACAACATCCAGTGGGTGGAGCACGTCAACAGCATGCAGCACCTGCGCAACATCGGCGAGACGGGCGAGGTCAAGAAGGCGGGCGCGGCCGAGGTGCACCGGCGCATCGAGGAGGTCTGGGAGCGGCTGCAGGAGGCCAAGCGCGCGGCGACGACGACGCTGAAGGAGCGGCTCGAGGTGCGCGAGGAGGAAGACGCGCGCGAGAGGGAGGCGAGGCGGGCTAAGAGGCTCGAGGAGATGGCGCGGCGGAAGAAGGAGAGGGAGGACGCGGAGAAGGTGAAGGTCGAGTACGGGGAGGATGTGCGGATCGAGGGGGAGCACGACGAGGATGATATGATGGCTGCTATGGGGATCACGGGATTTGGTACATCGAAGAAAAAATAGGGGGTTCAAGTAAAGGGCAAAGCAGCATTTGGTACAGCGTATGGTGTATGGTGTATGGCGTTGATTTGTTATTTCATTATGATACCTAGACTACCCAAATAAGGTGGTTTGCATGGGAGGACCATCATCAGCTCCCGGCGACGCTTATTGATGTCTCTGCATCTGATAAGGCGTTTTATATACTCGGGAAGGTGATACGACCGGCCACCATGGGGAATGTAAGGGGAATTTACGACATCGTGAGCATATACATCTGTTACGTTTATTCCAACGGCCATGATACATGTAGGTATAATAGGACAACCGTCCTACATCCAATACGATAACCCTGCATCATGATCCTGCATACCTATGCCCCTTTTCAGTAAACCGAGCGCCGTTATATCTGCAAGTTGCCGCTGTTGCAGGTGACACGAATTTCGAGGACGTTCTCTGAAGTCTTTCTACTACTTACCAGAAGATAGTGAGTAAATGACTGACTAACCAACTGGATGACTCGTAAATGCAATGACAACTTTGCCACATCTATAGGTTGACTCTCTTTTTCTTCCCCCCCCCCCCCCCCCCCTAATATCATCTGGCCCCCTGACTTCACTCTGTGATCTCTGGCGATTACTTATCGGTTCAACCCCGCCCCCACTACTTGCCCCCCCGCAGCCCGTTGCACACCTGCACCTGGGCATTGAATAAGCTGCGACTCACCGTCACCCGTCATTGGAAGGTTCCAAGGTTATTAGGTATTCTCAGGTCTGGTAGCAACACCTTGTGCAACCACTTCAACTTCACAGATACTAAAGCGTTCTGCGTTTGCCTCGCCTCCGGCCCAGGTTCTTGACTCGAGTCACTGACTACCACCTGGCACTATCCATCCAGTAACATCTTAAAAACAGCACGACGCTCTGGGTTCGTTTTGTGGCGGGCCGGATTCAACAGCAGCAAGCCCCATAGACGCCAGCATCGATAAGTCTTGTGATACGATACGACAACGTTACACTCTCATCCGCAGATCGTTAACTTATCGTACAACGCGGCACATCCACGAGCATCGTTCTCATCCACTTCCGAAACCCCGGCACCACTCGCAAGGAGGAAAAAAAAACAAATCCTAGTCGTACACACACCATGGCGTCGTCGAGCGGCGAGTCTTCCGCTGTGAAAAGGCTCCAGAGAGACCTGGCCAGCATGAAGACGTCAAAAGACCTCGACGGCATATCGGTGGGGCTTCTGAAGGAAAACAACATCTTCGAGTGGGAAGTCGTGCTTATGATAAACGACAGCTGTAAATATTACGCAGGTACGTAGTAGTTTTTCGTTTCTAGCTGCTGTTCCGAGAGAGTGTGCCTTGTTCAGATCTACCTACAATACCCTCAGCGTGAACACCAAACGTGTTGAGGGGAAGGGAGGATGCGGTCGAAGGCGGAGTAGGCTTCCGGAGACAACACCAAACTTGGAGATACTACTTGCAACTACCTACTTAGCTTTCGTCGGATACCTCTTGGAAAACTAACTAACCAACCTCTCTCCCTCTCTCATCACAGGTGGCATGTTCCGCGCGCACCTGCTCTTCCCGCCCGAGTACCCGCACAGCCCGCCGCGCATGGTGTTCCAGACGCCGATCCCCTTCCACCCCAACATCTACCCGACGGGCGAGCTGTGCATCTCGATCCTGCACCCGCCCGAGGACGACAAGTATGGCTACGAGACGGCGGCCGAGCGCTGGAGCCCCGTCCAGACCCCCGAGTCCATCCTCGTCAGCGTCCTCAGCCTCTTCGGCGACCCCAACGAGGACAGCCCCGCCAACCTCGACGCCGCCAAGCTGCTGCGCGAGCAGCGCGAGGGCCGCAGCAACGAGTACCGGAAGCGCGTGCGGCAGTGTGTGAACGAGAGCTTGCAGGAGGGATGAAAAAAATGCCGGTGGAGTAGGAGTTAATGCTGGTTGGTAGTGGTGGAGGCGGCTTCATGACGGTGCGGGGACGGGTACAATAGAGATATGAAGCGAGCGTATATATGTTTGTGGTCTACCTAGGCACCCAGCCGGATGGCTGGTGTAGTTGAGGGGGCACACAAGCAAGCAAGCACACTGCGGTGTGAGACGCACTCAGTCGGTTCTTTTTTTTTTCTTCTCGAGTACAGGTTGCATGAGGCATAGGCATAGGCGTTATAATAGGCTTAGTGAAGAACATCCCATTCCAATACCAGCGCAATAAAACTCTTTTAAGCTGATCACACCAACCCTCCAAATTGTGCACCACGATACCTCCCTTATTCAGTCCACCACCCCCAGCACCCTCCCTAGCACCCGATCCCACTCTTCGTCCCAGCGCAACAAACTCTCCCTCCGCGCGCCCTCGCGCAGAACCCGAAGCTCGTGCTCGCCCGCCCCCTCATCACCACCACCAAGCAACCTACTCAGGATCCGCGCCAGCTCCTCGGCGGTCTCGAAGCCGCACCCGTTCTCACCCTCCCGCACCAGCTCCCCGAAGCTCTCGTACCCCGAGTAGGCCGCGACCGGCAGCCCGCTCCCGAACATGTCGACGACCTTCATGGGCAGGTCGACGCCAGAGCTCGACATGTGCAGACACACGCCCAGGTCGGCGCACGCCAGCAGCCGCGCGTAGTCCGGCAGCGCGAGCCACGCCGTCCGGATCCGCACCTTGTCCGGGTCGAGCCGGCCCGCGGCCGTGAGCTCCGTGATGCGCTGCAGGTAGTGGGATTTCTGGGGCCCCTTGCCCGTGATCAGGGCCAGGATGGGCACTACGGTGGCAGTGGCGGTGGGAGGTTGCGCGGCGGCATAGGTGACCAGGGCGTCGAGGAGTAACGAGAAATCCTCGTCGGGCGTCCACGAGGTGCTGCTCACGACGAGACGGGTGCGGCCCGCCAGGATGTCGGCCGCGTGGTCCCTAGTCTCGGGCAGGGCGGCCAGAAACGCGCGGCGGTCGGCGGCGGACGCTACCGGCTGGAAGATGGCCGCGGGCCGGTCGTGGAGCGTCAGGATGGGCGTCTGGGTGATGTCGTAGGGCGGCTTCCCGAGCTGCCGGGCCATGGCCCGCGTCACGGTCACGTTGACGGTGGGCGCGGCCTGGCCCAGCGCGCACTCGTAGGCCCTGGCGATGGCGACGAAGGGGTGGTCGCGCCCCTTGGTGCCGGCGAGGATCGTCCAGCCGTAGTTGTGCCAGTCGACGATCAGGCGCGTGTTGCGGAGGACGGACACGAGGAGGGAGATGGCTAGGGTCGGGATGGAGGGCGGGTTCTGCGGCTGGGGGGTTAGTACGTTCTATGGGCGGGCGGCGGAATCCACGCAACCAAATTACAATTACGACTGACCTGGACGAGAAGCCACCGAGCTGGCTGGGTCTTGTAGCCTAGGACGACGAGGAGTGTCCATATCTGCCACAGGACCTTCAGGGGCCCGGCGACGATGAAAGGGACGGAGTTGGAGCGGAGGATCCTTGGGGGCGGTGACAGAGGCCGGATTCTGATGTGAGGATTCGTAGTTATGTCGGGATGAGGGGCCGACTCTAGAGAACAGACTGAGTTAGTATGCCGATTCATAACCACCTGAAGACATGCAGTGCGTGTGTGTGTGAGGCTATCATAGCATACCGTGATACCCAATGAGGTCCACCCTGCCTCCGTGTCTCGCCACGCTCAAGGCATGATACTGCATGCGCGGACTCCTCCCGATATCGCCGAGGACCAGGATCTGGACCGACACGGACTCTTTGGTGGCCGGCGAGTCTTTCATCACGTAGCGCGAAGGGAGCACGACCAGGAGGAAGAGGAGACCGGCCAGGAGGCCCCCTATCGTGGCGTAGAGGACGATGGCGAGGTACGGCATCTTGTTCGTAGCTATGATCTGAGTTCAAATTTCCCCGATACGATGATACTACGCAGACGTACAAGGCTCTGATGTTTTCGATAGAGCCTTTACCATAGCACCGTAAAAGGAGGTGGAGGGTGTGCTAATATCACACCATATAAAAGTGAAGCGCCTGTTAAACGTTGTTAGCTTCGATGTTGAGGTGAGAGTGAGGGTGTTCTGTCAACAACTTACGATTATGCCCAACCTCGACCATGAAGTCGGATAATTGCTCTCACTTATGGACAGGATCTAAGACACCTTGACCAGATACTGTAATCTTTTTCAATCCTCTCACAGACTCCCGTCTTCTTCATTCTATGCTTGCCGCCCGAGTTTTACATACTCATTTGTAGAGCGACGATGAGATTGATGGATGGGTCTTTATTATGAGATGTGGCAGCTCCAAGCGTCAGCTGGTCGGAAGGGATGACAGCTGCCGGGGCGCATCGTGACCCCCTATTTCTCTCATCGACAACCAAAGCCTTTCACATTTACCTCGTACCCAGCCAGCCTACGGAGTATAGATCAGATGCAACAACTTGACTTGAATCATAATCATAGGCGCCATCACCGACTTTGGTAGAAGGGTGTTTTTTTCTACTGCATCAGGTGAAGTGCATTGCAACAACTGGAATGTGAAATGAGTATCACATGCTTTTAATGTTGGCCAACGTCCAGCACCTCTCAGGGATGTTTGTGGAAAGTTACCTAAGTATCTGTACTCCGTACTTCGCAGCTTCCGATTTATGACGAAGACCGTCCCATGTTCTATGACACTGTTAGGTTTCGTTACCTATGAACTATGTAAAAAACGACGAGATGAAATTTTTTTGGACAATATATACTCTTCATGCCATCTGTCATATATTCGGTACCTGCATTTACCACTCAGCTATGATAGCTTCCAAGATCCTTTACTAGAGTAAGCCTTTTCGGAAGGCGTTACAAGAGAAGCGCAGGATCGTCGATCAACTGCCTTATTAGTACATGCCCAGGTGGGATAGTGGGCGATAGCCACCTGCTCAGGGGGGTAGGTAAGCACTTTCAAGGTTTCCATTATCTGTTTTTATTTAGCAGCCAGCCACCACTGTACCAGTACGCAATAGCTTGCGGTCGGTGGTGGGCCGGTCTCATTCTCCGGGTTATGTTACATCTGCATCTTCCACTCGGCTTCTTTCATATCCTCTCCGCTCTTGCTCTTCGTATCTGTCACTGTCGCTGTCAAGTCTGTATCGAGGTCGCTGTTTGTCTGTCTTTGATCGAATGCCCCGAACTTCTACTTCATCGTGTTAATGGTGACCGAGGACTTCAATTGAGTTTTGGCTATTCCATTCTTCGAGTTAAACCGAAAGTTGTCTGACTTCCAAGATTGGCGCGCTGCCATTCCGCCGTTGGTTGTTGACGCGACTCAGGCACCGAACGAGCGTCTCCATCCGCATCCGGCCAGTAGTACTCAGATACAGTACTTGCACACTCTGGAGCTCTCGCAACCTGCCATCCTTCGTTTTTCTCTGACGCAAGCCAGAAAATCGGATCTTATCGAGATACAAGAAACTTAGACCAAACTTAACAATTGACACATTCGCAAGCTGTTTCGTTCCGAGTTGCCCAAAGCGGCCACGTCCTTATGCGATAAGCCTGGCTTTCGAGGGGTCCATACGACCCTGGCTTCATTACAGTAAACATCCACTTCGGCCACGAAAATCAGCTACCGACTAAGCCCAATCGCCGGCACCATGGCATCATCGTACGCCCTCCCGCAGCCACCGGTGCCGCATAATCATGGTCATCATGGCCACTCTCATTCACACTCACACTCACACTCACATTCGCACTCTCATTCGCACTCACCACCGTCCTTTGGCCATTCGCGATCCTCCCGATCCAACCTCTCCACCGGGTCCCTAGGTGGCCACAACCATTCCCACGACCACCTCGATGACGATTACCAGGCTCAAGCACGACAAAACATGTCCCAATACAAAGCCAACTCCATTGTCCCACTTCAGCGCCGAGAGAACCGACCTTCACCCCTGAGAAAGAATACCGAAGATATCCCCAGCCCAGAAACCATGTCGGGGGGAGACACAGGCAAACATAGTGAGAACGGGGTGGCCTCGAAAGTTCACGATCATGCTCACCACGGTCATGAACATGATCATGACCACAATCATGACCACGACCACGACCACGATCATGACCATGGCCACCATCATCATGCACACGCGACTGGGTACTCCAAATTCACCGCTTTGCTTTTACCATACACATCCAAATGGCCCCTGATCCACGCCATTATGACGGAGAAGGACTCGCGACGTATCTTCTACTTCATGGGGTAGGTTAATATCGCTTCCCCCCCAAGAAGCCGATCTCGGTTTGCGCTGATACTTTGCGCTGATACTCACATTTGACAGGGTGAATTTCACCTTCATGGGCGTCCAAGCAGTCTACGGCTACCTCACGGATTCCTTGGGTCTTCTCAGCGACAGTATACACATGTTTTTCGACTGTGTGGCATTGGCTGTAGGGCTGTTCGCGTCTGTTATGAGCAAATGGCCGCCTAGTGAGCGATTTCCGTATGGATTCGGCAAAATTGAAACCTTGAGTGGGTTTGCCAATGGTATCTTCTTGATGTATGCTGCCGAGATTCTGCCTGAAACTTTGGTCTGAAAACTAATCCTTTGATAGACTGATCAGCCTCGAGATCATGTTTGAGGGGGTCGAAAGGTTATTGGAGGGTCGTGAAACCAAGAGACTCCATGAGCTGTTTATCGTCAGTACTTTGGGATTGATCGTCAATCTCCTTGGCATCTTCGCATTCGGTTCTCATGGACATCATGGTCACGACCACGGACATTCACATGGACACGGCCATAGTCATGGCCACAGCCATGGGCATGACCATGACCATGACCATGATCACAAAGACTGCGCTTCCCACGATAAACATGATCATGGGCATAGCCATGGCCACAGCCACTCGCATTCCCACGACAACGAGAATATGCATGGCATCTACTTACATATTCTGGCTGATACGCTTGGCAGTGCGTCGGTGATTCTGTCCACCATTCTGACGTATTTCCTGCCTTGGTCGGGATGGGATCCTCTGGCGTCCTTCTTAATCGCGTACTTGATCATGATAACCGCTACGCCATTGGTCAAATCCTCTGCTCAACGTCTGTTGCTCACAGTACCCGCAGACACGGAATATAACCTACGTAACACGCTCTCGGAGATTACGAATCAGCGTGGAGTTGCGTCATACTCAGTTCCAAGGTTTTGGGTAGACGATGGAGCGGGGTCTGAAACCAAGCTTCTCGGCGTTATCCACGTCGCAGCAGTTCGAGGTGCAGATATGGAGGAGGTTCGAGATAGGGTTAAGAACTACCTTTCCAAACACGGGATCGATCTGACCATCCAGATGGAGCGTGAAGGGGATACGACATGCTGGTGTGGGATGGGACGACTTCCGGCCCTGAAGAGTCCGGGTCTATACTAACCGAGCAGGTTTTGTGCGTTGTTTCCCTTTCTATGCTGCGCTGGCAACATGTTCCTCAAATCATATTTGTACAGCATGTTCTATGACATTGTGCATGCTGCTTTGGAAATGTACATATACCTTCCGAGGTATGTTGGAGACAAGAGCCGCGGGAACGTCTATTATAGAGTCCTCTTAGGGAGATGAATGAGAGGGGGGAAAGAGGAAGAGATACAGATAGACGATGATACCCACTTGCGTTAGCCTAATTCTTGTATATAAATTTCCATAGAACAGAACACATTGAATATTGATATCATGGGTATCTGGCCATGTTATTTGACAATTCTTCGTCATACGAGTCACAGGGGCAAGGCAGTGAGGACAGTCTTGAGCACGATGATAATTACCCGCATAGAACTTATCCAATGTCTGAGGCACAGATTACCCCTGAGCCAGGGTGAATGCCCCTGATGCTGATATTAGGTAAGCAACGAGTGCGAGATGGCGGGGTTGTTTGTAGCACTAGGTTGGGCATAATCCAGGGTCCGGCCTGCCAGCCTGCGTGGGCTGGCGGGGTACTACAGTAGTCAGAGTCAGACCTATTATTGAATTGAGTCACAGTTGTTTTCGCGCAGAATAAATTTCGTCCCTTCCCGTCCCTGGTACACAACCCACCATCGTTCGCTCGCCTTGGTTGTAGATACACACCACATTCCGCCATCATGTCGTCCGCAGATGCGGATACAGCAGCTAATGCTGCTCCCAAGATGGAGAATGTAAGAAAGAACACGCCGGATCCCTCCTTTATCGTTACTTTTGCGCCAACTAACCGAAGCCGCACCCGTAGACACAAAAGCGTGATACACTGATCGCCAATTTCCTTCGTTACAAGCAAGAATGGACCGAGAAGAAGCTCGACGAGGCCAACGCCATCGGACCAAACGACCCCAAACAAGAGAAGTTCTTTGCGACCATGGCCTATCCGTACATGAACGGCCGACTCCATGCTGGCCATGCGTTCACCTGGAGTAAGGTGGAGTTCATGTGCCGCTTCGCCCGAATGCAGGGCAAGCGAGTCCTCTTCCCTCAGGGTTACCACTGTACTGGTATGCCTATCAAGGCTGCCGCCGACAAACTCGCTAGGGAGGTCGAGATGTTTGGTAAGAATTTCGAGGCTGCCTACACCGAACTCGAGCTGCCCGACATCAGCGACAAAGCCGCCGATGCGACCAAGACCGACATGAGCAAGTTTAGCGGGAGCAAGAGCAAAGCCGTAGCCAAGGCTGGGAAGGCCAAGTATCAATTCGAGGTATGTTGATTCCAGGACGAGGGCTCCAGGCCATGCACTCACGCCCGTCATTGTAGATCATGCTCTCCCTTGGCGTTCCCCTCGACGAGATCCACCGATTTTCCGACCCCGAATACTGGCTCCAAGTCTTCCCCGAGCACTGCGAATCAGACTTGAGGGCAGTCGGTGCTGGAGTCGACTGGCGCAGGTCCATGGTAACCACTCCCGCCAACCCGTTTTACGACGCTTTCGTGCGATGGCAGATGAACACCCTCAAATCCTCGGGCAAGATCAAGTTCGGGAAGCGATACACCGTCTACAGTCCCAAAGATGGCCAGGCGTGCTTGGATCACGATCGGAGTGCGGGAGAAGGTATTGCTACGCAGGAATATGTCGCGCTTAAGCTTAAGGTTCTCGAGTGGTCAGAAAAAGCCAAACAGCTCATCGGAGACAAGATCCCCAGCGATTCGAATGCCTATTTCATCCCGGCTACTCTCCGTCCCGAGACTATGTACGGCCAGACATGCTGCTTCGTCGGACCTGCAGTCTCATACGGTCTCTTCCGCGTACCGAAGGACGATGGGAAGGACGAGTTCTATTTCTGCAGCCAGCGGTCCGCCAGAAATATGGCATTCCAGAATGTCTTCCCTTGGGGCAAGTTTGAACAGGTTGTGGGCTTGAATGGCTCCGACGTCGTCGGTACCCTCGTGAATGCGCCCCTCTCCGTCCACGACAAAGGAGTAAGGATCTTGCCCATGGAGACTGTGAAGCCGACCAAGGGAACCGGTGTCGTTACCTGCGTACCATCCGACAGCCCGGACGATTACGCGACAGTTCTGGAACTTAGTAAGAAATCGGCCTACTACGGCATCGAGAAGGAATGGGTAGACAAGGAGATCATCCCTGTTATCAAGACGCCTTCCTCCGATCTGATTGCGAAACATCTATACGAGACCATGAAGATACAATCCCCCAAAGACGCCAAGCTCCTTGCAGATGCTAAAGAGCAAGCCTACAAAGAAGGCTTTTACCAAGGTATCATGCTCGTTGGTGACTTCAGAGGAGCAACTGTCCAGGATGCCAAGCCCCAAGTCAAGAAGCAGCTCATCGATCAGGGATTGGCATTCAACTACGCCGAGCCTGATGGTCAGGTTATCAGCAGATCCGGGGACGAATGTGTAGCGGCCTATCTTGACCAATGGTACTTCAACTACGGATCGGCCGAGAACGGAGGTGAGCAGGAGTGGTACGAGAAGGCAAAGGGGGCAGTTGAGTCAGGTCGGATCAACTGCTTCTATCCCGAAGCGAAACACGCCTTCGAGCAGGCTCTAGATTGGCTGGGGCAATGGGCGTGCAGTCGATCCTTCGGTCTCGGCACCAAATTGCCCTGGGATCACTCCCAGCTCGTCGAGAGTTTGTCCGATAGCTCGGTCTACATGGCCTACTACACAGTCTGTGTATACCTGCACAGTGACATCTTCGGCAAGACACCCGGGATAGCTTCGAAGCCCATAACCCCGGAGCAGATGACCGACGAAGTATGGAACTATCTCTTTTACCGGACTGATACTGTCAAGACCGATATTCCCAAGGCAGATCTCGACGGTATGCGACAGGAATTCTCGTACTGGTACCCCTTGGATGCTCGTGTGTCAGGCAAAGATCTGATCAATAACCATCTGATGTTTTGCGTTTATCACCATGTCGCGCTATTTGACGAGCCATATTGGCCTAATGGCATACGTGTCAACGGACATCTGATGCTGAACGGCGAAAAGATGTCAAAGTCGACAGGAAACTTCCTCACACTCCGAGATTCCGTGGAGAAGTACGGAGCCGATGCAACCAGAATTGGTCTGGCCGACGCTGGAGATGGTATCGAGGATGCAAACTTTGAGGAATCAGTCGCAAACGCAACGATTTTGCGTCTCTTCGAATTGAGGAAATGGTGTGAAGAAACCCTTGCTGATGATCAGCTCCGCGAGGGTGAATTTAATCAGCTTGACAAGATGTTCGACAACGAAATGAACATCTTGGTGGGAGAGACGAGAAAGGCGTACGAAGCAACGACTTACAAGCTGGCCTTGAAGTCTGGATACTACGACTTTGTGAGTATCTCACATGGAAAGATAAGATTCACTGCTAACATGACTCTAGATTGCCAACCGTGACTGGTACCGTGATATCATCAAGGCTGTGGGTCTGAGCATGCACCGTGGCCTAGTAAAACGATTCATCGAGCTGCAAGCTCTCCTCATCACACCTATCATACCTCACTACAGCGAGTACCTGTGGCGCGACGTTGCGAAGCACGACGACACGATCATCCATGCTCTGTATCCCGAGGCACGACCTGCGGATCCATCGATTACTGCTGCCAGGAACTACGTGCGGAATGTCACATCCAACATCACCGCGGCCGAAGGCCAGCAGGCCAAGAGACTCGCCAAAGGCAAGGCTATGACGTATGATCTCAAGTCACCAAAGAAGCTTTCGATCTTCGTGGCCGATTCGTTCCCGAAATGGCAAGTAAAGTGTATGGATCTGGTATCTGGAGATTACGGCAAGACGGGCACCGTCGACACCAAGTCGGTGGCGAAGAGCATCGACAAGGCGGATATGAAGAAGGCGATGCCTTTCGTGCAAGGGCTGAAGAAACGTCTCGATGCTGGCGAGAACGCGGCGGATGTTTTCGAGCACAAGCTGTCGTTCGACGAGACGGCGACGCTCAAGGAGATCATCCCGGGTCTGAAGCAGACGATTCCCAAACTAGAGGTGGTAGAGATCGTGCCCGTCGGGGCGGAGGGTGCAGGTGCGGAGCATCTGGCTCCTAGTGCGAAAGCTTCGGTGCCCGGGGATCCCAAGTTCTTCTTCGAGAATGTCTAGGCGGAGGAGGGATCGTTGAAGACACGAAAAGGTAAAATTTAAGGCCGAATAGCCAGGTTGGTTCGTTGGTTCGGGGCCCGGGGACAAGCATGTGCATACGACGGCTGGACGGGAGGCTCCAAGGGTTGTGGGTATTTTCAGGGATCCATCCTGGCGTTGCCGTGCTCGTTTATCAAGTGCTGCATAGCTCTTCCTTCCCGACGGGTTGTAATCTCAGGCCGCCGGGATGGGAAAGTATGACAGCAAGGATACGTCACGTGCCTAGATACTTATGTAGGTACGGATGGATAACACAAAAGAGTAAGACGAAAGTAGAGAAAAGGAGAAAACTAGACCCAGAGAGCTGTGCTTAGATAGAGCAAATTAGCTGATGGATACGATGTGTGGCAAGTTCGAGATGGCGCATGTTTTCAACAAAGGTGATATGATCTATTGCCGAGCTGAAGAAACAAGTTTAGATGAAGGATGTCTGAGTCAGGAATACGCGGCTTGCGACTCATAATCGATGTCCCCTGAGTCGGATGGTGTAAATGTAAATCTTGAGGTCTAGGTATGCATGAGTAGGTACAGTAAGGTTAGGTTCAGGACAATGGACAGCGGTCGAGCGGGCCGCAGGGGAGGGGGGGGGGGGGGGGGGGGGGGGGGGGGGAGCGGCTGATCGGGCTTCTGGGTTTGACATGTGGGATCGACACACTCGGTTAAGTCAAGTACCGTACCTTACCCTTACTTGCCGTACCTGTATGCTACCTAGGTTAGGTACTTACCCCGACATTGACATTGGGGTTCAACTCTCCATTAAGCCGATGAACACACACACACACATATATATATATATATATACCCATAGCCATATCTAACTCTCTAATAAATGACGCATTACAGAAAAGTTGGTGACTGTTAAAAGTTGCGACTGACTTTCAAGGTTCCGTCCTGAGACAGGCAGATTGAAAGACGGATACCCCGAAGCGAAGAGGGGGGACAAGAAAAGTTACCGAGGCACTTTGACTGACTGACTGACTGGCTTGACTGACGTCGTTGCAAGCTTCAGCAGCCGACAGCCAGCATTCTTCCCAGGTAGTGAGTGTAAACTTCGAACACCACCCTGAACTCGGACATCCGTCGTTTTTTGTCTGTTTGCTGTTTATTTTTTTCCCAATTTCTCATTATCTTTTACTTTTACTATACGACCAGCGATACGGAGTTTTTCACCCCTCATCTGCGCCTAGGTGGTTAGTTAGTCTATTCTACTTGTATCGATCGATCCCTACGTACCGAAGACCGAACGAACGAACGACAAGGCGACTGGGATTAAAGTGCAGCGCAAAGTGGAAGGATAAGGATAAGACAGGGTCGGATAGGATACCTAAGCGGTTGGAAGAGAGAGAGAGAGTGAGTGAGAGAGAGAGAGAGAGAAAGAAAGAAGGGAAGAAAGAAAGAAGAAGAAGTAGACGGAGGAGGTGTATCGCATCCGCCGGCTGAGTGTGCTTTCGATATACAGCAGCCATACATACAAACACACTCTCGCGTCGAGACGCCGAACGACGACAAACGACGAACGAACGAACAGGGCAACGTCTCCCTGCCTCCCTCCATCCCACCTAAACACCATCGCCAACCATCCATCCCAAACACAATGTCTCCCTCCACTTCTTCACCCCAAGACGACCCCACCCCCACCGGCGCAACCCACAAGCTCGCCGACAAGCTCCCGCACGTCCCGCAGTCCGCGACCGAGCTGAAGGAGGACCTAAAAGCCGAGGCGGCTGCGGCCAAGAACAGCCTGGCGTCGCAGCTGCGGTCGTTCGCCGCCGGCGGCTTCGGCGGCGTGTGCGCCGTCGTCGTGGGCCACCCGTTCGACCTCGTGAAAGTTCGGCTGCAGACGGCGGAAAAGGGCGTGTACAAGTCGGCCGTCGACGTGGTGCGCAAGAGCGTCGCGCGCGACGGGCTGAGGGGCGGGCTGTATGCTGGGGTTAGCGCGCCGTTGGTCGGGGTTACGCCTATGTGTGAGTTTTTTTTTTTTTTTTTTTTTTTTTTCTCTCTCTCTCTTGTTTGCTTTTATTATCATCATTATTTACGGATTGGTTTGGGTGGGTGAGTGAGTCACTGAGTTGGTGGGTGATGTATGTATGGGAAAGCAGAAGACAGGAAGGGAGGGGGAGAATGGTCCTGTTGTTTCTGTGGCCGTTATCTTGCTCAACAGCCCACCAACAGCCCCCCCCCCCCCCCCCCCCCCCCCCCCAAGATGACGACGAGAAGCAATTAAGAATTTCACGGGGCCCCTAAGCACAAAAGAAATCCCAGCTAACCTCGTAAACCTCTTTCCTCCAACCCAACTAGTCGCCGTTTCCTTCTGGGGCTACGACCTCGGCAAGCAGATCGTGACCAGCCTCGCGCCGCCGCGCTCGCCCTCGGGCGAGCTCAGCATCGGCCAGGTCAGCGCGGCGGGCTTCTTCAGCGCGATCCCGATGACGGCCATCACGGCGCCCTTCGAGCGCGTCAAGGTGATCCTGCAGGTCCAGGGCCAGCGCCTGAAGCCCGGCGAGGAGCCCAAGTACAAGGGCGGCCTCGACGTGGTCCGGCAGCTCTACCGCCAGGGGGGGCTCCGGTCCGTCTTCCGCGGCAGCGCCGCCACCCTGGCGCGCGACGGGCCCGGGTCCGCCGCCTACTTCGCCGCCTACGAGGCCATCAAGCGGCGCCTGACGCCCCGGGACCCGGTGACGGGAGAACCGCGCAAGGACGCCGGACTCAGCCTGACGGCCGTCACGCTCGCGGGCGGCGCCGCCGGCATCGCCATGTGGATCCCCGTGTTCCCCGTCGACACGGTCAAGAGCCGGCTGCAGACGGCCGAGGGCAACCCGACCATCGGCGGCGTCGTGCGCGAGCTGTACGCCCGCGGGGGCGTCAAGGCGTTCTTCCCCGGCTTCGGGCCCGCGCTGGCCAGGGCCGTCCCGGCGAACGCGGCGACGTTTCTGGGGGTCGAGCTGGCGCATCAGGGGATGCGGAAGGTTTTCGGGTGAGGGAAGAAGTAGGGGAAATGAGGGACCGTGGGAACGGGCGGGTTGAAGGGTTAAGGGGGGGGAATGACTTAGCTGGTGACGGTGATGACGGGGTTGAAGAGGGAAGGGGGAGGGGCAGATGGGGTGAGGCGAGGTGAGGTAAGATGTCATGCTTCGGAGGTTACAATAGAATAAGAAGAAGAAGCGGAAAGGGAAGATTGGTGACATGAAAAAATACGAGAACGACGGCTGGGGTGATGAGAGCGGGGATTCAGGGGAGAGTATATGGGTCGAGATAACACGGGGGGATCAAATGATTCCGCAGTGCAAGCAAGCAGAACGGGGAGCGATTTTTTTCTTTCTCTCTGATCGAATTTGAGATATATCGTCGCAGAGAAGAGGGCGAGAGAGAGAAAAAGAGAGAGAGAGGATGTAGATATATATATGAGAGAAGAAGACGCATTCTCATTTTAAGAGATACGAAAGCCCGAAGCAAAGCAAATCGAAGCCAACACCAGAAGCATAGGTATATATATATATTTATATGTCTTTTCTTCTTCTATTCGACTGCCAAATGGGAAAATGCAACAAGATATGGTTACAGTTTGAACGAAGTAGAAAAAGAAAGAGAGAAGATTATTAGCCAGACAAACAGACAGACAGCAAGACAGACAGACAGAAAGACAAAACAGGCTCTAGTGAGGGTTTTGAATGGAATATGTCCTTCCGCTCCCACTTGCTGATTTCTTACTAATTCGAGTGGTGGGCGAAGCGGTTGGTTTTTTAATTATTTCATTGTTCTATTATCTTGTCTTCATCAACTCCACCATACATATCGTAATCTTTTTCTCATGCATCTTTACCGCAACAAAAGCGGGTGCATCTGTCACCAGTTCTCTTCCTGTTCTCGTATCGCTCCTGTGCGAAGAGCAAGTAAGCTTTATCTGTCCGCCATTGATCCTAGATATGGTCCCAACACTCTGAGGATTCCCGCGTAGGCAGACACCCTTAGTACGGGATGAAGATGTAATCAGGGTATTTGTTGCTACCACTTCTGTATCGTCCGTTCCTTCTCCGTAAAGTCGACGAGAATCGGATAGTTATCCTGGGGATGCTTCGCTGATTCGACCGCGGAAGCTCTCCACGGCTTCGTATATCCTGTGGGAAAATTGGTAGTGAAGATACGCCTATTATCGAACACATGAAATTGGAGGTTGCGGTGAGTTTCACGAAGTAGAGAGGCGGAATTCCCGTTCGCGATCAACAGACGAATGGTCATTGTATCCGAGGTAAGTCGTATCCAAGTCGAGAGCGCGCTCTTATCCTGGGTGCTCGGTGACAGTCCATCGCCTCTTCGAGGAACTGAAATCACGAAGCCGGTCCGCCTCACTCGGTGGTCTGGGAGATCCCCATAACCCACCGTTTCCGGTTCCAGCCCGGAGTTGCGAAGGCGAGAGGTCATCAAACTTGTCATGCGCCTCGTCAGCAGGCGTGAGCGGGATAGATGATTTCGTGGTCTCTGGTCGGGTGGTTTCATGTGAGTTCTCTTCCTGCGACTTCTCTTCTTCAATGATTGTGTCATTGCCATTTTCTTCAACTTCTTCAACTTTCGGTTTAAGGTCATCCGTCTGGCCGAAATTGAGTAGCATCGGCGGCGGCTCTTGTGGGGCCTCTTCCTCGTCGTGCCTCGGAGCCCATAACCCCTTAGATCCTGAGCGATAGGGACGCGTCGAGAAATGAGTGACACCGCTTCCGACGGTTATACCCCCAGTCGATGACGACGTAGAACCATGTAGGGGTGATGGCCGCCAAGTGAGCGAAGGACCTCCGGAGGCCCTTCTCATACTGCCTAGCGATGCATTTGCCGAGTTACTTCGACTTCCTCCGGCAGTGCCGCCATACGCTGCCCCAAAGTTGATGTCTTTCAGAGCTGATGTAAATGCAGTATTTAATCGCCCGCGATTGTTGATGCTAGCATTCGAAGACGCTCGGCTGCGAGACGTCGGAGTTGCGGCGGTACCTTGAAGGTGTTCAACATTAGCAAACAGCTTCAGCTCATATATATCCGTCATGGTGACTCTGCCTCTGGTGAGGGCATCCTCAAGGGACAATGCAGTTTTCTCCTTGAGCGCATGAGTGCTGTCGAATCCCGAGCGTTTCTGGGCCATGGTGAGAGACGACATGGCCACATCGGCGAGGACGGGCTGTTGTGTGATAGCGCCAATGAGCGCATTGCAGCCGGCGCCGTGAGAAACGAGCACCACGACATCTGCGATCTCTTCCTCTTCATGGTCCTGAACTGCAGAGCCATTACGCTCAGTGTCATTGGTGGTCTTGGTCCTGGGAGAATCTTGACAGGTTTTGGTCACCATTTCACCTGGATTTTCCGTGTTGGAATACCACTCTACAAGCCGACGTAGGCCTTTCCTAAATCTTTGGTGCATGGCAGCCCATTCCTCAGGAAGTTCACCGCCATCTCCCCAGCTGGGATACTCCCTCGTTGAATCCCACTGGTAATCAACGTCTACACAATTGTCCCTGGCATGAGCAACGTAGCCTCTGGGTATCGGCTCCGAGGTGGAGAGCGCATACGAAGGCACGGGAGACATATATCCCGGCACATGTCCATGGCTAGGCGACGTTACATGGGAGAGATTCCCGCGTTCAGGCTGGGTAGGGGAATCACCATTCTTGCTAGGCAGACTACTTCCTATACTTGACAGGTTCTCGAGACCGGAGGGGATGGCCGTGTCGGGTGTCATAGAAGATATCAGAGGGCTTCCGTGGCGAGGTGAACTATTCCACAGCTGAGAAGGCGTAGAGGGAGAAGGAGACTGGCGAGTATGGAAGTGAGGATAACTGTTATAATCCTCTCGACGCAGGAGCTCGGCTTTGGCGGTCGCTAGCAGGAGAGCCGCTTTTGGAGGCGGTGTGATGTGTTCGAAGTAGTCTGGGGAAAGCCATTCTCCCAGGAAAGGGTCAAGTCGGAGTACGATCTTCTCGAAATGGTGGGCAGCTCCGAGGGGAGATTGGGCGGAGCTGCTCAATTTAGTTATCGTCGGTCGTGTACGTGTGGGAGCAGGATTCGAGAAAGAAGAGGTCTGGACGCTTCGAGGGGGTTTTGGCTGGGACTCAAAGTAATCGTTCGCAGTAGGAGGCACATCAGTATTGGCGGCTATACCGGCAGCTATAGCTATGGATGTTTGTACGCAGCGGAGGAAAGGGGAGCTGTGTAGTACGACCCTGTACCGTTTCTTCTTGGGCTTCGTACTTGCATGGGGTTCAGCATTCATGGGGTTTTCAGCAGCAGCAGGAGAAGCAGCAGTGGCAGGAGAAGCAGCAATAGCAGCAGCAGCAGCAGCGTCTTCAGCCTCTTGATCCTGCAAGATGGCTGCTATCCTGGCGCCGACGAGCTTAGACTGCTGCCAGCCACCGTATGTCAGAGGCGGATCGTAGGGTGTAGGTGAGGAAAGATGCCATTGTTTATCAGCGGCATCGAGACGCTTTCCGTGCCTGACGACGAAGACGTAGGCTGGAGGATGCCCCATGGCTTGAGGCACCACCCTGGTCCGATATGGAGGACTTGATCGACGGCTCTCGACAGAGATCGTCTATTGGTTCATGCGTGCTTCTTGTCCCTTGTTACAGCTGCTCGTGGCAGCAGCAGTTGGCGTACTTGCGGGAAGTAGACTATCGTGGTCGGCTCTACGGGCGGTAGGTAACAAATTCGGACTTAGGTGAGGTTATATCGTGTCAAGTGGTGAGTTTGAGTGAGGGTTGAGTCGCGGTTAACGATCATGGATGGGATAGAGCTGCAGTTCGCGCGGGGTGATAGACGTGCAGACAGGGGCTCGCACGTATACCTACCAGATAGGTACATAAGTACTTATAGGAGGAATGGAAAATCAGAAACGTTTCTGCGAAATGTTTCACAGACAATTCTAGAGAGTAATAGATTTGAGACGCCACAATGAGTCTCAGGATAATATGGAACAAAATGAACACAATGTACACAATAAATACGAGACAGAAGAGCGAAGTCTGACGGAAAAAAAGGAGAAAAAAGAAAAGAAAAAAAGAAAAAAAAAAAACCGTAGGTACTGGCTGACTGCAGGGGTACAGATACAAGCTCCAAAATAATGACGATGGCGGGCTCACTTGGGGAAGATGAGGGATGAGGGGATCTCGACTGAGGGGTTTTACTTCGATCCAGTTTTGTGGCAGCTACCCTGAAGCGCCGATATCCGCTGCATCCGCTTTTTGAAAAGACCCTGCAGGTCAGAAATACTGATTAATAATCAAGAAAACGTGACATCGCGCTGACTCAAATTGGCCCAAGCGCCAAGCTTAAAGCGCGTCGGTCTTTCATCCGCCGATGACTAAGTAACGCCCGGGCAAGCCCCCCGAGGTGCAGCTATGGTGATACAGCCACCAGCAGTTACCGTCTCATCGTCTCATCCCTTTCATCACCAGCGACAATCCGAATTTTGGTCTATCACGCCCAGCCAGCCAGCCAGCCTAATCATAACCAATTCTCCTATGTATGCGAATCTGCGAATCTGCGGCATATCATGAAGCTGTCACAGCTATTTCAGCTTCCCGTGCTGCTGGCTTCGGCCTTGCTGGCCCCTACGTCCTTCGTCGCCGCCGAACATACCAGCAATTGGGCCGTCCTCGTTGGTACCTCTCGATTCTGGTTCAACTATCGCCATCTTGCCAATGTCTTGTCTATGTACCGCACCGTCAAGCGCTTGGGCATACCCGATTCCCAGATCATTCTGATGCTGCCCGACGACATGGCCTGCAACCCGCGCAACGCCTTTCCCGGTACCGTTTACAGTAACTCGGATCGCGCGGTCGATCTATACGGCGACAACATTGAGGTCGACTACCGCGGCTATGAGGTGACAGTGGAAAACTTCATCCGCCTGCTGACCGACCGGGTGGGGGACGAGATGCCGAGAAGCAAGAGACTCTTGACCGATGACCGGAGCAACATCTTCGTCTACATGACCGGACACGGTGGGAATGAGTTCCTCAAATTCCAGGATGCCGAAGAGATCGGTGCTTTCGATCTGGCTGACGCTTTCGAGCAGATGTGGGAGAAGCAGAGGTAAGACAAAGACAGCCGTTTCCGCCATCATGAATGATCTGATGGCACCCACTACTAACACGGGAGGCAACAAACCAGGTATCACGAGATTTTGTTCATGATTGATACGTGCCAAGCGAACACCATGTACTCCAAGTTGTACTCACCCAACATCATCGCCACCGGATCGTCCGAGCTAGACCAGTCCTCGTACTCGCACCACGCAGACAACGACGTGGGCGTGGCTGTGATTGACCGCTATACCTACTACAATCTCGAGTTCCTCGAGTCGGAAGTGCAGGATCTCAGCAGCAGGAAGACGATCGGCGAGCTGTTCGACAGCTATACGTACGAGAAGATCCACTCCCATGCCGGAGTGCGGTATGACCTGTTTCGGGGAGGCGCAGAAACGGCCCGAAGCCGGCTGCTGACCGATTTCTTCGGCAACATTCAGAATATCGAGGTAGATGGGGCTCAGAACTCGACCATCGATGAGGAGATGCTATCGCTTAGCAGGACCATCGCACGGCTGAGAGTAATGGCCGACCAAGAAGATGCCGCGGCCAAGAACAGCACCCACGCGGCCGACAGTGGGCGCCAGCAACAGAAGAAGGTGCAAGTAGCAAGGCCGCTGACAGATGACAACTGGTGGACCAAGAAGCTCATAGGTGCAACGACATTGGCTGGTTGCACGGCGGTTTGGGCCCTCGGGTCGTATTTGGAGTCAGCGAAGGCGTGAGAATGAGCATTTTGCAGTTGATTTATTATATATATATTTAATCCTCGTAATAACGCGAATGATACCATAATGACGATGAATTCTTCGAATCATTTCCCTAGCTGGTGCTAAGTGCGTGTATACCCCTTTTCGTGCGAACGCGCTGTACCGTGATTATTCTATGTAGCAATCTTCAGATTCGGTCCCAAAAGACAACCCAACTAACGTACACCGTCATTAATTGATTCATTCGGAGGCTTCCCCAGCAGTTTTTGGAAATACCAGATGCTTCCAGTCTTCTAGTTTTTTTATGGTATGTACCTTGGTTTTTCTGTGGATAGGAACGTGAGGTGCTGAATGGGTAGGCGCGACGAGGCCATCGGGAAAACTTCGAAATTTGTTATTCATTCACCTCTACAAAAACTCCCTTACCCTTACATAAATAACACTGCATTTTATCACTATTGACGAGCACCTCATCTTGCGTAACAATCACCCGTATTGACCTTTTTCTCCGTTGCGAATTCACTTGATGCTCGATCTTCTCGATAACGTGTTGTTGCGCTTCGATCCACCCTGGATCCAAAAGCTGGTTGGTTGGTGGTTTGCGCTTCAGGAAGAACATGAGCAGCGACTCTACATGAACTCTACCAATGCCCCATCTTCCCAATCTACAACGCTCCTTCCTCGACTCCTTCATACCTAGGTCCTTATGGATGTCATCATATGATCTATCCTAAGCCCTCTCCGAATCATCACCGACGTTGCCATGTCGTCCAACCACACCCCTACGGGGTTCTCCCTGCAGCCCATCGAGCTCAGGGCATTGCCACGATGTACTCATAACATCTCATGGTCCCCTGACGCCGAACTGGCAATTGGATGCGACGATTGCGTCACTATCTACCTGCCCAACTTTGCAGGGGCGTCCAATACCAGTGATCCCCCACTCCAGTACAGGCAAGCAACCCTTCGCTTCCCGCCCAACGAGGTTAGAAGCCCGGAGCTCAACCGTCCGCTCTTCAGCGTTGTCGATCAAGACATGCCCGAGTTTGAACACATCGTAGGCGGGGGTTCCGGCGTCATCACGAGTCAGGGCAGTTCCCTCAATCACATCGTCGCGCTCGAGTGGTCGTCCTCTGGCCTGGGGCGCATGAAACGCCCTGTTCTCGCCGTGCTTTCTGGTGACGGCAAGCTGTCGATATACTGCGAAGGGGCCCCGGGGAATGAGGGTTCCTCATTTAAGTCTAAAGGTAGAGCTTCGAGGTCCCTAAGGCCGTGGGTCGTTGCCTGGTGCATCGGTGGCGACTCCATCATACCGAGAGCAGATGGACACGATTCTCCTTTCAGTCGGGAGAACATAACGGCTTTTGCATGGGCCAAGGACTTTGATGGTAATGGTGCGCTTCTGGCTTACCAGAACGACGAGGATGTGATTGCTATCGTCTCGATCCAGTCCAGTCACCCTTCCAGTGTGCAGACAGGCCACCCGGGCGAGTGGCGGGTAGAAGAAGTCGCTCGTTTCTCTGCTGAAGGGCCTCATCCCTTATCTGATGTAAGTTCAAGATCCGAGTACCAGAGTCAGTCTGTCTTGTATGCTAACTAGACGGAAGCCCACCGACCCGGATTACACCCCTAGCGGTTCCTCATTCGCCCTGAGCTGGGGCCCTTGGATGAAGAAAGGTGATACGAGAACGTGCATGATCTCCTACCTCTCGAAGAACTACGTCGGGTTCAGGCAGATCACAATACAGGAGTCAGAGGTACCGATGAAAGAGGCTCCAAAAGTAGAAGTCAGTCCCACAGACGTCAGTGGTGTCTGTCTCTTCCTGGCACCCGATGCTTTCGTGGTCTGGGAAGATTTGGTAAGCACCAACCTGTATTCGTTTATTGCTATGTTTTTTCAAGTAATATAAGGCTGATTCTGTGTCAGGTCTGGACGATCAACAATTCTAAAGTATGCCGAGGTATAATAGCGACTCCGTTCAGGGTACAAGCTTTCCAACTGTCATTCGATTCGGCCTGGTCAATCATGAACCCCCATTCTACCGAAGAGTGCAATACCACATATCCCCCTGAAAGTGACTCTCAATCCACTAATCCCATAGTCGGTAAGTTCTCATCACACCGCTTAAGCCCCCCTCGGCCGCTGACCAAGATCCCAGGCCTCGTGATTCACCCTCCATCCGTCTCACTGCCCACCTCGACCCCCCTTTATACTCTCGCTCGTCTATCAGCAACGCACGAAAACGGAGGCTGGCACCAGACCAACCTCCCCCTCCCTCCAAACCCGGAACAGCAGCCATTCGATCTCCAATGGGCCCAGCAGATCAACCAGATGATCGAGCACCGCCTCCCAAGGGCCGACGCCTACCGCGGGGATACTCAATCTGACGACGATGAAGAGGAAGACAGCTCCTCTGAGCCCGAGTACTCGTCCGACGAAGGCGGCGGAGACAGCGATCCGGACGCGGATGACGACAACATGATCGACTACTTCATGGGGAAAGAAGACGCCGCAAACCAAGTCCATACGACGCGCATCCGCATCTGGGGCATAGCTTCCAGCCCCGGCGGCGGCACGACCGCTGTCTTCGCGAGCCTCCACAGCGGGATCCGCTTCGGCCGCGACACGTACGGCGGCATCCGGTGCAAGGTGTTCTTCGGGCGGCGCCGCTTAGACGACGGTGACCAGATCCTATCGACCAAGAAGCTCAGCACCGAGGCCCGCGTATGGGAGTGGATGTTCGGAGGCGGTCCACCCATTGACGGGATCGGTGGCCGTAGTGGCGCACGCGCAGGCGGGCCGGAAACTACCGAGCAGAGGATCGCGATTCAAGACCATTTCAAAGTGTTAAGAAAACGCCTGCGTTGCGTGTTTTGCGAGGCTGAGTTGGTTAGTGGAGGGAGCGGGAAGAGGGCAAATGCGTCTGTTTGCTCGCGGGGCCATATGTTCGGTGAGTTGGCGTCTATGCTTTTGGCACTTTTTGGTTCTTCTGCCATTATCTTCTTCCCTCGCGGTCTTTGTATTCTCCTCCCATGATGGGTGATATGCTGACTGACTGACTCATCATCGCTCTCATCTCATCTAGACAACTGTGCCACCACAGGCGTACCCATCCTCGAGCCCGGCATATCGCGCAACTGCGGCGTATGTGGGTTCAAGTGCCTCAAGCCCGATGTCCTCATGGCCATGGCGCCTCAGCTCGAGAGAATCATCACTGACGAGATATCAACCGAGTCTTGTGGCGGATGTGGGGGCAAGTTTGTCAATGGGTAGACGGAGACTGAGACGTCGTCTGGGGAGGAAAGGGGATGTAAGGGTGCGTATTTCGAAAAGGGGGGGGGGGGGGGGGGGGGGGTGGGGGGGTTTGCCGTCAGACAAATCTGACAACGGAAAAAGTTCACGATACGATCTGGTTCTATTGATTCCATCGCCATTATCTGATGAGTACTCATCAGTCGAGTGCCATGATATGTATGGGGGGTTTGGCAATGGAGGTATGTTTGCTTTATCCCCTTCTCGTTTGCGAGGATGCATATATCCCCTTTACCTTTCTCGTTCGCGAAAGGTAACCCCGTGGCTGAATGGGTAAAGAGCAATGGCTTATTTATTCCTCCAGTGATTACGTCAGGGGAAACACTCACACTAGCAATATGGTTCATCGCATTACTTATCAGTCCTCCAGCGGGCTGCTGGCGTCCGCCCGATTTGGGCTTCTAAGTTCTTAATCACCCTTAGCAAAGGTCGCCGTAGGCGTCAACACTTGGAATATCCAAAACACAGTGAACTTTTATTGGGTATCTATGCCAATGAGAACGACACCAATTCAATACGTTCAACAACCCAAATACCAGTCCTTGAGACCTTTTATCCATAGCATAACCCCTTTCAATTCCCATCCTGTCCAGGCTAACCGCAATACGCAGGCGGTGGCGAATACCAATAAAACCAATTCGATCGATACGCACAACATTTCCAGATATCCGTCCTTCAACTCTTATCCTGCCCGGGCTTAAGGGCAATATGCAGGCGGTGGCGGTGATGGTAGCGGCGGCGGCGCGAGCATCTCGTGGTGGTCCGCCACTGCCCTCTCGAACACCCGATACGAAGGTGGCGGCGGCTCTCGCGCTAGCACCTCCTCGTCCGGCCTCCCACCCATCAGGGTCTGCTCCGCCCAGCCAGCGACCTCGTGGTAGCTGGGCGCCACGCTCGACGCCCGGCTGCTGCTTCTCGGACGGTGTGACCACCTACGGGCGGTGGCGGCGGGGGTGGCGGGAGGGGTGCTATTCGGGCTGAGGTTGATCAGCTCGAAGGATTCCGTATCCGTGTCCCACCCATTCTCCGAGTCCGTGGGCGCCGATGAGAAAAGAGAGAAGAAGCCTGACGAACCATGGCGGGGGCAATACCGGGCGAGACAGTAGAGCAGCAAGGGCCCGAACACCATGGCGGGTACGAAGGCGGCCGCGCCGACCAGCCCCCGCTTCCACCGGGGCATCATCCTGTGCTGGTGCTGGTGCTTGTGCCTGTGCTGCAGGCGGGCCGTGGCTTTGACCCAGGCGAACATGCCGCATACGATCCACGCGACGCCGATGACCAGGAGCAGGCCGCGCAGGAGGAGCAGCGCGGCCTGCTTCGCGTCGCCGTCGTCGCACCCGTTGCTGAGGGTGTCGCGGAACGCGCGGTCGAGCCCGCAGAAGTCGCCGCCGCCGGTCTGGTACTGGCGCCACAGGGTCTCGTTGGTGGTCCGGTAGTCGTAGGTCCCGGCGATCATATGGGGGACCTGGATTACCCAGGATGGCTGGGCGGTGGTGTTGACGGCGGTGGTGGTGGCGGCGGTGGCGGCGGCAGCGGTGGTGGTGGTGTTGAAAGACATCTTGTTTTGTTGATGTCGGTGTTGTTGTTGTTGTTGGTGTTGTTGTTGGTGTTGTTGTTGTTGTTGTTGGTGGTGGTGGTGATGTTTTGATCTGTGAGCGAGCAGAGATAGTATTGAAGTTTATCTTTTCAAAAGTGCGATCTCAATGCTGCAAGCAACACAAACAAAAAAGGCTTCCCAGGGGAGGAAGGATGGGAAGTTATAGTGTGTGGAGAGTTGATGGGAAGTTGTAGTATGTAGATAGTTGGTGGGTAGCTGTAATGTGTAGAGTAGAGTACACAAGAATGCTTTCTTAGGTTGAAGGGTGGGAAGTTGTAATGTGTAAAGTGTGGATGAAAGTTTGTAATGGAAAATGATTGGGAATGAGAAATGTAATGGAAAGAAAGAAAGAAAGAAAGAGAGAAATAGGATGGGAGGAACAGACGAAAAGAGCCTGTTTAAATAGGGTAAAAAGGGCGAATATGCTTTCCGTCGTCGTCAGGGTGATTTAGGGGGAGAAACATGCTCGTTCTGGGGAGGAGTAAACATGCTCGCTCTCATGGAATAACACCCTCATGTTGTCAGGGGGAATTGAGTGAGTGGGTTAATATGGTTTACGAAGAAAAGCTTGCGAGTTGTTTGTGGCGTTCAGATGGTAGAGGGTGAAGGGTGGAGGATGAGTTGAGCAAGTTAAATAGAGTGAGTGCAAATTGAGAAGGTTAAGTCACTTCAGAGTTCTTTTCGAGCTGTCTACTCCATGATTGAGAAGCATTGTCAATAGGGGGGGGGCTGGGTTCTGACAGTGAAGTTGATGTTTATTATTTATTTACTTAACGTGATTATTCTAAGAAGTCTAGTGTCGGTTTTTTTTTTATTGACGCATGGATAAACCTGCTCTCAAACCTGAGACCATTATTTAGATGGTATTGGATTTGAATTGTTGTTGTATTGTAAATGTAAAATGAAAACCTAATAGGAAGCGGGAGATAGAGGGAGGGAAGAGCATGATATAAGGAGGCTTAGTGAGGGTAAGCCATAACTAGGGGGGAGAGCGAAACACAGAGAAGTCGAAAAGTCGGCAAAGCCGTGTTGATGTTGTAATTTCATTATTACTTGGTGAGCAACGATTATGAGACTGCTGCTTGATAGTAGTAGAGGATATATGAGAGTAGTTGACATTCGCACCAGCACCTTCGTTGATAGCCCCGAGATCATTTCCATTGCTTTGGGGTGCACCCGGGTTCCTCCCTAGACTGCGCAATAATTTTGTGTTTCATCATGTTTGCAGGTTTGTGCAGATGGTTACCTTTGTACTTACATACTTAAGTACTTACAGATTGTGCTCACTTGCCCACGTAGGTCACGGTTGTCATGTAATTCACTTGCTGAGGGGGATATCACGGGAAGGGAATCATATTCAGCTTCTTACTGGGTTGTCACGGTTTAGGTAACTAACTGCTGGTTGTTCCAGAGTGACGAATATTGTTGCACAAAAAGGAGGGAAAGGAGCTAGGTCTACGTAGCGTAGGAGATATGGCCCCTAGACTACATATGTGGCCCCTATATATAGAGGCAGTGCATCGGCTACTTAGTGCCGTGACCCAGGTCGAATAGTCTGTTTGGACATTATTGAGTATCATCGTGGTGTTGCTCAATTGCACTGCATATGGCTTATCGAGTACAGTTTCAGTGTGGCTCAGCTTTGGCAACGCCATTCTACAATACAACTAATCCTCGGGGTATTTCTTTCTACAGGGCAGACACCCACTTAGCCCCTATTGATGAAAACAACCACCAATGCAGACTCCGGTACCAGTCGTCTCCTTTTTATGTGGCTGGTGAGGAGTATTGATATTATTTACTTTTCAACAACTGCAGATTGTAAAGTAGCGCAGGGATCTGCAATAATTGATCGTAGTTGTACAACTGCATTCAGTAAAAAAGAAAAAAAAAAGCTTCCTCATCAGGCTGTCTACGTAGTTTACTCCGTGGAATCATGCATTTAGTTGCTTGTGGTCAACTGCCAATAACTAATACTCTCGAGGGCTATCAATTGGCTACGAAGCCCTTAGGTGGCCTAGTGGTGTTCGTGAAAGTCAGAAGCAGTAGCGATTCCAATAGGTACTACCTAGGTACGCACTGGCGATTCAGTACACGGTGCTCTTGACCCGGTACAATGTACTCCGATGATTACATATATATTCTAGGAGTCAAGAAACTTATCCACCACTCTCGTTCATTTTATTTGTAACACTTCAAGCTCCCTAATATCAGTACATGAGCATTATCTCTCTCCACACCTTTTGACCCCCTATCTCATCTACAGAACAAGCGCCTTCGGACAGTTCTACGAACTCGGGGCGGTTTAAACTTTTACTTCAGACTTTTCCAGGACCCGGAATCGGCCCCTTGCACGCCGAAGTCCCGTCATCCTTCCCCGAAGCCAGGAAGATCAGAGGAGCTGCGCGGCGAGACACATACATGAGACGTCACGGAATCTTGCCACCATCGGTCACTATGGATCTTGCATCCGTATCCGTCAATTCTTTGAGCGTCTGAAGGACGATGAATTGTCGCAACAACAGAACAAGTATGTTAAATGTCTCTACCTGGCATGATCCATTCTTACGGGAAGCTTCTTTGAGGCACTTTCAGCGATCTAGTGTTACACGATGCCATGAGGAAGGTCGACAGCCCGTTGAAAGTCCGATACATGAGTCTACCTTACCTATCTAGGTAGGTACAAGATGGCGATAGAATACTGCTAGGTGGTAGTGCCCAGCAAGTACCGAAGGCTGCTGATTTCGCTAACAAAGAATGTCTGGCACCTATGGTGGTCTTTATGGTAGTTAGTTTGCCGCAGAACATCCTCAGGCGCCCAGGTCCTCGTGCGGCAGTCTAATCTTTGTATGTCGGGGTAGTTACAATATGGTTGGGTAAGATGCTGGACAAATAACTAGCACCTCATGGATCAAGTTCAAAATCCTGCAACAAAAAGGTATCTCGGTACAAAGAGGCGATGGCAACAAGAAATTTCGGGCGCGGAAACGAGGGGTAAATCTGATCATACATGGTCACGGCCATGGCCACGGCGCTGTCTTTACGGGATTGACGATGGAATGCAGATGTGTTAATGCTGAGGTTGGTACTTCGTATGTTACAGCTAAGAAGCCCCTGAACGCTTGGACCAAGCATTCCAGTACGAAGCACCCAGCACCCGCCGCCACGCATCCTCCCCAGCCACAGTAAGCAACTTCATTCGCCACTGCAGCAAGCCTCACCGACCAACCGCAACAAACAATGACTCAACGGAACTTGACCGTGCCGGTTAAGTGCGGGCGTGATAAGTCTCCAACATGCCAACTCTCCAATTCTCATCCACCATCGACGCCTTCCCTCCTAATCACAACGCCATCAATCAGCAAACCATGGATACCGTTCTTGGAGTGACAGAGCTCCTCGAGGCCATACTCCTCCAACTCGACATGACTTCGCTGCTCGTGTCGGCGTCACGTGTCAATTCGACGTGGCATCACCTCATACAGACCTCGCCCGCCATTCAACAGGCCCTGTTCTTTAGACCTATGATAAGCGGTCGCTCAGCCGACGCAAATGACGCACGACCACCACCATCAGAGGATCTGGTGATGAACCCGCTTCTAGTCAGGAAGTTCGGCAAGTACTTCTTCGATACTGGCGAAGACGACTGTCGCATCTATCGCTGCGACACCCTCTACAATCTACCATGGGGACATGACCGAGACCAAGCTACACAGAAATTAAATTACGAAAGCTTCACGCGCAAGGGTGCAAGCTGGAGGCGAATGCTGGTATCTCAACCCCCACCCATGCAACTCGGCGCTCTGTGGCAAGAAGTAGGCACGGTTCCAGAAGACGAAAGTGTTCAGGAGGCGTCATCCGCTTTAATAGAACCGCAGCTGTCTAGAGATTCGCCAGGCCTCTGCATGGGGGACCTCTATGATCTTGTGCAGTATCATTCCGGTCATCATGCTCTCTGGTCATTCTGGTACAGAGTTGTCTGGAACACAGCGCGATCACCATATTACACATCTTTCCTGGAGGCGCAGTGTAAGGACCTCTTGACGCGGACCCCTCTGGTCGTTGAGCTCTACGATGTCGACGATATGGTTTTCGTAGGGCACACTCGTCAACCCTCTAGTACTGAAGAATGGGATGCCTTGCTTCGCTGCGAGTCTTTTCATCGAGCCGATATCGACTGGACAAAAACCAGCCGCCGAGAATTCGAATTTCCAAAATGGTATTTCTGGACGGAAAAAGATCAACGAGATCAAAAGGAGATAGCTGCCTCGTACCTCGGATGAAAGGACCTAACTAGGACAGACGAATCACCTGAACATACATGTATCAATATCCATCGCGTTCCGTCATTTTCTGGGCTCTTCCTCTCCCTTCCCGTCACCACCTCCATCCTCATCAGTACCGATCACTGTTTTTTTCATGACATCCGTGAGACGTGGCTCTGGAATTTGGACATGACCGTTGGGTTCCAAGGAACACACTACAATGGCAAATCTCTTGCCTCCACGGACCAGTACGGCTATCTTGCCCCATGTGGTTCGATCTTGCATATATCGCTTCTCTTCACAGCTGACCTCGCATATCTTCACCGTTTCTTGTCTGTGGGTCTCATCATCGGGGTCGAACGGCACGGTAGTGGTGGTCATCACCTCGGGTACCGACGCCATCCCTGCGAGTTCTTTAAGATCCGCTGGGGATGGGATTGAAGTTCCAGGGCCGACGATGACAGGGAACCGAAGGGGGGGACGTTTCTTGCCGGAAGCGATGGCTTTCAAGCCAGCTGCCCAGACCTCAGGTGGCCAAGGGGCCGTCCACGTGTTTTTCTCCTCGACTTGGGATTTTCCAAGGCGAATTCTAAGGTCGTCTGGCATGGCAACTAACAGAGGGTAACAGAGGGCGGGCGTGATAGATGGATAATATTGTTTTGAGCGTAGAAAGATAGGTTCGAGATTGTCTTCTGGTGATTGCTTTCCCGATCGATACTGCAATCAGCGGACAAGTTTGCTGGGAGGAAGGGTGTGGACTTGTAATAGACCCGAATACTTCAGGAAACAGCTGGATTGTGATGTAATGTGTAGATGCAAGAAAGTTGGTGGGGGAAAGCGACATGATCAAGTTAAATCCAGCAGTTCGGTGCTTATGTGCCGGCGTCCTTGAACCGCGCGCCAACAACCTACCTAGGTACCTAGGTACCAAGTATCAGCCCTCGCCAAGTACCCCACATTTATTCGGTACGTTTTCAACTACTTGTTCCTTTATAACATCAAAAGGTTTTCAAACAAAGAAAAAACTATAAACCGATTGTTGATCACCTACTCAGCAACTGTTTAGAGACAATCAAGCGTTGGAATAATCATTTGAAATTTCTCTCATCGTCGAACAACCGGTCGTTGACATGAAAAAGGCTCCACTGTATGCTGAAATGTTTATCAGATACCGTATATCCTGTTACGGAATACCATCGATCAAATGCCGCCCGTGCGATCCGCACGGCGCCGGCGCCTGCTGCTACCAACTCCTCCTCGAATATCGCCTTTCGCTCTGAACGGTGATCTGGGTCGGGTCCAACCTTCCCAGCCCTCTGGAAGGGTTTACTGCCACCAAGCACGATTTACAACCCCTTGCATACAGAGGGTGGGGGGATAAGCGCTGATATTGCAAACCCGGGCGAAATTGCGGCGCAGCTGACCATGTGTCTGGTCGTGAACCGGCAAGAAGAGCCTGGACAAGTCGGCCAGACCAACGCACAATACACCGAGGCCCTCCTCCAGGCCTCAATCAGGCCATCGTAGGTTCCTCCAGGCCTGAATCAGGCCGTGGTAGGTCGTCTTTATTGGGTAGTGATAACTTCAGGGTCGCCAACAACTGCGGGAACCTCTCGGATTGGGTGATCAAGGTTGCTGAGCCTCGTTAGGCTCTGAAAGAGGCCAGGGCTCCCTTGATCGCGATGGATGGCGCATGGCCGTGATTTGCTTTCAATTACGCCCGGCTTCAGCGCATAACGGCACGCTGCCCCAGTGGCGGTCCGTCATTGTGTCCTGACATGAAGCGAGCCGTGCAGATCCACGGGAATGATTGGATTTCCTGAGTCCAGCTGCACCTTGGATTCTTCGCGCCGAGATTCGATCATTTTTAGGCATCTCGCTCGTAGGCTTTGCCGCCCGTCTCTATGCAGTTGGTTGACCTTCAAGGTCCTGACATGTCCGTGTAATTCAGAAAGAATGGCCCACGCCAGGTGGAAATCGAAATTCTTGACATGATAAGACTCAGGGATCTCCCGACGCATCCAGAAGAACAGAAACATGAGCACTTTACATTGCCACATTTTCTCTCATACTCAATCCAGCACTCAATAACACATTCCTCGTCCAATACAGCTTGCTCGTTACAGCACCATGTCATCCTCAAACACCTTGAGCTTAGGCTTCGGCATAGAGATGGAGATGCTTGTGAAGCCGAACGATAATCTCAAAAACCCCCTAAAGCGATACGGCTGGAATCCAAGCATTACTCCCTCCTCGGTCAATGTGGACAAGCACGGCAACAGGAAAGCCCTAAGGAAAGCTCTCGCAGAGACTTTGACCATAAATGGTCTACCTGCAGGATTAATTCCTGGGGACTATGACCAGTGGACCGTGGCAGACGAACCATCCCTAGATGAAAAGGGCGAATTTTGTGAGTTATCTACCTTACTCTTCAGGTTCGCATCGCGTTCAGGCCTACTCTATATCCCACATAATAGCATTTGAATACCCATCTCTTGCTTATTTGATTCCCCCTGTCTTGTTTGTTCGAATATCCATCTCCTGCTTGTTCACATACCCATCTCCTGCTTGTTCGAATACCCATATCCCGCTTATTTGATTCCCCATATCCTGCTTGTTCAGATATCCATCTCCTGCTTATTCGAATACCCATCTTCTGCTTATTTATTATCCCTCTCCTGCTTATTAAAATACCCATCTTATACTTATGCTGCAATCACTTTCCTACTTATGCGGCTATCCCATATTGCCCATAATCGTCATGCCATCCTCTCATGAAACAACAAGGATGAAAGCTTACTAGAAATAGGGCGAATTGAACTTGTCTCGAGGGTCATGGACTCTTCTGACCCATGGAACAGTGAAATCGACACTCTCTTCGATGTTGTGCGCGACTGTTGCGAGATTCTTCTGACGAAGGGCTGCGCAACACATGTCCATGTATCACCCTCCAAAACGAGGGAAAGCCGTTACACCGTGCAGCAACTTCACCAACTTCTGAAAAGTATAGCAGCATACGACGATGCCATTACGAAACTGATGCCTCCAGATAGAAAGAACAATGAATGGGCTGAGTCAAACTTACATTCACCCAAGACGCTGCCCGCATTCAAGACTGCTTATCAATCCGTCCCAACTTCTACCTGGAAGCCTCTCTTCAACCTCTTCGACAAGATCCAAGAGAAGGAATACATCCACAAGGAACTGTTTAAGAGCCGCAGTGTCTCGTGGAACTTCGCCAACGTCGTGGACATGTGCGGCACAGTGGAGTTTAGAAGACCCCCTGGTGTTGAATTATCGGAGGACGCGAACCATTGGATTGCTTTCACACTTGGCTTTGTGGCACATGGCCTAACCTTCGAATGGAGCAGTGTATTAGGCTCTAAAGTATATCCAGACGTTTCCAATTTAGCGGCATTCGTCCAACGAGGCACCACCAAACTGCGCTCTGGTACCGACCTTTGCCTCGCGCCTCGACTCTTGGCGGAGAATAATGAGCCCCCAACGGTTTTCACCGATAAAGAGCTGGGGGTTATACGGCAGAAGAAGGCGAGTAAGGAAGGCAAAGAGAGCATGTTCGTTCATAAGGTCAGTATCCACCCTCTAGAGCCTATCCGAATAAGCAGGTGTTTTGAGTGGAATAATCTACAGAACACTGCTTATTCGGTTAGCTCTGCCTTGCTTATGCAACTATCTCTTTTAATCTCCCTGAGAGTTATATGTTACTGATACTAACCTTGAAACTATACATAGGCCAACTCTCGTTCGAGTTCCCGGGCGAGCTCCATGTCTCGCTCAGGTTCTCCTGGGTCCCATTCGTCGTCTTCGGGGAAGTCTGGCAAGAAGGTGTCGCCTTTCTAGGTGTATCGCTATTGGAG
This sequence comes from Xylariomycetidae sp. FL2044, assembly GCA_022376275.1. Classification (NCBI taxonomy): domain Eukaryota; kingdom Fungi; phylum Ascomycota; class Sordariomycetes; species Xylariomycetidae sp. FL2044. Next base: position 208,425 of record JAJNOH010000003.1, on the reverse strand, counting down.
GGTGCCACGAACACATAAGTAGCAATATGGGTTCGACTCCCATAGCCGGCACGTGGCGTTTACTCTTATCTGCTATAGACACGAGGCCATTTGGGCGAGCGTGCAGCTTAGTCTTCTGCTTTTGATTTCCTATCTCAAGTCCTGTTTCATATGTACTCTAGCGAGGTCTTTTATAACTTGATTCGGTCGTAATATGCTGTTCTTGTTCTCTTTTGATTGTTCTCTTTTGAGAATGCTTAGGTAGTTCAACGGCGAATGACAATGAGAACATTGCTCTGCTAAAATTGCCGGTCGTCAGATTAGAAAATTGGCAGATTGGTTGATGTGTTCATGGAGTTCAGGTCATGGTCGTGAACCGTATTTAGAGATAACCTTGGGATGGATGAAAAAGTACCTTGTGCCACTGAGGCTTGTGGCGGCTTATCCCCGAAGAACCACCCACCACCCTGGATTTTACCCAGTGGCCTTGTGGATTTTACCTAGGTAGTGGCCTTGTTGGCTAGCCCTGTGCTTGCTCGTGAATTTCATCTTTAGCATAGAATGCTCCCTACGAAGTACCAAGGTAGGCAACCTTACCTAGGTAGGTAGTCCGGCTCATGTCCGGACATGCATCGCATCGGAGACATATCATCCTTCGGAGACTTTCTGCAGGCGTAAAGGGGCTAGTTCAAACGACCAAGAGCCCAATATAGACCTAATTGCTGACGCGAGAGGCAGTCTCCCGTCTAATCCGAGAGAAGCCTATGTTTTTACATGATGTCCCAACCGTGGATTGGCTCTTATCTCGTGGCCCCTGGGGCTGGGCCATGTTACTACTTCGTAGCTGACTAGGCTCTTCGTATAGTTGACCCCCTGAAATAATGTGAAGTGGAGTACCACCCACAGCTGCCCAGGTGCCTTTCAGCCCTTGATATTACAGATAGTATATCTGTATTTGAAGAGCCTTCTTATGTATCAAACGGCCTTTTATACATGATAGATCTAGCTTTTGTCTCACTTGTGACTTGCGTCTACCTAAGGCATAATGGTAGCTGTGGAGCACTCTAGTGTTCAGGGGTGCCCCTGTATACTGCCCTCTGATTGAATACAACGTCAAGGGCAGTACACGGTGCAGATCTCGAGATATAAGAAGTCGTGATCTCCCGACTGAGATGTCGAAGGTCATCTCACAGCAAATGATAGATCTCTTGCAAAGATTACGCGGACTTGTCAGAGGCGGCCGACTCTTAGAAAATTTCTTCAAAAAAGGATACTCAGACGGACCACATCCTCTATCTTGGAAACTCTTGAACTTTGAGGCCTGGATTTTGAAACGCGAATCGACAACGTTATTTTGCTGTAGACATGGCCTTCTCTCAGCAGATAGCCATCCTGGGCCTCGCGGGGGTCCTTCTCCTCTACCTGGGGAAGTCTTTCGCGACTAACAGTCGCAAGAAAGGTTCCAGACCGGTCCCGGGGCCGAAAGGTAAGCTACTCGTTCTCAAGTTCTCAACATCCGTTGATGTCAATCGTACTGACCGAACTATGTGTAGGTTGGCCCATTATAGGTAATGCCATGGACCTTGCTCAGTCGCAGGGGAATCTCATCCCCATTTTCAACAAATGGATGAAAGAGTTCGGCCCTGTCACGCAGTTCGAGATATTTGGAGAGAAGCAGGTGGTCCTGTCCACGGAGAAGATCTGCAATGACCTTTTCGTTAAACGGGGGACTAAGTACTCGGGTCGTGGTACTCCTCCGGCTATGGTGCACATCACAAACAACATGAATCCGGCGTTGATGCCGAAGAATGGTAGGTTAAACATCTCCGCGACCTGAAGGGTCACTGACACATGACTGTCGACAGAGGGCTGGCGCAAAGAGCGGAAACTCATACACAGCGCCATATCCATCGCGACAAACAGCAAATACGAGCCCTTCATGGCCCACGAGTCAACGCGGACACTGATGGATCTCCTCGAGAGGCCCGCCGACTTCGACGACCATTTCTGCCGCTACTCATACGGCGTCCTGACCCGGTGCATGCTGGGCTTCGACATCGACTCGGTGGAGCACCCGTTCGTGCAGCAGACGGAATGGCAGATAAACAACGGCATGCAGGCTTTTCGCCCGGATGTCTACCCGGCCAACCTATTCCCGTTCCTGATGAAGTTTCCCGACTGGCTGGTCCGATCCAATGCTACGATGAAGGCGATCGCGCGTCGCATCCGCCAGGCGATGGAGAACCTACAAGCCGAACGCCGGGCCGAGATCAAGGCCGGAACTGCCCGGGAGAGTATCTACAAGTACTTCCTGGAGAACAGGGGGGAATTCGACCTCACGGATGAGGAGGCCGGGTACACGTTCGACTCCATCATAGGGGGCGGGACCCGCTCCCCTTACAATGCGCTATTGGCGTTCATGATTATGATGATGGAGTACCCAGAGTGGCAAACCCGGCTGCACGAGGAGATAGACCGGGTGGTGGGAGCGGATCGCCTGCCTTCTTTCGACGATGTGCCGCAGCTACCTACCGTCCGAGCCATCCTCAAGGAGACGATCAGGTACCGGTCACTCGTGGCCGAGATTGGGATCCCGCATCGCCTGGATGAGGATGATGTGTACGAGGGGTACTTTTTCCCCAAGGGTACTATCTTTCACGCCAACTATAGGTATATAAATATCCTTCGCCTGCCTCACTATCCACCCCTTTCAAAAGCACATTTCCGGGCAAATCATCCCGCAAACCGTATCTACGAAGAATAAAAAAAAGGTAGATAAAAACAGACGAAGAATCGCCTAGCTAATCATTCCCCAGCGCGATCCTAAACGATCCCAAAACCTACCCGGACCAATCCCTCTTCAACCCGGCGCGCTGGCTCGAGCCCTCGTACCCGACGTACCGCGAGCCGCTCACCGAGTTCCCCAACTGCCAGAACTTCGTGCCGTTCGGGTACGGGCGGCGGGCGTGCCCGGGCTACAACTTCGCCGAGCGCACCCTCGTCATCATGGTGGCGCGCTTCGGCTGGGCCTGCGAGGCGAGGAAGCCGGTCGACCCGGCCACCGGCAAGCCCGTCGTCCTGGACATCCGGTACGAACCCACGCCGAACCCGAAACCGCTGCCTTTTCCTTGCGAGATCGTGGCCCGGCCTGGGCTCGAGGGGAGGATGAGGTTGGTTAGGGAGGAATTGGAGAGGTTGTGATGACGGAGTCTGGGAGAGGGAGGGGGTCTATGATGAGGAGAGGGATCGTGGGTGTTTGATGGTTCGCACATCCATAGTAACGAATGGTTGGATTCTTCGTATCCGTAGCTTCAGCGAAAATGATCATCTAATGCGTGAAGGTTGGACAGTGTTTCTCGGCTAGCTAGATGCTAATCTGACTTCGCTTGTGTGCAAGCGGAATGAGTTATAGAGCCGGAGAAGAAAGGGGCCCACGGGTGTAGGGAGAATGAAACAGATTCTCCGCACTACACAAGCCTCGAAAACAATGATCCAAGTACCGGCGTGTATCTCAAGTGCAGCTAACACTGCTGCTGTAACCGATCCACGGACATCATCAATCCAGGAGCTATCCGGTATCCCTCTTGACTCTGCGCGAGAGGTTGAAAAGCTTTGGTACTGTCCTGCATACTTGCGCCCAGTACGCAGATACAGTACGCGCGATGGCATGTTCCCGCAGTCCCTTGGACCGGTCGACTGGATCATAGACACTTCCGGCAACGTCCAGAGAGCCCCTGATCCACTCCAACTCTGTCAACAGCCGTTTCACACTCCTATCCAGGCGACATATACAGACATACAAACAAAGGGGAAGCAGGGTTAGCAGATAGTCATCCTGAATCATCAAATCGATAGTCAAGAGACCGTCCCAGGAACCGCATCGCTCCACCAGCCTGGAATCTCTGCCGTGGAAGAATGTTCGCATGATCCCGAGGAGCTGCAAGAAGTAAACATAGACGGTGTAAACGCCGCCTAGAGTGGCCCACCAGCCTCCGGCGGCGGATCGGCATACCGACGAGACCAGCGCGCCAGCGAGGACGGCGGTGCAGAGCAAGGTGACGGCGAGATGCAGGAAGCCCTCGAGCTGGAAAACACACACCAAGACCCCTGCGCGAACACTGTGCATGCTCGCGCAGAGCCCCGTGTGCTGGCGCAGGATCTGCAAACGCTCGTATAGGACTTCCGGCAGCCGTGTTCCCAGATGCCGCCGCCTCCGGAGCTGGATCTCCAGGTTCGGCACCCATCGCGCAAACTGCGCCTCCGTCACTCTCCTCTCGTCGCGCAGCTGCACGAGGTCGATCTCGCCGATGAGACACCGGAAGATCGCATCCTTCAGCCCGAAGAGAGCCAGCCAGAAGCTGAGAGACGCCCGGCTATGCGGCAGGGCGAGCCATTGATGCAGCACCGTGAGGTACGTGGTGTCCAGGAGTGTCTCGCCGTTCGAGTACAGACGGTCCGTGCTGGCGCCGGCGTCGAGCAGGAGCCTCATGCAGTCCGTGCCGCCGCGGGCCTCGCTGCTCATGGCGCACATGAGCGGCGTGGCGCCGAAGTGGTTCATGGACTCGCGCGCCGCCGGGTCGAGCCGCAGGATCGCCGAGAGCAGGCGCGCGTCGCCCTGCAGCGCGGCCTGGTGCGCGAGCGTGTAGCCGCGGTGGTACTGGCGGATGAGCGCGGGCTCCTGCTCGAGCTGGCCGACGGCCTCGTCGGTCTTCTCCAGGACCGCGAGGCTCCAGACCTCCGGGCGCTGCTCGCGGATCTCGCCGCCGAGCCTGGTCCCGGCCTGGTAGGTCTGGTACGACAGGAATACCATCATGCCGATGAGGATGAAATCGGCGGATACGGAAGACGCTCGAGTCTCCTTGGGGATTCGGACGCCCCCTGAGTCCCAGGCAATCAGCAGCCGAAGGAAATAGACCGCCACGGCCCGTACCGCCTTCTTCTCGGAGCGTCGCGCTTCTAGGATTGTGAGCAGCCCCAGCTCTGTGGAGTTGATATCGTCAATGATGGCTCGCGTTACGGCGGGCGGAAGTATGGCCGTAAGCTCTGAGCTGTGGATTTGAGACTGGATATGGTCGCCGAGAGACGCCATTCTCGTCCACAGGATAAAAGGAGTCCGCTGAGGGGTGGAAGCGTCAGAAGAAACACTTCAACACGTGGTGTCCTTAGCTTACCTCGAGCTCCCAGCCCTTCCCACCCCTGAATGGCATCAGTTCATCTGCGACTCGGCGCCTTTGCTCCTCAAAGGGATCACTGTCGGGCAGGATCAGTAACTACATTAGCCACTCGATCTCGTCAATCACCCATGAATGCATACCTTCCTGTCAGATTCCGTCTCACGCTCCCCAGTCCGCTGGTGGTCAGACGACCAGAGACACTCCGTGTAACGGTATGGCGAAGCAGGTCATCCCATCTCCGAAACCAGGTTTCAAAAGATATACCGTCGGGACAATCTTCCTCCTCAACAAAGTGGCGGCTCAGTGCGTCTCGGATGTTGGCCTGTCTTCTTTCGACGTCTTTCACCCCAGCCCCATTCAAATGAAAGTCCCAGTCGCCCTTCAGCGCCACGAACATGGCCACAAGGCCGAATGAGAACACATCGCCCGGACACTCCGTGTTGTCTATGGCATATTCCCGATTCGGCGCCCCCCAGTGCGGCGTATCACCGCCCGTCGGCAACTGGTGCTGTTCGCTGCCCGAGAACCCAAAGTCGGAAAGCTTTGCGACCAGTCCGGAGGCCGAGGAAACATCTTCGTAGAGTAGCACGTTGTCCGGTTTGAGGTCTGCATGGGATATACCGTACATGTGCATCGCCTGTAGCCCGTCGGCAATGTCGGCGACGAGCTCTGCGCAATCTGCTGGTGATTGCCCCTGGTAGTTCAGGAAATAGCTATTCAGATCGGTCGTGGCCCATTCGACGACCAAGACCGGCCTCAAAATCGTTTCGCGAGCGCCGGCCGGTGTGAACTTCTCATCCTCCAGCGAGAATCCGAGGAGCTGTGGGATGTTCCGGTGGTTCGCCAGCGGTTTGTGGGAGAGCACGCGCAGCTCAAATAAGACGTCGGCGAGAGCACGTTGGTATGACTTGGGTTCTCGAGATGAGGGCGAGAGGAACTCGGACTTTATCCTCTTCAGCGCCACGGCTTGGTGATTGAAAACATCTTTCCGGACGTCCAACGTAGCCCCTTTTCCGCCAGCCTCGGACGGGTCGCCCTGCAAGGCATGGCTCGGGATACAGTTAACGCCACATAAGAAGGCTTCCAGTATGAAAGCTGATGTACGGGAGATTCCTGGAATGGTGAAATCGCGAGTGCTTGTCTCTTCCGGCAATCTAGAGCTAGTTTTATTCCAAGGCTCGGTAGCGGTATGAATATCATGTGTACGCTGAGTGTTGGGATAGGTGTAAGAGGATGAGTAATGCGAGGACTGGCCGTAATCAGAGCTCTCGTCGAGGGAGAGATAGGAGGCGGCGCTCATATTCGCATTTGGGCTACTGCTTCGAGATTACTTAATCACGAGCTTGGGTATTTGTAAAAGCAAGAGGGTACGATCTTCTCAGCAGTACAAACGCTCATTACATGAAATTGTCACATTATTTCAGGCCAATCCGTGGGCATCGGGCTGAGTCCTCCACTCAGCCATGACGTGGAGAAGATGGATGCCGATCCTCGCATACACAGCCCAACACAGCCCTCGTACTACATTGAAGGCTTGCCGCTTCTCAGCTTGCATGGTAACCATGGAGATCATGAAGCTTACATATCCAAGAACTCACTAATGTTACCCCTTTTTTCGAGATAGAATCTTGAAGCCTCCTTGTCTTAACAGACCTCAATTGTTATGGCCATGGAAGTGGCCGGTCTTGCCATCGGCGTTGTGGGAGTCATCCCCGTCTGCATCAAATTCAACGACTACGTGCGAGAGTTAGTGCACAACCTCAGGCACTCCAAGACACAGAAGCTCTTCAAGTATCACGAGATCGAGTCCCATCTCCAGATCATCTCGCTGCACAAATCGGCCGTGGCGAAACTGGACGAGGAGCAACAGAACATCCTCGAGTTCAAGATCACGGAACTGCACGAGTCGATGAGCGAGCTTCAGGACGCCCTGAAGAAGTTTGACAATGAGCCGCCTCGCGTGATCGGGTCGGCCATATGGGCTTTCCGGGCCAAGAAGAAGATCCAGGAGCTGCTCGATCGCATCTCCAAGGAGCGCTTCGGCCTTACCCTCCAGCTGCTCCTGATCAACTCGTTCTTCCGCTCGCCCAACGAGAAGGACAGCCCCAGCGATACGGAACGCATCCTCGACTACATCACCAAGTCGCTGGCCCTGCGCGGGAGTGCGCCGCCTGCGACCGAGCCAGAGGCCCAGCAGCCAGCTATTACCGAGGGCCTGCGCGCTATCCCCGGCAGTGACCTCTATCTCAAGAAATCCAGCTCCCGCATGTCGTTCTGGGTCGTAGAAGACCTCCCCTTCGTCGGCACGCACGATCGGGACCGGACGGTCTCTCGCATCCGCCAGGTCTCGCGCGTATTCCACGGCGACACGTACGACGACCGCGGCGACCAGATGAAGATCGCCAACATCGGCCAGTACGTCGGCTACGCGGTGCTCGCGCGCAGCGCGCAGCTCGTCATGGAAATTCCGTCGGAGAGCGAGAGTCTGCGGTCGCTCCGCGAGCTCCTGACCATGCGCAAGAACCACTCGCTGAACGCGCGGCTCGGGCTGGCCAAGGCGCTCGCCAGGGCGGTTTTCTTCACCCACGCCTACAGGTATGTGCACAAGGACTTGCGTCCGGGCAATATCCTGGTCGAGACCGTCGATGATACGTCTCGCCCCCACGAATTCGGCCAGGTCCTGCTGGCGGGGTTCGGAGATGCGAGGGCGGAGGCGGAGAACAAGAGCTCTTTGAGAAAGGGGACGAGCGTGGACGATATCAATATTTACCGACACCCGTCGAGGGTAAAGGATATCGAGAGCTACACGTTCCTGCACGACGTGTATAGTCTGGGGGTGTGTCTGCTGGAGCTGGGACTCTGGGCGAATTTCCTGGGGGAGAAGCATGCGGAGATGCGTAGGGCGTCACCGGTCGAGCGGCAGCGGAGGCTGCGAAGCCTGGCGGAGAAGCATCTGCCAAAGGAGATGGGAGTTATGTATGCAAATGTTGTGAAGAAGTGTTTGAACGGGATTGATTATGGATTCGACAATGCCGGGACGTCACCAGTGGGAGATGTGGCGCTCGGCCGGCGTTATTGTGAAAGCGTACTCGAAGAGTTTGAGAGGATCAATCTCTAATTGGCTGCGACAGTACCCAAGATCTCATAGAGACCTGTCGACATGAATTCCAGGACCCATTGTCATTGAAACTTGCTCTCGCTCGTAAGAGGTGAACTGTTGCAATGCTGTCTATACGAGCGGTGTTGGGATTATGGGCGTCGTAAAGACTTGAGAATATTCACAATTTTGTAGGAGTTAAAAGCTTCGATGAATCAACGATCCGGCGAACGGTGATCAGTCTCCAGGTACAAACATACCACTTTGGGGAACGGGGCTTTAATGGAAGTTATACCTTCTTATACCTTCTTAGTGTAAGTAATTGCGAGCAGAGTATTACCCCTATCCAGTGCACACCGTCGGATTTGGACTGCCTAGAGCGCGATTCGAAAACTCCCCGACGCCACGATATCATTATCTTCGACTCTAGGCACTTCTCTTAAAACCTGAAATTTCTACCTTGCGTAGACACGCGTTGAGAGTTATGAGAATCCTATAGGTGGTCGATGGGGAATAGAGTTTCAAAACTTCGCGGCGTTGACAGCTCAAATGTTGCTCCGTTTCCCCCCTTTTCTTCCCAGCCCACCCGAACTTTTCATGTTTACCTCGTCAGTTGTTTCCACAGGACATGTGGCTTTATCACTAGGCGAGGATAGAAAGTAAACATAGTGGAGGGAGTTTGAGAACGCTTGAACGCGCCTGCTCTGTCAGTTTCCTTAGTAACGCGTAAGTCGTCTAAGTCTAAGTTTTGTTTTCCTACATGAGTGGCTTAATAGACTCAAAACACGTCAACAGAACAGAATGTACATGTTTACTATCATGTTGCCGTGAGACGGGAGAGTGAACAATATAAATAACTTTCTGCTCTCTCGCTCTTTTCGGGTCACTGTTGTCCATGTACAATGCAATTGCGCAACACCCCCATGGTAAATAACCTTCCGAGACATTAACAACTTGTTTACTCTCGCGTCCCTCATCATTCTTCAAAGTTATCACCCAAAGTACGATACCAACTTGTTGCAACAACATCATACCATTTTCTATCGCTGGCATACCTTGCATCAGAAATCACATCTTACACCTAAATCCATCAAAATGTCGTCCTGCAATCGTCTTAACTCCAATTCTCCCCCCGAGGAGAGTTCCGGGCCACGCCGCTGCCGCCGCGTCTCCATTAGCGACCTACCCAAGCTCACCCGGGCCAGCACTTTCGAGATCGAGACACACTACTTCAAACTCCACGTCAAGCATCTCCTCAAGAAAGCCGGAAGAAAGAGTCTGAAAGCCGCGAAAAAAACACTGAAAGCTCTCAAGTCCCTGTTGAAGCACCTCGTCCAATTCCCCTTTCTTCCCTGCGTCGAATTCTTCATCCTGATGGACAAACTGTACGGCATCATCTACGGCGACGACTACGACAATAATTTGCACTCTCCATCGCCCGACGACCATAATCGCCAGCGTCAAGAAGAGGAAGAAGAAGAAGAAGGAGAAGAAGAACAAGAAAGGCCAGAGCGACCAGCAGACGTCCGCAGAGAAGAATTGTCCCTGGATCTCGAAGCTCTCCTCCGGGACGGACACACCGTGCGCATCATCTACCGGGAGAACTCTGACGACCACCGCGCTCCAGCTCAGGGACCCGCCGACGGTACCCGGCGCCAAGGGGGGAGAAGACCAGGACCACCGGAGGTGGTCACGAGAGAATGGGTCTTGGAACTCGAACATCCACCGCGAAGACCCGACGAATTAAATCGCGATGCACGCACGTGTCAACACAAGCAACGCCACTAGACTAAGTCAGGACCAAACGACACTAGAGGTTTTCTCTAGGTTGGCCATTTTCGGGTCACTGTTGTCAATGTGCAATGCAATCGCGCAACATCTCCTCCTTCCCTCCATGACTGTTACTGGAGGATCGACCACGAGAACACACGAGAATTTGCCAAGAGCACGAAGAGACTGGCATAGCATTTGCATGGGTATTAAGAGAAGAGCATTGGCGTTTTGGAGTTTATTGGCATTAGGCATTTGGAGTCGATGGGCAACGGGAATCAACCGGAGTTTGGGAGTTTGGGAGTTTGGAGGTCTCTGAAGTCCCTCGAGGGCAAAGCCGAGGAAGATTATTATCGCGTTTGGTTATGTCATGGCGGACTTCGGGATATTTGGGGATCCGGGCTGTTTCGGTCATCGATGTTGTGGGAGGAGGGGGAGGAGGAGGAAAGAACAAGATCTGCACAGAGAGACAGAGAGAGAGAGAGAGAGAGAGAGAGAGCAACTGTGGTGAATACAATGAATGGGTTGGCATTTGAAAATGAAAATGCGTGTCGTGTGAGATTCCGAAGCATAGCAATCTTGAAAGCTGTGGGCGCGTAGACGTGAGTAATTACAAAGTTGTACGATCATGAACTTGCAAGCGAAACTCGTTACCTACCAAGGTACTTAAGTACTTTACGTTCCGAAGTGAGGAAACTCATCCTATCACATAAAACGATGAATCGCGAAGCTCTAGTAAGTTCGTTTCATGTCGAGGGGAATCTGTCTGTCTACCCTTCCTTTTCCTATCCGTACTGATCCGCGCCAAATCTTGGTGAAAACTCGAGGTCGGACTGGACTCGGACCAAGAGGCTAACTATCGAAGTTATCTACCGTTCCGCACAGCACGAGCGAAGAGCTGATATGAGGCAGCAATGTAATTAGATTAACCAGGACGACAAAAAAAGACAGGTGAACTTGTCGTTGTTTATTAACGATAACTCTTCCGCGTTACACACTAACCTACACCGATACCAATGAAATCTACGCGACGCGCGCCCTTCTCAAATTAAATCGAAAAACGTATCATAGTTTAGGCCACTGCTGGGGTTCCAGGAAGCCTTATATTGTTCCGCAAGGAGGGAAGAGGGCTAGGAGTACGTAGAGTGGGCGATATGGCCTCTATCGCCGTGACCGACTGACACGCGGTGGCGTCCGCCCTCATCTTTCAAAATCCCCTCAAACTCCCTCTCCTTTTCCGCGCCCCCTATTTTTCGCCCGCATCCCCCCCCCCCCCCCCCCTCTCCCAACTCATCCGACACAGCCCTGAGACGAACTCTCTAGGTACCTACCTACATGTAGGTAGGTAGGCTACATACGCCCTCAAAACCCGCCCTCCCAAATCTCCTTCCTCCACCCCTCCGTCAACGTCTCATCCTTACTAAACCGTTCCTGCCAGCCCGAGAACCCGCGATCGAGAATGTACACCTTCTGACGCACCCCCTTTTCTTCTTCTTCTTCTCCCCCATCATCTCCCTTCTTCTTCTCGGCCTCCGTCGTCGTCGTCGTAGTGGTGGTCATGCCCTCTTTGACGGCGCCCTCCCTCTCTCCGCCACCGCTTTTGCTGGAGGAAGAGGACTCCTGATGCCGCAGATACCGCAGGGCGGCCGCGGGCCCGCGCTGCTGGCTCAGCATGCAGTGGAAGACGACGGTGTGCTTGTCCTGCAGCTTGCGCTGGAGCGTGGGCAGGGTGGCGTCGAGGCTGGCGGAGGGGAAGTGCAGGGCGGATTTAATGTGCCCGCCTATGTAGTCTGGAAGTTCCGTCCCCCCGGACGGTGGGGTTAGTATGAGGATGGTGTGGAACGGGGGAGGGTGTGGTGGTGGTGGGTTTGGTGTAGTTATGGTATGTAGATAATATTGGGCAGGTGTATGTAAGAGGGAAATAAGTAGATGGATGGTAAGGAGAAGGCTCAGGTTGCGCGTTGAATTCGAAGGGGGTAAGAGACGAGCCAACGAAGAGCCGGCCAGCCAGTATCTTCCCTTTCTCGGCCAGACTCTGGAGTATCGGGACATATAGCTGGAGCTCGTCCGCCGTGTATGAAGGCAAACAGACAAACCAACAGAACGAGGCAGCAACCCACGAATCCTCCAAAAAGCAAAAGACAGACAGACAAGTTCAACAAGTTAAACCCTCCCCCTCCCCCCGTCAGAAAAAAAAAACCTACCATCATCTCTCACATCCACAACCGCAACCCCCTTAGCCTCCTCCGGGTGGTTCTTTAATATATCCGCCAGTCTCGTGGCCGAGATGCGGTCGATGCTAGCCACGGTGATCATGGACATCTTCTTGTTCCTCGTGGTGGTTGCCGTGGAAAATAATCGCATAAGAAACAAGAAGCAAGAAAAGAAGTTCTTTTCTGTTTTCGAAAAATCTCTTCGTCCTATTTGTTGCTTTGGTTTTTAGTTCTGGTTTGGTTGGTGACCGCTGACTTCCAAGCACTTTGAGTGAGTGATGGACGGGGAGTTCTGAAGTTGAGTAGCCGGGCTGCTGGGCAAGTGAAGTGTAGTCGAACGGACGGACAGTGTGAATAATTTGGCCCCGGTCTTGGTGCCGCGGTACTTAGACTACTCCGTACAGTAAGTACTTAATATGCGCGATTGATGGATTAGATCGAGTAGCTGCATAAAGGGGGCAATCCGATCTCCGTGTCCCCCTGAGCTTGCTTGCTTGCATGTTTGCTGCAAGCCAGAGATAATCCTTTTACCTACCTATGGGCCCAAGTATCTCAACCATATCTACCCGCTACATTTGTTACTACCTAGGGAGATTAGAAGCATTGGGATTCTTCTATAAGGACGACATTTTCATTGGACTCGCGGGTTTTCCAGACGCCTGAAAATTTTGATTACATCTCAGTTTCCTCCTTTTCCATTCGCTCCCCTGCCATGATATAATATGCTAACATAATAAATGCCATTCTATAAGTACACCGAGAGAGAGAGTACAAAGCCCAAAGATAATTTCCGTCCCAACAATATTGAACCCCAAACACGGCAATCTACTTAGGGCCACATGCCGTCCCACATGAACAGCCACCCGTCCCAGTATTTGGAATATTCCCCCACGAGGTACGATAGCCCGTCGCCCTCGGTGCCGACCTTGTACGGGCGCGTGTACAGCCCGCCGGTCCTGAGGTGCCGCTTGATGCTGGTCAAGACGGAGAAGCTGCTCGGCATGGTGCCCACGAAGAACTCGCTGTCCAGCAGGACGAGGAAGTCCACGAGGCCCTGTTGATCCCAGCTCAGGGACTGCAGCTCCTCGAGGTCCTTACCCTTGAAGAGGTCCGTCTTGGTCGCGAGCTTCATCTGCGCCCGCCCGGCCGCGTCTTGGGAGAATTTGTGAGCCTCGGTCGCGTTTCCCGTGGCGAGGAATCCCGCTTCGAAGCCGCCCTCGATCGCCTTCTCGATGAAACCGTCGGACTGCTTCTGGTAGGGAGGCCAGAAGTCCATGGCATCGCTCTCGGTCCGCAGGTGAATGCCCAAGTACCGGCCCTTGTAGGCCCCGTGGGACTTGGCGAACGAGCGCATGTTCTTCGCCGCTACCTTGCCCAGGCGCAGCAGCTGATCGTTGAACTTCAGTATGCCCCCGAAGGTGGACGCAAACTCGGGACCGTCACGGTAGACCTGCCAGTCCCAGAGGACCCCCCAATTGAAGCGTATCAAGCGCGGCTGCGTAGCCGAAGGGGCTGGCCCGCTCTTACCGTCGTGCAGCCACCTGCGGAAAGTGTCGCCGAACCGGTCGGTGTGCCTGTTCTGATCACTAAAATGGCATCCGTCCCGGTTGCCAAAGTCCTTGGGGGTGATGAGTTCGATCTTGGGAGGGTCGCTGACGCCGGGTATCTCCTCTACGTCGTCGTAGATGGTGATCTGAGGGCAGTTCTTGTTGAAGGCGTCGCGGAAGTGTTGTTCGTTGAACATGTAGGAGAAAGGTAGAAACTCGGTAAAGAGGTCTGCGAGGTCGGTCTCGCTACGCTTGCGAATCTTGGGCATTACGAGGCCTGTAGCGCCAGCCTCGAGACCGTAGCGCAGACATGTCTGGATGTAATTTCTGATATTGCCAATACCGCCCGAGTTGTTGTCGCATATGTATACCAGGCCGTCAACCCGTTTCGCCTCGCTGCAGACGCGCTGGAGCGGCCAACCGACGAAAGGGGCGTCGGGGTCGGACAGGTCGACGTCGTTGCTGGGATGGCGAGGTGGTGGTTGGGAGAGAAGCTTGTGTGGAGGGACCTGTGGTTTGGATTGTGTGAAAGAGATGGGGGCGCCGGGAAGACGTATAGACCAGACGGCAATAAGAAGGACGATGCAAAGCGTCGGCAAGACAATATTTCGTCGCGGCATGAGGCCTAAAAGTGATTGGTGGCTGAGGGCCATGATTATCGAGAGGATCGGATGATAGGGGACTAGCCCAACCCTCTAAAGTTAAAAGCGTCGACGAGTGGAGGGGGGGGGGTCGGCACCGGGCAGCACTGAGCAAGCACTGGAAGCACTGGCAGCACTGGCAGGGGGGCGGCTTTATGAAACTTCGAAGTTCCGATGGAATGAATGTTGTGGCGTTCCAACCTGGAACCTTGGAAAGGCTCAGTGGTGCCCAGGTAAGTAAGAGTAAGGGGTGTGATTGGCCAAAGCGATTAGCCACAGTGATTAGCCTGGCGGCATCCAGCTCCACCCACCACCTGCAGGTGACACTGCTTCACTGCCTGGCAGCCTGGGCTGCAGTTGGGCAACCTTGGTGGAAGTCTTTCAGCTGCCGCCCCAGCCGTGCAGCCGTGCAAGCTGTTAAATACCAAGAGTTCAAATATCTGTCTGCAATGGAGGTCTCTGCCACTCTCACTGAGGTTCTTCTAGGGATGCCGGATGCCAGATGCCGTACGCCGTATGACGTGTGCCGTATCCCGTACCTCAAGTAAGGACAGACAAACAAGCAAAACACAGCGTATTGGCGCTCCCCCTCGCTTTGTCACGCTTCACTCAATGGCCCCTCCCCTTTGGTGCAAGATCTAGTTGGACCAAGTACGACGTGTCGACTTCGAGTTGAACAGGCTGCGAGGATTGTAGGCACTCTGAAACTTTGAGACTGGAATCGTGAGAGAGGTGTATGTAGGTAGGCTAGGTGCTGAATTGATGTAGGCGTGTTATATGAGGTAGATGAGGCGGTAAGTTCCCGTATGGATGGAAAGATGGCCGGACGCTGTTTTGGTTTCGCCCCAGGATATTTGGCTATTGCCCAACTTGCTCAGTCGCCCACTGCAAATACAGACTGTCTGAGTGTGTCCTTCCAAACGACCATCAATCAGCCTTATTTATAAAAAAAAGATAAAAGTTTCAAGCCCAGCCTGTAGGTTGGAAGTTTTCTCTGCCAGAGCGTTTTGTGTATTTCTTATTACTCTGGACTCTTCTTACTCTGGTCGGAAGATCAATCGACCACAGTAAGGTAGGTGAATGGGTTTGGACAAAGGATGGGTACAATCAATGAAACAAATAATCTGTCATGTTTCGAAAACTCAATGCAAAATGCCAGCCGCCGACACGAACCTCGCACAGGTGAATCATGACAGGTATATATATTCCAAAAGTGGGCGTAGATATACTGAGGAGGAGGAAATGGAATCAAGCTGAAAAAGGAAATCTTTTTGAGAACTCTCTCTGGCATAGACGGAATAAATTCTTGAAATATGATCATTGTTGATATGCTGCGCCTCTCCTCCTCATACTTCTCTTGATACGAAGGATACGAAGGCAGCGCTCGTGCCGTCTTGGCGAACGAAGTCAGCTCATCTTCTCTAACAGAACTCGGTATCTCAATTGGAGTAGTGAGCCCATAGGATATCCACCTCGATTCCAAGACATCATCATACATTTGTATCAAAAAACGCAATGTCTGATTAGAACAGTCCATATTCCCATATCCGAGACACTCAGACACTCCTAGGTTGTGATATATGCACACATCTGTAGTGAAGCCGGATGGAATGGTATTAAGTTTGTATTTTGACAAATGTGCTTCTATGCTGCTGTAATGCGCATCTTTAGCCTGCCTGACCAAATGTGCCAGTTGGCCTTTTACAATCTCCAACAGCTTGACTGCTTACACACCCTTGTCGACAAGGCTCCTGCCACATATTCATACCTAGGTACTCATGTACATCATTGGGTATCGTGCGCGCGCTCTCTTTATCATCTGATTTTTTTGCTTGCTTTGACCAACCCAAGTGAGTGAACGGATAGGTTCTGGCCCTCCGCTGCTCTGACCTGTGCTTCATCATGCTTTGCCAATCCAGCCCGAGTTGATGAAAAAGTCAAAAATCCTGCCTCCCTTCTGTGAGTCTAGTCGCGAAATTTCCTTGACTTGTTTCTTCTTAAGACATCCATTTCCCTTCAAGGCTTCCTTGAATACTTGCTCCTTGATCATCAGGTATGGCTTGGGTTGGATTCGCGACACCCTGCACAGCTCCGCCTCTTCCGCCGTCAGAAGGTGCAGGTCTGGCGTATTATCTTGCGTCAGCGGGAGTGGTTGTACACCCGAGATCGGCTGCGAAATGAACTTCTGCTTGCCCGCTGCCGAGGTTCCATTAGTGACGACCCCGTTCCCGTTGGTTACTCCGTTTGTATGACCATTCGTCAATGCAGCAGAGTCACCATTGACAGCAGGGCCCGGGGCCGGAGCGCCTGCAGTGGTGGATCCGTTGCTTGCCGGTCGGAAGGGGAGCTCAGGGGCGACTAGCAGCGCAGCGCCGCTGGGTGGTTCCGGTTGCACGTTCTGCTTAGAGCGCTGAGCCGTAGCCAAACGCTCGCGATCCATCGAACCCATCGGGATGTTCTTGGCTAGACGTTGGGCCTTCTCTTGTTCATACTTTTCTCCGCTCGCGAGATCGCCGATTTTGACATTCCTCCACTCTTGAAGTTGAGTGATTGCTTGTCGGAGATTCAGTTCATCGACGAAACCCTGACACATAGACTCGAAATCATCATGATTCATCATCCGTCCAAACGGCTTAGATTTGTTCAAAATATCCTTTTCCTCCTTGGTCCTCTTCTTCTCCAACTTGCTGTTCTCCCTATAGTCAAGGAGGTTGTGCTCGAATATGACCTTCTTGCGATCCACACGTTGGGTCAATCGAGCATTATAAATATCCATCACTGTCAACTTGAGTTCCATCTCGGCTTCCAGTTCTCCGGTCCTAGGATTGATGCCATCGCCTGGATCGAATTGCATATGTTGCACCGCCTCTTCAGCCTCATTCGCATATTCGGTTTCGAATTCCAGACGACCGGGCATGTAGCCTTGAATCTCATGACATGATGGCACACTGGCCGTAGGTTTTGTCTTCGGAGGCATGGGAGGTGCATTCTTCTGAGCTTCCCTCCTTTCTTCAATTCTTTGCTTCTTACGTGCCTGAAATTCTTCACGAGATATCTCTTGGGCAAGTTCCATGTCGGTAGGTCGACATCGTTTCGGCAGCGGAAAATTTGGTGAGTCGACATAGACCTTCAGGTAATGATCGCGAACTTCATCCTTATGGCGATATCCGCCAATATGATCGGCGATATCAGCCCATGATCCAAGCCCGTAGGTTTCACAACCTTCGAGCAGTAGTAGTTCCTCATCGGCACCCCAATCCTTATCGAAAATGGGGAAGGAGTTCTGCTCTATGACCTTGTACGGGTGTGTAGCAGGCTGGTGAGAGCCACTGGTAGTTCCGTTGGCAAAGCACTGGACACAGAGATCGTATTCGTTACAAGCGGGGTGGGCACATCGTATCCGAACCTAGGAACGACCATCAATGTCAACAACGAAGCTGAACAATATGCGACACGCAGATGTGAAAGGATTTCTATGTTGGGGAACCATGTGAGAACAACCAGCAACACAACCACATGGTCTGGTCGCATCGCGTCGCGTCGCATTGATAGATAGCTTTGTGTGGAGAGGGAGCCGGCCTAGGACCGAGCTATGACAGGAGACATTATGTCACGCTGTGCAGTGCGCGCACATACACAGACAAAGACGTACAAGGGGGAGTGGGTAAATGGAAAGGATAGAAGAGAGCGACGGAGAAAAAGAGTTTACTTACTGTAGAGGTGATATCTGCTGAGCATACATCACAGATATATTTTACACCACCCTCACCCCCTCTGGTGGCAGTCTTCTTGCGAATGATGGCCATGTCGGGCTCCAGTGTGCGGCGCTGGTCGCAGGACGTTTAGCAAGGCCGAGGCTACCGATACCAGTCGGTTGGTGGGGATGTGGGCGTGGAACAGTCGGAATTCAGGACATTGAGGATGTCGATATCGTTGGAGAGCGCAGGAATGACTGAATCGGATGACACACGTCGCGTTACTAGATGGATATCGGCGAAATTGATGGAGTGGTTGATGATTGATGATTGACGATTCTTTGGTCCAAGCGGGCGACGGTGTCGACGTTGTGGTTCAAGGGGGGGGTGTGCTCAGACTGCCAGCCCTGGAGCTGACGGTTGATGGTCAGGTTCAGGTATGAGTTGCACAGCAGCGACTTGCGCTAACTCGCGCTAACTCGCGCTGGCCTGGAATCGATCCGAGAAGCCTGGTCCGTGCACTCCCGATAAGGATATCCAGTGACTATCACGTGATGATATCCTGAAGCACCTCGACATTTCTATGGGTTTGGATGTCATTTCCGGGGAAATCGGCCTATTGAACAGCCGACTACCCCCCTTCTTTCAAAAATTGCATCATCTACCAATCAACCAAGTGCCCAGGGGAGATTGTGAGGTTCGATTGGATCGTGGGGCGGGCAGGTTGGTTACATGCACTTAAGCTTGTGATGATCATGCGCTCGACTTTTTTTTTTGCGCGCAGAGCAGCTGTATCAAGCATTCATGTATATAATATCTACCTAGACCCTTTGAATCATTGAATTCCCACGGTTTGCCTTGTTCAAGTGCATACTTGTATTGATACTCGATACATACCGTGTTTTCATCGCCTCTCCTCTCCCAACGAAGCTACGTTTATTGTTGTCATGCCCGACAAGATTTTGGATGACATCTCCCACCGGCGCTATAACCCCCTGAGGGGCTCGTGGCTCCTAGTATCGCCTCACAGGACGAAGCGCCCTTGGCAAGGCCAGCAAGAAGGTCCAGGAGTCAATGACCTTCCCGAGTATGATCCTGAGTGCTACCTTTGTCCTGGAAATCCCCGAGCTGGGGGTGAGACCAACCCGCAGTACAAACAGACATTCGTCTTCGTCAACGACTACAGCGCTGTAAAAGAACAGCAACAAGACTACGAAGCCGAATCCGCGGGCGACGATCTCTCCTCTCTCCTTCTCCGAGCCGAAGGTGTCAAGGGAAAATGCTTCGTGCTCACTTTTTCGCCGAAACACCATGTCACCCTTGCTGACATGCGGGCCGAGGAGACCCTTCCCATCATTGAAACGTGGACGCGCATCTACGCCGCACACCTCGCGCCCTCCAACCCCCTCTCTCGAGTCGCATCGACGCTTGGACTCCTGAACCGAGAAGCCCATCCCGAGAGCGTGGTCCCGGCCCCGTCGCAACAGTTGCGCTACATGCAGATATTCGAGAATAAGGGGGCTGCCATGGGTTGCTCGAATCCGCACCCGCACTGCCAAATCTGGACCACGAGCACATTGCCAGAAGAGCCCGCGGCGGAAACGGTGCAGATGACCAAGTACAGGGCAGAACACGGTGGGAGGCATCTACTGCACGACTATGTGAAGCTCGAAATGGAGAAGGAGGAGCGCATTGTATACCAGAACCAGGCGTTCCTCGTCGTCTGCCCTTGGTGGGCGATCTGGCCCTTTGAGGTCATGATCATAGCGAAGCGCCATATTCGGGCCCTGGTCGACTTCACGGAGCAAGAGAGGCTCGCGTTCGCGGACGCTATCCAGGAGGTGACCAGGCGGTACGACAACCTGTTCGAGACCAGCTTCCCGTACAGCTCGGGCATTCACCAAGCACCGTTGGACGGGACCGAAGAGGAGATTGAGAGCAGCTACTTCCACATGCACTTCTACCCACCTCTGCTTCGGTCAGCGACGGTGCGAAAGTTCTTGGTCGGTTACGAGTTGATGGCGGAGCCGCAGCGGGATATCACCCCGGAACAGGCGGCAGCGCGGTTGAGGGATTGTGGAGGTGAGCTGTACCGCAAGAATCTCCAGTGATTATCTACAGTGAATGTGATGGCAAGTTGGAAGGGAGAGAGGGTCTATACACATTATATTAGTTGGATCGTCAGCGACCAGTTTTTCTCGTTATCCCACGAACACCATGCAGCATGTAGTTCCCAATTACAATGCACAGCACACGAACCTCCTTTCTTCGCCATTATGCTTCGACATAGAAGCTGTACTGGCTGGCCATCCACGCGATCCCCACCGTAGCAAAGAAGAAAGGGAACAATACAGGCGGCCCCAGGTACGCGGTCTTGAACACGGCCCACTCGGAGGCGAAATGCACGAGCGCAACGATATAAGTCCACAGGGCGATGTTGTAGACGGGCGCGAGGTCGAGATGGTAGCTGGCGTAGATGCGCACGATAGCCGAGATAAGTGTGTAGGTGCCGAAGAGCCTGGCGGCCAGCGGCGTGCACTGGTCCTGCGTGCGGCCTTCTTTGGTGGTCTGGCTGCCGGCGGGTACTAGCTTCTGCGTCGAGTCCTCCGGGTTGAAAGACGCGGTCTTGGGCGGTAGGGAGGCGTTGGGTACGAATTGGCCGTTGTAGAGACGTCGGGAGTAGTGGAGAGTCAGGTAGTTCTGTAGGGAGTTGCCGACGGCGATGATGGAGAGCTGGTAGTAGGAAGCTTGTTAGTCATGGGAGGGCAGCTTGATCTCGTCTCGAGCTTTGAACTTGGACATGACAATTTAAAGTTGAGACTTACACCCAACATGTAATACGGCAGGTAACCCTTGGCTGGGGGGAGGTACTCCTTGAGAGCGTCCATCGAAGCGGTAGTAAGGCTGTTCTTGAGAGTGTCTTGAACAGAACTTGAGATATCGTGCCTGCGTGCTTGGATGAAGCTACAGCTGCGAAGCGACGGCGCAATTCAGGGGATAATTTTGGTAGAACATTTAATGGGGCCACCCGGCTAGACTCGATCGGGTACTGATCTGCGCCGGCAGCGACAGCCCCTCAGAAAAAAACCCTGGAAGTACTTCGTAAAACAAAATTCACCAGTGGTACTCCCGTAAAGCTCCTCAACAAGTTGGATAAGCTGTGCTACCAACAAATGACAGCCGAATAAAAAACGAAGGCGCCGGGCTGCTGGGATCGCATAGTCTGCCCACCAGTTCACCATCGCACATTCCCATCAACTCTGCTGTCGACCTGACTGCCAATCGTATCATTGTCATCCTTACACTACTGAATCTCCCACCATGGACACTATCATCAGGGACCTTGCCGCGGCAGTACCTCAGAGTGTCCAGCTCGTCCTAGCCGTGCTGGGAGGATTGCTTGTAGCTGACAAGATCCTGAATTTCGTCCAATTTTTGTTGAATATTTTCGTCGTCAGCGGCACCAACGTACGTCTCACTACAGCATTGGTAGTTGGCCTCTTTCATCGTCTTGACTAACATCGTGTCCTCTTGGTACTTCGTAGCTTCGCAAATATGGCAAGAAAGGTGCCTGGGCTGTCGTAACCGGTGCATCCGATGGTCTGGGAAAGGAATTCGCATCCCAACTGGCAGCCAAAGGCTTCAACCTCGTCCTCGTATCCCGAACTCTATCTAAACTTGACGAACTGGCCCAAGACTTAGAGAAGAAATACCCCGGCCTGGAAACCAAAGTGCTGGACATGGACTTCTCCGCCGATAAGGATAGCGACTACGAGAGGATCGCCAAGGCGATTGATGGCTTGGACATTGGTATTCTCGTCAACAACGTTGGGCAGAGCCATGCCTACCCTACACCTTTTACCATGACCGAGAAGAACACCATCCAGGACATCATCACCATCAACTGCCTCGGCACCCTGAAGGTCACTCGTCTCGTGGCCCCGGGCATGCAGCAGCGCAAGCGTGGCCTGATTCTCACCATGGGTAGCTTCGGCGGTTGGATGCCCATCCCCTACCTGGCCACGTACTCGGGCAGCAAGGCGTTCCTGCAGCACTGGTCGACCGCGCTGGCCTCGGAGCTGCAGTCGAGCAACGTCGACGTCCAGCTCTGCCTCAGCTGGATGGTGACGACGGCCATGAGTAAGATCCGACGCAGCAGCATGAACGTGCCCAGCGCCAAGGCCTTCGTCCGCGCCGCCCTGGGCAAGGTCGGCACCGGCAGCTGGCAGCAGATCGCGCACACCTATACGCCCTGGTGGACTCACGCTCTGGTGGCTTGGTTCGTCGAGAACACGATCGGTGTTGGACACAAGGCTGGTCTGTGGCTTAACCTCAAGATGCATATCGATATTCGAAACCGTGCCCTGAGGAAGCAGGCTCGCGAGGCGAAGAAGAACTAGGCCGGAAGGGGGCTAAGGGGTGTATGAGGAGTATCCGTCAGAATGGGTTCGAAGGATGGCCCGTTGTAACGAGATTGGATGGGTATAGGGGTGACGGCAGGATGGTCTTTAATGCAACAGGTACAAGTATATCCCGGCCTTGCAGCTCTTCCGCCTGAGAATAGCGTAGGTCCATTGTGCAGGCTCATCAAAATACACTCTGCCGGGATGTCAGGCTCGTCGTGACATCCATGAGATCAGATACCCTAACAAATTCAAGTATTTTTTGTGTTGTTGCCGTGGTCATTTCGCTTCGGAGCCTTGAGGTTCTGTAAAATTTCGCACCGCTATGGCTATTTACATACATATGTACCTTCTTGTGGTTGGCTGGTATTGGAGTTTCCATTGAAGTAAGGATGCGCGAAGGCGGTAATTATGATAGATGATAAACGTGATCGAGCTACCTACTTATGCACTCAGCCGTAGACAGAACATGAGGCCGCCCAAGGAACTGGTTCCACAACGGTTTGGACGTACAGGACAGTAGACTTATATGTTACTAGAGACCGACATCCTGGATCCAAGGTTGTCTTCAAGATTGTTACTTGACATGACCATTACTAGTACTGTATTCAAGTGATTTGACTTGAGCACCAGAGTCCTAAATCGATGGAATCTCGGATCGCATATGCAATGTGTGGACGGTAGATGGCAGACTGACTGGTGGATGATGAAATACTAAGTGCAGTTGTACGTCAATACCAAAAGGTTGTTGATTTAGCTGCGCTGCGTGTTACTAAGTACCGGTATGGTATCGCGGAAGCTTGGAAATACTTCGTACTTTGCAGTAAATATTTACCTGGGATGGAGTCTGCTAGTTGCCCTATTACGACTAGCGCGTAGCCCTGTCGCGTGGACAATAAGAAATAACGTTAGCGTGCGGCTTCGGGCATTGCAAGGAAGCGCGTCACCTCCAGTAGAAAAATGTCAAAGATCCTTGCTCCTTCGAGCGCCCAAAAAATTCCAGCCTCTTCGCATACATCCATAGTAACCAGGTTAGATACATGTGCCATGTGCATCACACCAAACAATCCCTAGGTACCTGACCGACCACATACATCAACACCTCTCCTCCACGCAGGAAGGCCGACTACCTCTAAACCTACAGGGAATCATCTTTCTCTCTAATCGGCGACCATTGTTTTCCATCCCATCAATTCTATTCTTCTTCTCGATACCCCCCCAACTTCTTTCGGTACTCGACCTTTCTGCCTGACCAACCACCCACCCGCCATTCATGACCCGATAACGAACGACTTCGGTGCCTTGTCGCATTGCATTGGTCTCCCCCTCTGCCTTGTTGACTCGACTCTTCCTGCAGAGAGCGCGAGCGCGAGCGCTTCTGAAACCTTTCCGCTTCCAACCCGCCGGCATATAAGTCATGTCTTTCCCTCAGACACCTGGGCACAACCTGCCCGGTGCCTTTCTCAACACACCCGCCGTCGCCTCAAGATTCAGTTCCCAGCAACAAGATCCCACCCGACGCTTGCTCTTTGGACAGAAGCCGAGTGCTCCCAACGGACACCTCGCCGCTCCCATCTCTGGACTCGATGCCCCCGTTTCCGTCGCCGAGGATCAACTCATGCGCAGCCAACAACCGTCGCCAATGCCTCCCCAGCCTCCCCTCGCGAAAGCTGCCAGCTATATCAATAATAATCTGTCCAAGGATGAACACTACCCAGAACTGGATAAATACTGCAGGCGTAAGTACTCAGCTATGCTGACTTGTTATGTCTATGTAACCCGGTCGCCGCTAATGTCGCCATAGAAATATCGTCGGATTATGAACTCGCCAGTGCTAACTCCGACTGGGCTCCCTTCCGAACGACCAGAAGCCACGAGATCCCCCAGAGAGTCCTCGAGCAATATAACAGAGCCGAGGTATCCACCATGATGGGCTTATTTGCCGAGCTTAACCATGCCTGGGTTACCATCGACAACTGCTTGTACCTCTGGGACTACACGCGCTCCAGCCCCGAACTCATCGGCTATGAGGATAGTCCCCATAGCATCACCGCTGTGAAGCTCGTCCCTCCAAAACCGGGCGTATTTAACCCTGTCATTACCCATATTCTGGCCGTCGCTACTACCTCCGAGATATTCCTACTAGGTGTCAGCGCCAAACGTGGGAATACTGGCGCCATGGACGTCGAGCTCTACGGTACCAAGATGTCGCTACGCCTCGGCAGTACCGAGGTGCGTACCTTGGCAGGATCCGCGAATGGTCGCATCTTCTTCTCTGCGCAGACCGACAGTGACATATACGAGCTATACTACCAACAGGAGGAGAAATGGTTTTCCAGTAGGACCGGAAAAATCAACCACACCTACCCCGGCTGGAGTGCAGTTGTACCCAAGCCATCGCAGATATGGGCCAAGTCTGATAACGAGCACATCGTGGACATTGTCGTAGATGACAGCAGGAACTTGCTCTATTCGCTCTCCAACACCTCGACCGTCCGCACTTATTATATGGAAGCACCCGACAGGCTTACAAAGGTCATCGAAAAAACTAAACAAAACTTCCTTCAAGACATCGCCCACACCCTCAGTCTCCAGTCGCCTCTGCTGAGCGAACGCATGAACATCGTATCCATCAGCCCGATCTCTGCTATTGAAGACCACCGAGTTCACCTGATGGCTTTGACAGATACCGGTTGTCGGTTATTTATGAATGCTACCAGTGCCTCTTCATATATGTTGAACTTATCGAGCCAAGTGCCCCAGAGCATGCAATTGCAGTCCATCAAATTTCCACCCTCCGACGTAGCGCGACGGCGGACCCGAACCGATGCGTTTGGCAATCTCCATGAATTTGCCGATGTCGAATCAAGAGCGCTGGAGATCAGTCGTTGGGGCGTTCGTCTGGCACCTGGCTACTTCTTGGACTTTGTCACTAAGGCTGACCATCCCAACTCCGACGCCTTGTTCATCTCCGCACCGGATTGTGGGCGCATCAGAAGAAGCCCGGCGAACCAAAACCCCAGATACTATGAGCACGCGAACTGGCTGGAGATCGGTAGCAAGGCCGAGGATGTCGGTCTCATCAGCAAGCCCTTTGCGGCCACGAACCAGCCGCTGGGGTTTGGCAATGAGCTTGCCGTACAGTTCGACGATCCCACCGGAACCGAATTCGCTGTTCTCACCAACACCGGCGTCCACATCATTCGCCGAAGGAGACTTGTCGACATTTTTGCCTCGGTGATCAGGAGCGCGGCAGGCGAAGATGGTCTGAAGAAGGAAGTCGCCAAGTTCCAAAACGCGTATGGTAAGGTGGAGACGATCACTGCGGCTCTCGCTGTCGCCTGTCGTCAAGGGGAGAACGGCCGCTACACCGTCGATCAGGCGACGATAGACCGAGCCATACAAGTGTTTGTAACGTACGGTGGTAGTCCTACGATTCCTGATCAAGACGCACAGACCGCAACGGTGGAGATGGTGCGACCATCCAAGAGACATGCAGCCCTGACTCTGTATCTGAGTCGACTTTTGCGGTCCTTGTGGAGATCTAAAGTCATCACCCTTGCAACAGCTCCTACGGGAGCTTTCGAAATCCAGAGTCCCGTCCCAGACGAGAAACTCCGGGCCGTCCAAGACAGTGTCCAAGATCTCCGTAATTTCCTAGAGCAGAATCGGGCTTTTATTCAAGGGCTGTCGGGGCCTGCTGATCTGCGAAGAGCCGGAAGCAAGCAGGAAGAACTTGCTTTCCAGGGCGAGCACCAAGCCATGAAAGCGGTGGAAGTGCTGATGACCGGGATAATAGAAGGTATCGCATTCGTGAGGACGCTTTTCGACGAGAGGGTCACGGACATTTTCACTCGATTGGACGACGCATCACGACAGGAACTGAAAGACCTCACGTATGAGGGTCTGTTCTCCCAGCCTGGTGGAAAAGAACTTGCCAAGGTTCTCGTGAAAGCCATAGTCAATCGTAACATCGAAAACGGCTCCAATGTCGAGACAGTCGCTGACGCGCTCCGCCGAAAATGCGGCAGTTTCTGCAGTCCCGACGATGTGGTCATTTTCAAGGCTCAAGAGCAGCTGAAGCGAGCATCAGATCCTGCGATGAACCCAACCGTATCCCGAAGTACCCTCCGGGAAAGTCTTTCACTTTTCCAAAAGGTCGCGGGGAGTCTCACACATGCCAATCTCGAGTCTGCCGTGCAACAATACGTTAACCTGCGTTACTATGCTGGAGCCATCCAGCTATGCCTTACGGTGGCTCACGAGAAAGACCGTGGCAACTCGGCCTTGACTTGGATCAATGATGGCAGGCCTGACAACGATCCGAGATCCAAAGCTTTTGAGTCGCGCAAGACATGCTACAGCCTCATTCACGACGTATTGAGAAATTTAGATGCCACTGCGAGCCAGGAGCCCGAAATGATCGACGGCAGGCCCACGCTGTTCACAACAAAACGGAACGAGGCTTACGATGTGGTGAACAGCTCCACCGACGAAGTTTTTCATTTTGATCTTTACGACTGGTATATACAACAAGGCTGGACCGACCGTCTATTGCACGTTGACTCACCTCATGTCATCACCTTCCTAAGGCGTCTAGCCGCCAAAGATTTCAACCATGCCGACCTCCTTTGTCGATTTCATACAATGCGCAATGAGTATTTCCAGGCGGCCAAGGTCCAAGCTGAACTGGCACAGTCTGATTTTGCGATTGGTATCAAGGAACGGGTGACGTTGCTCAGCAAAGCTAAGACCAACGCAAGTGTTATGACCACCGGTGTTAGTCGGCAAGAACAACAGTTGCTCAACCATGAAGTTACCGAGCTTCTTGAGGTTGCAAACATTCAGGATGACCTACTGGAAAGATTGACGGTTGACCCACGTATAGCACCTGAGAAAATGGACGATATCCGGCGCGATTTGGACGGCAAGATCCACCCTCTATCTGAAGTGAGTAACAAAGAAACATATTTCGATCGGGAGCATTTAACTAATATAACATGATCAGTTGTATAACAGCTACGCCGACCCAGCCGAATACTACGACCTGTGTCTCATCATCTATCACGCTGCTGACTACAAGAACCCCACCACGATCTTCCAGACTTGGGACAACTTAATACAACAGACACACGATGAGGTTGTAGCCATGTGGGAGAAGTACAATAATAAACGACTTCAGGTACCTCTAGCAGATACCCCTCCCCACCCGTACGAGAAGCTTTGCGTGCAGATTCAGGAAATCTGTCACCGTGCAGGCAACGACTCGGCCATCTTCCCAGTGTCTACTCTCCTGCCCGAGCTGTGCCGCTACGCATATGAAAACGGTCAAGATGCACGGATCAATGCCGAGGTCAGCTGGCCTATCATGCTCTTCCTTAATTTGGGCGTGAGCCACGATATGATCGCGCACGTCTTGGAGCGGATGTTCGAGGCACAGGAGGTGCCCTTCCGCGGGCCAGGTAGAATCCGAGTGGCGGAATGGGTTATATTCGTCGTCCGACACTGGGTTCGTGAGCTCAGTCGTCATGGGCGCCCTGAATCCCGGCTCGAGCCTTGGGTGGCGGAGCTCTTGAGGAGTTGCGAGCAGGTGATACGGTCCAGTAACAACAACGTCGAGGGCGGCACAGACCCAACCGAGTTAGCCCGTGAGGTCAGAGAACTTCTTCGGACTGTGGACGGGATGACACTTCCGTCGATGAGGGGCAGTACCGCGGGATTCTGGTGATGGGTCGTTTCCGACGATCCGAGAGGACTCGCCTCTACTGCGGACGTAGTTCTTCGGTAATATCCCATTCTCGATACGTGGATGAAGTATCCCTCTTGGCACTGAACTCTACACCAAGCTGATTCTTAAAAGATTTGGCATAACCTGTTGACTCACTCGAGTTATTTTCATGTTATACTAGGGAAAACTGGAAGAAAGCGGGCGAGCTTCACACTCACCGAACCGCTTGGCACCACTCTCGTAATGTTTCAGTTGTAGTAGGCAGCTCTAGAAGGCTCTGAGAGTCAGGATCATCGGTTGACGGCGGCCAACATGGCATACATAAATGAAGGAAGAAGAAAAACCATTCAAGTGGAGCGATTTGTTTTCACTGCTTCCTGCAGTTAGTTGAGTACGAGGTACGCTATGACTGTCCTTGTTCATCCAGTCTAGTCTACCTACCCATTACCAACCATCACTGCTGGTACTATTATATTGGCACCGTTTTGTTAGATTCAAGGGAAAATGAGGGGTGGGGAAGGGAGTTGTGGGACTAGGCCGACGTTGTACAGATAATAGGAAGAAAATGTTTTTTGTCCAAGAGGATGTGACTTCAGCCCCGAAGCGAGCGAACTTCGTGTTATGTGTCTATAGTCTGGGTGTATTTGGATGATTGATTAATCTAAGACTTACTTAAACTACCAACTCTTGGGAGTATCTGATCTAACGGATGGACATGATATGGACCAAACATTATCACCTTTGCGTGGTGAAGATCTGAGAATGAGACATGTCCTAAGGCGAGCATAAATGAATGATCCTGATGGGTGCTGAGCAATTGCATTGCACATCACGGAAAGGCCAAATTACTTAGGTAGATAAAATGTTTGTCTACTACACCAAGTAGTGTTCATGCTGTGCTTAGATACCCCATCTCAGGTACCTCAAGGAGTGTGGGTTTCCCGCGCTGTTGGGTTGTTGTTATCCTTGTGCAATACAAATTACGCAAGACCACCATCCATAAGGACATGAAGAAAATCCTGGTTTCTAGTAGTGATTGCTGTCGTTAACTACATAAGTATGTATGCGCATGTATGTCTATTCATTCCCAAATTATGTTCCCAGTTGAGTTAAGTACCTGCTGAGTATCTACTTAAGTACTTAACTACATTATCATCACGATGACTGCTTTCCCTAACTAACTCCCTGGCTCTTTCGTTCACGAATTCAAATTGATGACTTGCTGTTTTTTTTTTCCATTCGTACCCAGCCTGCGCACACACACAACAATAATGTTAAACTTAGTATCTTTCTTAATCAAATGAGTCACGATCTACCTTCTACGAAAAAAAAAAAAACAATTTAGGATCCTCTGAACCTGAGATGAGAAAAGACACAGCGAAAAAACCACTAGTGGGGGTAGATGAAAAGGAGGGAGAAAAAAGCCACACAGTGTGATAGACCAACTTCAAATTCTTCAGGGGCAGAGGTTCCACTAAAAAGACATGAAAATGTGATTGGCTGTTTTTAACTTACTTATTCTATTTGAGTTCAATCCTTGGGGGTTTACCAGCTCCTACCTAGTTTCGATAATCAAGTGAGAAGAATAGTGTTTGAGTGAGATGAGGCTGTGTGCGTGTGATTCTCACGCGCCCCCTTTTTTTCTTCTTTGCGGCGGAGTGAAAGCTTAACTGGACACTGGATGGAGGGAAATAGATAGATATTTTGTTCCACTAGTTAGACGGAAAGCCCAATGGCGTTGGAAATTTCATGTGTACGCAGGTACTTTGGGAAAGGGGTTTTCAATGGCTTACTGAACGAGTTTCCCTTGATTAGAGTATCTGCCCAGTGTCCTGGAAGTCGTGTACCTAACATCACAGCTCCTGTGGGCAACTCACCTCTATTCCTGATCACAAGCTTACACTTCTCAATGTCAACTAACCGCAGAGAATAAAAAGAA
This sequence comes from Xylariomycetidae sp. FL2044, assembly GCA_022376275.1. Lineage (NCBI taxonomy): Eukaryota > Fungi > Ascomycota > Sordariomycetes > Xylariomycetidae sp. FL2044. The sequence continues at coordinate 178,239 of JAJNOH010000003.1, read as the reverse complement.
TAGTTGTCAGAATGCGTACGCCATATGGCGCCTCTCGTGGTGTCTCGCTAGAGTTGGGAATAAGGTTCAGCATGGTTAAGTATTTGTTTTTCCGTCCTTAAGCATGATCTTAGATTATACCTATTTTGAGCACGTTTTTCAGCAAGTGTATATATACAAGTGAGTGAGTTTCGAAACTTAAGCCGTAGTTCGAGGTGATTTCTCAAGACCTTTCTCCGATAGAGGTGTTCCCTTCTAGATAAAAAGCTCGTCTCTGCCCTTTTCTCTTCCAAGTCAATCCATCCATCATTTCAATACAACCTTTCCTTCTTTTCTTCGGTTTCCATACAACTAAGCAGCTCCCATTTCATTTTCCTTGGAAACTCTTACTCCATTAATTACAACACCACTTTTGCTAAGCCTATTATCATCCCAACCCGCTATCAACTCAAGTGGATTATCAATCCTTCTTTCCTTGATACCTCAAGCATAACAACAACAAAGCCATCGTCAGATCTCTCCTTCACAGGCTATCACCATGCTGTGTCATCCGCTCGACGTATCCCCACCACCCCCACGCGCTGCCTCGCAAAGACGAACAGGGCCTAGGGGTGGCTCCTCCACCCACACTTACCCCCAGGCCGAGGCTAGCTCCTCCAATGCACCCCCCCTCCCGCCGCGGCGCAGGCCAAGCACCCCCTTTACCGTGCCAAATTGGGTGCTCTCCGCGGTGTCAGTTGACACCCTCCTAGACGAATGGTCCTCGGATGACGAGGACGAGGACCAGCACCAGAACGCGGCGGCCAGCAGCTCGCGTCCTCCCCTCCCCAGTCGTCAGCGCCGCTGCCGGTGTCCTTCATACCGCTTCGACACCGCGGGTATTCACGTCGGGCCTAGCCGGCCAACCACCGCCGTCGACTGTACTACTGTCGCGCGCCGGGACGTTACTGGGCGCAACAACAGCAGCAGCAACAACAACAACAACAACAAAGAGCCCGCTGTCGCCAGCACCAGCACCAGCACCAGCAACGCTCCTCAGAACGTGGATCGCAAGGGCAAGGGCAAGGCGCGGGAGGTCACGACAAGCCAATCGCCGCCGCCGCCACCAGCACAGTCACGCACAGGGCTGGCTCCGATCGGCGGTCCCGGCGCCACCGTGGGAACCTGGCCAGACAGCAGCTCCGATAGCGATCTCGAATGGGACGTACGAGCCTTCATGGTCCGGAGACAGCCATCTGGACAGCGTGACATGGTAGCACGCTGCAACCGCTGCGACTGCTGCCATCGGCGTAGCCGGTGTATCACGTCGTCGTCGTCGTCGTCGTCTGCGGCGGCGTCGTCACCATGGGTAGCAGCTAGGCCATCATCCGCCGCGCCAGCAGAAAGAACCGCTTCAGCGCCGCGCACCCGAAAACCCAGCCGGGCGTCGGACTCGGCGACCTTGAGCGCGTTCAGCCTACCTGGGGATGATGACGGGCTGTCCTCGGGGGTCGACGATGAGCGGAGCGACGGTGCACGCGGCGCACACGCGGAGGTTGGATCGGGGAAGCGAGGAGCGGAAAGAGACGAAGGGGTGATGGAGCGAGCGCCGCGGGCGGCGCAGGCTGAGGAGGATGAACCACGCCCGGCCCTGGTTTCGAACGACGCAGCCTCAGTGTCTCGGTTCACGGTCAATAGCTGGAACGACTATCATCGTGATGAGGCTCACGAGGCGTTTCTGCGGGCTGAGGTCGAGGAGTACGAAAGATTAGGGTGGTTCTGGGGCCGGATTTATGGGTGGTTCGGATACAGGAGAAGCTGAGAGGTTGTGGGGGATTTTCTTGTTATTTGATTTGAAAATGTCTCTTTCTCTGCTTGGTAAATGGTTTCTTGTACCTCGAATGCGGATATACTACTTTGAGCAAACATGTCATCAACTTCAGGGCAATTTCCATCTCGGATTCTGATTAGTGCGTGATGCATGTCTCCGTAATATGTCGCCGCCCCCCTTGCGAAATCTTTCCGAAGCTATGGCACCACAAGGCGCAAGGGGAAGACTTCTCGGACACATACGATTGAGATCTTTTGGGGATCCGGAGATTAGATTCTTTTGGATGCTAGGCAACCGAGGATCTAAGCTGACGCCGTATATCGAATGTGACCGTAAAGTCTCCGGTGCAGGGCGACGGCCGTAGAAGTGACGGTGAGCATGTGCATCGTATGTGGTCCCTATCAGGTTGGCGAGTCAATCATGGGAAGACAAAGACGCGCAGTATATAAAGAGCCAGTGCCTCGCGCTGATGGGATAAAACCAAATATCAACCATGAGCCGCTCGTTTCACCCCAGATCACCCAACCCCAATATCCAATCTACTATTACCAAGAAGATGACGGAAATGGGCGACATGGCCAAGAAGCTGGCACAGGCACACAGCAAGTGGGGCAGCAGCCAACTCGAGACCGAAGAGGAGCTGGATGCCTTGAAGAAAGGCGTCGACCGCATGATGGGAGCCACCGCTGCCGTTCTGCTGAAACAGGCGGGAATCGACAACAACACTGCCACGCCGTTCACTTTGTTGGACAACGCGTGCGGCATGGGTCCCATCGCATCGCAGATTCAAGCCACAGTGCCGAAAGAGATACTGAAGAATAGCAAGATCGTCTGCGCAGACTTGTACGAGAATAACACTGAGGTGGTGAAGAAGATAGCAAATCTCAAGAAGTGGGTTGGCGTTGAGACGGCCGCCGCTGACGCGCAGGTATGTCTTTGCTCTCTACTCTTCCTCGAAGTAGATGCCGGATTTCTAATGTCCGCACCGTCACAGAAGTCGCATTTTCCCGATGCTGCTTTCTCCCATGTCACCATGAACTTCGCTATGCACATCGTCCCCGAGCCTCGGGAGGTGCTGAAGGGTAGGGACTGCTTTCCCGTCTGACCCCAAGTAGCCAAGGCCGCTTGGGGTTGTTCCGAATGAGACGTAGACACTGACATCAGATCAGATGCCATGCGCATTTTGAAGCCCAGCGGTGTTTTCGCTTTCGGTACGTGTTCATACCCAGCATGTTCTACTTTCGTCTCTCGCCCTTTGTTATCGGAACCTCGCGCAATGCGTACCGTCACTAACTGTTCCTCTAGTATGTGAAGCCCCCTTGTGCGATTCTGTTGGACTTCCCGGCTAGCGATGGCTCTAACGCAGAATCTGATATAACAGTCTGTCTGGTCCAAGGATAACACGGGCTGGGTTCCGGATATGCGGTCCGCATTCGACTCGCTGCCGTTCGACGCGCCATTGCCGCACCCTTTCCCCATGTTCGTCAACGGGAAGCCGGAATGGACAGACGTTTCTGGCATAGAGGCGGAGCTAAAGGCATTTGGGTTCAGAGACATCCAAATCATCACGGCATCTCATGCGGTACCGGTGCACAGTGGGGAGGATTACATCAAGCTCTTCGGGATGATGAGGGATTGGGTGGTCAAGTCGTATTGGAGCGAGGAGAGTAAGGAGAGGGGGAGAGATATGTTGGATGGGCATATCGTGAAACACCTCAACGAGAAATATGGCGGGAAAAGTTGGGATACTACTTGGACTATGATTTCAGTCACTTGTCGCAAGCCCTCTGGCGTCTAACATCCCTCGGTCTCGACTTGCGACTGGGTTCTTCCAGTCAGATAGATCATAGAATATGTAAGTACCTTACCTACGAGCTGGGCCTTCCAGTTTGACTGCGATACAGTAGGGTCGACTGAGGTACGGGATTCTAGATCAGTCATTGTATCTGACATGACTTGCCGAGCCGAACAGTTGACAGTGCGTACATAAGACAGAGGAAGGAGAGAAATGGCGATGATGAGGGCACACTTGGCGCTGATAGCTACTTATGTTCCTATGCGTAATGCATGGATAAAAGCGTATATGCATCTATCGGAGGATTATAATAAACGAGTGGACCCCTAATCTCCATCTTTCGACCTCGGGACGAGTGCCAGGCTGCCAGGTACCGGATGCCAAGCACCAAATGCCAGGCTGTCTTTCAGCCTTTTCTTAATCTGAAAGATGGCCGAACCCAAACAAGGTCACTATCTAAAGAACCATCTGGGAAACGGTCGCAAACTCTTCTCTCCACCTGCACCGATTCACCGCCGACGGACTCGACATGCCCCGGATCCCGGTCATACCAAATCGCAACTCGGGGCAGTGAAGTCTTAGGCGGTCTCTACTCAGTAGATACTCGACTCGATCGATCATCGACGATGCCTTCAATCCTCCACCTGGCTGTCGGTGTCTTTCTTCTGTTAGTTCGAGTCGCCAGAGCTGGTACCCCCTTAGAGGAGAGCATACTGCCCTCGTATCATTATGGCGCCTCCATACCAGTGGAATGTATGAACAGAAGCATGTAGGTCAACCTTGCTCCATTGTTATTCTTCTATCTACATCTTATCTCGCGCCCAGCAATCAAGACCAATTCATCCATCCCTACCTACCTACCTACCTGCACCTTCATCCCAACAGTTGTTCCACAGGCATCCCCCTTGCAACAACTCATCGCGCGCATCGTGTGCCTCCCACCAGATACTGATAGTTCCATTCGTCGCACAGAGAAACCGGCGAGCACATCCAGGACGCCAAAGACGAAATCCAATGGATACCCTTCCCAGTATGTAACGAGACGAGCAAACCCCTCGAGTTTCACTACGGCATCGAAGCCGAGGTCAATTGCACCATCCCTATGGTCGACGACCCCTTCTTCCACCTACTCGAATTCTACATTCATAGCGACGCGCCCCTCGCTTGCCGACTGCCCGCCCGACCTCCATCCCATGTCGAGATCATCGGCGAGAAGCAGCCCGAGCAGGAGTTTATACCCCTGGTCTTCGCGCTGGCCGGCACGCTCCAGCAGAGCCATATGCACATCAGCACCCACCTGAACGTCCTGCTGCACAGCACACCAAAACACCACATCCACAAGCATGACAGCGGCGTCCTCGACAGCGGCGCCGCCTATAGCACGAGCCCGCTCAGCCATATGGCTGGAAGCTTCACGCGAAAGCTGATCATCGGCGATCCCCTCCCGCTGAGCTTCAGCATACGATGGTTTCCGACGCCGGCGCTGCCCAAGACGGAGGGCAAGGTCGAGTGGCAGGGCATGGGTGGTCATATCTACGCCAGCACCGTCTTCTACGGTCTGGTGTCCTTCATCGCGGGCGTCTTGGCGTCAGGCGTGTATTTCTTCGGCATCATTCTGCCTAAGAGGCTGAAAGGCCGGGGCCTCGGCGGCGCTACCCCTCTGGGCTACGGTCTGAACGGTGTAGGCAATGGATGGGGATATTCGAAACGCATCGATTGAGATTTCTGTCATGGTGCACTTGTACCAGTCCCCGGTGATGATTGATGATATGTGTGGATGTGCACGTTTTTCACTTGTAAATACTTGACCGACTAATGAGGTTCCAATCGTGTCCGATCCTCATGAGAGGGGTCCGATCTGATTGGTGTACTGTACGAATAAGGAGTTCATGGTATTGGGCTTTGAAATTCAGGGCTAGCTATGGCTACAGAGACACCACTTTGGAAACGTCCACTGTTGAGATTCATCCCATATATCTTGTCAGACCTGCACGCACACTCAGTACATGCATACCTAGGTACCAAATGATCCATCCAATGATAGCAGAAATCACTGGACCTTCTTCCTCATGTCCACGGCGTTAACCCGTGCCAGTAACCTCATATACATATCCACCGTCAAGACGACAGCTAACCCGAAGACCAAGATCATCAGCACAATCCTCGCTCACCGCATGCATCTATCTCATGTGACAAGGGAGAACTTACCAATAGCCAGGTACCCTCCATACAGCCCTCCCACCAAGACCGTCTTCTCCTGCAGGCTTAGCGCCGCGGGATCCCAGCTCCAGAGCTCGTACATGCACGTCGCCGTCGTGAGCGCGGTCTCGACCCCGTAGACGAGCAACAGCAATTCGGCGTCGCCCCCCAGTCCCTTTCCCAGTCCATCACCCTTCGTCTTCGTCTTCGTCCCCGCCGTCCAGAGTCGGCGCACCGCCCACACCGAGACGGGGAGGTGGAACACCAGCTCCAGAAGCGAGAACAGGACGAAGAAATTCGGGATCGGCGCCGGGGCCGGATGGAAGAACGGGTCGTTGTAGGTCTGCACGTAGTAGGAGCGCAGGTCCGAGAGGATGCGCAGGGGCGCGGTGGGGGTCGACCAGAGGGCGATGGGGTACAGGGGGACTAGGTCTACGACTAAGAGGTGGGGGAGAGAGGAGTTAGGATCAGCGGTGGGATTGGGGTTGGGGTTGGGTAGGATAGGAGGAGGTTCAAGTTGAAGTTGAAGTTGAGAGTTGGGAGTTGAGAGTTGGGAGTTGAGAGTTGGGAGTTGAGAGTTGGGAGTTGAGAGTTGGGAGTTGAGAGTTGGGAGTTGAGAGTTGGGAGTTGAGAGTTGGGAGTTGAGAGTTGGGAGTTGAGAGTTGGGAGTTGAGAGTTGGGAGTTGAGAGTTGGGAGTTGAGAGTTGAGAGTAAGCCGAGGGGCCCAAGGGCGCGCGCGACTATGGTTGAACGCGTCTTCGCGGTTTGTAGAACCTGACTGTTCGTTCCGAGCATCTGGTTCATTCACAACACCAGGAGGAATAAGGGTTAAGGAAACGAGGGATGGTTATCATCTGAGCGAATTGAGTGTACATGACTGACTGGGTGACAGACTGGTTGTTGTTGCATGGGAGTAACCTAGGTTGAAAGGGAGCAAAGGGAATGAACGAGAACAACGTACAGAACATGACGGGGATGTGTATCAGGAAGTAGGCGAGGTAGACTTTGTCTAGCCAAGGTCGGGCTGTTGAAGCCATCTTCCAAGAATTCCGTTAAATTGGACGTTACGTATTTCTATCGACTTCACGATTATGAATTAATCTGTTGTTGATGACTTCTCATGAATGGATGGCGGTGTCAAGCAGGATGTAAGACAGGATGAGATTGAAAATTAGAGGTTGGTCGTATTGAGTCTGGGCGCGTGCGCAGCCAGAGCACGCACTGTAAATTTCTACTGTATGAATAGGGGCTAGGTTACCAAATACCTAGCGCTCCATGCCAACTGACGAATTTCACATACAATGACCGTATTTCTCCCCGGAATATTACTGTATTCTCCCTTTTTCTTCAAAGAAGAGGTATTCTGCCTTGTCTATGGTATTTCTGCTATTTTCTTATATATTATGTCACTGATGTAGTGGAGTGAACACATGATACTGCTCTGTCGTGAGTCCATCATCACATGTGAATTGCTTCATCCATCGCTTGAGGCGCACACTAATACACGCCAAGAGATTCCTAGGTCCCTAGGTGGCTTTCACTGGTATCTAGGCTGGTGTAAAGTTTCTTAATATTCTCTGCTGCCCTCCTGAGCCATCGTTCTTGTCGTGCAATACGGTTGTTCGGCAGCACCAAAACCATTGCTTAGGACCACCAAAACTACCTAGGTACATATGTTTATATTACTCTGTTTTTGTCGAGTCCACTAGAAACAACGATTTGATGGGCTCATATCCATACTCACATCTGTCCTTCTCTATGTATTATCATCATATTGTGATCATATGAACTCCTAGTTATATATATCAACGCAATAATCAACCCAGTTTCCACAACACTAAACCTGATACAATTGAAAGTCACCTAGTTATCCTACTAAGAATTAGATCGTAACTTGCAATCCACACAGCTTCAATCTAAACCTAAAATTGGACGCGTGAATGGATGATTTTCCGTTTGGCAACTCTACCTCCAATGGCCTAGGTAACAACAAGGAGATACTCACGCGGTTGCAGTAGCAACTTCTCTCCGAGGCTATGGATGGCTTTTGGAGAGTGCTACAGCAATCTTGCAAGCAACACGATAATTATTCCTCGTTCTCGCCCTGCCGGGTTATTGTTATCCTTGAGCAATACCATTGCGCGAGACCACCACAAAGATGGTTCCTCGTTACAGCCACAATTTTGCCCTCGCGAAATTAAGGTTCAATACTCTGAGCCCAACAACAGAACTGGCGCAAAATAGGACCACGAAGGCCTCAAAGTCTCTCAGCGGCTCATTCCCGTCCCTTATAAAAAAGCTCCCTCCCCCCTTCCCCCCATATTCCATATCCTACCTTCTCTAGACCTACATTCATTTCCAAACACACGAATCCATCACCTGTCGATTCTTCGCCCCCCTCTTCTCTATTCTCCACACATATCGTTGCATAAGCATATCGTGCTCAATTCTTTCCAGCTTTCGTTGCCATCTTAAGCTGTCTTTCTTCTCCACCTTCTTCTCGTCATACTTCTCGTTCTTCTTGTCTAATCAATCAAAGCCGATCTGAACTCGTGTCCAGTCAAACGCGAGTTGACTTTCGACACTAGAGATTAGCTGGTCTATTACTACACCCCTCAGGGACATTAAAGGTGAGCACCACACTATAGCCTGCCCTACCCTTGTGCAATCCAATTGCGCAACCCCACCATAATGATACCCTGCTCTACATATTTCATTTTGGGATTCGAAGAAACAGGTACCTCACATGGAGTATCCCATGGGATAGGGCTTATCCAGTTATCTCTCCCCTGCTTGAACGGCTATCTCATAATGTCTATGATCGTTACGCTAACATTTGATATCCCCAAGGGGTGTAACTTACTCAGTATATACGTCAGCAACATGGACCCACAAGATGATGTTAAAAATTTCAAATTGCATGTAATAAACGGCATCGACTATGCACTTGCTGCCAAAGAGGATAGAAACAGGATATTCAGCTTGGTGGCGTCCGCTGTTATTCGTGCCTACAAGGCCGAATGCCAAGCCGAAGCACCCGGTGAAGCACAAGACCACGCGCGTAGGTTGACTCTTAACTATGGGCTATTACGATTAATTACCGGACTAAGATTGCTAACAACCACGAAATAGGACGTGAGCTCGCTATTCAGAAGCGGACTTGCTTCTTCCGCATATTCCTTGACTACACTGCGAGACTCCCCGACATCCCCAACGGCCATGAGACCCTTGCAGAACTATTCACCATCCTGGCACTGCGGTCACCACGATCCACAAGCGGCGACGCCGTCTTCAGCCATCAAGGTTTAGACTGGGCGGCAGCCTGCTATTGGAGGGGCCGATTCGCGAAGATCGGTACGTATGATGCAGCAACATCGGTGATGTCTACCCGTCAAAGACCACACAAGTGTACTAACTTCCGGTTGTTTTGATTTAACTCTCAGGTATGCAACGCACCTCGATTGCAGATGCCGACGTTACCCCTCTCCTTGGCTTCAATCGCTTCTTCCTAGACCACTACGTGCAGGATTTGCTGTCATCAAAGGCTCTCTGTCTTGCATTCCAAGCTGCGGTCCTCGCTCTGGAGTTCAGGTGTCAAAACCACGCCGCGGAGGCTTTGCTCGTCGATCTTGCAGCTTCGTGGATCCAGGCGACCGGCAGAAGCATGTATGCGCTCATCTACGGTATCACGGGCCGGCTCGGCCAGGAGCAGGAGAGCCTAGTGTACCTTGCAAGAATCACGAGAGCGCCTTTCCTTCACCTGTGGGACACCTGGAGGTGTAGGTTCCGCCATTTTCGGGACCGGACTACTACTCCAGACAAACGAGTGGTTTGCGAAAAAGCCATCGAGGTTATGGAAGCCATCGAAAAGTCACGAGGCAGATAGGGGTCGTAAGGTCATTCGGTGAGGAGTCAGGATCACACAGCAATCAACAACAGGAGGTCCGTGTGTTTCTGGGCTTAACGAATTACGAGTCTCATGATGAGCGTAGCATATTGGCCTTGTATTTGGAAGATCGGATTATGCGACGTTTAGACAGATACTCGCCCATAGATGTTTTGAATTAAATCAGTCCTTCATGCATGAGCTCTAAGTCGCGTGGCCTTGGTGATACGTGCCTTCGGCTGTGATAGTACACTATGACAGGAGAGTTGCGCCTCGATAGCCTGCAATCTGTGCTCTTGTCAAAGGCGACTCAGTAAGTGTGCATTTGCTGGGCTTGATGATGTGTAAAAAACCAACATCTTATGCCTACATATGTAGGTACGTAAGAGGGTACGGGGCGTTGGCCGTTTCGGCTCCGAGATTCGCGTTGTGTCACTGTCTCGGCGTTATAAACTAATCCCCTTTTATCCCCTCCATGTACCTGCTGAACCCCTTCCAAGACCCTTCTTTTCACACTTTGGCACAGCAACACCGGTATCCCACCTAGTTACACTTCTCCAGAGTTCATCATGGCCGCCGAACACTGTCAAGCATGTTTCGAAACTGTCGTTGCTAAAGCAGGACCTTACGAGGAAAAAGGCGAATGGACAGAGATCAACGGCATGAGAACCTGTGAGTTTGACCGATGTCACAAGCGCACCAGTCCCTCAGAGACCTGTGACTCCTTACCCAATAGCCTTTATTTCGATTTGCTGACATGAATATAGATGCGACCGGTCCAAAGACCGCCGACCGTGGCGTGCTTTACATCTACGATGCCTTCAGCTTCACGCCCCAAAGCCTCCAGGGCGCCGACATCCTGGCCCACTCGTCCTCGAAACCCTGCCTCGTAATCATGGTCGACTGGTTCAAAGGCGATGCGGTGAAGGAAGAATGGATGGTTTCGGGTAAACCAGAAGACAGGCAGCTGATGCAGAAGTTCATCGAGACCACGGCCAACCCTAACAACGCACTCACCGCCGTAACCCAGGTGCTCAGCCAGTTCAAGTCCCTCTATCCTGCCGTCACGAGCTGGGGCGGCATGGGTTTCTGCTGGGGCGGCAAGATCATTTCTCTCCTCGCAGCCAAGGGGGCGGCGGACTCGCCACTGGTGGCCGCCGTGCAGTCCTCGCCTGCGCGTCTGGATCCCGAGGAGGCCAAGACGGTGACCATTCCTATGGCCGTTCTAGCGTCCGCGGGGGAAGACGCGGCGGCCGTGAAGCAGTACGGTGAGAACTTGAAGGGCGTGAAGCACGTCGAGACCTTTGGATCCCAGGTTCATGGTTGGATGAGCGCAAGGTAAGATCTGGTATACTGAGAGTATGGAGAGGAATCGAATACTGATCTCGATAGGGCCGATCTGGACAACGCTCATGTGCGCAAGGAATATGAGAGAGGATACAAGATCGCTGTCGACTTCTTCGACAAGTATGTTTAGAATCACGTCGGCTTTCTTGAGTGGATTGCGCTTCGGCCTGAATTATCTACCTGTTATATATCTTATAGGCAATTTACAGGCTTCGATCCGTGTGCGTGATGTTCTTCGGGCGGTGACTCCTATACTATTCATTTCTCACCCCTTACCTCTTTCTCCCTTGGCACACCACTACTTATCTCGCAGTCCGGCTTGTTCCATCACGGTTCTCCTGTATGCTGTCTCTACTCGTTGAGTGAGAATTGGGGTTCAATACATACAGGTCAGAATGAAAGCATATGCCTTGTCTTTTGACTCATCACTTACAGAGCACCGCTTCCATAAACGGTACATTGAGAGAATTCTATTGCAAGGATGAGCTCGTGTGCACGATACCACATATGCAAGTACTTCGCACATCCACACAAGAAAATACACTGACTGAGAAGACGAGAATTTACATCACAGCCATCATATCAGAGTATATGGTGTTGAGCCATTCACGTTACAGATCCCCTAAGGTAGGATACATACGCAATGCGTGCCAAATATTTCGCAGCATCACAGGCAATTCATATGTTTTAGCATCTTCTTCACCGATTCCCTAGCTTTTTCGAGGACCATTAGCTGCCTTATCCGCCCTTTTGGCCTCTGCTTTCTCGTCCTTCTCTTTCCTCCATTCCCTTCCGTAGAGCCACACAGCCCACAGAAGGGGGCTGAAGAGAAGCCAGAGGAAGGCGATAAATGTGCCAGTCCAGCCGATCCCGATACGATCGATGAGAGGACTCGCGATGGCGGTGGAACCCGCTCCCATCAGACATCGGAAGAGATTGTTTGCGGCAACTGCCGTGGCAGGAGTCTCCTTGTTTATGTCGACAACCAGGGTGTTCAGAGAGCTGAAAGAGCCTGTGACCAGGTGTCCGACGAAAAACAAGATCACCAGAGGGCCGGCTAGGTTGGTCTTGTAGTCCATGACCCATGAATAGGCAGTCATGACGATGCAAGCCCCATATATCAACGGGATGGTGACTTGGAGACGGGCGTACTCGACGGGAAACTTGCTGATGTCTTGCTGCCGGTTGTGGATGATGGGTATGCCATGAGCACGTGCGATCCGATGAAAATTCTCGTCCAGAATTCTACCCACTGTCCAACGGGACGTCAGACTCCCAAAACCCAAGGGAAGATAGCACAGTCCGATTTGCAGGGAATTGAATCCGTATCTTGCCTGCAGCTGTGTCGATAGAGTGGACAGGACTCCCAAGTAACCAGCGTAAAGCAGCGAGCCGTACCACAAAATCATGCCGGCCTCCTTTTCGGTCGCAATGATCACCGAGGCGAATGGATTCGGGCGTCTGCGGCTTCTCTTGACCGTCTGAAGATCCGCATCTGGATTCGTGACGGGGTTGCCTCGCTGATGAAGGTATTGCCATACGGATAGCTGCCACAGGGGAGGCGGAACCGACCCATTGCCTACGATGGCCCGGCAGGTCTCCGGCATGGCGATGACGACGACGAGGAAGAATGCAGTTGCGAATATGATCAGAAACCAGAATATGGCTCGCCAGCCCAGATACTCATCGAGAAGACCACCGATGATAGGACCCAACGCGGGACCGAGAGTCACACCCATCGACGCATAGCCGATGTACTTGCCGCGCTGAGCTCGGGTTGAAACGTCAGCAACCACCGCACTGCCCAGAGCAATGGTCCCACTGCTTCCACAGGCCTGGAGGCAGCGGAGTACCATAAGCGCAGCATAATCGTCCTGTAAGGCGAGACCGATGTTGGCGCCGATATAAATGACAAAACAGATCATGTATGCAGGACGTCGGCCATACATGTCGGAGAAGTTGCCGATGAAGGAGGGCGCCAGTGCTTGAAATATCTATAGAAGACGTCAGTAAAAAAAAACTTGCGAATCTATCTCATGGGCCCTAGAAGAGTAGCAAGAAGGCTTTACTTACCAGATACGTCGTGATGGTCAAGTTGATCAAGGTGACGGACACGTGCAGGTCCTCAGCCAGGGAGTTGAGAGCTGGATAGTATACACTACCGGATATGGGAGAGATGATGGCCGCGAAAGACGCCGTGAGTATGATGGCAACCTTGAGCGGTTCACTCAAAACACTATACGGGGGCTCCCCGCTGTCTATTGCTGCCGTGGGAGGATTCTCTGAGACATATTCCGGCCCAGTCTCTTGTGTCATGGCAACAGACGATTGTTGCATGATTTCATCATGGGTGTTGTCGTTCACCACCGGCTGCGAGTCTGCCGGCGTCGGTTGGCTCAGAGGCTTTCCCCGGCCCTGAGTTGTCTTCTCATTGTCGAGGAGACTCGTATTAATCTCTCCCGTTGCCGTCTCTGTCTTCTGGATGGTCGCGTCCATGGCGAAAGGTGTATTCTGAGTTTATATACTGAGGTGAGCCACAGCTGTTGTTAATCGGGCTCTCAAGACGTTGAGCTACACATAACAGATATGAGATCTGAAGCCTTGATGAGCTGATAAATATCTCTTTGAGCTATCTCAGATTCCGTGACGTACAGAGGCGAAGCTCGATAATCCCCTTGTCGAATTGTTCCACGGCGGAAGGTGATTAGCCGTCGGAGCCGAAGCGGCTATGGCAACACTCTGTAAGCCGCAGCAGTTCTCAAGACCGCCGGTAATAATCGCGTGGAAGACAGAAGGGTAAATTCGATTGGCTTTATTGGCTGTCCTATGTCTATCTTTATTTGTATAATTGCTCCCGTCGTTATGAACGTAACCCATTGCCCGCAGAGGGATACTGGCCTGAGACTAAGTTAACCAGGGAATTGGTTCCGTCCTTCAGGCTCGAGTGTATGGAATAGTCTGCTATCTTTTGAAATAAGTTTCTCATTGAGAGAAACATTCATTCTGGTAAATTTAAGCTCCTTGGCTCTATTTTACTCAGGGGTTACACCAAGCATACTTCTGTGTTTTATCATTACCCAGATATGCCGCGATGTCAGATCTACATTTCGCTGATTCAGAATGCTGAAAGATCCTGTCGTCATTTCCTCGGTCTTTGGAAAACTTCATTCATTTTCGACACGAGAATTGTATGCCCTTGAAACATTCAACGCGTTCGCTGAATCCGTGAAGGGTGCGCAATCAGAGCCTCTCCACGAGGGACGCAATGTGAGAAGAGAGCAAAAGGGGGAAAGAAAGGGCAACCCCCACCTCGATCAAGACCAAGTCGTCGTGGGTGAGCTCGTCTCAGAGCCCGAAGAACCCTTCCCGCATGCGTCATTGCTCAACACTGTCTCTCAGTATCCACGATGCTTGGGTAGACGGGGTCTAGCCATTCACTACTGGGTCTTCAGCTTCGCCCTTTCTGGTCCTCTGAGTAGAGCTCGAGTGCTAGTTCTCTTTCGGCCCTGCCATTGTGATTCGGGGGCTCGGGGTCAGGACGGAACAGCTCCCTGATTGGATGCGCATAAATTTTAGCTCTCTCTTCCTTCTTCATCACAGAAGTCGACAGCCCCTGGATTCTATGGGATCTAGGTTAGCCCAATAAGCACTGATTCTTCACTTATCAGCATACTTACTTACCTGGAAGTGTGAACTGCCCATTCGAAAGACAAGTCAAAAGTAGAAGCCATTGAGCTGTGAAAATATTAACAGCATCAGTTCACAGTATAGCCGGCCGCTCCGGAGTCCGAAATGGGGCTTGTCAAGTGCTTATTATGGCGATCTTTGGACTCTTTCACGGAACTTGAGACTAGAGCGAACTGAGTGGAGGTCGGCGGTAGGCTCGGACAAATAGTCATGATCAGTGGTGCGCGTTTGCAGATTGAACGCGTCATCGATCTCGCTGGGGAAAAGTACAACTTTGATGGAATACGTTCGTGATACTGAGGCGCGTTGGAGATCCGACACGGATTTGTCTATTTCAACGACGGGCTCCCCCCCTGGTTTGAGGTGCGAGTAGTCAATAACTGCGATAATCTTATCGCCCATCACCACCATACCAGAACTTCGCATTTCATCATGCGCATCTCAACTTGGACGTGTCTTCTGAGCATCTGGGCTCTCAAATCCCGAGCGACTGATGAACCGGGCTACGATTGCTGCCCAGGATGTATTGAACCCACGATCCCTCTCAGCAACAACACCTTCAACTTTGGTCAACACTACGCCGTCCTCAATCTCGACCTCATCAATGCCCTCGTCGGAAGCGTGTCCGCGAGTGCAGCCGGCAAATCCTTTATCGCTAACACCGCCAACTGGATCAACGCAGTGCATGCTCAAAACCCACCTCCGTTATCCATCTTCACCCGGATCTACTTCTCCAATTTTCGGAAGCCCGAACTCGGGCCGAACACTCCTTTCGCTCAGGTGGCTGGCGCTCTGGGAACCTCCTCGGATAACTTGACCCAGATATATCCCGATTTCCATGTCGATGCTGCTGCCGGCGACGTCGTGCTAGAGAAAGTCCGGTACTACGCCGGGGCCGGAAACCCACTGGAGATCATCCTCAGGGCTCAGGGCATCGACACCGTGATCCTTTCCGGTATCAGAACATCCGGCGTTATCTTGAGCACGGTTTACCAACTGTTTGATTTGGACTACAAGGTGTAAGTGTCGACAATATTGAACCAAGAACCAAGAATACTGGGGGGAGTCGCTAATGAGGTAAATAGGTATGTGATTGCAAACAATACTATCGAGCCACCTCCGAAGGGACCGGAGATCAACACTGCTATCCTAGAGGGCATCATTCCGAAATTGCCAGCCGATGTCATTACCATTGAACAGGCTCTGGCTGCTCTGAACCGCAGTGGTCCGGCTATCTATTGATATCGACAACCACTAAATCGACTAAATCTTCTTCAACGACGCATAAGTCTCGCGACTGAGTATTTTATGTTGGACTATTATGTTTTGAACTTTATGACCTCTGATTAGAGATCGATTTAATATAGTAATGAATAATCCGCCCAGTTCAATTTTTCTTCTACAAATCTCTTGAGACGTCAGTTGTTCCTGTAACGCACGATGCTGCTGGCCAATAAAAAATATCGTGACTTGCCGGACAACTCTCTTTCATCTTCCCTCATAAGATTGATCGCTCATCTCACTCCTTTAACCCAAGGATATCATTCAAGTTACATCAACTACCTAGGCATGCGTGTCCATCATGGCACCAGGGGCGCCCCCCCCCCCCCCCCCCCCCCCCCCCCCCCCCCCATTTTCATCTCATCCCCTGTAACGAATCTCGAAGCTGAAGTTTCTTCGGCCTGCGAAAGGGACAGCATTACTGCTTCAAACCGTTAGTGGTGTGTTCTGATAGACTTGAAAACTTACATATAAAACTCGCTGGATTCATACGATCGGTGTATGAGTCGCTATGGCTAGATTCTTCATGACGCTCAGGTTCTGGTTGAACAATCGGCGCATCACCGATCAAAACTACAGCTGTTTCGGAGAGCAACCGAGACCCGCGACGAGCTCATCAATCCGCTCCGGCAATAGGGTGGACCGCCTCTCGAACTACACGTCGCCGCCAGGGAGATGGGTCTGAATTTGGGACTCGCCGTTGGACCCCGGAACATCCGATGGCGGCAAGTCCTTCTCGGCGCCGCTGTTTGCCGTCGAAGTTTTAGGTGGGGGGTCGGAAAAAAAAAGGGGGTGGGGGTTGGGGTGGGGGATTCTGGTCCAGAGGGAAGCCGACAAAAGGGGTTACGATGCCATCCACGCTATTGGATCACCTTGCAGAGAAAAAAGAAAGAAAATATCAACCTACCTACACTTCGGATGCCTGCCTGCCTGCCTGCTTGCCAACCAATCATCACCAAAGTTCTGGCGTCGGTGGCGATGTAGTCGATTTATTTTAGCTGCTAATGGATGCGATGTTGGCTAAACCCCGGGTGTCGGCGTGTGAGTCAGACCCGGGCCATAGAGGCATTTTCAGCAGCGAACCAATCAATAACCAGACTCGAGGACTGCGTTTGAGGTAGACTACTTAGACCCTTTTGACAAGCCGTTCTCTCAGCAGAGTAGCTGAAATCTAAACAAATCCTGAATTTCATTTGCATCGTCCCATATCCGCTTATGCGGGTAGTGGGACGCCTCTGCTTTTTGTCGGGGCAGCAGTTCGATTCGCTGTACGGGACGGGACTATTTATTCTTATGTGCAGTTAGTCATCTTCGTCACATATCGTCAGACATAATTACGACTTCTCTTTGATTTCATTTTGTTGATTTCTCTTTTAATTTGCGCGCATTCAGGCGCGTGATTGATTTTTTTTTTTTTTGTTCAGCTTTGCTAATGCAAGTCTCCGTTTTATGCTGGTGTTAGGATCTCTGTATGGTTCATCGATATTCGTTTCTATCACTTCCTTCCATCGCGTCATCCCCAACTATCTCGACGCTGCGGCTGTATATGTATAACGATCATCATGTCATATACGAAGTTTTGGTGTCGATAGCAGGAGCTTGCTTCCTTCTCCTTCTATCCCTGAAACTGAGATAACCATTCAAGCCGCAAACGGCCGACGATACGACAAACATCCCTGAAAGTCCAAAATCCAACAACACTGCGACTTCGAAGGAAACAGTCTGTGTCAAGCAGATTGATATGCGGCTCAAGTCGGTGAAGCCAGTCAGCGTCGCCGCGAGGGAGAATATCAAGAAGAGTGAGTTCGTTACGTTTCTCACTAGTCCCAGCTGCGGCGGGACTGGCGAGTCTTCTGTTGGACGAGCCTTCACCAGGAAGTGCATCGCCGTGGCAGCGATTCCTAGGATTAGATCCAAGAGCCCGACGATCTATGTCATGTCAGCTTACATGACAGTCATTCCTGTCGTCGGATACGGCTTACCCCATGAGGAGTTCTGAAGTGTCGCGATGTTCCCATGGCGAGAGCACCAAACACCAGGACCAGTAGCATGGACGGCGCAATGACCGCGAACCACATAATGTTGTTCCATCGGGAGACGTTGGGCAATATGTGAGATTTTCGGATCCTGATCAGGATATTGCGGGCGCTCTCCAATCCTAGTACTAGGGGTAGAACACCGAAGAAAGCGAGGATACCAAACAAGACTGAACAGGATATCAGAAGACGCTATCCTACTAGAAAGATGCGCGAAGACCTACTATGTATAATAAGAAACGCCAGGAAAGTCCCGATCTTGTTCCCGTTGATCTGAATAGCATTCGCAGCTTCACCCAGCCCCCCATCCAAGTTTTCCACCGCCGACTGAATGTCGATCTCGTAAAGGTGGCCCTCGTTGGTGAATTTGATGTTGCCCTTCGGAAGGAAATCCTTGAGCTGAGAGATGTTGGTCCCATCTAAGGCATCGCCGGATATCGAGCCACCACTGCTGATGCCCGCGAGAACGAGACCCACGCCGCCGACCCCCCGACAGGTCAGAAGGTCAATCCCCTTCTGGGTGATTGACGATATCGCTTCGGCGTTGATCAAGGCGGAAATGTTGAGGACCGTAGTCCCGTCGTCCGCCACATCCACGACGGGCGCTTGATCGTCCTGTCGAGGGTCAAGCAGCGCACGCGTCTCCACGTGCTGCGTGGTACTCCTCTTCGCGGGCAGCTGAACCTTTCCGAACAGACTCTGGGCCACCACAACTCCTTGACTTCCGAAACCCTGCCCGAATCCTATCGCGGCGCCGTTGACCGAATCGTTGAACTGCACTGCTGTCTCGGGGACGCCCGTGGGGGGTGTGGTCGCCGTCCCGTCAATAAATGCCTGGACTCCGCCCATACTATCGACGCTGTCGGCCACTCCCTGCAAAAGACCGCGTGCGAGGCCCCCAGCGGCACTTTGAATATTCAAGTCAGATGTGAGCCCGGACGCCACACTGCTCGTAGAGCTCATGAGCTTCGACAGCGTGTCATTCGCGAGAAGATGCGAAGTCAGGCCCATGGCAAAGTTCTCAGCGATACTGCTGACATCTAGTTGTCCTTCCGGCATGATTTTGGATGGGATGAGGCCCGGATCTTCCTGGATACCAAGTCCAATCGGAATGCCCTCGCCCAGGCCTTTGCCTAGTCCCGCCGCTGCTGCTGGCAGCATGTCCATCAACCCAGCGGTATCGACGCCGCCACCTAGTGATGAGAGATCGGATAAATTCAGATTGCTGGTCACAGATTGCGTCAGGCCGAATCCGAATGTCCCAGCGATGTCAGGGATCTCCGTTCCAGTAGGTGGAGCCACATCGTTAATCTTGAGACCCGTCACTGCACCGCTGCCCAGGCCCTGGGCCAGACTGAGCACTGCAGCAGGAAGCTGCTCAGTGAGACCGCCGCCCGCATCAGATCCAGAGAGAGCGTCGAGATCGAGATTACTGGTAAGGGAGTTCGCGAGTCCGAAGCCAAGCATTCCGGCTATCGAGGCGAGATCTGATCCATCCGGAGGCGCCGGCGCGGCGATCTCCAATCCTGTGACTGCACCGGTGCCGAGACCAGACGCGAGATTCATGACGACGGGCCCGATATCGAGGCCGGACGATAAGTCAATCGAGCCTATGAGGGCTGCGGCGGCGCCCATGCCCAGGTTTTGGAGGGCAGGGTTGAGCCCGGAGCTCTCAAGCCCGTTGTCGGCGAGCACTTTCGACCCGATGGCTTTCGCGTTCTCGGCCGTCGTCAAGTTCAAACCCTGCGCTGCGCCCGCGCCGACGCCGACGCCTAGAAACGTGCCTGTGCCCGCTACGTCTCCCAAGATAGCGTCGCCAAGGCCGCTCACGGCTTGATTGAATAGGTCTCCGATGGCACCGAGTAGATCAAATCCGCCATCGTCTTCGTCGGCAGTGGCGGTATCATCGTCCGCAGATGCATCGTCAGCAGGTGTGTTGTCGTCTTTATTGGGGTCCAGGAAGTCGAACAGGCCGGGTCGCCGCTTGCTCATTGAGGTAGAGGCCGGCGAACTCTCGTCTTTGGAGTGAAGGTCTCGGCGGTAGGCTTTGATAGACTCGCTCGTCCTTTTCATCAATTTCGAGTCGTACACATCTGCGAGCCAGTCTGAGGTATCCGCCCCGACCTCGATGATCGCCAGCCAGTTCCTGCGGAGCAACTCGTCGTTCGTAAACGCCTCCACCGTAGAACGCGACATCAGGGAATTGGCCGCGGCTTCCCATGACTCGGGCGTTTCCGTCCCCCGGACGTGACGAGACGCATTAGAAGAGAAGACTGCGAAGAAACTTAAGATGAGACTCGTGATAGATATTAGTATTAGGAGGTGGCGCTTCAGATCGGAGTCTTTTGACGCAGCATTCTTCTGAGTAGGTTCACCAGCCATGTCGTCGCGCTTATAACTTGAAAAGGGAAAGACGTCGCCTGCGACCGGGTAAGAAGTGAAGAGAAAGAGAGGGCTCGTGATAGAGTCACCCAAGCATACGGGCGGCCAGCGGTGATGACTCCCAAGAAGCGAGCCATCTGCGCGAGAATGGGATCATGCTTCTATTAAACAATCCGAGTTGTGATCCAAGGAGCACGGAGTCCCTGAAACTGACAGGGTGATCGTCGCGACAAGCGGATTGACGTCTGGGGTATCGGCTGATCTACCAATTAACGAAGGAGGGCTTGAAATCCATGTAGGTAATTCGAGATCCGGGTCGACATGGTTGACGAAACGAAACCAATTCTTTTTCGGCTTGGCATCATGGTAATATGAGGGCAGATATATCTATTCGATCCGGATCGGCTCGATGAATAATTGGATCGCAAGGCCTTGAAGTATATCATTGGTGAAGAAGTAAAATCGTCCTCGGCCACCATGCCGGCGAATCACGATCGGTGTCCGGGGATCGCATAACGGCACAAGCGCCGAAGGAGAAGGTACCTAGGTATGTTCGCGCTGGTTCATGGGGGTTGTGTGGGCGGCAATTGGATCTCACATATGGTGTCACATTGATCAAGCTCGAGGTCGCCATCAACCCCGGCTGGACGTCATAAAATGGCCGAACGTATGGGCAGCCAAGACTGTCAATGTTGCTCGTGGTGGAGAAGGGGTTGTGTGAGACATGTTTGACGTTTCTTAGTCACGTTACTTAATGATAGCTGACTGCGAACATTCATTGATACCGACCAGAGGGAAAGCAGCCGTGGGCGCAGTGTCAGAGTGTCTGTGTTTAATGTATGTTCGAATCTTCGTTGTATGTGCCGGCCGACCACGATGGCCTTCTCGTCGGTCAACCATCTAGTCCACCCACACCCCCCCTCAATGAGCAATCGCCTCGTGATTGATGCGTCTATGTACACCCTTTCTTTCTTCTTGCCTTTTCCTTGCTCTTTCGAGGACAATCTGTTGCAGCGGCGCGACCACAATGCTACATCGACCCATGCTCGTGTGAATTGGTAACTATATCTCCTGAGGTACTTGTACTCTTCATCAATGCTTCGCTGCCAGATCCTGGCCGATTTTATCGAGGACAGCTGTTACATCCATTTCTCCAGTGTTGCAGCTCTTTTCGATGAGCTTATGTACACATGGACCCCGGGGCTTGAAGACGGCTTTGAACGCCAGCGGCCTCGAGGTTAGACCATCAGTCGCTGCCATCGAATCAACAACCAAGTTCTCCCCGGTCTCCGACAGGCCAGCTTCGATGTCGAATGCCCATAGCAGCCTCGCTATCTGCAGCCACAGACTGTTGCGCGCAATGTGTCGACCCGGACATATCCTTCTACCGAAACCGAAACCAATCGTGGGAAGATCTCCAAGGACACTGCTGCCGCTGGTCTCAACTCCTCCACCTGGAGTCAGCCATCGCTCCGGTATGAACGCTTCAACATCTTCGCCAAAGACTGCGGGCTCCCTTGCCAGCGCCCAGTGGTTGGCGACAACCACAGAACCGGCTGGTATCCTGCATCCCTCATAGCTATCCTCTACCTTCGTCATATGGGGTACTCCTCCCGCACCTATAGGCCTCCATCGGAGCACCTCCTCTACAATGGCATCTACGTACGGTAGTTTCGGTCGATCGTGGTAGGTAGGCAAGCGATCTCGCCCTACTGCCTGATCAAGGTAGCCCTGGGCTTTCTTTACGAACCTGTGACCCTCAGTAATCCAGGCCACCACCAACCAGTCCATGGTCATGGTGGTTGTATCTAAGGCCGCGTCCGCCATGATCCCTAGATTGAATGCCAGTTCTTCAGTGGACATATCGGCAGCCTCAACTGGGATGCTTTTTTGCATCTGCTTGGAGAAATTCCAACCTTCAGCATCGAGACCGCGCTTGAGATTTCCCACATGAAGCCCGCACTGGCGTCCAAATTGGTGCTCGGCTTTTTGCTTCCACGGTGCCAGAACCGCTGGGAGATGGTTCAAAACAGGGAAAGTATCCACCATGTAGGCGCCGACTTGTGCGAAGGATGTAAACTCTTCTTGTACGTCGTGAGCGAGCGCCAGTTCAGGCTCGAGTCCCGTCATTAGACGGTATCCGTACGTTAGAGCGTAGATGGTACTGGCTGTGGTCCGTTCAAAAACGGGATGGCAATCGATTCCGGCATCATCATCCGTACACTTGCTCACGAAATCAAACAGTAAGTGCCTTGACTCTAAATCCTGCAGCTCTTGGTACGCCTTCGATGCTTGTGCATTGAGGAAAGGGGCTTGCAGCCTCTGATGAAGCTTGAAACGGGCATCGTAAGGCCGAAGTAGTATATGTTGCCCTTTCAACGCCAACTCAGCTGCCATCTTAGAATTGGTATGTTAGCATCCCATCATGTGACATCAATGAGTTGTCGATTGCAAACGCTTCAGCTGCCTCACATAAAACCCGGACTCACCACGGACCTCGGTCGGTCGGAATATCTCGCACCGCGCTTGGCAAGGAGGTCTTGAGCGGCCTTAGAAGACGATAGAATTATAATTGGTTGTCCGAGCATGTTGAGATGCATAACTGGTCCGTATGCCTGGCTCCATGTGTGATAACGTAGCCATGAATGAGACTTGGGGGCCTGAAGAAGATTGCCGAGAATGGGTAGTGGTGGAGGCCCAGGAGGGAGGGGGAGACCTGGCCGTCTGGACCATCTTACCACATGCCAGAGGATGGCTATCGCCCCAAGACCAATGGTAAGGTTAAGCAGGAGAGTGGCCATGGCGGTTGGCATACCCAACTTGACGTTGAAGGTTTCACGGCATGTAGTGAGAGATGGCTGGTGGTAATTAGTGACCAGTCGGAGCATTAAAGATGGAGAGAGATGGAAGAGGCCCGGGGGTGGTCCAAAATGCATATCTACCTGATTACCCGCTTTTGAGATGATCCAATGTGACAGGATTTGCGCACTGCATACCTACCTAGGTGGTATTTTCGAGTAAGCCCCAGTGAGTAGCTCGATGATGGTCATTGCTCGGCTCAACATGAAACGAAACATGAAAGCCGGGCTATGCGTACTGATGGGTGGTGGCGTATCGTGTGTTGGATTCTGATTGCCTCTGAGTCGCTTTTGTGTGCTAATCTTTCATACACCAATGCGGTTGCTGCTACCATCGTGAAAGCGTATCAATTGAGGGATATCGCCGATCATGAGGATATCACCTGGGCCTGGGCTCCCATTACTCTTTGGTACATGTAAGTCGAGTTACTCATCTCAAGTAAGCTAAGACCTTTTAAATACAAACTGCTCTTTCGTGTGTACGGAGGTAAGTGGCCGTCGAGTCACTAACTAATCCCATCTTTCGAGACATGAATGCTTTCTCTCAGCTGGCTCTCTGACGTGAGTGCAGATGTATGTCCTTAAATTCTTCGGATGCAGCCCTCCTATCTGGTCTATCTGGCGGTATGTACGGAGACAGAGTAGCGGAAACACTGATGAAGTGATCTACGGAGATGCGAACAAGTATCGAAGCCGGCCAGCCGGCTTAGGGCGTTTACGCTTACGCTTGTCTTCAGGCCGGTATCACAGACGCCCGCAGCCAGTTACCTTGATTCTTCGAGAGACAAAGACTAGGGATGGACCACAAGAGTGACGAAGAGGGCTCAAGTATGTCGGGGGGGTAGAAACCTAAACGCTCCTATTGACAAAACACGCCAGCGGCATCGAAAGAAAGCTCTTGAAATGCCTGTACCCAAGCGCGCCTGACTAGTACCGAAACCGGGGGCAACATGATTGGTGACTGGCCATGGAAGATATGTCTACTAAGATCTACATCGTAGAATCACATTATATCCCTCGTTGAGATGAACGTGTCTCGATTGCCGATAATCTAGGCCTCTTTCTGGATATGCTCCCCGTTCCGCACCCTCTCACACAGACCCTTTAGGATCTCAGCCCCTTTTCGAAAGTCGTCCGCTTCAACATAGATCTGCCCACTGAGTCTCCACCACCATGTTCCCCTGTATAATACTGTCTGGAAAAATATCCCGTACTCTCTCGATCCGGTGATCTTGAACCAGAGTTTGACCTTGTCGGCATTTCGAGGATCTACCTTACCAGCAGTGCCATGAGCAACCTCCTCCTCGGTCGCCAGCTCCAGAGGTAGCCGCACATTGGCGAAGTTGCAGTCACGTAGGCATGACCCTGGACAGTCCATGATGTCGGTGCCAAGGACTTCGGCAGCCAAGGCAGCCCCTTTCTGTGCCACCGAGTTGGAGTACGCGCGGATGGCCTCTTCGCCGCCACAAACCTCGGTTCGGAATTTAAGAGCAGCTAAGTAACGTAAGTAAGGTTACAGCTATGGAGAGGCCGCGATAGCTGTGCAAAGGGCACATCTGTGAGCCACATAGCTTACCTTCAACACACAGGTAGTTCGTCTGGTCGATGGTCCCTAACGAAATCCAGCGTCATCGTCAGTCTTAGCCGCCCACTGAAGCATATCCGATCGTATCTGGGGCGGCCGAACAACTCACCAATGAAGTCAAACATCGGGACGAAATCTTCGCTGTTCAGTTTATCCCTTGATCGAAACAGATGGCCCGTGGGGAGGCTGGTTATGATCAAGTCCTGATGCTTCTTGGGTACAACGAATGCAGCACAGCCTCTCGGTACGAGGAACCACTTGTGTAAGTTGGTCACGAAGAAGTCCGGCTGTAGTTTGCTCAGGTTTATGTCGATATGGCCTATGCCATGAGCACCGTCGACCAATACCAAGGCCCCTTCAGCCTGAAGGCTTGGTACCAGGCGCTCAAATGGCACTCTGGCGCCAGGCATACTGACGATCGTATCGACGATAGCCAATCGGACCCTTTTGCCGTCCTCTGCATTGATTCTCTTCGCCGCATCAACACAAGCTTGGACCAGAACATCGTCCTGGACTGGCCATTGGATGCGTACGGTATGCACCTCTATACCGTACTTCTCCACCAGATAGGCTACCCCATGACCAACGGATTCATATACAACTTCGTAATTCAAGACGACGTCGCCAGGCTGCCATGCGATGTTCTTGAGCACTGTATCGATACCCGTGGTCGCATTGGGGACGAAAACCAAATCATCAACGGGACAGCGCAGCAAATCGGCGGCCACAGCACGGGACTTGGCTAGTCTGTCGGTGAAGTTCAACGCTATGAAGGGGTCCGGCGCAGCTTCAGCTTCGGCGAGGAGGGCCAGACGTTCGGCGCGCACCGACACCGGATGGGTCCCGTACGAGCCATGATTGAGGGGCGTATAGTTCGGCGCGAATGCGAAATGCGCATGGCGCATCGGCGCCCCGAACGGAACTTGAGGCTGTCCCATGTCGTAGTACTTGGTAACCATGTTTGGTGTTTGAAATCCGACGACTGACTGGAGTTCCAATGTGTAGCACTAGGTTTCGGGGACTTAGTCATAGATAGACCAACTCCTAGCTACCTAGGTACTCATAAGGGCCGGACTTCGGTACTGTATTCACATGACACGGAAATTTGAATAATGCGGAGTCAAAACCGAGGGCGCATTGCTAAGCCGAAGTAGCTTGGCGTGAATAGGCCCGTTAAAGTTAAGTATCACGTTCTCCGACTCGGGTTCATTCGGCTTTCTGCAGGTCTCACTAATTTCGAGCCTCCTAAGAAGCTGAAAGTGCCCCCTCAGCATCTAGGTATACTATCCTGTCGATTATTACGTCTATACAGTACTCATGGAGGCCATTGACGTCACGGCAGAAGATAAATCAGGTTATGAGGCTTAGTGAATGTATAGGTAATAGGTTGTCTATGAAATACACCTGCGTTCCAACTTGGATACTCTCCCTCTGGAGACACGCTGTCTGGTAGAGGGTAAAAATAGTCTAAATGAAAGTTGCAAGAAGGTCGCAGATAAGAAGAGTCCAGTAATCTGATAGGAGAACGACCCGTCTCTGCCCCTCCGGGGGTCGAATAAAAAGGGGGGAAGCACACTTGCTGTATCCGATATCTGACATAATGATGGTTGTGGCTGGAGGATTGCGTTACACAACGGAGCCGATAACTGACATCCTCATCCCCTGATCTTTGTGGTGGTCTTGCGCAATTGTGTTGCACAAGGATAACAATAACCTAACAGGGCGAGACCTCATCCCCTGATGTGTTGTCATTTGGAACCCACTCCAATATCTGCCGCTTCAACGATGTTCCAGAAGAATGATTTCCACGCCCTGTCGACCTATTTCTATCTCAGACGGCGAGCAGCTCCCCATGAGCACTCCATTCGAACCCAGGCGGTAGACTGGGCGCCGGTCCACCATGCTGGAACTTAAAGTACTCCTCTATGAGGGGCAGTTGCTTGATGACATCTTCCGGAAGAGACTGACGGTAGATGTAATCATTCAAATGGCAATACGCTAGCCATAGTGACTGGGGAACATTGTCCGGCTTCTCGACCGGATGGCCACGGTGTTCCATACGAGGGATATGCCGCTCAGAGAGTTGCAGCGAGTCGTCCGAGTCCAGTCCATCGTCCAGAAGATCGTCCACGAATCCCTTATGGGTTTTCTTGCCTTTTCCCTTGCGACTTCGCTTGCCATGGGGCGATCGTGGCGACGGAGTACTTTCTAGGGACTCGAGGGTAGCTTGAATTGAATCAGGTGACAGTCCCAGAAGCTCGCTTTGTTCCTGCCAAGCGGCTTTCTGGTCCATTGCGTCGACTTTCCGGTTGAGCTCTCCTCTAGCCTTTTTCTTCTTCTCTTGTTTGGAGCGCGATCGGCCAGATTTCTTATGCGATTTTGTTCCAGACCGCCCAGTACGTTTGGTGACACCGGCGTTCAATGTAGTAGATACACTAAGGGCATTCTGATGACGTTCCTGGCTTTCAACTCCCGGGCGTCGCTTGGCCGCGCGCTTAGGCATCTGGCGAATGGGGGATTTGGGTGATTTCTGTGGTCCTTCCATCGTGATATGATGATTGTTGCGCTTGGCGTAAATGAAGTCACGGTATGGCAATATTTTTCTGATGGAAAGTAGGTCGTTGAAACGGATTGGGTTGGGATTGGAAGGATATTTACAATAAAGGGAAATCTCAATTCGATAGTAGAGGAATGAACAAAGAAAAGGCCAGTCTCTAGATCCAACCAACAACTAGAATGTACCATTTCCCTTGTTTCCGAGTACTCCCGCTCCTTTGTCCTCACATCGACCAACCCAACAGGCATTCTGGCCAGCATTCGTGACGTAGCCGAAGCATTCACAGACGAACGTATCGCGCAGACCGTGTGCCCAGTATTCACAGATGCTTGCTCATGTGCTCAAACTATCACGAGCCTGCTGTGAAGACTTGAAACTGGAAGAGCAAGAATTTCAGTATTTTCTTTGATACTTCGTTTTGTATCAATAGAGAGAATCGACCTGTCAAGGTCAAGATAACTCACATCTTGCTGTCACTGATCAGGGGCAGGGGGCGTCTGAAAGATTCTGTACTTCTCTCCGCCGCCAGCACTGACACTTACACCAAGAACTTCAAGGATGCGTCCCTAGAGGCCGGCGTACTTTCGCAAGCGTTCATCATCGTACATGACAGAAGCATATACAAGACCATCGAATGTAAAACATACACCGAGCTCCGTAAGCCAACTTGGTCACGTCGTCAATCATCACCAGGAAATGAGCCCCCTGAATGATGTATCTCACATGGCCGGCTGGGCGACTGCTTGAATATTCGTAACGGCAGCAGCTTAAATTTAGATATTCAACGAGAAAATCGGCACCGTGCCATGGGGTACTCCCTCTGGACGCCTCGAGGGTAGTGTGTGCTTCAGCTCTTTATGCAACATTGGCGTACCCGGTGGTATCAAAAACGCAAATCGTCGATGCGGGGCGGATGAGCAATTGGGTGCTTGTGGTGTTATAATTAGCTCTGCCGGAGCTCAGCCGATTGCACATGAGTTTAGGATTAAGGGAAGGAAGATTCGATACGTACAAACCCTGACGATCATGCATTAGCCGCTGGGATAACATTGCTTTTAGAATATTGGCTTCCAGGGGGTTCAAATATCTGTGTGAGTGGCTCTGTTCTAGAAAGGATAAGGTCCGGACAGCAGGCGGCCAGGTCAGAATAGGGATATAAAACCCCTGGTTAGTATCATTCGTCAGTCACAGGGATTTTCCACTGAGTCAACGGAGAGATAGAGAAAATATGCCAAATTCACTTTGCCGATGACTGTCTTAGCCGGACATTTGGTAGCATGAAGAGCTCATGGGTCTAGGTGCAATTGGTTCACGGTTGCGTATCAGGAAGGTCATGTGTATTGGAAGCTACCTAGGTAGACTTCTACAACGATCATGTTTAGGCATCACCCTCCTATCCTAAGTCCAGCGGTCCAACGTGATGGGGTTTGTAACTCGAGATGCTGGGCAATATGCATGTTGGAAAAGCAGTCGTGTGGCGCAGCCATGCATGCAACCCTTCTGCCCATTAAGACTTCGTGTTTGTTGCTTACCCCTGAACAAGCTGAACATACCCCAGTTTCAGATTCAGAAGTGTAAAAACCTCGTTAGGTTGCCTGACGAGGCATCTGGGGATTTGTCCATGTGCGTGCATGTGCGTGCATGTGCGTGCTAGATAAGCAAGGGGGGGGGATATATAATCCCCGAACGATCTCCTGGCGGATTGGTCTTATCTCTTTCTCTGAAGGCTCTCGCTCAAGTTTCTGGTCTCCGATTGAAACCTATTCACCTGATTTCGAACCGGATACCTCACAATGTCTTCTTCCAAGCGAGAGACTAGCCTTGGTGACAATGGACCAGGCAGAAGCACCAAGACACAGAATACCCATGACAGCGTGGCTGCAGGTTCACAGCCAACCTCTTCCACATCACCGGACCCATCCACCCATTATTCTATTACTTTCTTCGTTCGCTCAACCACGAAAGCGGCTTCCAACGACCCCATTTCATGCCAATCTCCAAGCGAGTCTATGGGGTTGGCGCGAGAACACACGATGGATCTGGACCATAATAGCTCTGGCCGGACGGATGAGTCTGACATAACCGCAGAGTAAGATGATTTCCCTCCCACTGTCGACCTATGCCTTTGGGACTAATGAAGACGTCATAAAGGACGGATAGTATGGATAGGCACGTTATAACCTCCTCGGATAGGGGGGAACGGAACACCTCTAACGAAGTTGACAGTGACGATGATTATTCCGGATCCGAATATGACGAGTTCGCGCCTTTCCAATGGTTAGAACAGCTTGATTGCTACGCCCATCAGCCCAACGATAACGGCTTGAGTCGCAAGACAGCATCGGACAGCGTCATTGGTATGTGTGATGCAAAGCTGATTCGAAGAGACTCGATTACCCATTCATTCTGGGACAGTATGGAACCACCATCGGAAGAGACGTCTGACCTTGCAATCGAGCTTTTTGATCGATATGGGCGATTGAATCGGAAGTACCTTCAGGATGACTACCATAAGGGTACAGGAGTCTGGGGCAATGAGCTGGATACTGGCGACATCCTCCTATTTGAAAAACTGTCAGTCTCGCGCGAATTCCGACATCAGAAGATAGGAACTCGTATGGTGCAGACGGTTCTCGATCGAGTACGAATGAAGATCGAGGCGCAACAAGCATTGCTTGCTATCGTTGGGCCTGGTGCCTTGACACAGGAGGTTAGACAAGAGTGCAAGTCAGGGGCGGATGAAACTACTGTCAGGAAGACGCATGTGGAGAGGGCTCAAAATTTTTGGCGGTCTCTGGGCTTCCGGAGGATTGGCACGTCACGATGGTTCGCACTCACAGATGCTCAAGGACATCCTTCGCAGCAGTTGGATGTTGCATCCGACTGGGAACCTCCGATCCAACCTACGAGAAACATCAATCCGGCACTGACACGCATCTTCACCAACATCGTCGATCCTAACGTCGGTGCTGAATCATCTATCGATGACCTTAATGATGTCATTTCGAGCAATTCTGATTCGCGTTGGATGGCCACGAATCTAGATGGCAACACGATGCTTCACCTTGCCGCGTTAGGAACCAAGCCAGAGCTCACCGGCTACATCTTGTCAAGGGCTCCTCAACTCAGGGAAACTCGCAACCAAGACTTGCACACCCCACTGGAAGCTTTACAGAAGCAGATAGAGCTAGTCAGATCTGTGCATCTTGGCAGATGCGTGTCGGACCATTTCAAAGGTCACGGCTGGCCAAAGATTGTCAATCTGGGGGCACTTATCGGTGAACCGGTCTATCGCCTCGATAGAAGATCGGACGAGGACAATATCTACCTCGCGTCTGTGATGGAGGCTAAGTTTCCCCCGCGGCCGGCACTCCGGGCCGAGCTCGAGGCACTCCGCAAGACATTGCGACTCAAATACGGCTGCACCTGCGGACAGTGTAGCAGCGGGTTTCTCAGTCCCCGGATGAATTACGCCTTGGTATACCAGGCCGACATAACTTATGACTTCTCAGACGAGCACATGGATAACGGGGGGACCTGGGTCATGGCGAACGAGCTGTATCTGACTTATGTACGAGGACGCGTGCGTGTCAACATGACGACGAACAAGAGCATGAGAAAGGGGTTCCGAGAGGTCTGTGGGCACATTCGGAAATGTCTGCAGAACAAGATTGTTCCCACTACGAGGAATGTACTGGAGTATTACCATGAGCATGTTAGCGAGTGGCCTCCGGTGACGCGGACCTACCTGGAACGTGGCGGCACGGTGGAAGCGGTGGCAACGATGCTCTTCCAGCGTGCGAGGGATGCGGACAAATGGGCGGGCGATGATTGGCACAGCGGCTTTGAAGGCCAAAAAGAATTTGAAGAGCTTCCAGTCTGCCGTAACGATGGGGAGTTTGGGTTCGCGAGTGGCATGTGCGGATATAGCAGAGATTTCGACAGAGCTGAGTAGGCAGTCTGCGATTACAATCACCCTTCTCTTACTCTCATGGCGTATTGGGTTTGCTCACAACTCTTTCGCCTACAGAGATGCGAGACAGAGTGCATGGCATGATACATTCTCAAGGAACGCCCTGATAATTATCTCAGTCTTAGAAACGAACGTCCCAACAGTCCTCATGAATATAGAGCATGAGGAGGTGCATGAAGATCGAGTCTAGATGGCTAGTGAGTCATATGTCGTGGAAGTCTACCTGCTTATGCTCACACCTCTTGCTTGGGAAGGCGATGAAATTAGAATTCAACATAAAATAGAAGAGTCAGGACGGCTCGGTGCGCACTTGTCTTAGGGCTGTTTGGAAGAGGCAGAGAGTGCCCATATCATGATGTTGATTGGTCCATCTATGAGGATGTAAGCGTGTGAAAGGAATATCCAGCGTCCCATACGTTTAGGAACTGATTCCATGGCAGATCCGCCTCTTATCATGGATCCAATGCACATGCAGTTGGGCAATAGTTATCACGGTGCCGAGTGATTGGTCGGGGGGGGGGGGGGGGGGGGGCGTTAGTGCGTGCTCAGCCGCACGCTGAGTAAGTAATGGTGGTTTGATGATGCATTCCACTTCCCCCTTTTCAAGTCGAACCCCTGATTTGAACCCCTGATGGTCATCTGCAACCTATGACGGCATGCTCCTAAATAAAACACCCTCCTGCTGTCACTGTATATCGTACTTCGATGCAACCTATTTGATTGTTGATGGAAATTGAGAGACAGCTCCTCGTAGGAAAAAATCACCGGAAAACCCCCCAAAAGCTTTCGGCTTAGGCTACGAAATTATGAACCTTCAACATCTCCCCGTCGCGATCCGGATTCGCATTTATATCGAAGCGGGCTTGGTGACCAACGAAGCAATTGACTGGAGCCCGGACCAAACCGTCATCGTTCGCAGCTCGCGATATCGTAATTTCGGCTCCGTGGTCCCGCGTTTAGAAACATCTATCGCATTGTTGCTCACTTGTCGATGGGTTCACGATGAAGTCTTTCCCATATTCTTCTCTACCAACATCTTCTGCATCACATCCTTGCATCAGCTTCCTGTATCCGCTCGAGCAGCCATCAGGCACGTTCATGTTACCCTCCGAAGGTATGATGCCATGTTGGATTGGCCGGACACAGCAGCCGATGTCGGCCCCCAGTTTCAGCCAGACTGTCTGGAACTCAGTCTCGCATGCAATGATAAAACCGGAAGTCGCGCAGACCAAATTTTCGATGGTCTCTCATATTTCCCCCGTCTCCGTCGCTGCGAGCTCCTCCTCGGCCTGCGGCCTAATCGTTCCCTGGGAAGAAGAGCTCGAGAAGCGGCCCTTCGGGCAACGGGGTATGCGATGGAACACGAGGCCGCATTTGGCAGTTTCATGCGGCTTCCCGTCGAGTTGCGACTCAGGGTCCCGGAGCACACCGATCTGGTCTTGCCAGACGCAGATGTGCATTGGAATTCTAACGCCGGATATGGCAGTTGGCCAGGTATAGTCATGAACCCCAACTGGTCAGATATCTTCCAGTCCATCTCCTGTACGCGGGATCTATGTGACTCGCAGAAAGGGCGGTACGGCTTACCCATCTTCTGCAATCGACGCCATGCGGCATACTCGCCTGCTTGTAACTGCTGGCTGCCGCCCACTTCTCTCTTCCGCGTCTGCCGCAAGCTGACGGATGAGGCGCGTCGCGTTTTTTTCGCGTGCAACGGATTCAAGATTTCTAACCCGAGCGACTTTTTTGGCAGCGTCCTACCCTCGCCAGCCTTATCATACTTGCGACTGGTCAGGGTTGACATCGACTTCGACGAAGATGGGGAGTGTGAGAATTGGCGGGTTCTAGTTGAACGTCTGAGGGAGCAGGGAAACTTCCTACCGTATCTCGAAGAAATCAGTATAATCCCCGGGCCCAGCTCGCCTTCCTGGCCCGAGTTTCCTTCTTCGATTACGGATGACGACTTCTCCATCTTTTCCAAGGCATCCAGTATCGATGTTGTACGCGGCACAGTCGAGCTTGTTTGGCCCATCTCCGAGTATGAATCTACGATCAACGTTGGTCCGAG
This sequence comes from Xylariomycetidae sp. FL2044, assembly GCA_022376275.1. Lineage (NCBI taxonomy): Eukaryota > Fungi > Ascomycota > Sordariomycetes > Xylariomycetidae sp. FL2044. The sequence continues at coordinate 144,796 of JAJNOH010000003.1, read as the reverse complement.
ACGACTCAAGGTTGAAATGTACTGGGACGACGCTGCCATCGCCTACTTTTATTGTCACCCGCAAGAGTGGACCGATATGCGAAATCACGCTAGGAGGATGATGATAGCATGCCCTGAAGCATACTCCATTGTCGAGCGTGAAGTTGGGAGATGTAGAGCACAGGGGGGTGACGAAACAGTCACTGACCAGAACACTTCCACACGAGTCGAAGGGGTCTACGCTTCTATTGTGTAGCTAGGCCAGCTAAGCCCATACATATACTGTACGAATGAAGACTCACTGGTACAATGTTTGGATTGCTGTACAGTATTTAGTATATTGTCGGCAGCAATCACCGTATCTAGATATTTCAACATGACTCAGTGGGCACTGCAGAATAAGAGAATGCGCACAGCGGACGGCTACATTTCTACAACAGGTATAACACAGGAAGGGGAGAAAGCGGGAAAAAAGGGGGAGCAGGGGAAAAGGGGGGGGGGGGGGGATGTGTGTTTTGTTAGTAAACAGTAACGCCTCCGTGCATTGTCCCGCAGTCCCGGCACCTGGGAGGCTGGTGGGGGATGAAAAGTGGGGGTTAGTGGGAGTTAGTGGGGGATAGTGGAAGGGCTAGCGTCATAACTACTGTACCTAAAACTTTTTTGGGGGGTAATTTTTGTTTGTCATCCATGGCCAGTTTGTCCCATTCCAAAGTTTCATGCACTTCACGAGCAGGTAGGTATATGATATCTTCAGACAGCTACTCCCCCCCTCGGTCAGCAGATCTTCTCTTCCCTCTTCCCTCTTCCCGAACTTCCTGCGCAAATCTTCACCCAACTTTCATATCGTCGCCAAATACCCTTACATTCCACCACGCCATAGATCGACCTGCGTTACCATCGCCCACTCTGCCCGTATCAGATTCTACCAGCGAAATCGACATGTCTCTTTCTGCCACTGGCGGTGGCCAGGAGAGCTCCGGTGAGTGCACATTCCTGATCCTCCCAGCACCCCAATAGCCTTCGCTGACGCCCTCGCCAACGACAGACCCGGGACTCGTCCCAACCCCCACTATCTCCGGGCCCTGGACCGTCGAGAAAGTGCTGGACACGATCCACCCGGCAGCCCCTACTGAGGATAGCGACTCGCCTCTACCGTTCTTCCACGCGCTCGAGAGACTCAAGACGAACAAGCGCGAGGGATGGCGTCGGTTTGGTATCAGCAGGTAGGCTCAATTTGCCGTGCGAGGTTGCTGTTGTCCGTCGCCTCCACTGACAACGCTCTTCTGCAGGGGCGAATCGATCTCCGATCACATGTACCGCATGTCCCTCATGACCCTCCTGTGTCCTCCCTCCCTCACACCCAAGCTGGACCTCAATAAGTGCATGAAGATGTGTCTCATTCACGACATGGCCGAATCGATCGTCGGCGATATCACGCCGGTCGATGGTGTTCCCAAACCGGAGAAGAGCCGGCGCGAGGCCGAGACGATGGATTACCTGTCCAAGAACCTGCTGGGCAAGGTGTATGGAGGTCTAGCCGGGGAAGAGATCCGAGCCATCTGGCAAGAGTATGAGGACTCTAAGACGCTGGACAGCCTCTTCGTGCACGACCTGGACAAGATGGAGCTCCTGTTGCAGATGGTGGAATACGAGAAGCGCGCAGACAAGAGTCTGGACCTGGGCGAGTTTGCTTATGTGGCGACTAGGGTGGTGCTTCCGGAAATCCAAATCTGGGCCAAGGATATCCTCAAGGAGCGGGAAGCATTCTGGGGTAGCAAGACACATATCCACGGTGAACAGGGCACGGACGGCGGTGTGAAGGAGACGACGGCTCAGCAGCAGGACGGCTATTACGCCAAGGAGAACACCAATGGTGCCTGAGGATGAATACCCGATATACCCCCACGACATAGACGGAATATGATGACGAAGACAGAGACGAAGACGGAGACGGAGACGATGGACCTGATTAGACCATGTCTGCATATGAAGCAATTCTAGGGGCAAGGGGCGGCGTTGGTGGTTAAAGGCGTGGACATGACGATACCTCGCGGCTGCTTTTGCTGGGCTACGGCTTAAGGAACGGTTAGACGATACAAAGGGGTAGGGTGAGAGACACGGATGACGATGATCATGTATGAATAATACGCGCATGAGTGATGCCCCCCTCCCCCTATTCATCTGATGTGATACCTAGGTACGATATTGTCCAGTGCTGAGTCTCTAGCGTGTCCGTCTCTCTGTCTCTAGTCGCGTTTTTGGTGTAAATGCTACCTGGGCAGTATCTCCCACTGCGTCTCCAAAATAGTGGAAGGTTGCATCAAATTTCTACCTGTGCGTGCAGTACATGCCGTGTATCTCGAGCAGCACCACGACGGCGACGGCGACGGCGACGGAACTCTCCTGAGTCGGATGACGATCTATGGATCGCCAATCGGATCCCTGGATGCTGGATGGCTTGGCGGGACATGACCCCACTTTTTGCTACCTTATGTACCTAGCTGCCTAGGTACTTTCCCTCTGCCTGTTGTTTTGTGATTCTGACCCAGCAACGCCATCCTATTCAACAAAATTCCCTGGAACCCATCCCTGTTGCAAATCAAATCGCGATACTCGATCGGAACCTTTTTCAGGGTCCTCGAGCGCAACACTACTACAACCGATCATCTACAGCCTCTTCATCATTGTCTCACATTTATACTCAGACTCGGGTGCATCTTCCAAGCCGTACCTAGAGACTTCTCTGTTCGTCGCATGGCCACGTTCTATCTCTATCGTGCCCTACGTCACACCAGCTTAAGACGCTGCAGATATCGTTAAACGACACAGGCATTATCCAAGGCAGAGGACCCCTAATTCCAGCCATCCACCGGGAGTACACACCTAGAAGTACAGTACTGACGTGACGCACTGTATGTGGTGATAAAAGATTTGAACATCAACCAGGCAGGCGTCCAGGTGTGAGTGAAGCTGAGGAGCCAATCTTAAGTATCACTTTGGCGCGTTCCAAGCTTGTGTGTCACCAACAGCTCCAAGGTTGCCGCTCACCCAGCGCCCACCACACCGCGCCACCCTCCCCTCCGCGCAAACCCAGATACCCGACTGATACCTATCCTGTCCTGAATCCTTATCATCCGTCATCACGAGTCGGCCATACCGTCAATTTCGGAATTCCAACTCCTCACTTGAACTGATACTTCACCCTCTTCGCATCCCCACGCGCCTTCAACCGAGTGCCACTTAACGACATCATCTTCATCCCGACAACAACTTCGTCCATCGGGCGTGGGTGGCATCATTCCCATTCCACGCTTCGAAATCTGGACAAGTCCGTCTTAGAAGCGATATGTATTCAAGCTTTCAGTCAATCTGCGCGCAACATTGAAGCCTTTCTCCTATCAAAATCATCGATTTCTTATCGTCGCCCTCTTTACTACGACGCGACTACATCAGTTCTCCAACCATTGTCCGAACGACTTCGCAAACCATCCGTGGGCGTGGGTGATTGAAACATCACCCCTCTGTAGTTTACCCCGACTCTCCCGCGCCATGTCTCTCTTTCCGCCGGTCGTTATGTCTAGCGCACTTCACTACGAAGCCCCCAATGGACGAGCGCCCCATTCCGGTGTCCATTCTGGATTGTTTCGACCTCCCATGTCACCAACATCCGCTTCAAGCTCGCTTTACCTGACCAAATCTACTGGCAGCCTGAGTTCCGACTCGACGCCCGCTGGAATGAATGTGAAGAGGAAACGTCCAGGATTACAAGCCTCTACACCCTTTAGTGGCTGGGTAGCCACAACAAGTCGCGAAGCCGAAGACAGCCCCGCCATCAATCAGCAAACGAAGGGGAGAACAGGGCGATATGTCCTTGCTGGCCATATTGGAACTCCGAGCGGCGCAGCCCAGAGACAGCTAGGGGACATGGACGATAGTATGCATTCTGACGTCGACTACAGGCGTGCCCTTGGTTCAAAATGTCCTCTCCAAGACTTTGAGTCCCCCTACCCGCAACGCTCGGATATGGAGCCGAGGTTGACCGCGCAGCCCGGACAGCCTGGTGGATGGGGTTCATTTGCGTTCAGTACCTTGGGCGGTGTCGTCGGCAAGGTTTGGGAGTTCTGCAAGGCCGGCGCGTTCCGCGGGTTCTACGCTGGTGGAGGGAGAGGATACGAGATGCAACCAGGTTCAGGGTCTACGCAATCTTCAGACCCTACCAGTCGAGCATGGTACAACGAAGATGACATTATATCTTCTGGTGAATACGATTTCACTTCCTTTCCTGGCGGCTTTCCCGAGTCGGATTATTCCCCCTTCCTCTACGAGCGAGAGACGCCCGATTCGACACCGCCCCCGGCCGCCAAACGACGTCAGATTCAAGATGGCGCTCCTGGTGACGAGCTCCGTAGAAATTGGGTCATGGTAAACGATCCCACTGACCATAAGAAGCAGACGACCGTATCATCGCGAGCCTACAATGTGCATCAGGCACAGCGACCGACACCACCACCGTTAGCTCGACGTATCAGCAAGCCCGTGAGTCGTCTGAATCCACCTATCCTGAACCGGCACCAGTCCAATTCTAGAAGAATAAGCCACGCCGGTTCTGCATCCCTTTCTAGTAGAGAGCCGGCCAGTTTCGCCTCTTCTCGGTCTCCTGTGACCTCCCATGCACCCAGCCGACTGCCCGTGCCGAGCAGGCCACAGTCCTCAAGCCCCTTCTCCCCGACGCGGCCCATACACCGACCATCCCGGATTCCGAGTCCGAGCCCCCAGCCCAAGCACCACAGCCACCGCCGAACTCATAGTGCGGCTTCGGCGGCCGTAACGGGAGTGCCCCACTCGCCCGCGCACCGAGTCAGGAAACGCAATTCGACGCAGGGGATCCATGATAGTAGTCCAAGACTCGATGCCGAGGCCAAGAATCTGGCGGTCAAACGCATGCAAGAAGAGATGGAGACGGATCTGAGGATAAACGATTTCAACGCTAGGTTGCGGGATATGATTCGTCAGGGGAAAGAGGCGCTAGGGACCACAGTTGAGGTCGAGGTTGATGGGGAGGACGGTGATCAAGATATCTGGGACGATGATTGAGAACACCCCCAGTCAGCTGCTGCTTTGGTGGAAGGGAGATATACCAAAGAAAAGAAGAATCGAAAGTCGGTCTCATAAGGCGTTCTCTTATCAAAACGGGCTTCTTTGGGGAAGGAAAGGCGTTTGGCAGCAAACAATGATTCAGGGGCGGTCGTTTCATACACCATGAATTCCAATACCTCCGGATGTCTTCACACTGGTGCTGACTAGTGAAGCGCACCCTGATGGAGCGTTTTCTGACTCAAGAGTCAGGGGGTGACTTCTGTACGTATTTTGTAATGGGGTGTCTATTAAGAGGCTTATTTTCTTTCCTGTTCACGCCCTGGGTGGTCATGAGGAGGCCCTATTGACGAACAGGATTCTGCTCCTTTACCGTAGGGGTCAAGAACTAGAGCAACCGTAGGTAATGTCATTGACTGGTGCTTGCTCCAATAACAAACGGTTGATGGCTTGACTTTATGGCATTCTGACTTCACGGTTCAGAATCATCTGTTGAGGGTATGTTGGTTAACTCCAGTCGACCTGGAAGTCTTGGTCTGCCTTCATGACCAAACTCAGATTTATTGTTCAGGGTGGGCTACTCCTCCTGATCACTCTCCACTGCAAGTCCCCTTTAGAGGCTCTCTCGACACCATCGTCACTAACCTGGGCATATTCAGCAGTGCCAGGCGCTAAGAGGAGGCGTTAGTTGTTATGTTGACTCAGCCGACAATACATATGAGGAAACACAAACACAAACATCATTCTGTTTGCAAAACTTCCAATCTGTTGTAGTCACAAGACAGTCATCATCTCCTCAGCACGATAGTGCGCCCTTCAAGTGCGCTACAATTTGTCGTTGCACGAACTTGAGCTTTCTGAGCTTTCTACATTCCACCTTTCGCGAGGTTTATGATATAATAAATATCATATCAAACAAGATTGGGAGACTTCACCACGCTCGCTCCCTCTCCTTAATTTTTTATCTTGATAACCAGGATAATAAGCCTTGGGAGTCATGGGAAGCAACATCAGTATGTTATGCAATCCCGGTGGTTGGCCACCAAGACGATGGGGACTCCGCAAGTACAGACCTGCGGACGGGTCTCAGGGCTGGTTCAATACAGACGTCTCCTTACGGTGAAAGGGAAGAAGCATGTTGGAAGGGATCGCATTTCTACTGACAGGCCCTGGGGACGCCGCAGCTTCGTGAGCCCCTTGCGCGAGAGTCTTTTCAGACGGATCTCAGGGTAAACGCGGCGGACGTGCCAGCCATCCTGCGTTTCCCCCGTACACTCCCCTCCCTACGTTCATGTATCTATTTTCTCATCCTCACTCCTTGATCTCCTGCTTCTGGAATAATCCTGTATATCCTCACTTTAGCATCTGGACACAAAACATGAAAAGAAAGAAAGGGAGAGACAGAGAGGGGGAAACAAACCTGGAACTTCCGGCATCCAGGGATCTCTCAGTTTACAGAAAAATTCGCCCTTGGGCTCGACTTGACCTCTTGCATGACTATCCAGCGTACCATAGAATATGTAGATGAAATCACCGGCGTTGGCCTAGGTTGGCAGTTAGGATATTCAAAGTTCAGGTTAGCCCCCTTACTTTATTTTGTCATCCCGGCACACTCTCGTCCCCAACGTATTCTTCCACGCCCTATTTCTGGTGCGGCCCACGACTCTCCCCTCCCCCTCTCTCTCTCCCTCTCCCCACCGCATGATCGATTTCGCATATGATGATTTACTAAACTTACCCCAAACTCCAGCAGGCTACTCCCACAAACATCGCAGAACTCCCGATGCAAGAGGACGCCGCTGCCGTTATCCGCCTCGTGGACCTTCACGTGGTCCCGCCCCTCCTCGATCTCGAACGCGGACTTGGGGATCTTGGCGGTGATGCCGTAGTTGCAACCCGTGAACTTCTTGCAGTTGCCGCAGTGGCAGATGCTGGTCCTCGCCTCGGCCGCCGGGTCCTCGAGGGTGATGGTGTACCGTATGGCGCGGCAGTAGCAGGAACCGGGGAGTGGTACCATTTTGGGATGAATGGCAAGGGTAAGGGATAAGATTGATAGATGGATGGTGGGTTGGGTCGGGAATGATGATGCCGCGGCGTAAGTTAGAAAAAGAGAAGGTGCTGGTAGTGAGTGATCTCGTCAGAGACGGGTGTTATTAGCTCGAAGCGAGGTTTTGTAAGTCACCTGGGTAGGTAGTTATTAAACCTGGAAATGTGCTTGAAGCTGCCATTGGATATGACGAGGATTCGACGTCACGGATGCGTGTCTTCGCAATCCACGTACATGGAGGAGACGCCAATGGGGGGGCGGGCCCGAGCCGTCACCACAGTAAGTACTTCACCGGTCGCCAAGGATCATTGACCTTCATCCTGGACTCTCAATATGTACTCGAGTATTTTGGACTTGCTCCTACGGCACGGTACCCCTGAGTGACGGCAGGGTGGTTATCAGCAAGAGTATTGATTCGGTCCATCCTCGACATCCGAGAAGGCTGTGATGTAGGTCAGAAAAGGGGCTAATTAAAAAATCATAGTGCTGCCGTAAGTCCTATCCGTGTAAGTGTGACTGTGAGACGTTGCCGAAGGATAGCCTATCCGCTCAGGTTACCGATAGGTATACATTCGCACTTGCACCATTGTCGAGTCTGCAAATCTAGAATCATTCAAGGACGCCAAGCTGAATATTGCAATGAATATGTACAGTGAAGCCATCGCTAAGCCATTCCTCAATGCTACCCCGAGCCTCCCTCTATCCCTATGTCTACAAACACTGGGGGCCGGTTAGCATGTAAAGTAGCAATGATGGAGTGGAGTAGCATGCTTACCTGAGAGTAATAGTCGTTCTGATACTCGCAAGTATACGATTCGGCGCACTGGAAGCTTCCAGTCCATTCCAGACCACCGCACTGCGAGTACTGCCCCTGGGCCTGAGCCGGCGACAGAGCCAGGATACGCTGGGCGGCGCGCTCAGCAGCAATCGTGATGTATGATGTAGGATTGGTAGTGATGTGGCCGGGGAAGATGCTGGCATCGACGACGAACAGGTTGTCCGTGCCGTAGACTCTGGTGTCGACATCTACCACGGCCGATCCGCCATTCGTTCGGCCATCGTCCGTTCCTAACTTGGCGGTTCCTAGAAACTCATTAGATACATTCACACCCCGTAGTGTCTCACGAGACTAACCTATCCAGTGGTTGGATCGACGATTCGTGTATGATACCAACATCTACGGGCGGAGTCAGCGACCTTGTCTCACGATGTTCCGACTTCTTCCACTTACATCATTGACGTAATCCTCAACCGTAGTGTCAGGAGACGGAAACAGCCACTGGAGATCAGGAACGCCCGCGAGCGACGCCTGGAGGTTTTTGATGCCCTGGATGACTGCCTGCACATCTCCCTCATCTTGGAGATACGGTACTGTCGATACAATAGTAGTTAATGCCTGGGTGATGGTCATCCGACCTCGTGACTTGGAGCCACGGCCAAGATATTGGCTCATAGTCATCGTATCTGATTGATTAGCATTCGGTTACAGGAATATGGTCAGTTGGATAACTCACTCCCGTTATCGGCTCCGAGGCTGCCTTCGACTCTAGCTGTCCACTGGAGTTGTCGAACGACCCCATCGTCGCCTGTAATCTCGTCCCAGAACCTTGGAAATATACAGTCAAAATACACTCGGGAGTATGGGAGAAATGGCATGCTTACATTGGTCCAATGTTCGGGGCAGCTTGTGTCAGAATGCCAGTTCGTGAATCTTATGCGATTGTTAGACATATCTCATGCTAGAGCCGGTGTGCAATGTTACATACCCAGATACATGTTGACGTCGGTGATGTTCGGGTCATCGTAAGCCTCGTAAAAGTCATAGAACACGACATCGGGATGAGAGATGACAGTATCGGTCTGTGTAAATGGTCAGCTGCCAGGAACGTACATTGAACATTGGGTCGGTATTACGTTGGTATGATCGTCCAAGTTGTAACCAACAGGAAGTTTGATCCAGGAGCTATTGGAGATCATGGTTGGCCCATCATCGGAAGTTTGTACAATCTCCAGCTGATCCTCCGGTCCAATACCACCTGGGTTTGTTAGTCTAGGAGCGCACCATAAGGGTTAAGAAGTTTCTCACTTCGCATGAGGAGTTTTGCAGAACCGAATGTGCCGGCAGAAAGGATAACCCGACCGGAAACCGAGGTCACATTCACAACTCCCTCGTATCCTCCGTCGCCAAATGCTTCAACCTCGACACCAGTAATATGACCACCGGTGCGGACGACACGCTTAACAGCGGTGTTCATCCAAAGGTCAAAGTTGTCGCGTTCGTTCGCCGTGACCAGATAGGTAGCCATCGGCCCACCTCGCTCACCGTTGATGAACATATACGGCGTATGGGAGAAAGTGAAGTTCTTCTTATCGGGAGCTTCGTTGGCCACAACTTGTTTCCAACCACCAGATTCCAGACCACCGGCAAGAACTTCAAAGCCTTGTTGGTAATACAGCTTTCCATCCAAAGACGGAGTATCAGTGCCGGGTATCCTGGAGAAGGCATTGTTAGTCGCGTCGACCATGTCCGCAGCTTTCCAACCGCTGGGAAAGTTGTAGTCCCAGTCAAGGGAGTAGGGCTGTATGATATATCAGCATCGTATGGCATCGATACGTTATTACACCTGTGAAGCTTGACTCACCTTCCACCACAAGGCTGCGTTGATAGCAGTGCCACCCCCAAGAACACAGCCAGCCATCTGATCAGTGTCGGTGCAAGAAATACCAGCCGAGTCCTCCCAAATCTCATTACACAATCCTGGGACATCAAAACGAGTTAGGTTAGTACCCTGGGTCCACTCAGGTCCGAGGGTGCCTCCCCAGCGACCAGATGAAGGCGGTCCTTTTTCGATGAGGAGGACACTGTTACCAGCCTCGCTGAGCTTATCGGCCACAGGAATCCCACCGGCGCCTCCGCCGATCACGATGTAGTCATAGGTCGCCGTCGGGACTGGAATTCCCGTAGCAGGAGGCAAAGTAGTTGTAGTCGTGGTGGTTGGAGTTGATCCCCCACAGTCACCAGTAACGGTAGCAGTGGCCAGGGCAGCCCATTCGGTATAGGAAGGGTTGACCGCATTCTCGTCTAATGCCGCACCCCAGATGCTCTGGCCATTGTCGTGCTGTTGCATGCCGATCTCATTCGGGCAGCTAGGATTTTCCGGAGAGGGAAACGCGTTGGCCCAACCCAAGACTAATACACCGCCACTGGTCGACGCGGATCCCGTTGCACCATCATGGTTCCAGCTAAAACAGTTCTGGCACCTAAATATCAAGGTGTAGTGCGTTTCGTTCACAGTAGAAGAGATCTGTGTCAGAGTCGCATCACCAGAGTATACTTCAGGCAGGACATAACCAGTAGCAAACCGGAAAGACGTAAGGATTTGATCCTCGTACGGCCAAGCCATAAGAAGTAGGGAGTTAGTCATGGGCCCAGCAAAAGAAAGACCGCACCATCCTGTCTCCGTCGTACTGGTCGAAGGACATTGCTGGCGGTCGTTAGCATCACACGGTGGGTGTATTGGCCACGGGTCAAACCGACCAGAAAACCAATGAACTCCTCAGCATCCGTCTCCAAGGCATCCTCAGGCAACGCAACACCAAAGGTCAGCCCCCCCTCGGTGGCACTATCGGGAACGAGCCATGTATCAAAGATGATACCTGTCTCGGGGTCCGTGTAGACGGTTGGTGTACTTGACTGGCCTAAACAAGTCTGAAGGTCTATATTCCGTAAGCAAAGTTGATCAATCATGACGGAGGCAGGAAAGCTCACTTAGACCAGCTACGAGCAGAAACTTGGCGAGTGACGTGATACGGCCCATGATGATCTCACGAGGCGCCGCTTACAGCAATGCTCAGAGGGAATGCCAGGAGATGAAGGGCACCATTGAAGGGGGGCGATGGACTTGGCTCGTGTGTTTGGTTTATATACATGCATAGAGGTTGGTAGCTACCTAGGGTAAGCTGACATGGTTGTTCTGTCAGCGCCTGGCGTATCGATGCCTCACGGGAGATTCTCACCGTCGGATCGAAGCATGCGGTGGATGCGGGCGCTGACTGGTACCCTCCCTCATAGGAGGAAATACTCGTACCGGGGGACATCTCGTGGTGGTGCCGGTGCGTGGGACCAACGGAGGGAGCCGTGAAAGCATCCAGGAATTGGTCGACGGCGGAAGAGGTTGCAGGGTTTGAATGCGGGTGATGGGCGCGGAAACCTGGGAGCTGGGCGCGTCTTAGATTGTCAGGACTCAGCAACAACGTTCTGGACCCTCTAACAGGCGACCGAGAACCGGGCGTGAGAGCGCTGGGCTACTTAATTCGGGACCAGCCAAGATTCCTAAAACAAACGACGGAATAGCTATCTAGCTCATGAATGGAGGATTGTGACGGGACGACTGAAATACGAAGGAAGAGGCGCTTTCCCCTTGCTGGACTGTATTTTCAGGAGCACCGAGAGACTTAATCTTGGAAATTACAGCAAGGAGCGAGCAAATGGCCGAGATGTTTGCTTGGCCGCAAGGGAGACTTTCCATATTCGATCACGGAGTTGAATGTTTGCCTCGAATGGAGACTTGTAGCAGTAGTCGTTGCGACCCTGTTCCGCGGGCCGAAATAAGCGGCATGATCATCTTCAGGTTCCCTTGCAGGGCCGGGGTTGGGTGGGGGTTGTCTTTGAGAAGAGCAGATGTGGCTCGTGGCCCTGAAGATTTCACGGGCCGCGTTCCGGAAGAGCCATAGAGTTCCTTTTTGAGCCACATTTCAGGGGCGCAGGGGAGCCAAGGCCACGGAACCCCTGGTGCCTGGGCCCCTCTTCGCTTGTTCACCCCGCGCTATCCGCTGCGCTACGATGCTCCCCCGCATACTGAGAGGAACCTACCTAGGTACCTACGTAGGCCTCAGATACTTCGCTCGTCAACCACGAAATTGTATGGCAGTACAAGCATTTCCCTGAGAAAGGCAAGAATTGACTATCCGTGATCAATCTGCCCCAAGAAGTAATATGGTAGAAGATGTTGACAGCGATCTCGATTCTGGATACCGTGATACCTTGTTTACTGGAGACAGTCCTACTTCCAAGGCCCAATCAACAGCCAACCATGGCGAGTTCTGACATTTCCTAAGCTGGCAAACAGCTGAACCTCGAAGAAAAGGGTATATCATGTTGATGAGACTCCAACCATCGAGGTAAGTACGCAGGGCATGATCCAGAATCAGACTTATTTCTAGAGAAACATTCATGAAGACTGCAAATGCGTATTGACGTGAGATGACCGGCTGGGGCTTTTAAACTAGTTCCTGTAGACACGAGATGCCTGGGTCGGTTGATACGTGCTGCGCATCATAGGTCAGATCACGGCAGCCCGCATGAAAGTTGGCTTACAGATCCATGGCTGAGCATTAATTTGGTGACTCTCATCCATTGAAGACCCACGTCGCTTGCTGCTCATCCGAGTTCTTCGCTTTTTCCTTTGATGCTCAAGTGACTTTCATCTCATTATCTATACGTCCGTTAGCCTTGGGCACTGAAGCCGAGAGCAGCGCCTCGGTCGAACCAAAATGACCTCAGCCGCACCTGTTACCAACCAATCCCATGATTCCTCTTATAAGCCCCTAGGGTCAACCCAAATACGGCTGCTGCAGTTTAGGCGAGGAGAGGAAGATCTACTGGTTCATCTTGAGAATGTCGAATTGTCCCGACGCAACTTTACTACGATTTCTTACGCTTGGGGTGAAGATCAAGTGCCGATGTTCTTACAGAATGACGAGGGCCGTGTCACGAAGAAAAACCTGCCACGCAACGTTCTCAAGGCCCTCAAAATGCTGGAGAGTCATCGCGAGAACAGCCATGAATACGTCTGGCTAGATTTCATCTGCATCAATCAGGACGACCGGCATGGAAAGATGGAGCAGATTGATCTCATGGGAAGAATTTTCCGCGACTCAAACGAATCAATCGTATGGCTTGGACCCGAGGCCGATGATTCCGATAAGGCCATTCAGTTGTTGCATCAGCTCGCCTCGAAACGGAAGTGCTTAAAGAAAATGCATAAGGACCATGATAAGCGCGGAATGTCTTTGAATCTAGCATAAAGTGATGCTTCGTAGGCATTAGAAGCCTTGCTGCGGAGACCCTGGTTCAGGCGAGTCTGGACATTCCAAGAATACATTCTCCCAATGAGGAACTCCATATACTGTGGCAAAAGCACATCAAGAAAAGAGACTTCTGTTTCGCGATATAATCCATATGGCTATGTCAGCCGTGCGAGTCTATATATCAAAATTTGTCATCTGATAAGCTCCTACCTGATATGCCTGGCGAGCGGCCTGGGAGAGGCGTCGCATTCTTCGCTGGTTCAAGGAAACAACAGGAGATCGCCAAACAGAGCATCTATGGGTCTCCTTACGACGATGACGTATAAAGGTGCCAACCATGTCACGAATCCCGTGGATCGCATATACGGCGTTCACGCGGTAGTTGACAAAGAAGACCAGGAGATTATCCAACGACTGAAGAAGCAGGGCGGATTCTACAGGAATTCCAGAGACATATTTCGTGAGCTTGCGCGACGGTGGATAGCGAAGCATGATAGTCTTTATATCATATGTTACACGCCGATATCCACTGGAATATCGGAGAAGAACACGAGACGGAAGCTACCCACTTGGGTCCCGGACTGGACGGAACCTACTTCGACCACAGTGATACTGCTTCTTGTAAGTCAGAAAGGAAATTTCGGACCGGTGGGAAAGCACAAGAAGGGGGGTTGCAACTTATGAAAGGCATATGGAGACGCACGCCCCCGATTTCGAATCGAAGGAAACCGGCTTCTCTGCAGAGGTATAGTGGTGGATACTGTTGACAGGCTCGGGGCTCCTGGATAGGGCGTACTTTTGATATAGCCAAGTTTCCCTTTAACTAACATGTAGGGATCCGATCCGGACATGAAGTCGAAGGACACCAAGAGAGGGGGGGGGGGTTACCTGAAAGCGAAAAAGAGCCGCTTCTAGACATACTTGTCAGGTGCTTGGTCCTTGATCGTGGAGACAAGACCTTCGTACGCCGGCGCCAATCGATAAATTTAGGGAAGAGCTCCTGAATGTTCACAAGGATACGTCGGTAATGAACTCCTCGGGTGATAAATATGACGGGAAAGTCGCGGATTACAGGATCTGGTACGAGCAGAACAAAGGATTTCGCGTTGGAGCCGTCGCCTTGGCAGAAGTGTTTGAGGGCGCCGCGTTAGCCAAGACACCACAGACACCGAAAGGCGAGAAGAACAAGACAAAATGTCTGAAGAGGATAATCGATAGAAAGAGCCCGAAGAAGACGGCACTCCGACCCATGACTACAAGGGGCGGAAAAATTGGAATGATAAGTCGGAATGGCCAGCCGGGCGACAAGGTTTGCGTCTTGTTTGGTTGCAGCGTGCCGGTCATCCTAGGAAGGGTGATGAATGTGGCCTCAGATGAGTACGAAATGGTTGGGGAATGCTATTTGTATGGGTTTATGAATGGGGAGATACTTTCTCATGAGGGAAGTAAAGAAGAAGTTTTTACCTTTAGTGTAGGTGTTCTGGTTGGTAGCCCCTATTCGGGAGCTATGACCACATCCATGATGGCTTTAGCGTGGTGCTTAGGTGCTGACCGCCACAACGCCACAATACCGCAATGACCTGCTTAGGTTGCTGTAAGTCAGTGTCAGCGATCCATCTCAGCTACCACTCGCACCGGCTTAGCCATCGAAGAAGAAACTCCTCATTGCCTGCGCCATCAAAGCTCTGAAGCATACTGTGTGCGAACTCATCTTCCATCCAGCTGGGTTCATTAATCTGATGCCCTGAACCCTTATACTCCGCGACGGTACTCAAGATTCAGTACGCCGAGCCTGTTGACGAACACGGCAAAACGGTCCAGCAACCGAGGAAAACTACCTACATAGGTAGATAGGACCTTAGTCTACTATATAAAGTACCTAAACAGGTAGAGGAGCCTAGACAACTGCATCGTGCCATATGCTAGCTGTATACAGTCAAGGTATGATCATGCAGCCTGGCTCCGAAACTGAAACCGCTCCTCCAATACAGCCTTCAATATGTCGTCGCATCACAGTCACCACTATCCTCTGCATGGCCTGGAATTGGACTTTGACAGATATGTTCACCGACCCCTGGGTGTACGCGATGTCTTGATCAACCGGATTATCGAGAACCTCCGACGCTCCAAGAAAGTGAAGCTTCATTTTCCTGATGCAGTACGCCTCTACCACCAAGGCTCGTTGAAGAAATTGAACTTTGGGGCCATCAAATCCAAAGATCGCCAGCTCGGCCTGGACTGTAAGTAGCGTTTTCGTCACACTGTGCTTGCCACTCCCAATGACGATAATGAACAAATACTGCGTATATAGACTTCGACTGATATGTCCCCTTAGTCCAGCTTGTTGATCGAATGCTTGCGACGCAATGGGCCCAGAGTCCCTCGGGCCCTTGGCCTAGCGATCACGGATGGGAAACGCTGGAGGACTTGTCCGAAGTACTCATCCAACTCCTACGCCAGCACTTCTTCGAAACGGACGCGCACGTTCACGCCTTGCTTTCATACGGCAGGACCTTTTATTTTCAACGAGAGTCTAAGCCCGCTCCTGGATGGAATCGGGACATGATTGACCACCTTAAGAGTCTCAATGTCTCTCAACGACAACATGAACTCTTCCTATTTTCTGGGAGCTCTCAGCTTCCAATCAACGGGCCCAACAAGGCGCTCATACCTACCGACCTAGTCTTCGTGGGGCCCCTCGAAACGCTAAGGCCCGTTCTCCCGCTGGTGAACCCCAAGACCAGATCCGGCAGACGGGAGATGGAACAGATTATTTTTCCGCGGATGCCTGTGGCATTTCGTGGAAGGCTTGGTCGATCAACCAGTACGCCTCCTGAACGGCCGGTCACCATGTCTATCCGCGTGCAGCTTCAATCGCGCCCCGACGGCCAGTGGGAAGAGTACAAGTTCTGGCAACACCCACAACCTGTCTCAAAGCTGGAGAGGCTATGCCGACGAAGAAGCTTGAGTAGAACCCATATCCGGAACATGTTTCAAGATAAGCCCGAATGGCGATTTCCACCGAGCAAAGTGGTGGACCACCCTTGTAGCAACTGTGCTCAGTACACACATCTCACTAAAGATTGCCCCTCGTTTTGCGGTTATTGTAATTCGGATTTGCATATCTCCAGCAATTGTAACCTCAAGGCAACCAACCGATGCAAATGTCGGCCATTCCCTCAATTTCACACGGCATTCAGATGCTTCGTTCGATGCAGTCGGAGATGCGGGTCTGCATATCCCGCCGGCCACTTCAAGCACCGCAATGCCATGCTGTGCCCGTGTCGCTGTGCCATGTGCGGCATCAGGGGCCACACTGCGAGAAAGTGCTCCTTTAAAAAATGTCCCTGCGGCGGGCAGCATCTAGGCCAAGATTGTAGGTGGAAGGTGGAGTGTCCAGCGAAAGAGTGTGATCGATATTTGTGTCCCCATCACTGCAGAGAATGCGGAAAGAAAAGGGATAACGATTCGAAGTTTCATTTCGTTGGCAGGACTTGTCGAGATTGTCTGAACAATGGCAGACCTAGTCCTTGAATGCTTTGCAAGGAACAGGATGCACATTCTCGGCATCGACATTGGTATCTGTCGCCACTCACTGGAATACGTTGTCTGAAGACGACCAGTACACCACGAAGTAGATGCACGTCTTCTTTTCATCAGTTGTGACGAAAGCCGAAAGCCCGAGAAGGTCCAGCTATTACAGATCAATAGTCTATGACCAGGCGTAGAATGGGCCAGAGCAACTCGAAATGCAAAACACGTTTAGAGTCACGAAATTCCACACACTGAGAGCTTCGTATTACGCAACTGTTAAAATTATATGATTTTGCCTCTTCTCCAAAGCACAATCCTCACGGTATTTTGGAGGCGGAACAACCACACTTATCACCCCGCCCGCTTCTCGATGAGGAGAATACCCCACGAAAAACCACAGTAGATACTCATCAGGACTAGCTAGAGTCTGACATCAACGTGTGTTATATGATCTAGACACCGAATGTGGCGCGTTATTGTCTACTCTACCCGCTGCCCCTGTCCGCATACCTGTCACAGTTGAAGAGGGTGGGACACCAAATACTCCTCAAGCGAAGTCAGTCTGCCACCCCCGACATTGTCCGCAGCCCACGCAGCCTTTTCTTCAGCACCAGGGCCAAAGTACCCAAATTCCTCAAGACACCCAAATGCGTCATCAAACATCTCCCCAAAGAACGGAAGGGCCTTCTTGAACTCTTCCGCTGAGACCTGTCGATACACGACTGTCTTCCCCGTCGTTCGAGACAGGATATCCACTATCTCGAGGTAAGTATAAAACCTCTGGGCAGCAACTATCGTCTTCCCTATAAACCTCTCCGGCGTAGCGAGCACAGCGCCGATGAACTTGCCCGTATCACCCACGGCATCGATGTACGGGAGGCGAGTCTCCGGCTTGTTCGGACGTTCCAAGACCCATACATCCTCAGCATTGGGGTCCTTGCGCGGGGCTAGAAACGGCTGTCCGGCGAAATTTTCCATGAAGAACGCCGGGCAGTAGAAGGTGCTCTGGATAGAGAGCCCACGGATGTACGCCTCGATTGCGGCTTTGGCGTCGAAGGGAGCGACCTTGGTGTACTTGCCACCAGAGATGTCGCGGACTGATGGCAAGGTGCTGAAGATGAGATGCGTTACACCTTGGGCGACGGCGGCGTCAGCGATACGCTTGCCGGTGTCGTACTCGTCCTGCAGAGCGTTCGGGCTCATGGAAGGTGTTGTCACTGTTCACAGTCAGCGACCAGACGCTTACCCTGCTGGTTACCCCAAAACGCGAGAACCCGTTCTGTAAAACGAGGCTATAGCGGCATCCGTAACGACCTGGAAGGGGTTGGTGAGATTCGTCAAATACATACTAACAAAGGCGGTGTGCACGCCTCCCAGAGCCCGGTCGAGCGAGGCTCGATCGTTCATGTCAGCCTGGACTACCTCGACCTTGTCTCCGAGCTGCCTGGCCTTTTCCGCATTGGTGTCACGGGTGAGGGCCCTGATCTTGTAGTTACCGGATAGCTCCGGGTCTTTCAGGACGTAGTTCAGAACAGAGCTGCCCTGTTGACCTGTTGCCCCGAAAATGGCAAGAATGCGGGATTCAGACATCTTTGAAGCTTGTTCAAGAATTGTTGAGGTGGATAGTAGACGCGGATATACGGAGAATCACGGCGTGCTGGCTGTAGTGACTGGCGGACGATAGAGGGCAGTGTGTTGTGAAAACAAGCTTATGTGCTTGAAGAACGAACAGAGTAGCTGATGGGTGCCCTCAGTCATATATAGACCGAGTACTTACCTGCGCGCCTTATATATCGTGGTTACGTTCATCTTTTGGGATGTGATGGTGTCCATCTGCTATACGAGGATCCTGGGATGGAAGACGATTAATTACAAACGAGATGGATTACTATCTCAGGTGCCTGGGTAGGTAAACTAACAAAAGCCAGGCTTCAATGAGTACGCGGCAGATGTATTACGAACACTGAAGGAATTGATGCCATACAAGTTCCAAGTAAATTCGCCATGGACTTCCGCGGCGGATTGGATACCAGCGGATTCTCATCGCTGACAAATTGTGGCTGAGTAATTTTGATAGGCCATCGCTCTGAGTGGCTCATATGATGAACACAGACGAAAATGCCTGGGTGTTTCTGGATGGCTTGCTGCAAAGTTCACGTTCACAAGAAAGATCCCTTCATGCGAACTTGAGACTTGGTTGAGTCACCTGCACGTGAGGCTCAACCCAGAACCTGTACTCTGCGACCCGCTTGCTCTCACACGCCTGGTCTAGTGCGACACAATGTCGCTCTATAGTAACCCCCTTTTCATATGGAATCAGACATTCAGAATTGTCACTCGCAAGTCGTAATGCTGCAGCACCTTCATTCATTCACGCACGCTGGATTCCGCATCGTTGTCCTATTAGTGTCTTCAAGGGTATGCTGAGATTTAGAGAAGTAGCTTCTCCTGTTCTATAGCTCTTAGGCAGATTTCACGTTTTGTCCAAACATGAAACATGTTTTCAACAGACGAACACGAGCGACTGGCGGTTTTATAATTGGCAAAGAAACATCCGCGTGTTTCCTGCCATTCTCCGGCTGCCTAATGAAATAAGAAAGGTCCCTGAGAAGATCATAACCTGAGCCCGACTGCTTCTTGACTACCTGTTGGCCCCGCAAAAGGGGTTCATTCGTGACACACTCACTATCTACTGATGCACCTATGATTTGTGCTGAGGCACTGCAAGTAAGTGAACATATGATGAAAATACTTGTTCTTGACCGTGTTGCCTTGCAAACATGCTTAGTTGATCAGGCAGCCCTCACCTTTGCCACATAACCACCTACATCAGTAGTTACTTGTATGGCTAAAAACACTCCGTAACTTACCCAGCACAAACCTCCATCTGCCCAATAATTATCTTCTACCTTCCCAACTATTATTCCCTTCGTAGGAATCCCGTCGGAAACTGAAAACGACACACTGACAGGCTTTCCATCGGATCAACATGATGGCCTCTTCGAGTAGACATGCTGTCACCCGCACTTGGCGAGACCACATATGTGGTTTCTACATCTACAATCCCAGCACGCGAGGACGGAACTATCTTCCACAGGTCAATCTAGAAGCTCATGCTACCATCGTCGAGTCAACCTGCAGGACTACCCTGACACAAACCTTCGCCAACCCCCATCCCAACCAACATTTAGATGAAATCAGGTATACCTTCCCACTCTATGACGGCGTCAGTGTCGTAGGCTTCACATGTGCCGTCGACGACCGTCTGATCCGCAGTGTCGTCAAAGAGAGGCAGACGGCTCGAAGCACTTATGACCAAGCCGTCGCTCGAGGTGAGACAGCTGGGCTTCTTGAACAGTTGCCAGCTGCTTCCGATGTCTTCACTACCACCATCGGCAACATTCCTGCCGGTGCCAAGATTATTGTCACCATCACATACCTGGGTGAGCTGAAGCATGATGCTCAGGTTGATGGCATCCGTCTCACGATCCCGACCAACATTGCGCCTCGTTACGCCTCATACGAGAGTTTGGGATGCCAGCTCATGCAAGTCGGCCATTCAGTGATGGATACCGACATCCGGATCGTCGTGGACGCAGAAGTAGCCAACGGCTCCCAGATCAAATCCATTCAGTCACCTTCTCACTAGCTTGCTGTCACCTTAGGAAGAACCTCAGCTGCTCCCACAGCTGATCCATCCTTCCAGAGGGCCTCTGGTACTCTTGCTTTAGGAACCACCGGACTAGATAAGGACTTCATACTTCACGTTGTCGCCACCAATGTGGGAAAACCTCTGGCGCTTCTCGAACAGCATCCTACCTTACCCAACCACAGAGCCTTGATGATGACGCTGGTACCCAAGTTCAATCTTGCGCCCGAGAAGCCAGAGATTGTCTTTGTCTGCGACCGCAGCGGTAGCATGGACAGGGATAAGAAAATACCTAACCTACAGGCGGCTCTGCGTACCTTTGTCAAGTCCCTGTCCATCGGCACCAAGTTCAACATCTGCAGCTTTGGGACCCGATATGACTTTCTCTGGGACCGATCCCGCACGTATGATTCTGACAGCGTCGACGAGGCAATGCGACACATCGATACCTTCAACGCCAACTACGGTGGGACTGAGATGTACGCTCCCATGGAAGATACCTTCCGTCGTCGCTATTTGGACATGAACCTCGAGGTCTTCCTCCTGACTGATGGTGAGATATGGGCTCAACAGAACCTATTCGAGTTGGTGAACGACCATGTGTCAAAGAGTGAAGGGGCCATCCGCGTGTTCACGCTCGGCATTGGTATGACAGCAAGTAGCGCTCTAGTAGAAGGAGTTGCGCGGGCTGGCAACGGCTTCTCCCAGTCGGTCGGCGATTCTGAGGAAATGAGTAGCAAGATTGTTCAAATGTTGAAAGCCGCTACCTTCCCTCACGTCAAAGAATACTCTCTTGAAGTCAAGTATGGGAGCGATTATAGCAGCAGCAACAGCGCCGACGAAGAGCAATTCGAGCACGTTGACATGGTCAAGGAGTGTCTGGCCGTCAGTACGCCAGAGGCCCCGAAGGCTCAGGGCTCTGGTAAGGGACAGCTCCCACGGGCGGCGATATCACTTTTCGATCAAGCAGTCGACAGTGACGTTGAGATGATGGATGACAATCAGCAGGGTGGTGGGAGCGACATCCACAAATATTCGCATCTGCCAACCGTCGAGCGACCCAATCTCTACCAGACACCTTTCAACATCCCACCATTGTTCCCATTCAACCGTACCACCGTGTACATCCTGCTTTCCCCCGATACGAACCAAGCCATGCCTACATCAGTTATTCTGAAGGGTGCGTCGACCCAAGGACTATTGGAGCTCGAAATTCCAGTCACGGTTCTCCAGGAGAAAGGGGAGACGATCCACCAGCTAGCAGCGAAGAAGGCAATGGCCGAGCTCGAGGAGTCCAGAGGATGGATCTTCCACGCCAGGGCTTCCGATGGTAGGCTGTTGAAGGAAAAGTATGAAGGACGCTTCTCCGACATGGTTGAACGGGAGGCAGTCCGTCTCGGTCTTCAGTTCCAGGTCGGTGGCAAGTGGTGCTCATTTGTTGCTGTTGAGACCGATAAGGACGGTGTGATACGCGAGCAAGAATATGTCACACAACAAAACACAGGCGGGATACCAGAAATTCATTCTATGTTACATAATAAACGTAAGTTTACCGGGATGTCCAGTCTATTCACCCTTTTCGATCCTGCTCGATATTCCCCCAGAGTGACATGCAGGTCGTAATGAACATTATCCTTCGTCAGACATGTCTGGCGGATGGTTCACTTTGATCAAATTCTTCGACCCGAGACTGACAATGATTAGGGAGCATTGCGAGTAAGGCTGCTCGCAAGTCCGCAAATAGCTTTGGTGGTGGCCCTCGGCCTTCCAGACTCCGCACAGGCGACGACGGAGATGAAGATGATACAACTACCCCAGGCGCGGTTTGCAGAAGAGCGTTGCTTCGAGGACCATCCGACAGCCTCCAGCCCTTTGGAACAGCTGCTACAGCTAAGAAATCTAGAACCGAGTCTGCCGATAGGATGCAGGAGCTGATTGTTCTGCAGACGTTCGAGGGATATTGGACGTGGACCTCTGAGCTGATGAGTCTGATGGGCTGGGACAACGCTGCCATGTGTGAGGTTTTCGACAAGGGTATCACGATGTTGCCTCATGATGAGGCTGTAAAACGAACTATCATGGCTACGACTTTCGTCGTTGCTTGGCTACGCAAGGAGCGTGCATCGAACCAAGGTTCATGGGAGTTACTGGTGGGTAAGGCAGTTGCGTGGTTGGAACACCAACTTGCTCCTATTGGTGAAAGGAGTGAGACTCTCATTGCGAAGGCTATGCAGATGGTTTGATGATCCTTACGATCACAAAGAATGGAGTTGGGGAACTTCCTGCATGTTCATTGGGTTTATTTATGACAGCCACAATTCCTGCATGTTCGTTGGGTTATTCATAACAGCCACAATGAGAGGCCCAACACGGTCACATCATATTCGGATAGGTCAGTATGACATTAGGAGTAGATATTACATGCTTGTTACCTCCGCATGGAATCCTCATGCCACTATCCTACGAAGCGAAGTTGTGGTTTTTGAGATCCTCATCATTCGTAAGGGCGTGAGGGGGATATCCCGGAGCTTGAACCGCGATCGTAGCCTGGATCTAACACAGATACAGCAAACAAACCAGCATATAGTCCAGCAAGAAACTTTCCTGTACGAAAATGAGTCTAGACACTTTGTGCTTGACGTGCTGTCACCTTGTGTTGCTCCAAGGGTCGTCCAAGACATCCTTTTATATTAGTCACCCGGCCACGAAATCCTCCTTCCACGACCTTGCTTCTAGTAACAGAGACTGATAACCCGTATTTGGTGTACGCTGATGAATTTACGCCTCTGTTAAGTTCAATCCGAAACCTAGCGTCGTCATCTATTTTCGCCTCATTCCAGCTAAGTAATTTTGGAGGGCAATGCCACCTCTGCACCAAGAGTTTTGAGGCAGCACGAGCTTGGCCCATAGTTACTCTGCCCTCTTCCGGGATATCTTTTATGTCTTCGATCTAAATTGCGGTTAATAATATGACACTGGGAAACCGGTAACAAGGACCGCCAAAGCCCATCACCATCACTTATGGCTATGTAGCTGCCCAAAATCATGACCTCAGCCTATCAGCCTCCCCTGGGCATACGATGAGTGCACACGAGAATTAAATACATTAAAACTCTATAGTGATGACTATCTTCAATGTGCTTATGTAGTGTTGTCGTTTTTCTACGTAATCGACTTTCAGAATAGGCTGGACTAAAACCTCTGGACTAACTATATACATTGCTTGGGTTTGTTCTGTTCGTGGTCTTCATGGATATTTAGTATACGTGCTTGAATTCATTTTATATAGTGACCGTTCTCAGACAATCCCATCCTGAATCATATTCCTCTCAATCTTGGACCACCACAGGTTGCCTCGGATGCTTCGCTTTTGATGGAAGTAGCACAACATCATGCTCTACGTATGTTTCACCTGAGCCACAATCTTCGGCCGTGATCGTCTATGGGTTTGAAGGGCTGAAGGCGTTTTCGGATGTGGTATCTTTGCTGGAACGTGTAGCTAAGATTTAACAGTGTGGTTCAGCCATCTGTTGCAGATATCGCCTAACTTCTCGCAGTACGGCTACTGGACTATCACGAGATGCTAGGTGACATTATGAACTGTTTAAAATACGAAACTGCAGGTACGCAAGATTTCTTGAACACTCAGTCCGAGTCAATGAACAAGACCATATTCGAGACCAGGCAGACAGGTAAGAAACTGCAGCCGTCGGGAGGTAGCGCTATGAGTATCGTGCAGCAGGACATGATAAGCAACGCTCTGTGAAGTGACCGTACATAGTAACGTGGCGTTGAGCCGAGTACCCAGAGGCTATGGGCACTCAATGCCGCTCTTTGTGTTGTGTTGAGTATGATCGTAGATCTTCCTAGGGGTGGCAACACTGCGAGGGATTCTACACAGAGCTCTGAACTGCTCCAGCCCACAAAACAGATACTCGTTACGGCGTCCAAGTCGGAAATACTTCAACTCAACCGCGGTATAATGTTCGAGATAAATCGTGACTCACAGTACAATCCAGGCGGTGCGTGGCAGGTTCCTCTGGAGAGTTCGAAAAACTCGGCTGCCACGGCCACCGAAATAGGGGGAAGCTTGATGAAGAGTTATTGGGACTTCAAGAAGACTGTTCTTGGAACACCATTTCGATATGAAGAATATTTCAATACCATTTATGTAGGAAGGGAGCTCAACACAGTTGAAGATACTGGAGAAGAGTGCGCTGGCACAGTGTGCAGCAGTCCAACGCTTGCCTACGCCGTCTCCCTCAGCAACAGCACACTGGACAAATGCACTCTTCAGCGATAGCAACACCTGCTTTTCTCTATCGAGCCCTCAAGTTACTGTTCATCCCGATAAGCCCCGCCTTCTCGGCGCCTTCCCAAAAATCTTAGGACTGATCTGCCAGTTCGACTGTGCACGCCACCTCTACTACCTCTTGCCCGCCGCCAACTTGTTTCGCGATACGCGATCCTCTACACCTTCACCATTCCCACAACACAGATCTCAAGATCCAACATTTCTATTAATTGATCTTTCATCTCGTACTCCAGCACGAGATTACTCCTACTCCTGATCCCTTCTCAAACACCATATTGTATCTCCCCGTCGCAACGCCTACCTGAGCGCTTGCATCACCTCTGTCGACGAACACCCACTTCCCATCGCGCGTTTGCAGGCTTCCAGCACGTGCGATCAACATGGATCTTCTAGACCCCAGGTAAGCTTGCTACTTCAAGTCTGATAATGTCATGTCATATTCGCATTTTGTCTGACCACATTCCAGCCTCTTGACCGGCCGCTTCACGACCTTTGTTGTCAGCCCCAGCCACAAAAAATACGTGGTTCACACCGATGTCATCGCCAAACTGTCTGCGACTCTCTCCAAGCGTGTCAACGACGAAAAGATGGACTACTACATCTGGGAAGACATTCCAGAAGACGTCTGGAAAGCTTTCATGCAGTTCGCCTACTCCGGCAGGTACGACGAGGTCGATTTTGTCGACGTTTCCCCACGAACCGAACCCCTTGGAAGATTCCACGAGCAGCACGTATCGTCCCCTTCCAACTCAGAAGACGTCGATGATGATGATGATGATGGATACTGTGGCGTAGACCCCGAATGGCACCAAAGATTCAGGGAGGCGTACCCTTATTCTCTTGACTCCTTGATCCATCTGCACCGCCAGGCCATCAGCCTCTTCCAGAACCGCGAGGCCAAGTATATCACTGGTACCTACGAGCCCGAGGATGTTACTCGAGAGCAAGAACGTGACTGGGAGGCATTCGAGGCTGAAATCGCCGCTGCCAAGCGCTTTCGGGATTAGGACCCCCATGGCGATGCGACGGCGTACATGTCGGAATTCCCCTACGATCGATCCTCCGAGTCGCCGAGTATGTATGACAGCTTCGAAGACAAGTTCCGCGTGGAGGCGCAGTTGTACCTCCTGGCTTGCGAGTTCGACATCGAGGATCTGAAGGCTATGATTATGCGAAGACTGCACGATGTCCTCATGGTCTTCCGACCCTGGCCAGCGAGAATCAAGGAATTGAACACACTTATTCGAACCCTTTTCCGCCATACGCAGCCCTCCGACCCCATCCGCACCATGCTTGTATACTACTGTACAGCGCTCGTGCAACGTATGGCCAACGATGACGAGTACACTGTCGTCTTTTCGGATGTCCCTGACTTCTCGAATGCCCTTCTCCAGCGATTTGTCGATGACACCGGTCTGGCGCGCAACAGAGACCTCCAGGCGATCGAGAAACCTCTGTTCTAGGACAGTTGAATGAAGGAACCACTTGTAATGAGCATTGCCACGGGAAGGAATAACAATGCATACGACTTGCAGACGTTCAGCGCATCCCTCCAACCGATCACGAACTACCATGGAGGTGTATGTTGGAATTAGGGGAACCTGTCTTCACGTGGTCGTCCGATGACCATCTTGGCCCAAATGGAACACAGCGCCTTGGACAGAGGATCGTTTTCAGGGCTGGCAGATAGGCTTCCGGTACTCAGCCGCACTTAATATTGTTTCGGGGAATTCGTTCGGCTCGGTCCCATCAGACGGCTGCTATATTTGCATCGGTCGACGCTCGCGACTCCTGACACTCTGCACACGTCAGTACAGGAAGGGGCATTTAGGGAGATACACGGACCGGAACTCTGTGGCCTCAAGATGGACCTTCGACTTTGCCATGAGCAAACAGCGTGTGTAAAACAAAAGCTCTCTAGATGCTAGGTAGTGACAAAGTCAATCCAGTCTACATGATGCCAGCGCAAACAGAGGGAATAAGAAATTCTATGAACCACCTCTACGGTGGCGATCGCCGTGATGCTCATCTAACCGCTCTAAACTCCATGTAATGCTGCCTAGTCCCAGCTCTAAGCCATCTGCCATAATGCTATTGAAACAAAGTAAACGTTAATGTAGAGGTCGGGCGACCGGGTTTGGCGCGAAGTGACTCTATGGAGGACTCAAACACACAACAACCGTCAAGTGCGTAATCATACGCACATGCCAACCTCAAGCGGCCGCTCGACCTTTCTGAGCCCCCGCATCCACCACCACTGGCTCCATCACATGAGGCCCCTTCTTGAGCCCCTCGGCCTCCTGCGCGATCTCGGCCTGCCGATTCAAGAAACTCAGATAGGTCTGCCAGCCGACGGCGACGCACCCGGCGAAGATGCTCCGGTACTCGAGCGGCACGAAGGCGAAGTTGAAGGCGGTGACGGCGGGCCAGATCTTCCAGCTGTTGACGAAGCTCGTCGGGACGGTGCGGCGTATGTGGTCCCAGGCGTCGCGGGGCGCGTAGCCCGACAGCAGGGCGTGCATGCCGAAGAAGTAGGTGTTGAAGACGGGCGTGAAGGCGAGCTGGTTGATGACGACCTTGACGAGGATGGACAGCGCGCGCGACCGGGCGAAGTTGAAGTTGCGCGCCAGGTAGAGGAACCACGTGTAGCCCGGGACGGCGGCCAGACCGCCGACGACGAGCGACCGACTCGTCCGGGCGAGGTCATGCCGCGCCGGCTCTTCCCCGGCCTGCGCCGGCTTCCGGCTCATGCGCTGCGCGCTGATGTCGGCGCATAGGTATATGAAGAGCGTGGTCAGGGTCTGGGTCAGCCACGGCCTCGACCTTTGCGCTCGCGCGTAGGCCTGGGCGACGTGGGTTACGGGACCGAGGCGCTGCCAGAAGGGGAGCGGCGGGACGGTGGAGGGTGTAGGTATGAAAGGATCTGCTTCAGGTTTCGGGGCGGTGTTTCGTGGTGATGATGATGATGATAGTGGTGGTGGCGGCGGGGGTTTCTGGGGTGATGAGGACTCGAACCGCCGTTGTATTCTACTTGCGCGCGGGAGGCGACGGGTACGCAGGGTTTCGAGGTGGGAGCGGAATATGGGTCGAAGGAGGGGCGTCGACGCCATGGCGGGCGAGAGAAGCCAGCACCAGTCTCTCTCTCTTGTGGTGTTTCTTTGGATATGCGTATCGCAAGTAGGTGTCGACGCGACACACGGCAAGTCTATGGGAGTATCATCATCACGATCATCAACATAACAATTCGTCGTCAGTCCAACGTTGGGGGAAGATTGGAAGGGGGTTGCGGACAACCTTAGCCCCCAACAATGGTCGGAAAATGAAGATCATGTGGATACGTCACACGAACCAAATAAGCATCGGCAGTCGATCGGCTATTCTCGAGGACGGGCTTCGGCTATTCTCGGAGAGGAACAGCCTGACAGGGGCTGAAACTACACCAGAGGCTCGGAGATGATCCGGGTTTGTATGTGACTGAACGCCCCCCTGGAAAACAGACTCACGTAACATATCCATCCTTCAATGTTCTTCAGTGAATCATCAGGTATCTATCCCCCTCTGGAGAGCATGGCACGCCATGACATCCAGAATGAGAAAGACAAGCATATACACATGGCCATATCGCCCGTAAGAGCTCAGCTCAACAACTTATAGATAGTATATACCTAGGTAGGTAGGTAATCTACCGAACAACATCATCCACGCGTAGTTCGGGTACTTATCAAGTCGAGACGACGAGATTAAGCACGTAGTGCGGCAAGTATCACATAGGTGAGAAGACGAAGACACGATATATCAAGTTAGGTTAGGCTCCTTTCATAGATAGACTATGTCGCTTGTAATGCTTCAATAATACTCCTCCAGCTTGCCAAAATAACCCAATATCCCAATGCAACCAATCTACCAGCACATACCTAGCAGTCTAAAATTCTAGTATTAGGGAAAATGAGTCCAGTCCTCCAGCATGTCAAAGCAAGCTAGATAGCCATCTACAGTCTCATATTACCTCCGTCCTTAGCAGCATGCCCACCCCCTATCAATTTCCCCCTTTCTCACTTCTGGTTACCCCTTTTCAATCCGGTCCCAACTCCCCACTAACAAAACCAATCTGCCTCCTCGTCACCCCTCCCGCTCCCGTACCCGCCCCCGCGCCCCCGAGCCTGTCCGCCAGCGCGCTCTGGCTATCGACCAGCTTCCGCTGCTCCGCGATCCGGCCCTTGACCCGCTTGTCGGCCAGGGCGTCCATGCGCTCGCACTCCTCGCGCTCCCGCAGCCGGATGCTGCTCAGCTGCTCCGCGTTGCCGACGCGCTCCGAGCCCAGGTCGCGCTCCCACGTCAGCAGCCGCGACTGGCTGGCCGCGTCGGCCTGCAGCTGCGCCTCCGCCAGCGCCCGCGTGCGCCCGACCCCGGCCGTCGTGAGCGCCTCCTGGTGCCGCAGGTCCGCCGCCTGCCGCGCCCGCTGCTGCCGCATCGCCGCGTTGAACAGGTCCTCCTCGACCCGCGCCCGGTCCCGCAGCGCGCCCAGGTCCGCGTCGTGGGCCCGCTTCCGTCGCGCCTCTTCGATCTCCGCCTGCGACGCGAAGATCTGCGCCTGCACCGCCGCCAGCTCCTTGTTCCTCTGGATCGCGAGCGCGTGATCCTCGCTGTCCTTGCGCAGCCGCTCGAGGCGCGTCTTTCGCTCTTGCTCTTCCAGGTGGATGCTGGCCGGCATGCCAATCGCGTCCTCGGGCTGCGGTCCCGAGTTTGCATAGAATACGTCCGTGCCACGGTTGGCGCGGAGGAGCGTCAGGATTTGGGGCTTGTGGTCCGAATCGGGGAGCACGCGCTGCACGTACATCGTGGGCGAGTATGTGTATTTGCCATCATTGTACTGGTTGAAAGATTTGTTGATGTACTTCCACATGTCGGCTCGAAGTAGGATTTTGGCCGTGGCCAGCGGGTCGGCAGACTCGAGAGCGAGGAGGAGAACGGACTTGCCCTCGCAGTGTAGCATGATGTCGGTGTCACTCTGTAGGAGGAAGTTGATGGCCTTCTCCATCGCCTTCTCACGCGGCCCGGTAATCTCACCCGAGTCGGCCGCATGGAGACACAACTCACCAAGGGCGCTGCGACCTCCGTGCAAGGGACTAGGAAAATCGGGATCGTGTCTGTACTCGACCAGTACCTGCATCGCTTGCAGGTTCAGCTCGCGAGCGGCATTGTGTAAGGAGCCGTCGTTTTTGGATGCCCCGGCGGCTAATATGTTTGACATCATACCAATACTCAGGTCACCGCCAAGAGCAGACGCCATTGACAGAGGCGACCTCCCCGTTGCATCGGTAACGTCCACCTCAGCGCCCGCCATGAGAAGCGATTTGACGACATCTTGGCGTGACGTCTGGATGGCGACCATCAGCGGCGTTACATGAGATATGTGCGTCGCGAAGTTGACTTTGGCTGGAAGCTTGAGTTAGTCACAGTGCACACTCACTGTTGGTTGGGATAGGTCGTATATCACTTACCACCGCTATCGATCAGCAAGTTAATGACGCTGCTGCTGATTTTCTTCTGGGGCTGAAGGAGAGTCCACATGAGGAGCGTGACGGGCTCGTCTTCCTCCATCTCCGGCATCACTCGAGTTGATGTCATGGGGCTATGATAGAAACCGACGTCAAGCAGAGCCTGTAATATCTTGGTCGACCTGGGGAACTGCGACAGAGCTCTGATGATGATGGGTTCCGAACTAGGATCAATGAACCTGACATCCAGATGGCTATGACCGTCCCCGTATTCCGTGAAGAGGGTTATGAGCTCATGCACATCGTTTTCCGAATCAGTCTTGTCGAAAATATATGGGAACGCCAATGTGACCGTCTCGGGGCTTGGCTTCTGTTGGAGTAGCTTCTTCAGAAGACTCGGATTGCTTTGTGTGGTGGCGAGTCGAAGTATCTCTCCATGATTGTAGTTAATGTCTGCCCCGTGTTTCAACAGAAGCTCGATGAATTCATCCGCCACCTGATTCGGCGCATTACCGTACCCGTTCAACACGGTAACCATCGCTGATCCTACACCATCGCCAGCCGCTCCTTTTCCAAGAAGATATCTCGCTATCGCCAGGCCACGTTCCGACAACCAAGAATCAGCATCGTCCGGGACGAACGCCTTGCTGAATGTCAGGGATGCATCTTCCGGTGACACCTTGGATTCGAGAAGAAGTGAAAAGACGGCCAGAGGCAAACTCCGTGTCGCACTGATTAAAGCCTGGCAACCGTTCGCCACTGGGGAGGCCCGATGGCTGAGAAGAAGCCGTATCACTCGTTCTTCCGGGTCCTCCTCGGTGACCACTCGATTCAAAGCCTCGTGAACAACACTAGGCACAGGTTTCCCTGCTTGAAATATCCACTCCATGACGGTAAACCTGGTGTCTCTGCTCAGGTCCCAGCAGCTATCCAACGCACGAACCAGTGTGTAGGAGGAGGGCCGCTTCTGTCTCCCGCCGACTTCGACAATACCCAAAAGCATCTCCAGGTTTTTCAAAAAAGCACTCCGGATCGCCTTCTCGACAGCATCGCCCTCGTTGAAGTCCGGGCACGCCCCATAGACGAGTAAAAGCTTGACGAGATCCCCCGCATCGTCTCCGTATCGAACGGCCGAGACGAGCTGGGCATCGACCACTTCGCCGGTAACACCCATCTGAAGAAGTAGCTTGAAAATCTCGGCCCGTCTGTTGAGGTCGCTCACCTGCGTCGCGGCCTGAAAGCCTCTCTGTAGCGTTTGCTCCGTGACTTGCCTCTCGCCGGCAAGTAGCATGCCTAGGACCTCGACAGCGCCTGATTTACATGCCTCCACGATCGCTTGGCCGTTCCTGTGTTCGACGCTGCCCCCATTCTGCACCAATATCGTCCCCAGATCCAAATCTCCATCACTGGCAGCCGCGAGAAGCGCGTCCGATACGACCTCGCCTGATGCGCCAGCTTTGAGTAGGCTGCCACAAGAGATGCTCCTCTTTCTCCTGTTCCTACCCTTCGTCGCCTGGGTAAAGACCGTGTTCAGGACGTCGACCGAGAATCTCTTCTTTGTTAAAATCAGTTCCACGATGTCCTGTCTCTCTTCTTTCACGGCTTCGATTAACGCTATGCCATCCTGGGTATCTGCTCGAGCCAGGAGCGCGTTGATAAGTGGAATATCGTCCGGATATGTCTGTACCGCGAAGACCAGAGCCCGGTTTACCTCGCCAGACGGTATCCCGCCTTCGAGAATCTTCTGTGCGAACGTGAGTCTGTCCATCAAGTCTGTTATGCGCAGAGCGTGTGGCATGGCGAATGCCAATGCGGCGGGACTCGGTTTCGCGGTAAGTAGTATCTCGACGAGCTGCATGTTCGAAGCGGCTACCGCTCGGCATAACGCATCAGCATTGTAGGCACTGACATCAGCTTCATGATCCAAAAGTATCTTGATGGTGGAGAAATTCTGTTCTCCAGGAGATGTCTGCACGAGGCTCTTCACTTCGTCGATGAGAAGGCTGGTAACTGCACCTCTCGAGTGTACTCTGCGCAACAAGGAATTCAGTTTTCCGGCTTTGACAGGAGAGGTAGGAGGCCCCCCTAGACCCTTTAGCCCTCGCTCTAAACTCTTCTCATTAGGTTGACCCAAGCCAATAATCATTTCTAATACTTCTGGGTCAGGATGCTTCGCTGCTTGTTCGACGGCAATACCATCCTGGATGTTGACGTCTGCGTTGCCTTGTTGGAGCAATGTCTTCAGGAGCTTCTTGTCAAGTGGTTGCGACAAGATCGTAGAGGATACTGCCGCCGATATTTCCGTCCCGCCTTGCGCTGCTCCGGCACCAATGAGCAAGATCACCATTTGGTGTCGTATGTACGGATCCTTGACCTCCATGGCTCTGGGAATGGCCCTTGCCGCTACTTGTAATGTTGGTTTGCTCTTGAGCAACCTCTCAAGAAGCCGTAGATCCATTTGGGAAATGGCTGTAGTGATGGTATGGCCTTCATTAAAATTCACATCGGCGTTGGATCGAAGAAATAGAGAGATGAGCTTCTCATCTCTATGCGGCGGCCGCTCATCACACGCATTTTCTAAGGCAGAATGGACACATGGGCCCGACAGCCCAGCCCTGAGAAACAACTCAGTAATTCGATATCGCTCCAGCGCGGGTAGAGACCTTGTACTTGGAAACACCTGGGCCAGCGCAACGGGAGGCGGAGGTTTGTTTGATAAGATCAGGTCCGCGATGGCTACGTCGCCTTTCTTGACCGCGATCTGCAATGCTAAAGCGCCTTTATGATCTGTAGATGCGATTTCGTGTCTTTCAAAGACCATACTCTTTGGTCCCCTTTTGAGGCTCTTATTCCCGACGACCTTGCCTCCCGGAAATAAAGGTGTGAGAAGCAGCTTTGCGGCTTCTACATCCCCGGCTTCGGCAGCGTCGACGAGCGCTTCATTGAGGGGTGGACCGGAAGCGCCTTTTCGAAGCAGCATATTAAGAAACAAATGCCTTTCTTCGAATCTCATCTTCTTCGGCAATAGTTCGACGCACTCGGATGCAAGCGCCGAGCTCAAGGTGGATTTTCCGTTGAGCATGACTTCAACCAAATCGACCTTCCCCTTGGATACAGCCTTCCGAACGGCGATTCCATCTTGGTATTCGATCGAAGCTCCGTGGGAAACTAGGATATGTACCATCTCCAGAAAGTAGGTTGCGCTGGCTTGGACAAGAGCCTGGGAGATGGTGTCACCTTCGGCGCCGGCACAAAGCAGTATTTCGGCCATTACCATCTTCTCATTTGGGTTGATATTCTGATGGCTCATGAGTTGCTCGAACGCCTCGTTCAGGCTGTGCTTTCCAGGTGGTCTATTGCCCAGTACAATGGCCAACGCGATGTCCCTCCGACCGAGGCCAACAGCAGCCTTCAGGGCGGCAGCGCCGTCATGGTCACCTTCGGCTGTCGACTGGCTGAGATAGACTACCGTATCGAGACAACCTGCTCTCGCTGCTTCCACCATGCACTGAGAAAGCCAGGGGCTGGGCGGTTTGCCATCGGAGCCCAAGACCGTGGCGACTAGACCTGGCCTTCCGCCGATGGCGCAGGCTTGCCGAAATGCATCCTGAGCTTCGGCAGTCTGCGAAGCACTCGCACCGTACTCGATCAGGAGCCTGGTGATCGTTTCATCCTCTGCTCGAAGGGCGATCGGCAGAGCGGAGTCCAAGCTCAGGGCATCGGCAAACTCCAATAACACCTCGACCATCTGGACCTGTCCATTTTTAACGGCGACCTGAAGCACCTGACTCCTCTCGGCCAGATCCAGACTCTTCCGCCTGCTCAATAGGCTGGTCCGACTCTTCTGCGCTAAGTTGAGATTACCTCCAGCCTGCTTGAGTTTCGAGATCAGTGCTTCCGCCACACCCGGTGACCCCTGATTGGTGATGTGTGCGACGAGGGCACTATATATCTCCTTGTACTCCCAGGCCTTCTTCTTGGTAGTGAATGCCCGAGATAGGCCTCCCTTGTGCTGCTGATTCTGCGACTCAGTCAGACGTTGCCTTTTGAGAAATTCCTCAGCGAGGAACTCGTCATTCTCTGTCTTGTAGGTCGGAGGCTGCTCTGGTCTGGGTGACGGCGGAGGCGGGGGTTCGCAGACAATACCCCATTCCTCGGCAAGCTGATCGAGCCGACTGTGGCGATTATTCTGAACCGGAAAATGTTCCATGCTTCCCGATAGTTGGCCAATGAGACATCGGATGAAGGACTGGCGATGATGGAAAGATTACGCCGGATAGATGTGGATGAGCGCCGAGGATGAATACTGAGCGTTAACTCATGGCATGCGGCGGGACACGGCTGCAATTGCAGAGCACGCTTCCGCACCTCTCAGCCTTATGACGATCCGCTCCAGGGTTATCTATGACTTCAAGGTTGCTGGTGGTAGCTCGCCAAGACGTCCCCAGTGGGTGAGTGGGTGAGTGAGTGACAGAGGCTGTAACGCGAGTAGTGATGAGATATCGAGCAACGCCACTGCTCATGTACTGTGATGATACTGATATGGGTATCACTGTGAGCGAACGGAGCAACAGATGACAATGTTAGTTGCAGAGGTGAGGTAAAGCGAGGGTGAGAAGACAAGAAAGAAAAAAAAAGATGAGATGAAATTGACAAAGTTGATGTTGAATGTTACATGATCTAAAGCAAGCCTTGCCGATTGAATTCGAATTCGAGGTGATGCGAGACCAGGAGCTCCTCGAGCTGTTCAAACGAAGGGTTCCTCAGCCACAATAAGCGACGATCTATTACAGGGGTTTTTCTGTCGTTGCAGCTTGGCTTGAAGAGGCGGCCAGTGTTGCATCAGGTATCCGAGTCCTTACCAGTATCCATAGTCTAGATGTTTCATCCAATGCCGTGTATTCCAGTCCGTAGACTACAGGGATGGGTGAGCATTCGTTGAAGTGACTGAAAGGGGATGTAGACCAGACTAGGTACGAATAGAGTACGGACTGACGGAATGAAAGTAGTAAAGTCTGAGACCAACCAGGGCGCTGATGTATGTTTCCCGGAGGCTTGACCACACCCGACCGGTTTTGTTTAGCCTTCCATCGTTCATTTTTATATCGCTGCAAGTTGGGTTGTAGTGATCACGAGTCTTAACGAATACCTACATATGTAGCTATTGACTTCGGTGAGACTACCTCCCGACAGGACATGGACGTGTACTGCGTCGTCAGTCTGCCGTCTTCAGTCTTCTGCCTTGGGTTACCCAGATATGCCACGAACCGCGCAGATGATTTCAAAAAGCAAACTTTCAGCCAACAAACTTTCAGCTGACAAGTCCAACGCCAAGCAGGGGCCGCGCACTCGATGAGTTCATAGCCCCGGGTATTCTGGGCACTAGAACTGACGGCTGTGGTTTGTACATGTAGGCAGTGCACCGGACTGGATAGAAGATGTCTCGTCCTTCATGTAGTCGTCAGTGTAGACTAAAATCTTAATTGTTGTGGTAGATCAACTCTATTCCGACAACCAAACCAATGTCTAGGTTAACAAAGTAATAAGGTACGAAGTACCTTGCAGTAGATGGAGTACCGACCCGACCCTGTAAAAGGGGGCCGGGGACCTCTATGGTGAGACTTGGTACCAGTAAGGGGGTCAATCCCTGGTCGTCTCATCGAAACAAGAGACCTCAGCCACAGCCGCGTGGAGCGTGCTACTGCTCAATTCATCATGTACAGCGTCCAACAGTTTGGAAACAAGTACCTAACCTACCCATTCGCAATGAGAGGATTCCCAAGGTACCTAGGTATGATCTTCGAGGCAGCATGACGGTCCTTGGCAATTCGGAAAGATCGGATGAAGGTGGGTGTATGTAATTGAATTACATATCTATAAATGCCCCAGATCTCCCACCAATACATTACTCCTATGCAAGGCGATTATTGATTGTTCGTCCATCTACATAGTAGGTACTACGGTAGGTACCATGTATCTGTGTAGCCTCACAATGAACCTCTCGCGAATCATGCTTCTAACCTGTCAAACTCATAGTGCTACAAACACAAAATCATGCTTTCCTAACCATTTTTTTAAAGTCTCTCGATCGACGTTTAAGAAGTCTTGGCCTTGACCTCACTGAGCAGCTCGGCTGGTGGTTCTTGTCGGTATCCCTTGGGGTTGTTGGATACCCAACGCCACAGGTCCTCGCACGCCTTCTCCATCGTGAGCTCCGTCTTCCATTTGAGCTCCTGGTTGGCCCGGGTCGGGTTGGCCGTCAGGTCCAGCACATCACCCTGTCTTCGCGGGTTGACCTCATAAGGCAAGTCTCGTCCGACCACCTTGCTGAACGCCTTGATGATCTCGAACACGGTACTTCCGCGGCCGGATCCCAGGTTCCATTGCCTGACGCCGGGCTTGTGCTCGCGGAGGTAGTTCAGGGCTACCAGATGCCCCCGGGCAAGATCGACAACGTGGATGTAGTCGCGAATAGCGGTCCCGTCACGGGAAGAGTAGTCTTTGCGAAATCGACCGCGTCAGCAATGTTCAATTCGTCTTCGTCGGGTTACATGTCGTCGAGGCACTTACCATCACCAAACACCAAGAGCTTGGGCCGATCCCCAGTCGCCACCTTTCCGAGCAACGGCAACAGGTTGTAAGGTACACCTTGAGGGTCCTCACCCATGATACCGGTCGGGTGGGCACCGCAAGGGTTGAAGTAACGCAGGTTGGCACCGTTCCACTGCTCAAAGGGCTTGCCGGCCTTCTGCAGGTTCTGGCGCTGGGCCAATACGAAGTCTTCGATAATCTGCTCGTTCATAGCCTTGGTTCGTCCATAGGTGTTGGTGGGACCGATGGGGCAGTGCTCGGGGATGGGAATCATGTTCTCGAATCGAGTCGCATCGCCGTACACGGTCGCGGAAGAGGAGAAGACGATGTTGGTGACATCATGCTTCTTCATGGAACTCAAGAGGGCGATGGTGCCTCCGACGTTGACGCGGTAGTATTCGAGGGGAATCTCGCCAGACTCACCCACAGCCTGGATGGGTCACAGTTAGGCAGGGCTAGGCCAGGAGGTAGAGAAATTGGGGGAGAGGGGGCGTCGGGATACGGACGGACCTTGAGGGCAGCGAAGTGAATGACGCTGTCGACGGCAGGGTGGGCGGCGAAAACTTTGTCCAGCCCAGCTTCGTCGCAGAGGTCAACCTCGTAGAACTTGGGTCGCTTGCCGCAGATGAGCTCGATGCGGTCGAGGGCGACTTCGGAGGAGTTGTAGAGGTTGTCTACGATAATGACATCGTAGCCATGCTGGAGCAGGGCGAGGGAAGTGAAAGAACCGATATAGCCGGTGCCACTGGAAGTTGAAGTTGTTCTGATTCAGCATTTTGCTACCAGTCGTCCTAGATGCTGCTGCTGCTGCTGGTGCCGTCTTGGCTTGGTCCCTTCAGGGGGCGCAGGGCACAGCACAGCACAGCAGAGGGCAGCTGGCCCAGCAGCGTTAAGGAGGAAGGGCCAGACTTACCCAGTAATCAGCACAGTCCCGACAGGCATTTTGACCGAGTTTGGAGATCAATTGGAAGTTTAGGTAGGTTAAGAAGCTGATGTGGAGGGTGATACTATTCCAAGGTTGTTATGAAGGGGAGAAAAATGGCCAGCTTGCAACGAAAGGTGTGCCAATAATAACGAGATACTTAAGCGGTCAACCAGGAGATCGTCATTTTATTACGATATTAGCAGAAAAGTAAAACCACCAGGGGGCAACCAAAAAATAGGAGGGGTACTTATTAGAGGGGTGAGGGGCAGAGGGGCTCCTTTACTTACTTCCATACCCCTCCGTCCGTCACTCCGTTCTACTGCCCCTCCAACTCCACTCCAGGGACGTCAAGTACAGATTAAACCCCCTGAAAATTCAACACATCAAGGCAATACAGGTAACCTCCTAGGAACGCAGTTATAATCCTATTGGATAAAAAGAGCTGGATATCTCAGCATCCCACAATGCAAACAGGGCAGCATTGGAAAGTATCTCTGCCCTTCTTATTATGCCCTTCTCCCATACACCCAACTTGGCCATCAAGAAAGCCGGATCTCGCATAGATTCCCGCTCAATCCCACACGGGATTGGCCCGAAAATGGTCCGACCCTTGCTATCATCCATCGACGTCTAGGGCTAGGATGGATGAGCTGCACGAGATACTTGTCAATCACATTGGCAGGAAGGTTTCATACAAACTGACATTACATCTCATTTGTGGTGCATCTATCTCATTAAAGACAAATGACTCGAAATAACACGTCGTGACCTACCACCCGGGTACAGACTTCCAACTCTCATATTATTTCAAGTATGCATGATGTTCCAAGAGACATAAGCAGAAGAACGCTTGTATGTATTAATCCCTATGCGGCTTAACGACGCAGCAAGGACCTGAAGGACTCCAAGACCTCGGCTTTGCGAGCCTTCTCGACCGCCTCGGGTGAGAGATCATGGTAAATAATCGGCTTCAGGTTTCCGCACGAGCCGAATCGGCTTGCCTTGTCGCAGAGCCTATACTGCAGCTTGCCAACATGCTCCCAGTCTTGGTGCTTCTCATTGTAAACTCGGTCTTGTTCGAGGTGGCACATGGTGTAGAATATACCTTGATGTCGTGGTACTTTGAACAATCTCGTGTCAGGGATGATTCGATTGAGTCAGTAGTTGGTGTGTTACTCGCGGGACAGTGCTTCGAGTACCGGAGCTGAGTTGGCAACCTTGATGGTTATTATATCTCGGGCGCCTTGAGGATGGACGACATTCAGCTCGACGGATTCAAGTCCAAGTCAAAGGAAGTCCAAGGAAGTCCAAGGAAGTCTTGCATAAAGAATCTTGTTCATTGTGTGAGAGGTCTTTTGGGACTTGTCAATTCGGGGACCTTCAAAGCAGAGTCCCAGTCCACCGCGTAAGATCTGGTCTAGACTTCATAGAGGTTGGTCTTTGAACGTTTATACTTTTACACAAAAGTAGGTAAGTATACCAATCTGATGAGATATCCTGGCAGTCAATGTTGGGGAGGATATAGGATACCACTTACAACCTTTTAAGAGAAGTGGCTAACGGGCTGGGAGTAACGGGCTGCAAGTGACGGGTAACAAGAGGTACCTACGTCTAGCGAGTGGCAGATGTGGCTGGTGGTTGTGATGGTTCCTGTAGTCTGTACTATGCTGAAGATGTGTGGCTGTGCTCGTGCCACCCAGCCACCTGGACGTATGTGGGTAAGTGCCGGGTGAAAGTGGAACTTCCAGGTATCGGAGAACGGGGCAGACGGGACGAGGGAATGTGAGACAAACGCGACCGGTTCACTTCATTTACACAAGTCACATACGCGACGAAGACCGCATTCGTCGATTCATACCTAGATACCTAGATACGGTATGATGATTCGTACCGCTTACCCACCGTTAGGTACCTGCATTCCTGAGATTCCCCAAGTCAAAGCCGGGCGAAACAATTGTATTCTGTATTCACGGCATCGAAACAATATCATGCTCTTGTGGTGCCCTGGCTGCCTTGGGAACCTCTTCATTCCATCCTTTCACCAGCCTCGTGTGCACTGCACACACCCCATGTTGCAAACCTCGAATCCGTCTTCGGAAAGCACTCGACTACGCTACTGAGTCCTTTGACAACCGACTACCTCTACCGACTCGACTACTAGGTACCTAATTGGAATCCTAACTCTCACTTTTCTTCTTCTTTTTTTGCCGCATTTGGAGAACGCTACTCATATTCATATTTCCATCCCCCACCATTTCGACGCTTTCAGCATCTCGTCCACTCAAACCTTTGACTTCATCTGCTTCCCCCCTTCCCCAAACAAAAACCTTCATCTACTCAGATACCCACCAACATCCAAATCTTTCATCGCCTTGACTTTGTCTATTCATCTGTTCCCTCCCGGGGCATCCGAACTCCCTGCATAGCCCATCAATGGTTTGGTGCCACCTTTTCCACATCGCGATACAGTAAAGGGCCCGGATTTTTAATGTGCCTAGGTGTGTATACCTCTCCAGCTTGCGCTCTCATTGTCCCCGCATCTCCTCCATAACTCCAAGCTATGGCACATACTCACTCATCTTCCTGCTTCTTGCACTATCATTTACCATGGATATTCACGTACTAGCTTCTAGTGGAAACCCATATGCTAACTGCGCTTCAGGTGTTCGTTGTCTGGTCAGTGTGCGAAAAGACCGGGACTGAAAGCCGCATCATGAGTTCCAAGCGTACTACCCGCGCCCAAGTGCGCGCCGGTCGTGGCGGGGCCGTCAAGAAGACACCCTACGAGGAACCAGTGCGATCAGACCTTCCCAGCCTGTTCCCCATTCATGATGGCTCCTACGGTGTCAACACACTGGTTGATGTTAGTCAAGCCGGGAAAAAAGGTGGACGGCCCAAGAGGTCATCCGAGGGTAAGGATGACAGGTCGTTCATCAGGGACGTCGGGGGAAAGAAAGTCATGAAGAAATATGGCATGAATAACGCGATCGATATAGACGACGTCTTAGATCGTGCTCAAGAGGAATCTGAAAAAGGACCGACGAAAGATCCCCCTGCACCGAAACGGAAGGAAGGAGAAAAGCCAGCAGATCGTACAAACGACAGAGAGAAGTCAGCAGATGGCTCCAAGGAGAGAGAAAAATCAGGAGGTGGTACGAAGGATAAAGAAAAGCGAACAGACAGTAGGAAGGAGAGAGAAAAGCCACCAGTCGATAGCTTTGCCTGGGATGAAACAGCAGGCCGTACGACACCAGTCGATGACGTTAGCTGGAATGAACCAGCAGGCGGTACGAAAGGGAGAGGAGATCAAGCAGTCGACACGGTTGACGGGGATGAATCAAGCGTAGATATAGGGCCAAACCCATTGGCTCGTCCGCCCCTTGTCGACGAGCGAAAGGACCCTGATGGGTATGATGAATATACCGACCAAGAATGGGAAGATAGGGATTACTACCCATCTGACGACGATGACAATCATCTTCCACCAACGCAGCCACCCTTTAAGCCTCATATACCGAACTACGCGGGTGCCCCTTATTGGATACCTCCTAGTCGCGCACCCAGGCCCCCTTTCAAACCTTCTGAGCCTGCCTCCGCTGAGGTAAATGCCTCACCCGGGAACCCCCATCCCTTCAGGTTTCCCCGCGATAAGTTCCCGTTCTACGGCCTTCCCACTGGGCAGCAGTCTCAATACCAGATATCTCCATCCGCGAAGAGTTTCAACATGGAAAGTTCTTTGTTTGGAGATGCTACCCTTGGGGTTCCTGCTGTTCAGCCGCCTCAACAGCCTCCAGAGCCTCAGCGGCCTCAAAAGCCTCAGCAACCCCAGGAACTTGAGCAGCCTAAGCAGCCTGAACAGCCTAAGAAGCCTGACCAACCTGACCAGCCTAAGAAGCCTGACCAGCCTAAGAAGCCTGACCAGCCTCAACAGCCTAAGAAGCCTGACCAGCCTCAGCCGCCCGAGAAGCCTCAGCAACCTCGGCAGCCCGAACAGTCTGCGCAACCTCAGCCGCCTCAGAGGCCTCAGCGGCCAATGCCACCGAAATCAACACCTAGAACACCTCGAAATCAGAGAAACCCCCAGCCGGGCCAAGATAGACCTGCTAGCCCTGCACGCCCCCAGAACCCTCCGAATCAGCAGTGGCCATGGACTGGCATATTTAGCTCGATTCGAGGCGCATTCTCGAACAATCGTTGGATCCAACGCTGGAAAAAAAGACTTGGTTTGGTAGCTGTCTTCTGCATATTCCTTCTATTATTAAATGCAGTGCTTACCTCTGTGGAAAACGGGATTAAGGAGTCGGGTCCGGGATCTGGTGCATGGAGTATCAGTTTGCGGGATGTCTGGGACAATTTGGGACAGTCGGTCCATGACATATTGCCTACAACTGGTAATCCTCGGTCACCTGGCGGCTATGACAATTTCGACAGGC
The DNA here is from genome assembly GCA_022376275.1 of Xylariomycetidae sp. FL2044. Classification (NCBI taxonomy): domain Eukaryota; kingdom Fungi; phylum Ascomycota; class Sordariomycetes; species Xylariomycetidae sp. FL2044. The sequence goes on along the minus strand of JAJNOH010000003.1, from coordinate 102,641 downwards.
ATCTCCCCGTACCAGAACCTCCCCTTTCCGGTTCGACTGGCGGCAGTGGAGAGCAACTTCCTGGCGGTCTAGAGAACAAACTCCCTGAAAGGATCAATGTTCAAGTTGATAAAAAGGGGAACTTCGTCATCTCACAGGATTTCTGGCATGCCTTACTACATCTCGCAGATAAGGGTAAGATCCAGGTTGTTGGGAAAAAGTCCAAGATCACGGTGAAAGACCTCGAGGATCTTACCCATGGAAGATTATCTCAGATGTGGCAAGACTGGGTGAAACAAAACGAGAAGCAAGTTCATGACAAGAGCTCGACCGGTACCAACGTGTCTAAAGAAGAATTCATCGACCTGGTGAAGAGGGAAATCAAGTCCTACGATCGCGAAATTCGAAATGAAGTGGAAGCTACGAGCGAACGACTGGAGAAAGACATCCGCCAGATCAAGGAGGTCATCAACAAGCCTGGCGCTCAAGCCGGGCTGAGCCCAGCCGAGAGTCAGAAGATTATCGATGCCGCGGTCAAGAAATGCATCGCGAAAGCTAAACTTGACGCCATCGCGAACGGCAGAATCCGTGGTCACGCATCCGACATGATAATCAACGGGGTCAACTTCTTCGGTGGCGGATCTGGCGCCATCATCGACCCTAACTACAGCTCGAATGCCTGGAAGCCCCCCAAACCATTCTACGGATCCAAGAAGTACTACGACCGTACTGGGTACAAACCCCAGCCGCGCAAGTCTGCGCTTTCTCCCTGGACCGACGAAGGCGAGTGTTTCTGCGCCGCACCCGACATGAGAGGGTACGGTCAGGCGACGAATAACATATCGGTGCTGATGAGCCGTAACATTATTCCTCAACACCTGATCGTTGATCACATCTTGCCGAGCTCCACACTCGATCCGGAAGCTGCCCCGAAAGACATCGAGGTCTGGGGGTACTTTGAGGAGTTGACCAAGCGAAAGGAACTCCAGACCTTTTCGGAGAGGAGCTTCCCCAATACGCCCAAGGAAGAAGTTCTCAACGAGGGCTTCGTCAAGATTGGCCATTTCGAGTACCTCAACAAAGATGAGGGTGACGGGGTCCAGGTCTTCAAATTCGTCGACGCGTTGAAGACAATGGCGGCTGCTACCAACCACGTCGTAGTGCGGGCCATCAGCAACTACGGTGCCGATCACACGTGCTTTTATCGTCTGAGGATGTACGGAGAGGTGGTGGAGAGACCCGAGGACCCCATTGACGATTCTTGGCTCGGTAAGAGGTTTTTCTAACTTGACAGGCTGGAAGTGATGCGAAGACGTTCTTGGAGTCAGCGTCAGAGAAGCCCGAAAGCGAGATGTTTGCGTTAAGAAGACAGACATTCAAGTCGGACTTATTCACAACACGCGCCACGATGACAGCCTACATCGGCATCGACATCGACATTGGTACCGGAGCCAAAGTTTAGGGATGTAGCGAACGGGCACGAGATCAGTTCGCGAAGGAGAGTAAGGGGGGCAGCAGTTAGAGGAGTCACAGAGAAGCAGGCGAACCGGCGTCTAGGAAATGAAATTGGTTGGTTCATCAGTGGCATCATCTCGTGTCATCTCATGTCGGTTTCGGATCGGTTGGTCAGGGAAGGGTAGACAGATGGATGGATGGATGATACCAGATGAGACGGCACACAACTTTTTATTCACCCCCTTTTTTTTTCCCGTGTGGCTTGTCTTCTTTTTCTTTCCTTCCTTCAGGAGTAGCTTACATATATAATTCATCATTCTTGATCTGCATATTTCCCGGGTCCAAACCAAAGTTCTTGCCATCGTCGTTCGCTCTGTGCGTGTCATGATCGCTCTTGTGTATCATGCCTTCTTGGTTATTTGATGGGGGAGGGGATGGGCATGGGAAGACGGATAGCAGCAGTTACTTACTTGAGACATTTCAACGCACCCGACGTCTGGATGGATGATCCGGTCGGGTTAAATGAAATAGAGTATCGAAGAACCTCTTATTCCCGACTTGACGCAGAATCATATGATACAGTACTTACATCCAGCCCGCCCATCCACCTACCGAAGACGAGGCGGCTCGAATTCACCGACGGAATATACAAGCACATCACGATGGAAACCAAAATCCAAGCGACAGTTCATCGGGTACCCAAGTGAACATTTTGGCAATGGTTTCTTGATCCAAGTCCCCACGAGAACAAGGTCCAGACATATCAGGGAGATTTTTTCTTTCTTTCTTCTCTTTTCTTACGTATTCCATTCCATACCATCCCATCCCATCCCTTTCCTCTAGCCTTTCTAGTCGAGCTTCCTCGTTAGTGAGTATATTCTAATCTACAACCCAACCCAACCCCCCCCCCCCCCCCCCCCCCCCACAAACCACCACATCCCACCCCATGGCTTGTATGTAAGCGCTTTTGCGTTTTGAAAAAAATACGTCTTTCCGTACCTGGAAGCAAACATGCAAGGAAAGAGACCGCCCAGGGTTCTCAAATCAGGAGTCATATACCCGCTCCATTAGATAACCGCTTCTTGAGTTGAGAAGATCTTGTTCCCTGCTCCTTTCCCCCTTAGATATTCTCTCTCATGCTTTCTAGATTCGGGTTCAAGATAAGTTGAGGGGTAACGCCTTGTTCCTCTCTCTCCCCCTCATGTCTATTCCCCAGATGATAACTCAGCGAGAGTACTGGCACCTTTGGCCTCCACTCTTCTTTTTTTTATTACGAATTGATCCCGTCACAATACTCCTTTACTCGAAAGCATAGGACCTCGGGAACTCTACCGATCCCTACCCAACCTCTCCTCCTCATCCTCCATCAGTTCATAAGCAGGCCGAAACGCAGCCGCGGGCGCCACCACGCTACCGTTCGGTCCGGTATGGCCGAGCTTGGCCGTCGTACCCCGCTTCAGCGCCGGGTTCGGGTGTGTGTCGTTGGTGCCGCCGAGCGATGTGTAGCCCATGTCGTAGAGCGGGCAGTAGGCTATGTCAAGGGCGCGTATGAACTAAGTCATGTATTGATTAGCTCAGCTTAGTTTAAGCCGGAGGGGGTATGCGGCGAGGAGGGTGAGGCAAGGACGGAAAACAGAGACACTAAACGAGAAGGGGACAGGTATAGAAGAAAAAGGGGGGAAGAACTTACGCCCCAAACCTCCCGGTAATGCCAGTCAATGACGGGGTGCACCCGCATGAACCGGGGCCACCCTGCATCCGTCTCGTCGAAGAATCCCAGCTTGGCGCCATGCGGGTCGGTCCTCCTGGTCCCCACGAACACGGCCTTGACCGAGGGCCGCTCCGCCAAGTACGTCGTCAGGGCTGGTTTCATGGGCTCGGCGGCGGTGGTGAGGTCTAGGTGGTATTGCGCCGAAGTGGTGGAGACGAAGTCGTCGACCTCGGCGAAGGGGAGGGGAGGACGAATGTAAAGGGCCTGGAAAGCTGGTGGAAAAGGGGCGGTGGGATGGCTGTTCGTCTCGTCTTCGTGGCTGTTCGGGGCGGTGGTAGAAGTGGTGTAGTTTTCGGACGATGATGGATCGGAGGAAGAGGATGACGACAAGGATGAGAATGATGACTGGGATGATGCGAAATGGGCAGGGAGCGAGGCGAGGATGAGGATAAGTAGGACGAGACAGTCTTTGCCGCCATTGTAGGAGAGGGAAAGCTCTTCGGGCCTGTCGATGATGATGCGGTCGCACGGGTTAGCAATCGTCATGAACTCTGCTCGTTGTGCTCTACTTGGTGTTTGTTTCCTTTTCGTAGTTTATAACACCACCGACTCAGCTTGTCCTTGTTTTTTTTTTTTTTTTTTTTTTCTCCCGGCAAAGCGCATCATGCACCACACACAAACCGACCGCACCTCGTCGCATCCCATCGCATCCCATCGCATTGCTCCTCCCTTCGTCATCACCGGACAAGCTTCGAGAAACCCAGACACAGCCGAATCAAGACAGCGGCAGCAGCAGCAGCAGCGCAGAAGACGGGAAGGACGGAAAGACGGAGCGTGGAGAACAAAAAGAAGAAGAACAACAGCAAGACGTACTTATACCTCCTCAAGGCATCATCAATAACCCCTCTTGCAATCCGGACCTGCGCCTGCGTCGCCCTCTTAACCTTGTCGCCCTCGTAGTCGGTCCGTAGGAAGGCGTCGACCTTGTCCCTCAGCTCCCGGCACAGCTCCTCCATGGTCTTCTGCAGCCCCGTCGGGGTGGTGCCGCGGGGAATGGTGTGCCCGATGGTGGCCGGGTCGACGTCGGTGGTATTCGCTATCGAACGGGTTCGGATGCGCGGTCGGTTCGAGGGTGACGAGGATAATAGCCCGTAAGACGACGAGGAGGGCTGGGTGGATGGTGATGAAGGTGAGAGAAGCCCCGCGCTCCCGCTCCCGCTACCGTTACCGCTACCAGCAGAGGCGTTGGTCCCTAGCGGGGCTTCAGGGTCCGCTGAAGCCGCCGCTGACATCGCTGTAGCTCCTCCAGGTGGGATGGGGATGGGGATGGAGAGGGTTGACGACATGGTTTATAATGGATATAATCTCGTTCTTTTCTTTTTTGGTTCTTTTTGGTGCCTCTCTTTTTGTTTCTTTTTTTTTTTTTTTTAATTTCTTTCCTTCTTTCTCAGTAATATTCGAATCTAGCCTTCGTGTAGCATTTTATCTTTTCGATTGCGTTAATATTGTCGTTTCTTTTCATCGATGACGGGGCGGTACTTTGGATATAGACCTAATTATATGGGCCCATATCCACGTATTTGTAGGATAGGATAGGATAGGAGGTATGTTTATTTGTTGGAGAGCGAATATTCTCAGATACTTCAATGCGTTCCTAGGTAGCCAACGAATGTAAAGACCGATCTATGATGGAGGTGCGGAGGGGAGGTTTATGTGAAAAGAACCTTAACCTTGGGGTCTTCTTGGGGAGAGAGGGGTTATGTCTTGAATATCAGCCCCTGGAATTGATCATGATAGGCTGGATTCTGACTCATTTACACAACCTAGATACCCCTCGGGGCTTACGGGCCCTGTCTATGGATAGTAGTAGGCAGACAGGGAGCAGTGAGTAGTAGTGGTGTAGCAGTAAGTTACTCATGGCACATGGAGTATCCATGCGCCCAGACTGCCAGATCTTGTGCATACCAAGTAGGTACCGAGATACCTACATCCAGGTAGGGTACATGTACAGTAGGCGTAAGGCGAAACAAGCAAACGTGGTTGGCCAGCGCCTATCAGGTACGGAATTCAACAAATCACAACCTGGGCATCATCCCCTAAGACGACGTCACTGGGCGTCACGCATGTGAAGGGAGTAGTGGTACGGATGCTATTAACATCCATGTCCTGCCCATCTATCGCAGAGACATCGGTTAATACCACTCCCGTCAGGTTATACCAGACAGCGCCTGTTACTCCAGCGTCAAGTGGTACAATAAGCTGCGAGTCGCTAATATCACTCGTCCAGTAAGCCGGCAGCCAACGCCTCGTAATCTTCCAGGGTATCAGGTTGCTCCCTCACTTCGATCACCTTCCCTTTCCTCTTCGAACCACCCTTGGCGTCCCGGCTGCCATCCACCGCCTCTGCCTCGCCCTCGTCCTCGTCCTGGAACCACTTCCTTGCTTTCTTCTTGGGTCGTCTCCGCTCCTCATCATCCATCTCGCTTCCGCTGCCGTCCCCTGCCAACGGTAGCGATGCCATGAGCGCCAATGGATCCTCCTCATCGTCGGGTACCGGCAGACTAGCCATACCACCACCACCACCACCCGTGGATTCGCCATTCTCCAAGGCTTCCCGGGCTTTCCGTTTCTCCTTCTTCTCACGTCGCTTGTCCTTGGCCAGCTGTTTGTCATCCACGTCGGCCTGTTTGACTCGCGCTGCCTCCTCTTCAACGAACTTCTGTCGTTGAGCCTCGGCCGTCCCGTCTTGCTTGAAATCCTCCTCGCCTTTGAGCGCATAGGGATGGTGTCCCACCCCTTCGTCATCGAACACGATCTTTTCACCCTTGCCCTTGAACTTCAGCATCTTCTTCTTCGATTTCAGCAGCTTCTCTCTTCGCTTCGAATCCACTACCATCGGTTCCTCTCCCCCGAGGCCGTGGATTATCTTGACTCCTTGCGGCATCTGTCCCTCTTCCTTTTCTGTCTCCCCATCAAGTTCGTCCTCCTGCAGTACGCGTTTGACCGCTAGGAAATCTTGATCACTGTCCTCTCCCTCGCCGTCCACTTCCTTGCCATCATGAATCAGCTTTGTGTAGTGATTGGTCAAAACATCTTGATTTGTCCTCTCGAACATGCGGTCATATTTGGTTCGCACTTCGCCCTTCTTCTTGCGCCTCTTGCCCTCTTCGTCGAACTCCGACTCTGAATCACTCGAAAGGCCACCGCGCGGGGCGTTCTTCAGCTTCTTGAGATCGTCGCCCTTCTGAAATCGGATCTGCGGAGCACCAGGAAGTCCAAGGCTAACTGCAAAAGCGTTCAAGTCCAGTTTATTTAGATTGAATATGTCCTTGTCTTTCTGTAGGTGGATGGAGCGGGTGTAGCTGATGAAAGCCTTCTGCGCCAGGTACTTCAGATCGGGATTCTGGAAGCACATGTTTTGAATACTGTCGTGAATGCTCTGCTTTTTCTTTTCTCGGACGTTGACCTTGGAGATGGGGATCTTGCGTTGCTCTAATCGCTTGATCATGCCGGGTTCCTCGTTGGGGTCTAGGAACAGGACTGCTTTTCCGCTTCTCTCGTAGCGCGCTGTGCGCCCAACGCGGTGGATGTAAGTATCGACATCTTCGGGCGCATCCATCTGCACTACCCAATCGACCGCGGGAAAATCCACACCTCTCGCAACAACATCCGTCGCGAAGAGGCACGCAAACTTGGATGCAGAAAACCGCGACGTAATCTCCAATCGCGCAACTTGCTTTTGTCGGCCGTGAAGGTGTAGTAGTGATATACCGGGCTGTAGATGACGAAGACTCTCGTATGCTAGTAGTTCGCGTTAGCCTGAGACGCGACGTGTATGCCGAGCATGTACCGGAGCTTACCGAATCGAACTTGCTTGCCGCTCGACAGGAACACGATCATCTTGCTTTTGAGATTTGCCTTGATGAAGCCATACAACGTGTTCAGCTTCTCGGGAAGAGGCGTGACAATATAATGTTGCGAAAGGGTTGCGGGAGTTGCCGATGCCGCAGCCTCGTGAACCGAGACATACTCTGGGTCCTTCAGACTCAGGCGCGCCAAATCTGATACTTTTCGACTCTGGGTGGCGGAAAACAACATGGTCTGGCGCTCCTGGGGCAGATGCTCGACCAGAGCGTCTACAGCCGTTTGAAAGCCCATGTCCATGATCCGATCGGCCTCGTCTAGTACCAGGATCTGCAAGTTGTCAACATTCAGTCCGGCCGTCTGATCGAGATGCTGTAGTATCCTGCCAGGTGTGCACACGAGAATGTTCATCCTCGACAACCTGTCGGCTTCCTCTTTCAGACTCTTGCCGCCTATCACCAGACCAGCCGAGTATGTGTGATTCCTTCCCACCTTGCGCAGAACCTCGAATGTCTGGACTGCCAGCTCGCGGGTGGGGGAGAGGATAAGGGCGCCTAGGCCGTCATACTCGGTCCAGCGTTCGCGATATAGCTTCTCCAGGACGGGAACGAGAAAGGCGAGGGTCTTCCCAGAGCCAGTCTTGGCGGCGCCGAGTATGTCATGACCTTTGAGTCCCAGTGGGATAGTTTTGGCTTGCACCTCGGTAAGATTCTCAAAATGGGAGGATTCGAGGCCGTCGGCGGTGGGTTTTGACAGAGGAAGAGAGGAGAACTTGGTGGATTCCTGAGATTTGGGGTCCTGAAGTCGCGAGGAGACTTTATTAGACAGGGTATGAAAGGATTACGGGATGGGCGACTTGGCTTACAAACTCATTGACGGCCTCTTGCAATTTCTGAACGTCTTCTTGGTCGCGTTTCCTCTTCAAGGATTTTGGTTCTGGCTTGGGCTTCGGTTTTCGTTGAGGGCCACGGCCGTTTGGTCTAGAAGGAGGCATGGGGAATGACGACGGCAGTAATTTGTATTCTAATCTGAAGTAGGGACCAGGTGAGAAGGACGATGTCCATGAAGATGCATGGCAATACGGGCAATAATGGCAACTTCGAGTGTATCGATCTCGAGCCAAAGACAAAAAAAAAGTTGGAGCAGCGGGGCTTTCTGCTGGATTTCAAGAGCCAGTTGTGGCTGAGGGCTGTATCTTCAATCCACCGCCTTCTGTTTTAGTCAAAACTCCAGGTACATTGGTACTCTTTTTAGCTCCTCAGCCACAACTGGTTATTTCCTTGTGACGGCGTCGGCGTGGTTGAAGATACTCGCGCCGACAATTCTCTACGACCAACCAACAACCTCAGATACATGAAGATCTTAAATAAGGACCTAAGTACCCAGTAGGTACGCAATTTGTAAACGGGAGGCATCTCCAGGTAGCTCGAGAGATAGCATTCTTCATTTTACCTGGGCTTCTAATTGGTTAATTCATCCAATTCTATCTACGCAGTCTGGTGTGCCTAAGAAGATCCAATCAGTGCGGGTAAACAAAACACCACAACACGCCAGGAACCGAATGAAAGCCATAAATGCCAACCCCCAAAACATCGTAACCATGATCCGGGCCGTACATAGTGGTAATGGGAATAAATCAGAACAACATTCAACACGCAGGCTTCCATATTTTCGACCTCGTCCCTTTACAGTCGAGCCCTCTCCTTCAGAGGCTGGACTTCGGCGGCAATGAGCTCCGCCGCTCGCTCGGCAACACCCAATACCGTCACCATCGGGTTGATGGTAGGGATGGTAGGGAACACACCAGCGTCCACGATTCTTAGGTTCTTCAGTCCGCGAACCTTTAGGTTCTCGTCCACAACCGCCATCTTGTCTTGCGCTACGTCACCCATCTTGGTCGTTCCCGCCGGGTGGTAGACGGTGTGGGCCGCCTTACGAGCGTAGTGGCTCAGATCCTCATCCGACTGCACCTTGGGACCCGGAGCTACCTCCTTCTTGATCCAGTCCTTGAAGGGAGCCTGTTCCGCGACCTTGCGCGCTGCTCGCATGCCGTACACCAGCGTCGCCGCATCGTATCCTTCGGGGTCGGTGAAGTAGCGGAAATCAAGAGCGGGCTTGACCTTGGCATCAGCTGATGTCAGATAGAGCCGGCCTCGCGATCGAGGTCGCGGGATGTTCGGCGTCATGCAGAACGCGTAGCCGTCCTCGATGTCGGGATATCCCAGTCGCAGGGTGTTCAACGTGAAAGGAATCTGGTAGCAGTGCATCATGACATCGGCAATGTCCCCGTCCGAGAGACCCTTGGGGTTGGCAGCCGACCTCTTCGCACCAGCGCCCGGCGTTTCCCGGCGCAGGAAGATGCCGGCATCCGAGTCCATTGTGGTCTGGTTCGCCGGTACGGGCTTGTTCAGCTCCCACATGATGATACTTTCCGGGTGGTCCTGCAGGTTCTCTCCGACGCCAGGAATGTCGCGAACGACGGGGATTCCCAGCGATGAAAGCTGTTCCTTGGGGCCCAGTCCCGAAAGCAGCATAAGCCGAGGGGTGTCAACGGCGCCCGCGCTGAGGATGGTCTCCGCCTTCGCCTTGACGGTTCGCTGCGAGCCGTCCTGAAGTGTCAGGCTCAACGCGTTGACCTCGTCGCCTTGGACGATAATCTTGGAGACCCAGGCGTTGGTCAGGATGGTCAGGTTAGGCCGTTGCTCCTCGCCCTTCAGGATCGGGTGGATGTACGCCACCGAGGCGCTCGATCGATTTCCGTCATCCGGGTTGTAGCTGACCGAGAAGAATCCGACACCCTGCTTCAGAGAGCCAGTCTTGGCTATCTGCTGGTTGAAGTCGTCCAGCACCGGGATGTCGAGTGCCGCGCTGCAAGAGTTGACCCAGTCCTTGCAGAGCTGGTTTCGGTGTCTGGCGTGGACCGGCTGGATCGTGTTTCTGAGTCTGTCCAAGGCTTTCATGAAGACGGGGAACGTCCATCCCCGCGCCCCGAGGGACTGCCAGATATCCATGTCGTATTCGAAGGGCCTGAAAGATATCAGAGTATTATGTGATGAGCAACCGCCTAGAACCTTGGCGCGAGAGTGTCGAATGAACGAGTTGCCTGGGAAGATGGTAAGAATTGGGGTTGCCATGGGTGAAGATGACGATGGAGACACCTACCCATCGGCTGTTCAGTTGTGCCATAGTCGTAGTCCAGCTCACCGCCCAGCAGGTTGAGCCATTGTCCCAGCTTGAGGACTCGGTCATCCATGAAATCACTGGGACCTGCCTCGATCAAGAGGACACTCTTGTTAGGCAGGTATTCGGCCAACCTTGCGGCGACGACACAGCCAGCCGTGCCGCCACCGACAACGACGTAGTCGTACTTGTCAACATCTGACAGAGGAAGCTGATTGGTAGTCATCTTGACCGCGTTTCGATTTGATTCCTTGGAGGCTATTCGCATGCGGAAGCAATATACCCAAACAGTCCACGATGGCCAAGATATGGTTATCTCTTCTATCTGGGTTTGTATCGTCCGTCAACGGTAAGTCAGTGTGTTTCTCCGATGATCTTCTACCACGTAAAGAGATACAAAAGTAACCTTTTGGCACCCAAAAGCTAGAACTGAGTTTGTTTTGATTGGTTTTTTTTTTTTTTTTTTTTTTTTCTTCTTCTCTATTTCAATCTTTCTCACGTCCACCTGGCAGAGATGAGATGTTTTTTTTTTTCCCTTATCAAGCAAAGGCATTTTTCTTCAAGGGTCCCGAGGCGCAAAACCACCCACCACCAATCCGGCGGCTGACCGGTCCTCTCTCTTGCATGGTTGATGCTGGGCTTGGCGATGAACCGATTAACGTTTGATAATAATTGGCTCTATCTTGGTGGGATCTTGATGGCTTGTCCATGTTTGGTCGTCGACACCCACTAGCCGGGCCACCGTTCGGTCTGAAGCGGCATTAAAAGGGGGCGCTGGCGGGGAGGCTGCATGTTCCTTCGCACCATCCACCACCTAAAAACACTTTCTAGTTGATAGATCCTGACTCTCACTGGAGCCGTAGCCTGTCATGCGTCCATGGATGCGTTGGCTAGGTTGGTCCAACGCTGCAGCCAGGGGGTCAGCCCTGCTACAGATAGCCAGGCCCTGCACTAAAAGTCACGGAAAAGGAAACGATCAAGTGAGCTGGAAAAGTTCGAGTTGAAGAGTCATTACTAGTAGAGAAATGGCCGTCGGCGTTGATTGACACCACCACTTTCATAAATTTCTCCTAAGACTAACTAACCTCGCTCTGCGGTGTTTGACACGGTCATCAGAGGCGCCCCTCTTGAGAATGCTTGATAATTGGAAGCCGCTGTGAGCTTGATAAGGTCGGTTGGCATATATATTTACTCCGTACCTAGATATGTACTTGTATATGTGTATGTAGCCGCATTCTTTATCATCTCGAATACCGAAACGCCGAAGGTGATCAACTTGAGGCACCAGGGCAGAAACTCAATTGCGGCATTATTTCTTTACTGCCACAGTACGAAGTACTTATCTGGATCTTGAATTAGCATTGATCTGTTCCATATCTCTAGCACGAGCTACCTTGCGACAGCCATACTCGGTAGGGGTAATCTCCAGGGCTGGTAACCTTTAGCAAACTTCCAGGTTTGGACCGTAACCTAGACCGTTACCTTTAGCTTCACACCGCCTTCACCCACCACCCACCTCCCAGCACCCAGACAGCCAGAGTCCAAAGTGACAGCTGGAGAGGCGGAGAGGTGCTGATTGCCGTCCAGCCGTGCAGCTAGGCCATGTCAGCGTGCCCACTTCTAAGTACAAACTTCCAAGCACAAAACACAAGCCGACAACCTGGAAGATCTGGATAGCCTTTCACCACATCCCCTCAATCAGCCAAAGAAGAAGGATACCAACCACACGTTCGGATCTCAGAGAGAGTACTTGTTCGTCCAGACTTGTCTCATCCTTGGTCCCGCCAATCAGGAAATACCTGGACGACGACAAGCTTCCATTATCAATCAGCGAGCGTCAGGCCACTGCAACGTCAATCCCCAAAGTTTCGGGGTCCTCTGTGGAGCTGACAGTGATATACTTTTTTTTTCTTTTCTGGGTACCTACCTATGTAGGTAGTGGATGTACTGTACTTATTACATGTATCTACTTATGTACAGGGTATAAGCGACGCGAGTGTCATATCTATTATCAACTCTCACGGCCACTGCTGCTCTCTACCGAGAACCTCCAATCCTACCTAGTTCACTATGACGCCCAGAGAAGGGGACAGGTACGCGTTCTACGCCGGCCAGCCGCAAGACTCATCATCAAAATCATCAGCCCATTTCGAATCCGTGGATCCATCAAATGGGAAGCCTGTATGTAAGATCTATACCACAGCCCAGGAATCTGTCGACGCCGCCGTACAAGCCGCGCAGGCCGCATTCCCATCCTGGTCCAGTACGCCCCCGATAGAGAGGGCACGAATCCTACAGCGTGCTGTCACTCTCCTGCGCCAGCGCAACGATGCACTGGCCAAGGTAGAGACCCTCGACACGGGCAAGCCTTTCTCCGAGACCTCAACCGTGGATGTCGTTACTGGCGCTGATGTGTTGGAGTACTTCGCCAACCTGGTGGCGAGCGGTGGCCTCAACGGGGAGTCCTTTCGGCTGAGACCGTCGGCTATGGTCTACACGTCCAAGGAGCCCCTGGGCGTGTGTGCCGGCATCGGCGCATGGAATTATCCTATCCAGATCGCCCTGTGGAAATCGGCCCCGTGTTTGGCCGCGGGGAACTGCATGGTGTACAAGCCAAGCGAGTTTACCCCCTTGCACGCCGAGTACCTCGCTGGAATCTATCGCGAGGCTGGGCTTCCCGACGGCGTCTTCAACGTCGTATACGGGGCCGGTGATGTCGGTGGTTATCTGACGACGCACCCTGCCATCGCTAAAGTTAGCTTCACCGGACAGGTCAGCACCGGCAAGAAGGTTGCCGGCTCCGCCGCGGGCGGCATGAAGTACGTGACCATGGAGCTGGGTGGTAAGAGTCCCCTGGTGGTCCTTCCAGACGCCGCAGTCGATCAGGCCGTGGACGTGGCCATGATGGCAAACTTCTTCAGCACTGGTCAAGTATGTACCAACGGCACGCGCGTCTTCGTCCCTCATGCCATGAAGAAAGCATTCGAGCAGAACCTGCTGGGTAAGATGCAATATGTCCGAGCGGGCGACCTTATGGACCCGGCGACGAACCTAGGACCCCTGAATAGCAAGACGCACCATGCCAAGGTAGTTCAATACGTGCGCCGCGGCATCGAAGAGGACAAAGCCACGCTCCTCTACGGCGGGCCTAGCCAGCCTGCGAATCTCCCTAATTCTTTAAAATCAGGATACTGGATTCAACCCACTGTTTTCACCGACTGCACCGACGCCATGACCATAGTGAAAGATGAAATCTTCGGCCCCGTCATGACTATCCTCACCTATGACACCGTCGACGAGGCTGTCCAGCGCGCCAACGCGACGGATCTGGGACTCGCGGCTGGCGTGGTCGGTCGCGATGTTGATCTGTGCCACTCCGTGATTCAGAGGCTCGAGGCAGGCATTACCTGGGTCAATACCTGGGGCGAGTCCCCTGCCGAGATGGCGGTCGGTGGATGGAAGCAGAGCGGTGTAGGGGTCGAGAACGGGAGGAGGGGGCTCGAGGCTTGGGTTAGGAATAAGAGTACGCTGGTGGAGATGGGTGGAAGTGTTGCGAATGTTTTCTCCAAATTGTAAACATGGACGTTGGGTAGAGGTGAGATTGTATAGCACCTCGATAACTGAATACGAAGGCACTTGGTTCACTGCTCCTGTCCCGATAGTGTGTGTTGTGAGCACAGCAGATGGATGGTTGAAGCCAATGGGTGGTCGAAGCCGTCCCCTATTCCACCATTCGGCATGCTGGCGGAGCAACACGTTGTGAACCAAGAGAGGTGTAAGCAACCATAGGTCGTCGAAAGAGATCGAGACGATCTTGCATTAGATTAATCCACTCCTGCTCCTCCTCCTGTGACCGAAATCTAAGAAGGCGATGAGTGGCTGATCGCTTCAAAATCATGAGGACCAGATCGTCAGGAGCCTTAGCCAGAGTTTCTGCGGGTGTCTGAGCATACCTAGGTATCATCGCACAGACGCATCCTCTCGGACCCAAGCAGATCTCGTAATGTGGCCCGTCTTGTACTTTCCTTCCATGCAGACTACGTTCATAGCTAACCCAGGTATTTTCGGCAGACATCTACTGATCCTGTACACGAACCAGCGGTGACCTCTGGTCCACATATGTGGTGCCGTTGCTTCCTCTCATACCCCGAACTGTCCATAAGGCCAGGCTGGTCTGCGTATGGTACTGGAAAGCCTTAAAATGGCACGGTACGTATGGAACGGGGTCGTACGTATCCCAGGAGTCGGGGAGTGGAAGTATATTTAAAGGTAGTCGAGTCCTTGGGGTGTCGGTGACTCCTTATATCCAGATCTTAGTGTCGCAAGCTCTACTAATGAAGTGTAGGACTTACGGCACCAGGTAGTTGTCTCGCCCGATCAGCCTTTCCTAGTGCCCTCTCCTCTGCAAGGCTCGCACCCGTAATGGAATGTGGAGGTCACTGGGTGAAAAGGGGTAAGATGACAGAATTCCAGGAGTGCATCACTCGGGATGTTCGGGTGCTGGTGGTATAAAACAATGAAATATTTATGACAGACTTCCCGGTGTTTCCTCCTGGTATACACCCATTCCACCTATATCTATGGAAGTCTTGAATGCCATTACACTTGACATTGCCTGTGTAACGACCATGGACTTCGGTCTCTGAGCCACGGTGCTTCCAAGGATGACCAAGAATACTTGTTTAGGCAAGAGTTTGGCTCCCGAGAATGCCTCAAGAAAGACGAAGAGGGCTGGGACCATCTCAACAACATCGGGCCAGTTCGAGAAGCTATACTTGTCTCCTCAGAACCGAATGAAACCGCGGCATAACTTTTGGCAAATAGTTGAGGTAAAGGACGCTTAATTATGTTTCTCTCTTTTGAAATTTGAAAAATTTATCGTATACTAGATGTTTTATCTCCTCTCTTACATACTGTCTGGTTTTCCGAGGCTTGCTTGAGCTCCAGAACAAGGTCCTACGGTCTGGCCCTGAAGCTGAAAACCTCGACGGGCGGAGATATCAAGCTGACCAATAGTCGACCCTGCATGTCAACGACCTGGCGCGACTCTACACCAAAGTCACCGTGGCTGAGTAGCAGTATTCGGCAGGCAGCAGTCAGCAGTCAGCAGTCAGCAGGCTGCCGGTCATCGCTCAGTCTGCAGTAATGAAGTCGGAACTAGGGGGGTTGATTTTCTTTACGAGACAAGGCTGCGTCCGACGAAGACGTCTCTTTCTACTCATCACAACCACCACTCTCCATTTCCGTGTCTCCACGTATCATAGTGTCGAATAAGAAATAGGCGTTCCTATGTGATGGTATTTATAGCCCACTGAGGGACACTATGGAACATATCGCGCAGGACACCAACCACAATCTGCTTTGCTTGGACTGCCAACAGCCCCGCCGCAAACTTGCATACTGCTCCGTCTGCAGGGATTTCTACTGCGATGAATGCTGGCCCAGACAGCTTTTGCATCGACCTGGAAGAGCAGTCAGCGGAGAACACGAGCAGGTGAAGCTTGATCTCTACCAGCGGCTGTGGGACACATTTAATCCAGATCCCCGAAGGCAAGATGAGTTGCATCGCGAAGACGAGGAGACCACCTGGTTCGCCGTTGAGCGAGACAGCGTGGAGAACCAGCAAAAGATCATTTACGACTCTGGACGCTATGCATCTCTCGTAGCGAATGGCTCCGAGGGCCGTCATCTTCTTCGCTTCCCAGCCATCGTGTCATTTGTTGGCCAGACGGGGGCAGGTAAGAGCACCCTCCTCAAGATGCTCATCGAGAGGCAGTTTGCCTTCCTCGCCCGGGACGCGCGAGAGGCGGCGTCCTACGAGAAGATGTTTCCCAGACCAGTTGTCGGATCCTTCGAGCATAGTAACGTGCCCACTTCGGGCGATGTACACATATACGGTGACCCTTCCACCTTCTGGGAAGAGAGTCCTACGTATTTCGTCGACAGCGAAGGACTGGAAGGTGGTGAGGCAACTCCCATGGCGACGCGCCACAAGCAGCAGCAAGATGCTGTTCTGGAAAGGCGCACTGCTCGGTCGAGTAAGAGTCGGCCTAGGATTAAGAAGGCGAAGCTTCTGCGCTTTTCGCGCGAGGTCTCCAGACCAATACATTGGGCAACCTCCCCCGAGAGAGACAAGCGGGAATTCGCCGTGACACACTTTTACCCTCGTATACTGTACACCTTCTCAGATGTCATCGTCTTCGTTCTCCGAAATCCGAGGACTTTCCAGTCTGCCGTCGCGCTTCGACTGATCGAATGGGCCGCCGAGGTCCTGAACGCGTCAACCAACCAGCCAAGGCTGCCCCATGCCATTATCGTGCTAAACGCAGCCGATGCGCGGACTCAGCCCAGTCAATGGGACATAGAGCATGCTACAGAGTCCCTTCTCAATACCGTCAAAGACACGGAAGTGTCCAAGGAAGAATCCAAACGTGTATCCGAACTGATGAGGCATTGGGACATGCCGGAGAAACCCGTACGCACCGTGCGCGATCTCCTGCTGTGCTACTACTCTTCCGTCAGAGTCGTCTATGTGCCCGATCACGAACAGTACTTGAGAATGGACGGGCAGGTGGAAAAGCTACACGCAGAAATCAGGGCAGCATGCGCCGACTCCCAAAACACCAAGAAGCAAGCGAGAATGCGGATGAATGCGGACGAGCTTGACGAATTATTCCAAAAGGCATTCGAGCACTTTTCTAAATCATTGGATTCCCCCTTTGATCTAGTCGAGGCAGCGCGAAAGGACGCTGCGATCCCTCGAGATTTTGGGGGGAACATAACCAAACTAGCTGTCACCATCCGGGATAATATGGAGAGGGTGCGGCCGGGTGACGCGGATGGGGGAAAGGAGGAAACTAGAGAAAAGGGAGTCGGCAAGATTGAAGGGCACCAAACCTCTGTCCGTGATATTTTCAGGCCTCTTGGTCTAATGGTCGCTTCGTGTATACTCCTAGAGTGTAGTAGAGGAAACTGGAAAGGTGCGTCTCCCAAGCCTGGTTATTCCTATAACATATCTCACCGCACGCGGTCGTCTGTTCCAAGTCGCGATAGCTAACTCCTAAGAAGGCTCTGCCACTGAACTTTTCCGGAAAAACTACGAACTGCCTTGCCGAAAGGCACTCTATGCCTTCTACCAGCAATTCTGGCCTTGCGAATATCAGTTTGACGACGGTCGCGGGCGCTGTCTTAACACTCTCGAGAGGCATCAGAAAGGGCATCAAGTCCGAGGCAAACAGCGCCCAGGAGCTTACATGGCTTCATGTTCCTTCAAGGATTGCCTCACCGAGTGGCTTCGAATCATCTACGACTGGATATTGAGATTTGAGTACTGGCTTAAGCGCAAGAACACCAGGGAGACTCGCGAAGAAGACATCGTCGCTCAGATCCACCAATTCAACATCCACAGGTTCTATGAGGAGGTCCATGGGTCTTTGATGTACGTGAGTCATTCATTCTGCCTCTGCTGCCTGAGAGAGATGCCGGAAAACCCGCTACCTTGTGGACATATCTTGTGTACGCCGTGCATGATGACATACGGAACGCTGCAATTGAGATTGGCGGGTGATGAGATCAAGGAAAGGGGGAAAATCCAGCTGGCAAGATGCCCCTTACATTCACTAGGCCGAAAAGGATTCAAAGCCACCGAGCCTCAAACCATCTCACTAAAACCCGACATGGCCGGCATACGGCTGCTTTGCCTCGATGGGTGAGTCATCACCCCATCTACTTTGAGCTGAAATCAGAATCGAACTGACCGGGAGACCAAAGCGGTGGTATTCGAGGAATCGTCGAGCTGGAGGTTCTGAAACAAATAGAGCTCTATCTAGGAGGCCGGATACCGATTCGATCCTTTTTTGATCTTATTGTTGGTACGAGGTAAGCACCGCAGTATGCTAGCAAAGGCATAGAAACAGTTTCCCGCTTTATCAACCCTATTAATTGCCGCGCGAGCGAGAACATCATGCTCTCTTGCAATAACTCCTACCATGATGCAGCATCCAAACCTTGCTGACATGTTCCACAGCACCGGTGGGATCATCGCTGCTGGAATAGGGGTTGAGGGCTGGAGTGTTTCGCAATGCATGAAACACTTCATGGATGTAGCAGACAAAGCTTTTACTAGAAGACGCTTTGGGTTCCATGATTTCCCGGGACTAGGAAGAGTTGGACGCAAATATCGCACGCAACCATTCGAGGAAGCACTCCAAGACCTTTTCGGGAAAGACGAATACCTCTTTGGAGGCTTCCAGGCAGACCCCGAACGGTACAAGACTCGAGTAGCCCTCACCTCCACGACAGCAACAGGTAGTACGGCAGTGGTTCTGGCTAACTATAACCGGCCTGATGATTCTCCATTCACCGAGTTCATCCGTCCGGATAAGACGGATCACGAACTGAAGACCTGGGAGGCCATCAGGGCGACGACAGCAGCCCCAGGCTTCTTTCGAGGGTTTACCAAGCCTGAGACAGGTCAGAGCTTCGTGGACGGAGCGGTATATCATAATAATCCAGCTTATGTGGCCTTTGAAGAGAGCAGACTCCTATGGCCGGATGTGAGCCACTGCCTGCCAGACATCATCCTATCCATTGGGACGGGCCACAACTTGAGATCTACCACTAGGGAGCTCGGACGAGCTCGCGAGAGGCAGTCTTCGCAATCCATTCGTCCACCAGAGATACAAGCCGTGTCTGAGAGAGTCATATTGCCCACCGGTTCATCCGAAAAGGGACTTCGTCGACGCTACGAAGTCATTCAAAACATCAAACTCATCATGGCCCGCATGCATAACGTCTTGAACTCACAACTGATTTGGGACACCTTCAGGAGGGAAAGGATCCTCTCAACACCGCGCCACGAGATTGAGACTGTCAAGAAGCGGTTTCAACGTATTGACCCTTTTCTTGGGTTTGATCCCCCGCGACTTGACGAAAAGGCGAAGATGAAGCTGCTCAAAGACACGACGTCTCGCACGCTGGAGAAGGACAGATACTACAGGCGCAAGATTCGCTTCGTTGCGCGTCAGCTGGTCGCCTCGTCATTCTATTTTGAGAAATCACGGCATGACAGCCTCGGTGCAGGGCACTATCAATATGATGGTAAGTCATGCATATTCGCCTCGATATTTTTCCTTTCGTCTTTGGGAGAGCAAGACTAACAAGTTTCTTAGGCCGTATTTTCTGCAAGTTTCAGAATAATACTGACGAACTCAGTCACTTGGGAGAGTTTCTCTTGTCAAAAAAGGCACTATCTATGGCAGGTCGAGGACCGTCTTACCCCCATTTCCGGGTTCAGGAGATCGGAAGGCCCGGGAAGGATATGGAAATCACCGAGAACGTTCTGTCTAGAATGGTGAAGGGCTGGTTATCGATTTTCGACTTCGACATGATCTACCACAGGGTATCGAGTAGGAACGCCGAAGTAATAATCTCACTGGTATTCTGGGACGATGAGCTTCAACGACCGGACCTGATCCCTATCAGCGGCTTTCCTAGGAAGATTGTCGCCGAGAACATCCAAGGTAAGCTATTTGCATGTCTATCAGCGTGATCCTTACCCACGTGTATTCTGCGGGTGCTGCGATACTGATGAGCAAGCACCAGTTGCGGAGACGAATCGTATGCTACCGACCCCAACTGTCGTGGCCGCAGAATACTGGCATGATATGAACAGTGAGATGCCAGACAGATCTGAGCTGGATATGCGCGACTGGATATCAACCGACGATGACAAGTACGCTGCCGATGCTCTGGGACCGATGCTCGTGGAGCCGGAGCCGGACGTCCCTCGTCCGGATTCTCCCATAATACGTCGTAAGTACAACTCTTATGGTGACCCAGGAAGAAGGGCGCCCACAAGTACGTACATGGTGGGTGAGAAACGCCCCTACTTACTCAGTATACATATACTCCAGGAACACTGTTCAGCGGCGTTGATCTTGGATGGGGTATCAATCGCTTGTTCCCTGCCTTGAATTTACGTACCAACTCACGCAGCCCCAAACCGTCATCCTCAGAGGAAGAGAGTGAAAAAGTCTCGACGCGGGCTGCCGATGCTGCTGCCAAGATCCTACGAGACGAGATTGGGACTAAACGAAGTCACGCCCCTTCGAGCTTTGAGAAAGGCGACGAGCTATTGACGTCGAGTGACGAGGATGAAGCCGGGTTCGACATCGCCATCCGCCAGAGACTGGGAGGCGTCGGTGGTGAGTTAGATCCTGGCGAGTCGGTCTTTGTAGGACTTCAACGGGCCTTGGCGCTATCGTTGCTCGAAGGAGGGGATGATCCCAAGTCCCATTTCAGCGATGATGATGACGATGATGATGACGATGAAGAAGATGAAGATGAAGATAGTGATGGCGATGATAAAAGTGAAGGGCGATGATTGGCCTTTCTGTAACTTTATAGACATATTGTTCGTTTTGTAGGATCTTGTAGTTCCTAGACATCTAGTCTGTAGCTGAAGGTTGGACGGGATGGGAGAAAATTCTGGAATTCGCGGCATTCGCACGGTGAGCTGGTGTATACAGTATAGGTGGCTTTGATCTCAAGCTTGATTCTACATCGAGGGCAACTGAAGTGACCGGCGCATTGCTGGCCAAGGTTACTTACGCCTGTCGCGTCGCCCCCTGGATTGAACGAAGATGTCACAGGTCGCGCTGCGTGATGGAGTATGCAAGCCATGGCACGGCACGGATCCTGGACGGATACAATTGCCGTTGCTTAACTGCGTGTACATCTCTGCGGCTTATTGCGAGTGTCAGAAAAATAAAACTTCGGTAAGAATCAATCATCACCTTCTGAACCGAAAGCCCTTTGAAGTTTGTCATTTCGCAAATGATTCAGGGGCATTTATGGGAGGGATATATTGATAAGGGGGGGGGGGAGAGGGGGGGGCTTCAAGAACCAGACACCGGAGAACGACCCCACCTCTTCCCTTGACCTTATCGATAAAGGTGCTGCTCACCAGAAGGTATCTAATCCCCATTGGATGTCCATCGATGGATGTCAACAACAACAACAATTCTCAAGACGACAACGACTTTCCATTCTCAAACACTCTAGGCTGACCATTCGACTTCCCATCATAGCTGGATCCTACCCTTGGTACTGGTCTGACCCGGAAATGTCGCCATGTCGCATACTTCCATCGCCCGATCGCGATCCTTACGCGTGCCCTCCAAGGCAACCCTGACCGCCCCTTACACATCCGCATCTACCAACAACTCTACTCAGGTTCCGAGCTCGACTTCCAACGTGTCGCTATTCCTCACCAATCTCCATTTGTTGGATCTCGACCATAAGCAAGATTGGCCCGACATCAGCACCGCTACCTTCTCTGCGAAAGATGCTGCCGGTGGCCAGAAGAGACGCATCCACTGCGTCGAGTGGGCATTGTACCACTTATTCCAGTTGTGGGATTATGCAGAGACACAGAATGTGAGCTGTGTACATTCTTCCACATCCATCCCGTCACCTCTAACCGGCTTTAGAAACTACGGCCCTTCTACCCTCCTCTCGATCAAGTCCAGTCCTTAAACCTCCGAGCCGCTCTCCTCCGCGCCCTCGAACAAGCCAAGAAGAACGGGACCCTAGGCCGCGATGCCCCGATACGGAAAACCATGCTCGACGAATGCAAAGGCGAACGACTCGAAGAGGTACTTGCGGTGTTTTCATCTGCCGTGCTGAAGAAGCTAGTCGCCGATCGTGCAATCAGCTGCGGTCCAGAATACCTTCCTACCACGTCCGAGAAGATCGCGGTGGAGAATTGGGGTTATGCCGGCGACAGGACACACCTCAATGCGCTCTTGCTGGCACATAAGGTCTCGCTTACTTCACTTTTGACGAGGAAGACGGCTGCCCGTACGAGATATCGTGACTTCGAGGAACTTCTAGCTCTGAAGGAACGAAGTCTTGTTCGTAGAGCGGAACAGTCGAGAACCCTGTCCAAGCTTCAGCCCCCCAACACCTCGGAGAAGGCCAAGGCTGATACTCTCGCCGTTGTAAGAGGCAACTGGACGGGCAACGAACGCTGGCTTGACAGCCTGTTTTTCACGGACACGCAACCGGGTAAAGGCGGTTTACTTGGGACTAAGTTCGACGACGTTTGGACCGGTGTGCAGCATGGGTCCATATCCGACTTCGAAGACCAGCAAGCCGGTCTGCTGGAGCAACTAGGTCAACGTGTTCGTTTACAACGAGCACGATTCACTAAGTGGGATGATTTCCGAAAGAAACTCTTCGACGATAAGCTTCATGATGCTTCCGAGGAGGGGGAGAAGGAGACAAAGCCAAAGCCCGCTGGGTTCGGCTTTATGAGGCATCTACAACTCGATATTGATCAAGGCGAAACCCCCACATCTCTTAGTGCAGGAGCATTCCCTCAGGAGTACACAACGATGTTAGAAAGTATGAAAACCGAGCTCAATGCCGCCGCAAAACCAAAAATGCCGAGCATGGCAACACTCTTCGGGCTCAATAAGAGAGGGGAAGTTGATGGATCTTCCCGAAATCTGAATATCCCATCTGAGAACCCAGAGCCCATTTCGGATCTTAGTGAATGGGAAGACGAGCCCGAGGAAGATGTGCAGCCAATTCGGAAATCAGTGAGGCCGCCCAAGAATCATACATATCACGGAAGAAATTCCAACTTCAGCTATGCACCGTCGCAGCCATTGAAGACAAAAGCACCATCCACAAGAGATGTTGGACGTTCCCTGGAGTTTAATGTTGTGCCAGGGCCTTCATCACAATATTTTGTGCCCGCTACAGCTGCTGAGGAGTCTAAGGAGCCAGAGATATCTGGTAGCATTGCCGGAGCCTCATCTACGATTGCTGATTTAGTAGAAGGTCTTTCACCACTCCGAGAATCCCAACCAACTGTTACAAGCCGCGAAGCAACTTCTCCACCATCGCCTCTCTTGCCACCATCTCCTACCCAAGCCCTCGCAGATGAGATTTTAGCATCTGTTTCCAACGCGTCTCCCTCTCCTACGAAGAAGCCTCGCCATACGTTGTCACTGGCAGAGAGGACACGGATGTCTATGAGCCGCACCAAGTCCTTCGAACCGGAAGACGAAACACCGCAAAAATCTTCGGCCGAATCGAGTCATCCACACATCAACGTCGAGCCCCCTAAAGACCCGGAGCAAGGTGAAGAATACGAAGATCTCGTAGCTCGGACTCGCCGTTCTATGGCTGGCTTCGACGCCGCAAGACAGAAAGCACAACTGGAGCGCAGACGCTCCCAGAGGAAAAGTAGAATAACTCACAGAAAGGATAGCTATTTTCCAAAACTCGAGGAAGAAGACGTGGGTGATACTTCTGTAGCAGATGAACTGATGGAAGGTCAACAGGAAGATTACGAAGCGATCTTCAGGAGTAGGCCTCGAATCAAGACCAGCCCAGGGCCGAGCCCGGAAAGAGCTTAAGGAGAGGTCTCGCAAAATCCGTATATTCTCTAGCTTTTCCCTCGCATGAATCACGCTGATCAAATGACCGGATCTACTCTCGATGCCCCAGAGACTTGTCACCTGCTTGTCGTAACTAACACCAGTGTGTCCTAACCCACAGCACAGAACAATCTTGTGTCCCCTGTGCTCCCAATCTTTTCCCATTCATCGACAACCTTGACTATGAAGAGGCTTCGATGATTTATCATAGATTTCCCCTCGTATTCTACGCGAAAATGCTGGCTCGCAGGATCGGAGCATATCAAGCTAGAACCTGCGAATGTCACGTAGGACTATTCTCGCTGCCGTTCAGGTGTTCGTATCCCTCACCTCCCAAACACACGATAACTCTGCTCTTCTAGTATTCTGCTTGACAGTCCAGTGGTTCCTGAGATACCCTCCAATGCCGGTCTTTGCCTGAATCTGTTCCTATGGTATATACGTCGAGGTTGGCCAAAGAAACTTAGGGTGTCGAAACTGCAAGCAAGTATGAAACTGCGTAGGGTTGTTTTCCGCTTTTGTAGAACACATCTCCGTTGCCTCACCATCGACTTTCGATGCCCACCCGCGATTGTGTGCACCAACTCATGGGGAATCGTTCGTCAATGTGGCAGGCGGACTCGGCTGAACGGATGGGTCGATAAAGAGGCTGGAGAGACTGGTAGCTGGAAGAACTATTCGCCAAAAGGAGTATATCTAGAAGATGATGCGTTTTTACTGGCAACCTTGGAAGTTACCTAAGTAAGCCTTTCGCAACAGTCAGGGGCTGTTGCTCACCCTGGAAAGTGTCTATACCCTCGCCCCCGATAAGCCCGAATTCCGCAAATCCCGAATTGCCGAGCCTTGAAGAAAGGGGCGAGCCGTCCCTTAAGGCCGTGGTACCGTCTCGCGAGAGCTGCAATCACTTCTACATACCTGGGTAGGAGTCAACCATGATGTGTCAACCTGGCTCGAGTCCCCACAAAGCACGCCTCGCGAGACCTAAAAGCCGTCTGCGACTCATGTAAGGTTAGTATTCTTCTGATGCCGCATATTGGAAGAGCTCAGAGTTACCTGAGTGTGTTCTGCACCTTATCACCGGGGCTTGATCCGAAACAAGACGAGCCCTGAAATCGGAACTACAACCATCATCTGTTGAGTTGGACGTTTGGTGCTTGAAAAGGATGCTATCTGTCATCTTTCCCGATTCATTGTCAGCGTCTTCTTGAATCATCTGACTACCTGTGAATCTACGAAGCAAACGTTCCCTACCATTTGCAACATCGGCCACAACTAATGTCTACGTCTAAAGGTTCACCACCCCTGGTACGAGGCAGCTGTCTATGCCAAGCTGTCAAGTACGAACTGGCTGGAGGCCATGGCACCAAGCTTATCTGCCACTGTTTGACATGCAAGAAAATAACCGGCTCCGCATTCATCGCTGTGTCGTTCACCGAGAGAAAGGTATTTGACCCGAGAGAGAGTCCGTGGCTGTTTCAGTCCACAAGCAAGGTGGTCGAGATCATAATAGCGCCTAGAGAGTTCGTTGCGTGCTTACACCCTGGTGTTGTACAGAACCTTCGGTTTACATCCGGCGAAGACCAGCTCAAGACGTACCATGACACCAGTCCGGAATCTGGAGCGATAGCCGAGCGTCGCTTCTGCAGCAACTGCGGTTGTCCGGTGTATGCAGAGAACAACCACCACCCGGGAATGTGTCTGATCAATATCGGTTCAATGGAGGGTGTACTCGGCAATGGTATTGATGATGAGGAATGGTCACCCGATGTCGAGGTTTGGACCAAGCGAAAGTTCAGGTGGTTCAACTTCAACGCCGCGGTCAGCAAGGAGACCCATTGATCACTACACACGCGGGTCAGGGGACACTATAGGCAGTTTTCTTGAAGAAATGTCTGGTGTTCGCCTAGCAACCATTCAGTAGTCTCTACGGCTCTATACCTGTACGGAACTTGTTGAGTTATGCGAGTTGCCACTATCTCCCTCATCGCCTTCATCCCACGATGATAATAATGACCATGACGTTAGAAGAAATCGAATATAAACTGTCTGAGACAGCCCTTGCACATACTTCAGGCCTCATGCCCGATAAGAAACCCTAGATACCCGCACAAGGCAACTTTGAAGCGAATCCGTCGAACTGCCAGCGTGTCTGCACGAGGCCGAGACGAGAAGCCGATGAACCTCATATATACCCGAAGAGTTGTATTATCCCCCTTTAATGCTACGACGGCTCTAAGATAACTGACGCTTATACATCCTGTATGGGTGATTGAGTGTCTTTCGAAGAACGCCTGGAGAATTGGATGAATCGCAGTCCAAACCCATCTTTTCCCAAAGCTTCATTCATCGTAAAAGACCAGAGCCCGAGCTTCGATGCTCTCTCGTGCCTCCTTATCTTCTTCATCGGGGTTCACGAATGCGGTATGAGGTGCGCGACGTGCAACATCGCCACGCGAGTCGAAGCATTTGATGAACAGGACCTCGTCAGGACGCTGGGCATACTTGAAGCACCACCGGTGCTGCCGGCTTGGCTTTATAGTCCATGTCTCGTCCCTCGATCTCGGATAGATGATGGAGGCGGCAAGTAGGTCCTCCTGCGGAATGGATGCTGCATCAGCAACCGCAAGGGGGTCTTTATACACTGTCTTCAGGGGTCGCCATATCTAGATATGACAAGTCATGTCAGCCTTGGAGAATCCCCGAAAAGCACAGAGACTGGAGACAGTGACTTGCGTTGATGATCTGATATCTCCCTTTCACCAGCTCATCAGCCTCGTCTGGGAGATGTCTCCGTAGTACTATCTCTGCCCCGTCGTAAGATTGGTCCACGTGTGCTCGGTAAAGGGGTCCGCGGTTGTTCCTATTATTGTCGCCGAGTTTGTGCCAGTTCGAGGGGCCCCGACGGACTTTATGATCCCACATGAGTACTCGCGATGCGCCAGTGCTGCAAGCAAGCCCTTTGTCAGCATCTATGGGCGTGTATGTTCTTCATCAATACCGTGCTGTCAATGTCCTGTGGTGCCTCCGTGAACGACACAACCAGCTCATCAAAGATCTGTATGGTCTTGAGATTGCTCACACGTTCTTGAGTAGCTGTTCACATTCTGCATAGTATTGCGTCTTCACCATCTCCTCGTCATCAAAATCTTTGACTCGACTTTCATGAGCCCGGAATTGGAAGCCGTGGAGATCTAGGGTGTAAATGTCCACATGATCTGTGACATCCCGGACCACAACCTGCTGCGAGACCATAGGGCGCTCGTTCTTGACGGTATTCCTGTTGGGCGATACGGTTCAGACTGAGTTCCGAAGATGATAGTTCCAGGTCGACTTACTTTGTGATATACACAGGCATGGGCGGTGAGCCATCGCCAGGATCCCGGTAATAATGGATCGTGGTCAAAACATTGTGAACTCTATGACCGACGTTATCTTCGGGCGTGACATGAGACACGTGTACAGACGGCGGTGTCTCGACAATTGCGGTAGTCGTCTTCATGCTCAGGATGTCTCGTCATGTACCTCTGTCCTGTACGCTACTTGGCTCTATGGGTGCCGTTCTGACTTCAATAAAGATTTGCTGGTGAAAGATTCAAGCGGTGCTTCAAGAAGCGATAGAACTGGCCAGATTCACCTCATCGAAATCGATGAAGTCTACCGGTACATCTGTGCGGGGTTATGTCACCACAGCCCGATTGGCGAGACGCTGGAGGGTACCTACGACTGCCTGTGTAGGCCGTGACGTGACATCCATATTGATATTGCTGTCGCGATCTGAATTCTCGGCTAAATGCTCCGTAAGGGGGAGATATGAAGGCAATTCAGAAAAACGCACACAGACAGTACTGCGGTGATGACGAAATTGAGTCCCTGTGTTCGCCGCTTCGAAAGGCGAATATATTCGCGTGCATAATTATGGCAGAGAACCGGAAGAGTATCGTAGTTTGATGGAGAGTCAGGGGCTTGGCTTCTCGTATCTTCGGCGGTGGCGACAGGAACAGGAACGAGGTGCCCAATTGATACTGCAGCGACAGAAACCCTTGTCGGAAGTAGTTATCGTGAAGTGTTCAAGTCGCTGCTTCGGGCCAGACATCTTCACGTACTCTCATCTTGTTATTCGAAGTCGCGTCGCGGTTCCTGCAAGGCACGACTGACTGAAGCGGTCAGGGTATGGAGAACGCGTGCTTCTCCTTTGCAGTACTGGCTCTTCTGTCGCCCTCAGCACTCAATTCTCAAACTATCATAATCATTGACGATTTACTGTTGGTTTTATCTTGTCTTTCATGTCTCATTGGTACGGCCATCTCACATCTCACGCACCACTCCCAAGTCTGTCTCCCGTATCACCCCTGAAACTGCGAACGACATCTCCAACAACATCACCACGGCCGTTCAAGTTGGTGCCTTTCTCAGCGTCATTCCTCCTTATCGAATTTCTCATCACCGGATAAGATGGACGCGAATAAGCTCTCAAAACTTCCTTCCTGGTTTCATCACTCGTCCCGTCTTGGTGGTAGCCAATTCAGGGGTCCCGGACATGACTCATGCCGCTCCGGCTACGACTGGTATCGGGTGCAGCGTGATAGCCATGACAACACCTCATTATCTCGCCGAGCTCTCCATCAAGACCATTCGCGGCACCCTCACGCCCGGTCTGGGTGAAGCGCATGGGCCGCAAGGTTGAGGCATACAAAGCCTTGGAAGGGTGGTGTTATTTGCCCCTCGGCATCCCTCGCATATCAGTCATTGTCAGATTCATACGGGAGATGCACGATACTGTGGTGGTAGTATCCTACAGAAGAATCTTTAGTGAGCACACGAAAGCTGTGTGGAGCTGCACGGGGACAGATGTCATGTATTCCAAAATCATTGATCAAACTAACTACAGCCCCTCTTCCTTTAAGGTCCCCAGCTCAGTATGACAGTGCATTCCACCTCGACATCGCCTCATCTCTTCACGCGATACCCCACCGACCTTAGTGTTTCCCGGGTATAAGCTTCTCCAATGTTCTCTTGATCTTCTCAGCAGGACCGCTATACTTTCGCTATGAATGTGTGTGTTAGGTCAAGCATCATTTCAAGAAGGCGAAAAGTGTAGAGAGATACGTACTCCATGGTGACCCTCATGGTCGTCATCGTGGTCGTCATCATGGTCGTCATCATGGTCATCATGACGGACTTCATGACGGGCATCATGATGGACTTCATGATGATCGTCTTCGGGGTCGACCTTCAGAGACTCAGGAATACGTCCCGTCAATGTCTCGTCTTCAAGCTCTTCTTTTTCGGCTCGGCGAATCATATCGTGCGCCGATTTCACGGCGTCGTCGGGAAGACCGTGACCGTCTGCGGACATGATGAAGAGGGATTAAATGCTAATGAGAAGAATGTGTTGGTACTGGATTCGGCTCTCTGGAGATCGTGTCTAGAGTTGATTTGATGCTTGCAGTTTGAGAGTTATGATCCTGGCACTGGTAAGTGTTGTTGTTGTTTTATATATCGATAGACGGTCCACAGACATTCCAGTAGCTACACGCCCCGTGACGCATGACTTCACCCGTTGATGTCAAGAGATTCGTCAGCAAATGAAGAGTTGAATGGTATTTGACTATTGAGGTAGACTTGCAATCATCGTCACGTCATCTTCTGTCGATCTTCACGACGGTTTCTATACGGAGGCAGGGGAGTCCACGACAAACGCAATGACTAGCACCACACACCATGTACTACGCCCCATGCTCGAGGACCTTACTTTGGCAGAAACTTATGGGTGGTAGCCGGCGCGAAGTTAAATGGACAATTGAGCGATCTCGAGCATAGATGCGTAATCTGGCTCAAGATGTAGCATTCGATGCGGTTCATTCTCTCCATACTGTAGTTGAGGGGGAACCAACAGCCTACCTGGGTGAATAACTCCCGCTATCCAACATGTATCAGTAACGTCTGAGAAAACTACCACGATGCCGAGGCAGTGGACGTGGCTGACATAAGGAAGGCGAGACACTTGATACCGCGACTTGTTCCGGCACGCCACCCACAATCGTCAAGGCAACAGGCGTTTATCTAGGCCGCAACGGCGCAAAGTCTATGTATGCGTGACAGACCATTCGGTTCTTTCGGTAATGAAGTCGTTGTTTTTCCCCCAAGTCTTGCCGCCGACGAAACGTCTGCACCGTCCTACTCCAGGCCGTCGCTTGAGGAGCCTCTCTTATCAAGGTGTCCTTGTGGTATCTGTTCTTTTCCGCAAAGACCTGAGCTCGAAGTTCTACTGAAGAACCGAAGCATAATGCCCTCGTCTATTTGAATGTTTACCACTTGTTCCACCAAATGTGCCAATTAGGCGCAATGCCGTTACGTCCGGCGCCGTCATGTTGAGATGACAGACGGAGTCTGTGGCACAGGGGGTCAGTTCCTATCTCTTTAGCAGCGGTATGGGTTGGTTTTTCAACTTACGCAGATTTAGTACCATAACTACGAAGTCCAGCATCACGTTCATACTCAGGCCTGGCTGAAAGAATTTGATTTGATCACCGCACTTGGACTCAGCAGTAAAGGGTGGATCCCACTGGCCTGCGATCAGGTCCCGTAGGTAAGTTGCCGCAATGGAGTGAGCAGCACACCACGCCACGACGAGTCCCATGATGACAAAGGGGGCAGCTCTCATGCTCTTATCCACGAGCACCTGCATATAGAACAAGCAGACGGTCAACCCGTACTCAGTTGTTGCAGATCTTGCATGAGCACATCAGTGACGAGGGCAAGAAAAAGATACGTACCAGCGCGCGAGTGAGTCGCATCGACCAGCTTCCCGGCGACCAAGGTGCACGACTACACCTGAGAGACGACCAGACACACGATGCCGATATCGTCATAGGTGCCGATGGCGCTCACAGTTTCACCCGATCCGAGATGTGGCGCCTAGCCGAGGAAGCTGGCTTCAAAAGTTTTCTCGGGGACAAGGGCCAAGGCAAGTTCTCGAGCCGATACTTGGGCGATGAAGTACTGGTCTAACCCTACGTAGCTAACATATGCTACTTCGTAGACTCGCGGACAGAATTCGCCTGCGCCTTTGGTCTGTCAACACATACGGGCGCGATCTGAAAAACGACTAGTGTTACTAGGTGTCTGGCCAAGATATGTGTATCGGCCTGTTTGGCGGTGCGTAGGGTGAGGTGGTTCGTCTTCTTCAAGGTCCACGATGAAAGGGCCAAGAAGAGAGGCATGGACTTTCCCAGGTGGACCCGAGAGGAGGGCGAGGAGATCTGCAAGAAGTACTTTGATGCCAAGTTAACCGAGAACATAACCTTTGCCGATGTATATGCAAACCGATACCGCTTCACTACCCAAGGGTGTCCGAACCACATACTCTGAAACGGTGGCACTATGGGCGAATCATGTGCCTCGGCGACTCGGTTGCGAAGACAAATCCCATGTTCGCACAAGGGGGTGCACAGTGCGCCGAATCGGTATTGATGCTTGTTGATTGCCTCTGGGAGACGCTGGACCAAGCCTCATGACAGAGCAGCAATAAGGCTGTCGACGGATGAGGTGGAAATCATATTCGCCAAGGTCAACTCGAAGTGGGAACCTCGCGTCAGAATATTTGTCCAGACCAGTCAAATGATCATGCGTGCATTCTCGTGGTCAAATTGGGTGTTCTGATTTCTTGGGCTATGGATTCTGCCGTTACTGCCCACGGCGGTCATCGTCTCGCAGGCTCTCGACCCCTGGAAGGGCGCCTATCTATCAACCACGCTCCCGCCACCGCAGGGACCGAGGCGCGGCATTCTAGACCGAGAAAGCGTAATAAAATATCAAGCAAAGATGGACGTACAGTCAGTCTAGGGCTCTACTTCTTGATAGTGGTCATTTGAATAGGATATCTATAGATAGAGCGGTACTACGATGTTTGAGCTATGATTTAGGGGAAATACCAGTGGAAAACTGTATGCACTTCTTTGCCTGAAGATGTTTTGAAGTACGCGCAGCATATATCTCACCTTTATCACGTTAAATGAAGAACCTAACCATCGACCATACTACATCACTCAGTCAATGAAGAGTAAAAAAGGTTTGAGGATAACGCAGAGCACGTGGTTTGAGTACCTAACCTACCGGCATTGGGAAAAGGGGGGAGGCAACAACAAACAATGCCGGGTACTTATATACTTATGACGATTTCTTCTTTCACATCCTGACCATCTTCTCGGGAACGATGACCAAGAGTAGCCTTCACACCCGGTGTTCGATACCGACGTGGATCCCAGCTTTGACTTGTGCCAGCTTTTCTCCTGCAAGCCAGACTCCAGTACCCCAAGATCGCGGACACATCTCAGGGATATTGAGGTTAGCATTAGACTAAGCCTACCCTAAGTATCGCATACCAGGACCGGAATAAACAAATGTTTCTTACGGAATTATTCATATAATATTGCTGACCCGAGTATTCCTGTCTTGCTTATGCGGCTATCGTATACTGTCTACAAGTGTTACGCTAACCTTTCATATTCGAGGGTTCTATCGACTTCGCATACCCGTTCAACCTTCGCTGAAGCCATAATTCCATGCAGGCAGCCAGTCGAAAAATAAAAATTTTTAACCATTGAGCTAGATTGTCGACGTGCCGAATTCCAGTCAAATGTACTTCGTACGCGGCGAAAAATGGAGGATTGTCTAGGCACGCAGAATCTCTCTCCTCAGGTGCCAGGGGCTGCTGGAGCTTCATGCAGTGTATGACATGGGTCAATATCCCTGCACTGGGGCTTTGCGTCTGCAGTGAGATCACTCAGCTCCTCAGAGTCTTCACACCCGTCGTTTATCTCTCGCGTTTCCTACCTCCAGGCTCCCAGGCCAGTTTCGAAGACAGAGTTTCTCGCCATGACTTACTGCGCAATATGCGACTCTCTTACCATATCCTATCTTCGCTCCACTCAAGTGGTCTATCACACGAACCCACCTAACCTCAAAACATCAGCCGAATCGGGAACGTGCGACTTCTGTCGCCTGTGCTGGACCACTATCTTGAAGAACAATTCCTCAGCTAGGGTGGATCGCGTATTGCAGGGATTCTATCTAGAAGAAGGTGATGGGGTTCATACTCCCATCAAGGATCCCCGAATCTGGCTCGAGGGCATGTTCCGCGACCAGCCAGCAAATGCTGGGGGCGGAAGGTTCCCTGTCAAGCCTAACGACACCACACCACCAGACACCGTGGATATACTCTATGGCCCAGAGGAATGGTGGCATGAATTCAGAGACCGCCCCCAAGTCCTGGGTAAGCTCAGCATCTTTGCAGACCCAGACACTTCCGCGGGACAGTATTTCTTAGGTCGTCTGATCACATCGACGCGTAACCCGGAATACCATATACCATATGCCAAAGAATGGCTGCGTCACTGCCAAGAGAACCATACCGAGTGTGTCGCGCAGAGCGAGGGAGAGGGGCAAGCTGAGTTCGATTCCACAATGCCCACGCGCTTGATCCACGTTGGGAACCCGTCAGACGGCCGGCTCCCTCGCCTAGTCGTCCCGTCTATGGACGGGATCAAGGAGCCCTACGTAGCACTATCGTACGTCTGGGGTGAAGGTAACCGACAGGCGGTGAAATTACACCGAGAAAATCTAGATGATTTACTGGAGCATCTGGATGAGACGCTGATGTCGCGCTCCCAGCAAGAGGCGATGACGATAACGAGGGGTTTGGGCATTGGCTACCTCTGGATCGACTCATTATGCATTGTTCAGGGCGACCGTGAGGAATGGGCATATGAGTCTACATTGATGGGTCGCGTTTACGGGCGCGCCTCCGTGACACTGGTGGCAGGACGTTCAGATGATAGTCTAAAAGGGTTCATGGAGAACACGGTGGCTGAGACCTGGGACACTGGCCCTTGCAGTCTGAGGGTTGGTGAGCGCGAAGAGGATGCGCAGGGAACTGATAATGGTGGACCTGGAATTGAGAGATTAAAGGGGGGGGAAATGGTGCATCTGGCGCCGATGAGAAGTTCCGCCATGGGACCGGCGGAGACGAGGGCTGTAAGTGGCATTCCCTTTGGCGCCCAAGCCCTACCATATCATCATGTTGTCGGCACCGTTTCAAGGAACTAACACAAGATCGTAACAGTGGTGTTTTCAAGAGTACTACCTCAGTAAGCGCACTATCGTGTACGGCGCGGAACAGATCACCTTACGCTGTCAGCGCGCGAGTATCACTGAGGATGGCCAGGTCTCACGACATGACTTCAACCGCCTACAGCAGGTTACACTTGATCATCTGTCTCTCCCACGGTCTGAAGCGGCGCAGCTTCCCCAGTCGGAACTGCTCAGACTCTGGTATAGAGGCATACTGGTGAATTACAGCAGTAGAAGCCTTACGGAGCCGAACGATATTTTTGCCGCTCTGAGCAGTATTGCACAGCGCCTCAGAGCCACGATTCAGTCACGCTACCTTGCCGGCCTCTGGGAAACCGATATAATCTTAGGTCTGCTCTGGCATCCCGCGTGGACGGTACTGCCCATCCAAAGATTTGCCCCGGTCATACGATCCCCCGTACGTCGAGCTCCATCGGTATGTATGAGAACGTATTCTGTCTTGTCATTCGGATTTGGGATCTCAAATTCTTTGCGACATCCTCCACCTTTTCTAAATTTTCCCAACCAAGGAAGAACTAACACATCTTGGTCAATCCAGTGGTCATGGGCTTCTGTTCAGGGCACTATATGGGAGCGCTCCAATGAGCGAAACCAACATACGTATCGCGACCAGGACAAGCTACTGGTGAGGCCAAAATATGTCGACCCTGTCAGATGGACTGCGGACAGTACATGCGATGCGGCCAAAGTCTTCATTCGGGAACGCGAGCTCGAATTCTTCGGTCGTCCGAGAAGGGCTCGCTGCACAGGGCTACCGACTGTCGAAATCATTCGAAAGAGTCTTTGGAGAAATGTCATCCGCAAGCTTAGAGATAGTAGATACCTGGTTCGCCTCGAGGCGGCCGAAGAGTCAGCCTCTGGGTCGGGGGATCCAGGGGCTCCTGGAGGTGCTGTTGCGGTAGGCTGCTACGATATCGAGGGGGAATGTGAGAGTACCGAGTATCATTGGTGCTTGGGACTCACTAAGGAGGAGGGTTTATTGTTAGAAATCGATGGGAATAACAGGTTTCAAAGGATTGGGACCATCTCCATTTTGGAGTTGCATTGGATGACAGCGGGACCGGAAACGCATGTGCGATTAGTATGAGGATAAGTGAAGGGATAGACTAGCCACAAGCAACGCAAGTGAATTGGGACGAAAAGCGGAGGAAGTGCCAAAACTTAGGAGCACCCAACACTATGTAGTTTTGCACCAAGCATATGACGAGGCGTCTCTATTTTGCTCTGGCAAATGTACAGCATGCGCATTCCTCACACACATCATACTGTTCTTCCGCCCTCTCCGCCCTTTGATGTCAGCGTTGTGCCCTCAAGATTGTGGCCCATGAGATAGATGATCAACGTACCAACATATAAACATTCGAATCATTTAATCAGCCGTGTTACTCTTCTTCTGGAGTCCTTCTGAAATAAAGATATTTCTCGCCTATATATCATCCGTTTCTACTTCTGTGCCCCAATCTTGCTCAAGTGACTGTGTTGTCCCTCATTGAGTTGAGTTCCGGTGTCATGGGAGCATATTACAGCTATATGCTTGCAGATTACGTCTATACTTTAGGTAAGTTACAATATCAGCGACCCATCTACCTATGTGGCCACAAAACGGATACTAGATAAGGTTCCCATCGGGGATAATATGCTAACGAATGAAAGGACGCGCTTGGAAGTCTACCTAGCTCGAGCAATGTCACAGTAAGGGGGGTCATCGACATCGGCCAAGAGGGCCATCCTTCAAAGTATGTTTACCCCTATTAACTTGGCTAATGGAAGCCCACAATACCTATCATATAATTCAGATCCGAGGCTCAAATACCCATGTCACCTATTGACAAAAAGGACTAACCAAACCCCTTAATCGGTCCCATATATACCGGCCTGAACCTTGGTGAATTTGAGCTCGAGTGGAGCCTTGTTCCATAGCTCCGTCAAGGTGCATCGCGCAGGCCAGTCGCCCGGGTCAGGAGAGAACTCCCAATCCAGAGCGTAGATGACCTTGGCGAGTACAGCGCGGATCTCGAGGTAGGCCAAGTTGATGCCGATGCACGCACGAGGTCCAATGGAAAAGGGCGCCGTGAAAGCATTCTTCTCTGGTCCAAACCACCTCTCTGGATCGAATCTGAAGGGCTTCTGGAAGTTGCGCGGATCGTGCATCATGGCCATGTTGTCTGTCGAAAGGTACACCCCCTCAGGAACATAGGTTCCGTCTACGAACTCGCCTGGAGATACGCGGGGAAGCCCGGCCGGTACTGGCGGATGGATGCGGAACCTACGAGGCCTATCAGTATTGTATGTACAAGAATCACTTGGGGCTCCTCACGTCTCCTCCAAAACCGCATTCAGGTACGGCAACCGTGCCAGCATATCCCCATTTATGGTATCATAGGACTGAAAGGTCCCCCGTAACTCCTCTCTGAGCTGTTGGAGGCATTCGGGGTGCCGAGTGAGAAAATAGAACGCGGACGCGAGAGTGGTCGCCGAGGTCTCGGCTCCCGCCGTAAGGAAAGTGGTGGCTTCCTGGACCATCTGGTCTTCGCTCTGGAGGTTGTTCCGGATGATGTGAGCGAAGAAGTCCTGTCGGTCATTGGAGTCGCCGATTTCGACGCGCCTCCGTACCTTTCCGCGCGTGAGCACCTCGTGCCTCTGCCACGTCGCGAGCGCATCTTTAGGCATGAGCCAGGGGAGGATCAACTTCAACGTGGG
Organism: Xylariomycetidae sp. FL2044; assembly: GCA_022376275.1. Classification (NCBI taxonomy): domain Eukaryota; kingdom Fungi; phylum Ascomycota; class Sordariomycetes; species Xylariomycetidae sp. FL2044. The sequence continues at coordinate 66,149 of JAJNOH010000003.1, read as the reverse complement.
CACACGCTTGCCCATGGCGGCGACGCTACCGCCATAGATGGCTTGCAACAATATAGAGACCCAGGGATGATGCTCCCAGTTCTTGACGGCGCCAAATGGTTCGCCGAAGGCAAGATCGCCAATAATATCAAACGTAAGCCATTCAGTAGCCTGGCAGATGTTGATGCTAATGTCCTGGTTCGCCCGCCTGGTCAGCTGGCGCACGAACGCGTCGGTGTGATGGTGCACGACGTGTTCCTGATCACGGAGAGCCTGGTGGCTGAACGCAGGGCGATAGAGTTTAGCCCCTTCCGAATGCCTTACCGGGTCTCGTTCGTATACGAGACTCGGTTGCGGGTGGTCGTAGAACACATCCGACTTGAGGAAGTACTTCTTGTTCTTCCCAGCAGCACCGTAGATATCCCTATAGGACTGCGGTGTGCAGAAGGACAGCTCGTTGGGAGATATACGAACAACATCGCCTGCATGAGAGATTCAGCCATGGGAGATTGTATGGGGTCTAGTTGAGGCATGTCAACTGACCGTATTTCTGATGTAGCTTGCTCATAACACGAGGATATTGACCCCCCGTCCAGGTTTTCACAAACCATACCTGTCTTGAAGATAAGTCCCACCCTGTCGTAGAGATCATAGGGACTACGCCTACCTGCGACACTGCGGCAAAAATCGGGCCTGGGTACTTGGATAATGGATGGAAGTAGAGACAATAGACACACCACCCAGTCCAGTATATGACGGGCTAGAGATTTGTTAGATATTGGGACGGAGGATATCCCCTCTCTGAGACAGCAGACTACATACCGGAAGCACAACGGTTGAGATCACAGTCCACCAGTTGATATTCACATCGGCGATCATGTTGAAATAACCCAGGCAGCTATGGGTGATGAAATATGCTTCTGCCGTTCGAACTTCACTCAGAATGAAAGTCAAATATTCCTACGCTCACGGATTTCTGGGGCGGGGAAAGGTCTGGTCACATCTGATACGTAAAAGTAATCTATTTCCAGTCTGTGAAAGGTTGGTTCTTATATCAGGCACAAAGGTTGAACAGACGAGTGCAATGTCCCCGCGACTGGGTTGCAATGACCCGCTTCCGACTTCGACGCCGCAGACTCGCAGAAGGGGTTGTTGATTGATCGAGTAAGATACTCGAAAAGATGCCAAGAGACGCAAGAACTTACTTTTACGGAGGAAGTCATACCTTGGAATCGACCTTGATAGGTAGAAGATAGAGCTTACCTGGATCGCTAACTCGATCTTCATCCTAGCCCTTCCACTCTTACTTCTGGTCGACTTGTTGTCGCCAGGCTTCCATGCAGACCCTGGTAGGAGGATAAGTATGGTGGGGGAAGTCGACTGGAACGATAACCTAGAGAAATTCCCAGAACCTAAGGATGTGGTGGTAGACGGCATGGCTCTCCAAGAATGCTTACCTACCCAGGTACCTAGGTAGGCACTGGACACAATCAAGAGAAAGCAAGGCTGTTGTCAGATCCCACATGGCGAATCACGCCATATCACCTGACAACGATATGTATCTACCATTCATGGGTCAATACAAACAGGGCATGGCTGGATGATCAATACTGCTCCTTGAGTTCTTATCGAAATCTCGCTCAAGCCCCCAACTCACCGGCATTCGGTACGGCTTGGGTTTGAACCCCCCTTTCTTCTTCTTACGTCTTCATATGCGTCAATGCGGGCCCCAAGTCCCAACGACAGATCTATGAAACATCCTCATTGGGTACCAGTCTCGTTCCCTCATCGGATTTAAAGCCGGCGACCATGGCTGACATACAAGCTACGGCGCAGGGGCATCACTTTTCAGGGTGAATGCCAAGCATCATCACATGTATCGCCTTATCTCTCACGAGACAGGACAGCCGACGCCAAATGAGGATTCCACGAAGAGCAGATTTCCGCTCTACTTTGCATTATGTATTTCTCTAGAATTTCATGGGATCTAGGATCGTATAAGGGATATTGTCCCTAGGTACCTACTTGAATTAGATACCATATTATGTTATACATATCTCCTGTAGTCTGAAGATTTACGAAAGTTCTGCTTCTGAGCAACAGAACAAATAAAATCGAATACCACCGCAAATGTTGCAACAAGACGACAATCATCTCTGACATAGGTAAACAGTAGGTATTATGTATTTACTTGAGTATCGATTACGCAGTATGCGAAGAGTTGGTAACCAACAACCATTATTAGAATGGTCAATCCCCGATTGTGCCTGACCACCTGGCGTCGGCTATTTCCTGGGGAGGCGAGTGGCAACTGATGGTCGTAAAATGGAAAAGTCCCCGGGGCAAATTGTTAAGAGGTGGCACAACGTTCTGCTACCTTGGTTAACTTCACATTGTGGGGATGTAAGAGCTCTATGCTCATGGTGTGATAGGTTTTAGGGACTCTACCATCTCAAGTGATAATCGCATAGAAGTTGAAGGCAGCCATGCATCATCTCACATGACTCTAGTCTAAAGAAACACCATGCGCCAGAGCGCTTCTAATTCTATTCTGTTCAGAGTTCAGAAATGGCTAACGTGGTCAGCCCGGCGTCCTGTCGGGTGGTAAATTACACAAGCATCGCATCTCACGAGGAGCCGGTGGTTTCTCAAGAACCTGCTTGTGACTAGAATGGTGAATTATCAAGCTTCGTGATCATCATCCTCTTCAATCCTGATCATTTCATAGGCCTGCCCATTGTGAGTAGCGCCACCGTCATTGACCCTCCAGACGGATAGCTCGACCGTCTGGAGATATTTCGTCGCTGGTATGAGGAAGAACCAATAGATGGGTATGGCGAGAAGTACAGCAACGGCATTGACTATCTGATACCCATCAATCAAGGGGGAAGGCTTGGTGAGATCATCGCTTCCATCTATCGCCCCCACCATCTCGGTGAAGATGAACTGCAGGGCGTCATATCGAATGTTGAGGGTCGTGGCGAGCAGTGACATGTAGATCCCACCATAATGAGGATCCGAGATCTGGGCATGAAAGGCAAGAAAGCAGATCCACATGCCGTTCTCGAAGAACTTGGCCAGACAGCCAGGCACGAAGACGATGACCCATCGAAATGGGGAACTGGGATAGACCGAAACGAAGAGGATAGATAACTGGGAGAGGAAGGCAACAAGCAGGCGCCATGGGAACATGGAGCGCCAGACGTGCAGGGGATGTCGAGTCTCAAAGGTTCTCGCCACGAAGTAACTGCCGATCAGGGTGACGGGGAGAACGGCGGTAGCGAGAGCGGCGAGGTCAAAGTCGTCGAAGTTGTTCTTGACCAGCTGCAGCACGGTGATGGTATCGTTGGTCATGAACCCGATCATGGAGATCATGTGAACCAGCATCAATATCCACACCTGTCGCACGGTGATGACCTTCCAAATCACGGCGTATGCTTTTCGAATCGTCATCTTCTGACTCCCTTCCTCTGTCTCCCTCTTTCCCAGGCCCAATAGCATCGCAACCGCGACGAATACGATGGCCGTGATCCCATAAAACAGCCGGGTGCTGGCCGGCTCGTCCTTGCCAGATTCATCCTTAGCACCATTGAGAGCGGTGAGGCCGAGGTATACGTTCAGTGCGACGAAGCCGGCGCTCATCTCGGCCACGGAGGCCATGGGCGATGTCCAGTGAACGTTGGCTTGAGACACGAGGTCGAGAGACCAGGAATCGAGGGCGATGCGGATATTGGCACACAGTACCATAACGAGCAGCCCAGCTAAGACGAGCCATACCATGCCGAAGGACTCGCCACGGGCTACCCCCGACACGAGGCCATCTTGAGACCCGGCGAGCCAGACAAGGACGGCTGCGGCACCGAGAAAGGAGGGTATAATCCAGGTTTTCCTCCTCCCGATGCGCGGGACGAATACGGCATCGACGATAGGACTCCATGCGACTTTCCAGCTGTAGGGGTACTGGGAGAGCAGGAATGTGCCTACGTCACTGTAGCTGAGCTGTTGCCGAAGGATGATGGGCATGGTAGCCCAGGAGAACAAGAGGGGTAGATAATGAACGAAATAGAGCCCGAACAGCATGGTCAGATTCTTGATCTCGACGTAGGAGAGGGCTGGCTTGGGTGGAACTTGTTCCTCCAGGGAGTCGGAGAGATTGGCGAGATCATCATGAAGGGGAGCCTCACTAGAGCGTCGACGAAGCTCAATGCTCCGTTTCGACTCGGTGAGCCCATTCATGATGTGGATCTGGGATGCCGGTCATGTAATTGAGGGGGTTTCGAAGGTTAAGTTAGTAGGTGTCACGAGAAGCCGGAGTGGTGATTAGAGAGCGGCAGCATTCCAACGTGGACATACGGTCCGGGGGCGAAGCGAAGCTCGTGACAGGTCAAATGACAAAAGGAATAGGGCTATTGCGTTGACTAGCAAGCATGATGTGTGTGCCTTGCAGAGTAAAGATGTTGGGAGAAAGGATCCAAAGAAGGGATTGAAACGTTTAATTACACGTAAGCCAGAGAGAGGTTCATGTATCGAATCACATGACTAACCTAGGTAGATTGTCTCAGCTGGCTTGGAAGATTGATTGAAGGATCCATGGACAGCCCTGGTCGACAATCTAACAGTGGTGAGTGGATGTTGGACTAGTACTTCGTACAGCCTGTGCTCTCTACGGCCTGGGCCGCATCCATGCCATGATGAATAACCGGAATGGTGCTGGTAGGCAGCCAACCAGGTACCTTCAGTTCCAATCGAGGATACAAAAACCCCCGGTGGCAACCAACATTGATAAAGAGGCCATTAAGTTGTTGATACCATCAAAGAAACTCAGACTACGAATTACGGAGTGCTTGTAAACGGAACTCAAATTGAGGGTTCGAGTTGATCTGCCTGTTTCTAGGGATGCCGGTTGAGTTTTCGCAGTACTGGTCGGGAGTATCCGACTCCGACTGTGCTGAAACGTGGCATAAAAGGCGTTGTCCACACCCGTCGTTTCGTTTAGTGTTCTCACCAGCCACAACGTTCCTGCATTAGAGGCCGAGGAACGGCATCTCAGCTGGAGGTCACTGCCCAGCCCGGGCCCAGCTCTACGGAGCACTAAGGTTCTAAACTTACCGAGCGGTATATACCTCGATACATCCATTGGGAGATGGTACATTGGTACCTAGGTAGCCCAGGTAAGGCATCCGATAGCTACCATAGTGCAAAAACCCTTTTTAACCCATAGTTTTAATAGGTGCACCCTAAGGGAGGGGTAATAGTTATATATATCCAGAAATTTAATAATTTAGCGTCTTAAAATTTTTCTATCTTATAATAATAATATTTAATATATATAAATCTTTTATTTAATTTTATATTAACGTGCATTTATTTTATAATAATATAATTATTATAAATAAATTATTTAAACGATTTTAAATTAAATAATATATATATTTATTATATATTATTATAATTTAATAAAAAGGAAAAAAAAGGGCCTTATAAGCTTTTATAAGCTAATATAAAGGGTTATAAACTTAAATAAAGCTAATTAAATATATATAAGCCTTTATAAAATAAAAATAGCTTTAATAAATAAATATAAACCTTTATAAGGCTAATTATATAAAAATAAAGCCTTTTTAATAATTATAAAAAATACGACTTTATTATATTAATAATAATCTTTAATATATAATTAAAACGATCGATATCTTATAAAAAAAATACGTTTAATGAAATATAAAATATTATAAAAAGAAATAAAATATATATAAATATTTATAAAAATATATAAAGCTATATTAATTGCTATAAATAATTATATGCTTATTTAAATTTAAATATTATTATAATTAAAATAAAATAATTATTATAAATATTAATATAACTTATTAATAATAAAAAATAGTTATTATAGCTTAAATTTACCTTTTTTAAATTTATAAAAAAATATATAAAGCTTATTAAAATACTTAATTTTATAAACTCTTTAATAAATATATATTATTTAATAGAAATTATTTTAATAAAATTTATATATATTATTAATATTTATTAGCTGCTATTTAATATAAATTCTATTATTTTTAAAAAAGTAATAAATTTACGCGAAAATATAAATGGCTTTATAAGGGTTTATAAAAAGGGATAAACTTATTAACCTTTAAATAATATTTGAATATAATAATATAAATATTATTTTCTTTATTATTACCTTAAATATATTTATAAATTTTAATATATATAATATTAAACGCTAAAAAAATATATTTAAGGCTAAACGTTTTTTTTAAAAAAAGTATAATTTTTTAAAATATTTTTAATAAATATTAACGTTTAAATTAATGCGTAAATTTATAAAAGCCTATAAAAATCTATTAAAAATATTTTAAACCCATAAAAATTAATATAAAAAAATAAAAACTTATTTTACGTAGCTTAAAAAATAAAAAGGAGTTTTAAATTTTTATAATATTATTTTTATTTATAATAGCTTCTAATAGCCTTTTTATAAATTAAAAATATTAATTAGTTATAAAAGTTAATTTATATAATTATGCTTATTTTTTTACATTTTTAAAATTTAAATTTTTAATATTTATTTTATTATAATTATATTATATATAATATATTTTATATATTATATTATTATATTTATATATAATATATTTTATATATTATATTTATAATATATATATATATAATATATATATATTCTATATTCTATACTTTATTATATTATTATATTATTATATTTATATTATTATATTTATATTATTATATTTCTATTATTATATTTATATTTATTTATTTAATATATATATTTATTTATTTATATATATAAAATAAAATATAAATATAAAATAAAACATATATAAAGTAAATATATAATATATATAAAATAAATATAATATATATATATATATATATAAAATATAAAAAATATAAAATAGGCCTATTTATTTATTTACATGTTTTTATATGCGTTTTTATTTTTTTTTATATATTTATCGGGTATTTTTTTTTATGTTTTTATTTATTTATCTTTTATTTCTTTTTATTTTCTATATTTATTATAATAAGCCTTTTCGAATCATTATTTTTTTTATTAAATATTATATGCTTAAAAACGTTATGCTTTATTATTTTTTTTCTTTTAAACCTTATTAAAAGCTGATTATTAACTTTTATAAATATAATATTAGTTATAATGCTATTTTTATCGTTTCTATAAATTATAACATTTTTTATAATTATTATATTTTTATTAATTATATTAATAAATAATAGTTTATATATTAACGCATTTATATTAATTTAATAAATAAATTAAAAGATTATAATTTTTTAGCTTTTTTTTTAAATAGGGCTTATTTAACCCTAATATTTTTTAATAGGTTTTTAAAAAAGGTTATATTATTATATTTTATAATATTATTAAGTTTTATAAAAAAATTAATATTTATTATTATATAATTTTTAAATAAATTTAAGCTTATAAATAAAAGCTTTATAATTTTTTTAAAATAAAATATTATATTATTAATATTATATATAAATTTAATTAGTATTTTATATATATATATATATTAGCTTTTTTTTAATATATTATAAAAATCTTTTATAGTTATTTATAAAAAATATTATAAATTTAAAATTAAAATATATTAAAATTATATTTATTATAAATATTAAAGCTAACTTAATTTGAGCTTAAATTATTTATTTAATATAAATATATATCATAAATTTTAAAAATTTAGCTTTAAAATTTATATAAAAATTAATTTTTTTTTATAATTTATTATATGGTTTTTTATTAGCTTTTTTATCTTTATAAAATGTTTTATATTTATATAATATATTATTATTATTAAAACTAATAGTTTTATCTTTTAAATTATTTAATTAAATTATAATATAAAAATTACTTTTATTATTATTATTTACGTATTTCTTTTAGTAGATAAAAATTAATTATAATTTTTTTTAAATGTATTATTTTATTATTAATAGCGATAAATAGCCTTTTAAAAATATATATTATTATAATAATTTTATTAAGCTTTTAATAAAAAATAAGGTTATTTTTTTAGCTAATAAATTTGAATAATAACGTATAAATAATTTAATTATTTATAAAAACCTTAATAAATTTATTAATTTAAGCTAAAATAATATTTAATATTAGAAAAAAAGTATAAAAAATTAATGTATTAAAGTTTAATAAATATAATTATAATAAATACGTATTTTATTTTAGCGTGTAAATATTACTTTCTTTTATTTTTTTTATATAAATTTATTAATTTTTATTTAATTTGCAAAATTATTTCGATTTTTTAAAAAGATTAGGGATATAAAATAAAATTAAAATTATAAATTATATAATTTTAATTTATATTTTTATATTTATTTTATGCTAAAGATTTGCTAATTTTATATATTTTTAAAAGGTTTATTATATTTATATATAATTTAAAAAGTTTTATATTATTTATAAAATATTTTATAAATTATATATATATTTAAATCTAATATTAAATTAAATAAATTATTAGGTTCTTTTAAATTATAAATAATTAAATTTTATTAAATTTATTTTTATTAAAAAAAAGCTATTTAATATAAATATATATTTATTAAAATAAATAATTAATATTTATACTTAATTAATATAACGTTAAAGCTTTATATTAAATTTTAATATTAATTTTTTATATATAAAATTATATTTATATAAATATAAATCTTTTAATTTTAAATTAAGCTATTATATTAGTTTTTGCGTTAAATTAATTATAATTAAACTTAAAAAACTTTTTTATAATTTTTCGATTTTAAAATAAATATTTAAAAAAACAAATATTAATATTGATAATATTAAAAAGTTAGTAAAAGCGGATAATAAGTTAAATAAATTATAATAAATATATTATTATTTTAAATAAAAAAATAAAATTGCGTACTATTTTTTATAATAATAAAATAACTTTTAATACCGTTTTTTATTCCTTTTTTTCACCTTTTTATTTATTTATTTAGCCCTAATTAAATTTAAAACGGCTTTTTTTTCCCTATAGCTTTTTTAATATTATTTATTATCTTTTTAGCGTTTTATTTATTTTTTTTTATTTTTTTTCATATAATTATAGTTTTTTTAATTAATATAGTTTTATTATAGCTTATATAAATTTATATAAATCTTTTATTTTATATAATAAGCCTTTTTTTTTAAATAGCTAAAAATAAAATATTAAAATTAATTATATTATAATTAGTTTTATTTATATTGGTTTTTATAAATAGATTTAGGGTTTTATTTTTTTTTATATTTTATATTAGCTTTATTAATAATTAAGCTAATTTTTTCGATTTTTATTATAAATAATTATTTTTATTTTACTTTTTATTCGCGCTTTATTAAATATTTAATAAAAAAAACCTTGTATTTTTTATTAAATAAAGCTAACGAAATAATTATAAAAAAAAGCTTTTTTATAATGGCTTCTTTATTTTTATTTTTATTTTATAATGCTTAATTTTTACCTTTTAATTTTGAAAAAAGTTTGTTTTTTATAATTATATAAAAAATAATAAATATTTATTTATTTTTATTTAAGCTATATTTTATTATTTTTTTAATATTTTTTAAAATTATTTAATACCTTAAATTTAAGCTTAATTTAATAGGTTTTATAAGTTTATTTTTATCGGTTTTAATAATTTTACTTATATAAAACTTTAAAAAATAAAAGCGTAATATAATAAAAACGTAATATTTACTTATTAGCTAAAAAATAATATTATAATATATTTAAAATAATATTATAATAAATATATATTTATAATTAATCTTATAAATTTTATTTATAATAATAAAAACTTTATAAAATTAATATTATTTTTTACGTATAAATAATTTATTATATTATAGCTTTAAAGCTATTTTATTAGCTAGCTTTTTTTTAATAAAGGTTAATTAAATTTCGCTTAATTTAATCCCTTTTTTTTGCGTTTTATATAACGCTATTTATTAATTATATAATTTTAATATATTTTATAGCTAAAATTATAAGCGTTAATAATATAACAATTTATTTATTTAATATAATAAATATAAGAAAAAAAATTAATAAGGTTAATAAAGCTTTAAAACTTTTACGCGCTAAAATATAAGCCGATATTATATTTAAAGCAAAATTTCGCATTAATATTATTTAAATAAAAGGCTTTATAATCGATTAAATATTTTATTATATAATAAAAATAGGTAATTAAAAGTTTAAATAATATTAAAATTAAAGATATAATAATAAATATAATAAACTAACGTTTTTTTAAATTTTACAAAAAATATAAGTTTTTATATAAATTTATACGAAAATATAAAAAAATATATAAATTTTAATATATCTTACATATTAATATATTTGTAATATAAATAATATTATTTAGCTTTATTTTATATATAAAGATTTTTAGGTTATAAATTTATATTAGGGTGTATTTAATGATAAAAAAAGGTTTTTGCACTACGGTAGCTATCGGATGCCGTACCCAGGGCTGTCATACCTGTCAGGATTAGCCCTGTTACCTGTCACCCCCATATTTTCGTACCGGCCGGTGAAAGAAACAGGGGAGTTGCCGGCTAAATTTAGACCTAACTAGGGATACGAAGCTCAACTTCAAGCAATCTTCGACCTTCTCTCATTAAAACATATCACACCATGTCGTCGCCTTCGAGCTCACCACTCAGACACGGCGACCATGATGGTGGGTCGGACGATCAAGACGCCATAGACTCTTCATTTTCCGAACCCAGGACGTCGGAGGATTATGTCGCTGACCAAGCATTGCTGCACGGATATGCGGCGTCGGCAACCCGTCTTTCAGCGCCACCACCCTTCCAGTCCGAAGTCCTCGACTCAACTGACGAGAGGAGGACTAAGCTCAAGATCGCCGCCGCAACTTACTCGTTCTTCCTGATCGGCTTCGTCCCCTCGGCCATTGGTGTGAGTCACCCTTCCATCCTGTGCGTCGGACGCGTTCGTTGACGATGTACCGACTTGAAGGCTGCTAACTCTGGCACCAGGTCATCATCCCTCATGTTCGTTTGATCTTCCTAGTCTCCTAGCATCTCAACCATGCCAGCATATTAACGTACCCTTTTATCAGCTTGAGGAGCACTACTCACTGGGCGATACCGCCGTCTCTCTCATTTTCCTCTGTCCCCCCATAGGCTACATCGTCGCCGCCTACACGAACAGCCTCATCCACGTCAATTATGGTCAAAGAGCCATTGCTCTCGCCGCTTCTCTCAGTGCCATCATCTTCACCTTCTTTGCATCCCTTCACCCGCCTTACTTTATTTTCCTTATGCTGGCCGTCCTGTACTACTATGGCGCCGGACTTCTAGACGGTTCGTGGTCCGCTTGGGCCGGTGGAATGAAGAACGCAAACACCGTCCAGGGTATTTTGCATAGCGGTCTATCAATAGGGGCCAGTTTAGGTCCCGTCCTGGCCGGAACTATGATCGAAGTGGGAAAGAACCCGTGGTATAGCTGGTACTACGTGCTTGTAAGAGTCACCCTTTCTCCCTAATGCGACCCATGCAGGCTGATACGGTCAACCACCGCCCACAGACTCCCCTGGCTGTCGCCGAGGCTGTGGTCCTTCTGTGGGCCTTCTGGCACGATGACGGAGCAACATACATGAGCGAAAACCACCATCATCGTCTCAACGAAAGTGAGTGCATGGGGACAAACCGATGGGCTCCGTTCAAGCATGTCGTTACCTGGATATGCGGCGCCTACTTCTTGACATATGTCGGGAGTGAAGGTGAGTTTCATCGTCGACGGGGTTTCCGAACCTCGGCACGTGTTCCTCGTACTCCTCTTCTCTGTTCTTCTCTGCTCTCTCTGCTCTCTCTGCTGTGGCGTGGTGGTCTTCGGCCTACGCTAACGAACCTGGCATCGACAGCTGCCATCGCCGGATGGATTGTGACCTTTATGAGGAGAGTCCGTCAGGCGGATCCTTATCTCGCCAGTCTATGTACCTCATTCTTCTGGATCGGTATAACCCTCGGCCGTCTTACATTGGGATATATAACGGATCGGATCGGAGTTCGCTTCGCTACTGCTCTGTATATCGGATGCGCCATCATTCTCCAGGCCGTCTTCGCCTTTCTCCCGAATGCTGTCGCATCTTCCGTCATGATACTCATCATCGGATACTTCTTCGGCCCTCTTTTTCCCAGTGGGCTGGTCATCCTTACACAATCACTGGATCGCTCACTGCATGTACGAGCTGTCGCCATCGCCATAACTTTTGGCCAGATCGGCGGTGCCCTCATTCCTTCTGGGCTCGGCGCTCTTTCTGAACTGATAGGCATGGAGATATTCCAAGCGGTGATTTTCGCCTGGTTGCTTGTAACCCTGGTCTTGTGGCTCTGCTTCCCCCAACCGCCCAAGAGACCAAGCGATGAAATTCGGAGAGGTGAAGGAGTCTCAGATGAGTCTACGCCATTTGCTGTCGAGACACACCGATCTCCATAATTTAATTATTTAACCCCCTCTTTAGTCGTCTCTCGCCCTTTTTGGGCCACTGTTGTCCATGTGCAATGTAATTGCGCAACACCACCACGATATAAACTTATATCAGATAAAGGCCCGTACGCGTATCTATAGTCGATGTTACTCTATATATTGTTACCAATTCAACAGTTCACAATAAGAAGTTTTTAGAGAAGCAAAAGGGTTTTTATGAGATCCTAGAAATGCAGATCTACATGAAGTTTAATCGAAGAATATTCACGCCAGAGACCAGAGAGGATACTGGTTGCCAGCAAGAACTTGTATCAACTGGTGAGAAAAATTGTATTTCCTTCCGAACTCTGATATTGGCACCGGATCTGATGGAGTTTGCGGGTAGAGACTAATTAGTAATTCGATGCCGATTGTAAAGACAGTCATTCCTGCATACATATGTGTGCGCTGCATCGCCACTTGTTTCTTATCTAGAGAAGGAAGCCGAAATAAGAGATCATCGCTTCGATAAAGAATTCAAGAAGTTCGGGCGGACCACTGTATTATCGTGGTATTCGACCAAGTCCTCCAGGTTGTCATCGAGCTGCTGCGTGATAACCAAAAGAGCGGCCGCAGCACCGTCGTCGGGCCGAGAAACACGGCACCATCGGGCCAATATGATTGGCGAAAACTCTCGCGTGCCAACGCTTTTGCCTCGCTCCGCATTTCCATCATTCATTCGACTTCCAACTTTCATACCAGCCTTATAACCGACCTAGGTAAGCATCCATCCAACAACCAAGTGGAGACGGCGAAACACCGCAACGAACCACCCGCGAATAGATCTTTGCTCCATCTCGACCTCGCATCTTGTCGAGATTGGACCGCGCTCGGAATCATCTTGATACCTTGATCGCCATAGCTAACCGAGTGAGGGCCCTCGGTAGCAAAATCCCCAATCCGCCATCGCCAGAACCCACGCGCGAAAAAGACAATCGCTGGGCGAACTGGCACAACCAGGCGCCGACGCCCCCAACCTGTCCCATCGTCGTCAACATAGATGTCGATGGCGAGCCCTTCACACGGACAACCCTCGAGGACCTGTCGCTAAAGAATTTGGGCGAAGAGGAGTCCGGCGTCGAGATTGTCATGCACTCGAGTGAGCATCACAGGGTGCCCGTGACAGTGTGCTGCGTCGATCTGATCGACCGGAGAGACCTGAGTCGTATGTTCTTAGGGAAGACCATCAAAATCCTGCTACAAGGTCAATCGAAGAGCACGTTCTTGCCTGTTCAAGCAAGAGAGCCGGTCTACATCATGTACGACTACCAGCGTTCCAACGGAACGAGTATGACCGAGATCGACATCGTAAAGGCGATAGACTCCCAAGAACTGCCAAGCGAAACGGAGGATGCTCTTCTCGTGTACGACGGCGAAGATGGACCCCGGCCCAACGCCGCGAGAGTCAGAGTCTTCCGCACGTCGATTTCTCAGATTATCTCTCTGAGAAAACGGTTCAAAGTGGACCCGATGTATGCTTGTATCGGAGGAAAGAGGGTTGAGGCCTTCTGTCCGCAGAAACCTCGGCCACCGACATGGCATCTCGACAACACACCAGAGCCGGACCATTTTCCATGAGTCTACGCGCTCACTCCTCCGTGTTCATACGCAAAATCGGCAACGGTCGATGGCAGAACGTCTACTGCCCGACGCGGAATGGGATAGTATCATATGGAGGAACATATTCTACCCCGTAGTCCACCTGTTAATGAGACATTCAGTTGACTTAAGCCCGACCTGTCATTATATCAGTTGACATATACGTGTCCGCCAGTTTATGGTTGTCTATTTTTGCTTGGCTGGGGTGGCCAAAGCATAACGTGATGTGCGTGCCGTATCCTTGACACTCGTTACAAAGTTTCATTAGTGAAACCCATCATACATGATATATGATAAATGTGGTTTATCCTTTTGACATGGAAAAGGCAACCGGGGCAGCTAGAAAGCCACGGGGAAGGGCGAGCTGGAATGAGGGACGGAGCCATAAAGTGGACGAGTTTCAACTTTACTTTACGATATGGCCGTGGCTGATCACGACGGCCCCGACCCCGATCTTGTAGTCGAGCTCACGGAGGACTATTCGATAGATCTGGGATTTATGGTTGATGTAATACATCCTAATACCGCTCGGTTAACCAACTGCAGCTCGTCCACCTATCCACCCATAATCGGTTTTACCAGAGTCGCTGCCGCTATGCCGTTAACCAATGTTAACGGTTAAGTCTCTACAAGGCGGAGCCAGTTGTTGAATGTTATCTATCATAGATTCGCGTTTCTCGCCACTCTTTCGTAACTGGAGATTATCCTGTCGCTATAAAACTCGCGTCTCATCCAAGATTCTCTACTTCATTATGTAATCATCCTCGTGGATAAACTCTCCCATAATTCCACAGTCGAGATCGTCATCCAGATAATCCGCGTAGCAACCATCAAAGTCCCCGGCGCTTCCCACGATGGGCGCTCCTACTTGAGGCTTGGCTTGTGCTGCCTCAAGAACTCCTCTTCCGCCTCGGTGCTGACCCGACCAAGGAGGATGTTCCTCGTCGGGTACCTCCCGAACTGCTCAAGCTGCTGCATGTGTCTCTTCGCACCCGCAATGCCCATATTTACCCAGTCGCGCTCTTTCTGATCCGCACACCGCGTCGCCAGCTTTTCAAACAAGCATCGGGCGGCGATAGCGGAAACCAGACTCTCCTGCTGAAGTAGAGCCATGTAGAACGACGATGCTTGAATGACGGTGACTTCCTGATCGAAACCCCGCGCGATGGCTTTCGAAGCGGTATCGCACGCTTTCGCATCGCCACCAAAGGCATCTGGAGAGCCGCGATGGAGATTCCGCGAGAATTGGTCGAGCAGGACAACAAGAGCAACGCTGCCTTCCGGTTTGGCTCCCCAGTCGTCGAGCTCGCCACCACGAGCCTGTCGGACGAGGTCGCCAAACTCGGTCTTCATCTGGGTGTCGAGACCGTCGGGAGCAATGATCCACTCTATCGGGTTGCGGTCGTACCAGAAGGTCAAGATACGCTTGATGTCTGGATTCATGTTGGACGAGCGCGATGTAATCGATTGGTCGCGCACGAGTTTTAAAGAGAAAGCTAGCAGCCGTGCGGCTTTTGGCGTCATGGACTCATTGACTTGTTGCTTCTTTGGTTGTTGCCAGATATTATGCCCTACGCCGGCTGCTTGGGAGGCTGTTTATAAATAAAAGGGGCTATCATGATGCCGGAAATGACGGAAGATCAGAACACGTGGAAGGACAAGGGTGCATTTTTTTAGTCTAAATAATCTCACCTACTTCGTAAGATTGTGTACTTATCAACTGTGTGGATCTACCCCTGTTTGCACTGCTGACGGGACTTCCAAGTTTCCTCAAGCAAAGTTGGGGGAAACCAATTTCCATATGTTCTTGAATCATTCGCCTCTTTTTCTAGGGTAGGATTGCGAGCTTGGCCAGGCAGACGGTCCGCGGCATGGCTGTCTGCCTGTCTATCAACACAGCCCCGGAGGTCTACCCCGCTTTTGTCTTATTCAGAATCCCGCCCACGATGCTTGACTCCGTCCTCACCGTGGGTGCACGGTCTTGTGCGCCCAGCCATGAGATTGTTGGAACTCCAACATGACGGCGCCCTCCGTCTGACCAAGGATCTTACCAATAACATTCCCCCTTACGCCATCCTTTCGCATACCTGGGGAGAAGATGAAGATGAGGTGACGTTCCACGACGTGATGGCCGGAATTGGATCTCATAAGGCCGGATATCACAAGATTCAGTTCTGCGGAAAACAAGCCGCCTGTGACAGACTGAAGTACTTCTGGGTCGATACTTGTTGCATCAACAAAGCCGACTTCACCGAACTATCCGAGGCGATTAATTCCATGTTCCGATGGTACCAAAGGTCTGCGCGATGTTATGTCTATCTGGCAGATGTCCCCAGTAGTGGACACGCATATTCGAGCATGTCTTCTTCGCCGGAATGGACGGTGGCCTTTCAGAAGAGTAGATGGTTCACCAGAGGTTGGACATTGCAGGAGTTACTGGCGCCATTATCAGTCGAGTTCTTTTCATCTTGTGGTGAGCGACTCGGAGATAAAAGCTCCCTCGCACAACAAATTCAAGATATAACGAGGATACCGGTGGATGCTCTTCGGGGACGCTCACTGTCGGACTTCAGCATTGATCAACGCATGTCATGGGTAGAACACCGAGCGACAAAGCGAGAGGAAGATAGGGCGTACTCTATATTGGGCATATTTCAAGTTTATATGCCCCTTATATACGGCGAGGAATCGGATGGTGCGTTTACCCGTCTGAGGGAAGAAATTGCTAAGCGCCAGACGCTCTCGCTTGGTGTCGTCCCATGTAAGTCTAGCTAGCCAATGTATCAGAGCCCCCTTTCTATTCATTCAAGCTGATGAGCACCCTGCGTCTTGAAGCCACTCATACGGCCTTGTGGACTGTACAGTTCGGTCGCAATAAAAATTTCGTTGGGCATGAAGCGCTTCTCCTCTCACTTCTCGAGAAAATTCTCCCGAATGTAGACGAAGAAGACTGTCAGCGGACCGTTATCGAAGGCCTCGGTGGAATCGGCAAGACTCAAATAGCATTGGAACTTGCGTATCGGGTACACAATCGCCACCCTCGCTGTTCCGTCTTCTGGGTATCCGCTCTCAAAGGAGCCGATTTCGAAAACGCCTGCCGAGACATCGCCAAAAAGCTCGGATTGAAGTGGAAAGAGGATGAAAAAACGAGAGTCCCCCTTCTGGTCAAAGACGCTCTAAGCCAGGAAACTGCCGGCGACTGGCTGATGATAGTAGACAATGCCGACGACAAGGATTTGATTGGGGGAAAGTCAGACTTGTCCCAATATCTCCCATTCAGCCGAAGAGGCTCAATTCTCTTCACAACACGCAATCACGAAATGGCAGTACGACTTGGTGTTACGCCAGACAATGTCTTCACTCTTGGGGAGATGACAAAACCTGAGGCACTTGACCTTCTGCAGAAGGGCCTCAGTAAGAGTCAGACGGCTGATGTGACCAGCACAGAGAAAGTTCTTGGCCTCCTGGCCAACCTACCTCTGGCGATCAGGCAAGCATCTGCGTATATGTTCAAGACCGGGATGACAACGACAAGGTATCTCAAATATTGCGAGGGGTCCTATCAAACATTTGTGAAACTACTAAGCGAAGACTTCGAAGACCGGCATCGTTATAGCGATACGCAAAATCCAATAGCGACCACTTGGGTGATATCTTTTAAACGTATATCGATAGAAAACGCACTTGCTGCGAGGTACCTGAGGTTCATGTGTTTACTATCTGAGAAGCAGATCCCTCTATCACTGCTACCACCTGGCGAGGATGAACTCGATACGGAGGAAGCAATCGGCGCTCTAAAAGGCTATGCCTTTATCAATGAGCGAGAGAACTATACCTCGTTCGACATGCACCGCCTGGTTCGACTGGCAACACAAAAGTGGGTGAAGATGGAAGGCTTATGGCAATCATGCGTCTCTGAGGCTGTTCAGCGGCTTGTCGATGTCTTCCCCAACCCGCAACATGACAACAGAGACGACTGGCTAGGGATTTTACCGCACGCCGATGCTGTCCTGGAGCTATGTGAGAAGACTAGCAATCCTGGATCCCGGGCAACTCTATTTACCAGAGTAGCAGAAGGCCACGGGATCATCGGGAAATATGACGCTGCCGAAAAAGCCCATACCGAGGCACTGGCGCTCCGGCAGGTATCTCTAGGTCCAGAACACCCTGATACTATATCAACTGAAGACAGTCTCGCGCGTACTCTCCGAAAGCTGGGAAAGCATAGTGAAGCCGAGAAGATGCATCATGATATACTCACGCGAGCGCGACTTTCCTTGGGTCCAGAACACCCGATCACGCTTCAGATCACAGGCAACCTGGCATCTGCGCTACAGCGTCAAGGGAAAT
Organism: Xylariomycetidae sp. FL2044; assembly: GCA_022376275.1. NCBI lineage: Eukaryota > Fungi > Ascomycota > Sordariomycetes > Xylariomycetidae sp. FL2044. The sequence continues at coordinate 47,652 of JAJNOH010000003.1, read as the reverse complement.
ATGACGAGGCGGAAAAGATACATCTAGGGAACCTATCTATGATGGAGTCGATGCTAGGCCGGGACCATCCCTCCACATTGAAGTGTAAGCGGAACGTGGCATACACTCTCCGAAAGCAAGGAAATTACGACAAAGCCGAGCAGTTACAAAGAGAAGTGCTTAGCTCCACGGAAGAGTTATTCGGCCCGCGACATCCCGACACTCTCCAAAACAAGAACAACCTAGGCTCGACGAGAGACTGCCAGGGATACCACGCCGAAGCAAGACGTCTATACGAAGAAACATTCACAATACTGGAAGAGGTTGTCGGTCAGGAACATCCAAAGACGCTCAAGACCAAGAGCAACCTGGCGAGAACACTTGCTACTCTCGAGCAGTATGAGATAGCGGAGCGGATGCAACGGGAGGTTCTAACGTCCATGGAGATCGTGTACGGTCGGGAACATCCTCATACACTGTCTACCCTGAGCAGACTGGGGACTGTTCTCATTGACCAGGAAAAGTATGAGGAGGCGGAACAAGTTCGACGCAAGACCCTCGAATTGTACAGGAAAGTGCTGGGTCAAGGCCACCCGTACACGGTGAAGGCCGTGAATGATCTTGACTTGGCTTTGCGCATGCAGGACAAAGCTGACCAAGCTATGGACTTGCGCCTGGGATAAATAAAGACAGTATACATGCATGTAGGATACTTCTCTCCCACTCGCCCTTTTCGGTCACTGTTGTCCCTGTTGCGCAATACCACCAGGATATCTACAAGTTGATCAAAGTAATCTTTCAATGAGCCTCAGCCTCTCGTGTAGCGGAAGTGAGACAATATTCCTGGGGCAAGGCACAAGAAGGTAGCCGATATCAGTGGCTGACGTGCCTTGCTAGTCAAAGCGCTCACAGAACTTGTTGAGATGCCCCGGCAGGAAGTCTGTGTCTCCCAGCCATGGTGCGGTCGGTCTCGACGCAGCAACGAAGGAGGAGATGCTGGAGGGACCCACAATAGCTTCGATGATTCTTCCTAGAGGTTATAAGATCTTGAGTCTGGACGAAGTCAATGTCTGGCTTCCATCGAAGTCGAACTCTAGTAGTTTGATGTTTGCGATTCTAATCTCCTCCTTCAAAGAGAGTATTTGTTCTAACACCGTTAGTGGAAGTACTAAGCACGCCTCATCAGTGCCATAAACTCCGCCTCTGAGAACACCCTAGGTGTTCATGCCAGCTTCAAGCTTGAGGGAGAGTTAGTTCACCAGACGTCGGACTCAGATTTTGCCTATATACATAGGCACACAAACATGGCCCCAGTCCCAGGCCAAGCCTCTGGCGGCGGCGACCGGGAATAGTCGAGAGCACTCATCGAGGACAGTAGCATGAAGGCGGTATAATGATTCGGTACTCTGGCTGTATAGATTGGCTGAAATCGTAGCAACCACGACATTCTATCCGGGATGGGAAGCAACGTCCTGCAGAAATCGGAAACGAGGTCCGTAACGTAGCCCATCTCGACTCATACTATTGTACTACGAAGCCGTCTAAGTCTTCCTTGGGTGATGGGACATCGCTGGAGGTCTTGGTGAGTACTCAATGGCGCTTAGAAACTGCCTAATAAAGTGCCTCATCCATAATTATCGCTGCATCTTATAAGATGATAACGAACTCGAATCATGATGAGGCCAGAGTACTAGTCAAGCGGTTAGGTCACATGGAAATCATGGATCCCGTTGGGAGAGGCTCGTCCAGCATCAAGGCGTGGGTGATGTTTACCTGCCCCATGAGGCACTTCTGGGTGTCCGACAACTGTCCAATGACTTCGCAAGCCATAGAGACATACCCTGTCGTCGAAAAGACAGTATCTTTATAGGAGCCAGGGTACGCTGTCAAGTAGGAGGTTATTCCCCTAAACCGCTCGTGGCTGATTGTTCTCGATCAGCGGGGAACCAAGGATACTTCGGCAAAGTCGTTAGAATTCGTCCCTTTCGACAGACTTCAGAGATATCGATGTCATCACCCTTGTAAAATAGTACACCAGCGGTGAGCAGTATGTTCTGAGAGCAGTCCCAGGCACAAGCAGCGGCAGTCTCGCCACTGAAATGATCAACCAAAGCTTCGGGGTTGACGCCCAACCGCCTGAGTAATGTGACCATGACCATCTGGATCGCAATAGACAATGTCTGAGAGTAACTTACTGAGCGAGATAGTGCTCATTGTCATGGGAGACAACTTCGAATGATTCCAATGCTCGACTTAAAAACCATGCCTAGCCAGTGGGTTCATGAACCCAATAACGACATGCCTATTAGTGTTCACGATAGTCCGTAGGGCTCAGCGATTTATGACAAGGCTAAATACATTATCTCTAAGCCGAGCAGAATGGAAGGGAGCCGAGAAGGGAGTCGCCCGCTCATTCCAGCCCACTGAGTACCTTGGCCGGTGAAGACGAATAGCACACCAGGACCGGGAATCCAAGCCTTGGGCTCGGTTGAGATAACCTGAGTCGATGCCCCATCGGTAACCGCGAAAGCACGATGGCGTTGATGGTCGCGGTAGCGAGCCATTATATGGACGACATCGAAAAAAGCTGCTGTATGCGAATGGACAAAGATAGCAACGTCCTATAAGCCATGTCTCGCCGAACGTAGAGTATTCCCAATAGAGACCAGGATGTGATCCTTGTAGTCGGGATACAATGTGTTAATGCCATTCGCAACGTAAATACATTCGCAGAACCGAGGATAACGTGGGCATCGGCACCTCCGGTTCCGTAAGAATTCACCTTTCTTTGCATTTATCATCCGTACGTTTAAACCTACTAATACCATTATAAACAACCTACTAATTTTTTAAAAAATCATCTAAATTAGCGCAATTTGCGCAAAATACTAAGGCCTCCCTACTATAAAAATTTTGCCACTTTTTTTTATAAATATTTAAACTTTTAATATTATAGCATTTAATTATTATATTAAACCCTTAATTTATTAAATAAATAAAACTTTTAACTTTTTTTATCGCTAATTTATAATAAAAAAAACTTAAAATTAGCGTTATTTTTATATTGCTAAAAATAAATCTTAAAAAAAGCGCTATTAATAACGAGCTTATATTATAAAGTTCTATAATTAATTATTTTATTAAAATTAAACGAGAAGCTAAGCTTTAAAAAAAGTTTTTATTAAATTTGCTTTTATATTTAACCATTTTATTTATTTTTTTAACGTTAAAACCTATAATATTTAACGTAAAATTATTAAAAAGCTCGCTTAAAATATTAGCTAATATTTAAATATTATTATCTTTATTAAATTTAATAATAACTTATTTGCTTTAATTCGCTTTTAATTAATTTATTTAACTAATAATAATACTATTATTTTTAAAGAAGCTTAATTTAATAAATAATCTTTTAACCATGCTTTTAATAGCTTAAATCCCTTTATATTTAAAACTTATATTATTATTATTAATTAAAAAGCTATTAAAATTTAGCTATTTAATAAGCCTATTTTTAAGCGCTTATTTTTTTAACGTATAATTTATTAAAAACCCGCATTAATAATATTAATTAAAAAAACTTTTATATTTTAATAAAGGTTTTAAAAAACCGAATAAATGCTAAGCTTACGTTTTTTATTATACGTAAAATTTTAATTAAAAAATCAAAGCTTAATAATATTAATATTAAAAACGTTCAATATATTTATATTAAATAATTTATTAAAATAAAAAGCCTTAAAATTTAAAATAAGCGTATATAATTAAATAATAAGGCTATTATTTTTAAAATTTTTAAAACTAAAATAATCGAATTATTTAAAAAATAAATTATTTATATTATTAGTAAAATTCCTATTATTTTTTTTAATTATATAAATAAAGGCTAATTATTAAATATTACCTTTAAATTTATTAAAAAAAACACTTATTTAAATTAAGTATAATTTAATAAACGTTTATTTTTTTTAAATAAAATATTAATATATTTATTAAAATATAAATTTAAATGGTTTTTTTAAAATATATAATAAGATTTTTTAAGCTTTTTTCCTTTAATAATATCATTAAAAGAATAAGCAAAAAGCCTTTTATTAAATAATATAACGTTAAAAGCTTAAGTTATTAAGGCTATTATAACGCTAAATATTATAACCAAATAAATAAATATAAAAACTATAATAATCGCACTAATAAATATAAAAAAGGCCCTTATATTAAAATATTAAAATACGCTAATTATTTTAAGTTATATTTAATAAATTATATTAATTACTTTATTAAACCACGTTAAATAAGCAATTAAATAATATTATTTTTAAAAATAAAGCTATAAAAAATTCGTAAAAATAAAATAAACCTTTATTAATAATTTAATAAATTAGCATTCGTAATTTAAATAGCATTAAGGGCAAAAAATAATAATTATAAGGTTATAAACGTTTAGCTTACCCCGTAAAATAACCTAATAATTAATATTATTAGCGCAAAAGTTATAATTATTATTTTTATTAAAAATATATATAAACGCTTTATAAACATTATTAATTTATAAAATATTAATAATAACGCTAATATTTTAAATAGCCATTTTAAAATATTAGCCAAGAAAATAAATATTAATTTAAATAAAATAATAAAAATAATAATAAAATAAAACATTATTTTAACTTTAATAGCTATTATAATAAAAATAATTATTATTTTATTATCTTCGCTATAAAAAGATAAAACCTTTAATTTTATTGTAACTTTAAAAATTATTAAATAATTTTAAAACCCATTTAATAACCTTATTAATAAATTTTAAATAATAAAAATAATAATAAATATATTATTAAGTTATAATATTAAAAAATCTACGTATTATAATTTATAATATATAAGAATCGTAATTTATTTATATTATTTATTTATAAAAATACTAAAAAAAACACGTAAATATTATTATAAAATAAAAACCATAAATTAATAACTTTAAAGTTATAAATATTTAAAATTATTTAAATTATATTATATATATATTATTAAATTTTTAAAATAATAAAAATAATAAGCCTTATATTATAATTTATATTTAAAAAAAGGCGTAGCTTAAAATTACATTAAAATAGCTTATTTAATAGCGTAACCTACTATAAATAAATATTAATAAATATTTAATATTTAATTATTATAAAATATTAAAAACCTTTAAAATATTTAATTATATATATTTATTAAAGCCTTTAGCTAGTTATTTAATAATTAAAAATATTAACGTTAAATGTATTATTTAAAAACCCAAAATTTAAATAAAAAATAATAAAAATAGCTAATTAAATAATTAATACGTTTTAATATAATATTTATAAAAAAACCTAAAAAGCTAACTTATAAAAATAATTATATATTAAACCTATTATTTTTAAACGTATTATATTTAAAATCTAAAATATATAAAGTTTATATTTTAAGGTTTAATTATATGCTTTTATTAATATAATATTTAAATAAAGGGGCTTAAAAGTTATTAAATTAGTTTATTTAAAGAATAAGAAAAGATAATTTAAAGCGTTTAAATAACCTGGTTATTATTTTTATTAAGGCTTTTTTAAATATTATTAATGCTTTAAATAAAAATAAAATAAATTGCGCTATAAAAATATTAATTATTATTATTTTTAAAATAATATGAATAATAAATAAAAAGCATCGGATAAAAGGTAAATTAATATTATAATAAATGTTAAAGTGCGTAAATATATAAAAAGTTTAAAGGAAATTTAAAGCTAAATAATATATAAAAAATTAAGCTATAAAAAAAGTTTTTAAAAAGCGCAAAGCTTTTTTTAAAAAAATATAGCAAGCAAAAAAAAATTATTAAAAAAACCGTATTAATAATATTAAAATTAATTAAAAACTTTATAAAATTATCGGCTAATATAAATTAAAAATTAACTTTTAAACGCCTTTATTAAAAGATATTATAATTAAAAAACTAATAAAAAATAGGGCATAAAAAGACTAATATTTTTATAATAAAATATTAAAGCGATTTAATATTATAAATAATTATAAAAGCTTTTTCCCTCGTAAAAATAAGCATTTATTTTAAAACATTAAAATTACGCTAAAAAAAATCGAACGTTTTATATATAAAATATCCTTAATATTCTTAAAAAAAAATAAGGCTATTACGCGGATTTTTAAGGCTTGTTAACGGCTTATAAAAAAGGTTTATAAGATGCTAAAAAAAAGGGTATTTATTATTAAATATTAGCTTATAATTTAAAAATAAGCTAAAATAGCAATAATTTTTAAAATAAAAAAAATAAACTTTTTTTTTATTAATTATTTAAAGTTATAGCCTTTTTTTTTATATTAAAAAAAGCTATAAGCGTTTAATAGCTAGAAAAATAACGTAAATAGCGCGAATTAAAAGCATATTTAACTTATAATATATTAAAGCATTTTTTATTTAATTTATAATAAATTTAATAATAAATTTAACGTATAAAATAAAGCTAACGATTAGTTAAAATAAAAAAGTTATAATAATAATTATAAATATTTAAGGGGCATTTAATGCTTTATTTAAATGCTAACTATTTTATTAAATGATCCTTTAAAGATAATTATTAGTGGTTATTTATTTAATTAATAATTTTTTGAAGGTAAAAATGTATAAATTATGCTAAAAAAAGCTTTAATAAAGGTTTTAAAATAAAATTATAGCATTTTATGAGGCTTATTTTAATCTTTTTTTTATATATATTATATATAAAAAAATGATTAATAAAAATAAAATTTATTAAGGATATATTAATAATTTAATAATGTTAAAAGTTAGTAATATATTAAAAAAAACCGCTTAAATAATATAAAAAAAAGTTAATAAAATTATGATATATAATATTAAAAATAAAATTTAATTCGCCTTTAAAAAAATAAAAATAATTTATTTTTTAAGGGCTAAAAAAATATAAACCTAATATTATAAATAATTTTAAGCGCTTTAATATTAGTTTTTTTATAAAAAATTATAATAAACGTAATTATAAAAGAAAAATTCGCTAAATTATTATTAATATTATATTAACTTGGTTTTTAATTTAATAAAAAACTTTAATTTAAATAATACGTTAAAAAATAAGTAATAATTATTATAAAAATATTAAATTATTTTAAGTTATTAATATTTATTATTTAAGGGATTAGGTTTATTAAATTATATAAAATAAAAAAGATAATTATTTTATTATTTTTATTATATAAATATAAGGCTTAATATAAAAACCGCATTAAACTTAACTTAAAAATAATTTTAAGCCGCTTTTTTATTATAAATATTTATTTAACTATTTATATAAAACTAATTAATAAAGCTATTATTAATATAATAAAAGCGGTGGTTTTAATGTAAAAAGCTTATTTTAATGCTATAAATTTTACGGATAGCGGCCTTTTTATAGCGTAAATAACTTTAAATAAAATATGCTTACGATTTATTTATAAAATATAAATAGTTTTTTAGGGATATTTATTAAAATAATATATTTGCCCCCGGATAATTTATATTAATAAATAGGCTTTTAAATATTAAAAATTACTAATTAGCTTATAAATAATAATAAAACTTTTATTAAAAATTAATAAGCTAATCTTTTATTTGCTTAAGTATTTATTTAAGTTTTATAAAAATCTAATAAAAAAATTAGTAAAAAAAAAGCTGCTAAAAACTTTAAAAGCTAATTTAAGCTTAAAAGGCCTTAAAATATTATTGTTTTTTTTTAAATAAATCGAAGATATTTAACGGGGGTTTTAATTATAAATTTATAATATATAAAGGTTTTATTAAAATTACTAAAAAAAAAGGGGCTTAAACTTTAATAATAAAGTTTTTAATGCTAAAAGCGTAAGGCTTTTTAAAGGGCTTTAAAAAATAAAAAAAATATATTTATTAAAAAATATTATTATTTATTTTAATAATATAATAACTATTTAATATTTTTTTAAAAAAAACGCTTTAATTACCTTATAATCTATTTTTATTTAAATATATAAGTTAATAAAAAATTAAATATTAAAATATCGTTTCGATAATGCTTAAAATATATTAATATACAAAATAATAAAAAAATCGATAAGCTAATTAAATAAGCTATTATAAATAGCCTTTTAAACTTCGTTTTTAAGATTTATTACTTTAAAAATTAAGATATTTATTTAAAGTTTAATATAATAATAAGCGAAAGCTTAATAAAAAAATAAGCCTTTTAAATTAAACGCTAAAAAAATAAATATAAGTATAAAATAGCTATAAAGCCACGTAATAATTAAAAAATAATATTTATTAAATAAATATTTAAAAACATTTAAATTATTAAAGCTAATTTTTTAAAAATATTTCGCTTACTTTTTAAAATATAACAATTTTAAATAATATTATATAAAATTTAAACATAAAAATGTTAAATTTTATTATTTTTATAATAAAATATTAATAAAATAAGTTTAAATTAAACTATAAATATATTTAATATATTATTAGCATTTATTATAAAGGTTAATATTATAATTATTATTATTATTATTAAAGCTTCGCGCTAATAGGCGCTTTTAAATAAAAAATAATTAGCTTATAAAATTTCATAATAAACAGTTTAAAAACGCTAAAAAGCATAAAAAATATAAGTTATAATTACTTAAAAACCTTAAAGCCTTTTTAATATTTTATTATATTATTAAATATTATATAAAAACCTGCTTTTTATTTATTAAATAAAAAGTGTGTTACGCGCTATACAAAAATGGATGCTATTATTAATATTTATTAATAATAAGGTTTTTAAATAAAGCTATTAAGCTTTATTTTATAAATTTTTAGATTATTTATAAAGGTAGCAATTTAATATAATTAATAGCCTTAGCCCTTTTTTTATTAAAACCAACTTTTTTGCCCGCTTTTAATAAATTATTATTAATATTTTATTTAATAATAAATAACTTAAAACTCCCACTAAAAATATAATATTTATTATAACATTTAAAAGCATATATATTTATATATAATCCCTTAATATAAATTACTTTAATTATTAGGCTTTATATTTTTTAAACCTTTATTTTTCGGATTAAAACCCTTAATATTAACGCTTTTTAAAGCGTATTTAAATATAAATTTTATATAAATATAAAAAACCAAAAAAAAAAAGTTTATAACCTTAAATTAAAAGCTAATAAGCAAAAAACAAAATTAAAGCCATTATATAATTATATTCTTAAAAAATATATATTTTAAATAGGTATTATTAGATAAAAGATGGCTTTCTACGATTTAATACTCCTTCGGAAGGGCTAGCATCGCTATTTTACAATACGCTTTATATCATCAAACATTATCAATCAATTAATCAGGTTCCGCAAGAGTTAATACTCACACTTTCACATCGATTTTAAGGCCAGCCCATCATCTCGACTGGCATCTTTAGCTTCCCGTGCTGGAAAGACATTTATTACGGTCAGTAGAGTCTCTTCAATGTAGAGGCAACGCGACTTGTAGGAAATGAAAGTGACCTTCAGAGGTCGGCGTGTTGAATTTGATGCAAGGAGAAATGGCTCCATTCTCCAGCGCCAAAATGCACTTGATAACAGAGGTTAACCCCGAGACCCCTTCGAGTAACCTAGAGTGGCTTCATGAGCGTTCAGTCTGGGCTCTCGGGAAACATGAAAGACTTCGAGTTATGTCCCGTGCCTTGACCGACCCAGTACCGTGACGTTCCAGGACCCAGGTAGCCCGAAGTCAGCAATGCCAGCGGCTGCATAAAATTCCCTGATGAGCAACTTCTGATTCTCAGTGAGTGGATGTGCTATATCGGCTGTCTTTCCGTCTTGAAGTGCACGAACCAGCCGCTTGATGCACGGCACTGACAGCCCGAAAAGTAAGCATACTACCTCGCCCTGTTGGGTTATTGCCGTCCTTGCGCAATACAGTTGCGCAACGCCCCCATGATGGTAAGCACACTACCATGCGATACACACCGCCGGAGACAACAAGAGTTTATGCCTAGTCTCGTGGGGGGGAGAGAAGCGGCTGTCATCTTATACCATTGGCGTTTGAACTGGAAGAGAGCCGAAGTGGGTATCTTCAAAGCGTATTCGTACGGAGCTCACGTCCCAAAGATGTCAAGTAAATGCAACGGGTATCCAATTGCCGAGAATACTACAACTCTCAAGCAATAATCAACCTTGCTCCAACTCGGATACAGCACGTGGATGTGGAGATAATCATGGTTGAACCCGGTAAGCAAGTACCCTCTATAGAGCGCGAGCTCGGTCTGGCCCTTCACACTCAAGCCACCCAGGCCACTCGGATCGCGGGGTGTCGATATGAAATTCAAGCAAGGCTCTTCGGTCTGACCCAACTTCCACTTGGGTCCACACTGCGCCCCTTCCCACAACCAAAATTAGAAAGACCCCCTAGCCAAGAATTCAGGGGCTGATGATTTCAAGTCCCCGGGTCAGCTGGACAGCTGAGCTCCTCGTGGCTGACAGGGCCGTCTCTCAGAGTCTTATTACTATCGTCTAATGCCCTCTCCTAAGCAGGGGCCTTCATGATAAGAAAATGCGATCTATCTCTCAGATGCATCAATGCAGGGTAGCTATAAAGACCGCAGTCGCCGCTGGCCTCTAGCTGCCACGCTCTTCAGTCGGCAACCTCGAGCCTTACCACTTTCACCCCAGGACCATCATGTATTTTTCCGTTTTGCCCCTACTATTAGGGCCATTAGCAGGAGTACTTGCCGTTCCCCTCATCAGGGCAGAGCCGTCGATCGTGGTGACGAAAGTCAGCCCAGCCTACTGGCGAGCCACCCTCTCAAACCCCCCTTTCAACATCCAAGGCCAGGCTTTCTATGAAGACCTATACGAGGTGATCGACCAGGTCGCCAACGACAACGACGTCAAAGTTGTCGTGTTCGACTCTAACGTGGAAAATGGTACGAAATCGTCCTGCTTCTCGACCGATTCATGCAACCATACCAAGCTGACACGGGATGGCAGTGAGTGAAGAAAGGAAACTGAACTTTTCTCTGGACTTGTAGTCTCGCGTAGGGGAGATGGAGATACGTTGCGGATCGAAAGCTGACGCCGAGCAGTTCTGGATCGCGCACTTCGACCTCTTGAACCCCGTACCGTCAGAGCTTGTCGGCGAGGCCTGGTGGGAAAACATGTCGCGTCTGGCCAACCTCCCCGTCCTTACTGTCGCCTCGATCCGCGGAATCGCACGCGGTGGAGGCGCCGAGTTTGCCGCCGCGCTCGATGTGAGATTTGGTAGCAAAGAGAAGGCCATCTTCGCGCAGCCCGAGGTGGGCCTAGGTAAGGGCTTCCCAATTCTGAGGCATCTTCAGCTCTGACGGGTCCCCATAGGATCACTGGCAGGTGGTGGGGGAATGCGTTTAGTGCCGATGCTCACAGGCCGCGGCCGGGCCATGGAGATTATTCTGGGTGCAGACGACTTCGATGCTGATACCGCTGCTCTATACGGATGTGAATACTTTCCCGCCGATGCTGTATTTAAGGAAGCCTGCTGAACGCGACCTACAGGGATTAACCGTTCCATCCCCGACGAGCAATTGGATGGGTTCGTCGACAAGTTCGCTCGCCGGGTCGCGAGCTGGGACAAGTATGCCCTCGCCTCGGCCAAGAGTATCATCAACCAGGACACCGGGTTCCCCTCGAGAGAACAAGTCATCTCAGACTACGATAATTACATGGCGGCGTTTAATCAAGGCGTGGTAGCGCAACGTGCAGAGGCCCTGATCGCCGCTGGGCTCCAGTCAGATGAGGAGTTCGAAATTCACGCAAATGAGGAGCTGGTGCGCTTTTCAGGTGACGGACCATGGCCTGCCGAGTAAGTCATAGTCACGGCGGTTATTTGTTTGCATACCTAGGTAGATAACCTCTCTTTTCTTCAATACCTGCCATCCAGGCTACACATGTATGTACCAACTTAAGTACCTACCTACCTAGGAGGTAGGTATGTAGGTAGTCAGGTATGTCACGGCACCGAGTGGCCAATGCGCTACGCCTATATATAGGGGCCGTATCGCCCATGCTACATAGACCTAACTCTCTCTCCTTTTCTCTCTCCTTATGCAACAATATAAGTCTTCCTGGAACCCCGGCAAGTGGCCTGAACTGTGAGAAGGTGACTTTGAAGCTACCCCGCCCTCAGCGTACCTAGGTATATATAGACGTGGCCGCTCTTCTGCCAATTGACCCCGGGGCATCCAATTCTCACCTTACCACTGCTATTTGAATCTGTACCATACCAGTGAATGATATCATATAACTCGACGATGCAGCCCATTCGCGTCTGGATGTTCCGTAAGTCGACTCCTGCCCATGAAATCCGATCTGTTGGAGTCCTGTCGTGCTCATGATTCTGATTACTGTGTACTCGCTCAGCCGAGGGACCCAACCCACTCAAGGTTAGTAGTTCACTCGTGGTTATCACCGAAAATTTGTTCTCACACCAAAATTTGTCTCTAGGTTATATATGTGCTCGAGGAGCTCCAGATTCCGTACGAAATCAAGAGAATCCAAATGCAAGATGTCAAGAAAGAACCACTCACCCTCCTGAACCCCAATGGTCGGGTACCTGGTATGTGGTCACTTGATTTGATTGCATTTACATCGGGATCGTGTTAGGCTAATACTACGTAGTCATCGAGGACCCGAACAACTCGGACCTTGTCCTCTGGGAGTCTGGTGCTATCCTTACGTACCTTGTTGAACGCTACGATACCGACAACAGGATCACATATCGGGAGGGCAACGAGAAGCACCTCCTATCTCAGTGGCTTTACTTCCAAGCGAGCGGCCAGGGGCCGTATTTCGGCCAGCTTTCGTGGTAAACCCACAATCCCTTTCACGTTGCATAGCATAGTTAGTAACAAGGCCCGACTCCAGGTTCCAGAGATTGCACCCCGAGAAGCTCCCCTCGGTCATCGAACGCTACCAGAACGAGGCCGATCGGATCCTTGGTGTTCTCGAGGGCCATCTGGCCAACCGACAGTGAGCATCACTTCCGGGAGGATGACCGATTTTGCTAATATCCGTGACCAGATGGCTGGTGGGCGACAAGATGACGTACGTGGATATGGCATGGGTCCCATATACCTACGCCCTCGGCTTCATGAGGGGGAATCCGACCGATGAGGCCGCCGAGCGGGAAAGACAGGCCTTGAAGGGTTTTCCAAAGGTCCTAGGGTGGCATCGGCGTCTAACGTCGAGAGAATCCTGGACGAAGACGGCGCAGCTGAGGGAAAAGCTGTTGCAGTCCGCATGATGAGCAGGATTCCGAAGGATCAGTAACATTCCTTGTTCGGCTGCCAGGCCGGATGCAGCTATAAGGCAGTGAGGAAGTTAGTCGGCAGGTTATCGGGAGGATAGTCGGGAGGTAGTCGGTAGATTCATCGCTATTTCATTGGATCATATCCAAAAAGCTGGCCACCCCCTTTGTGCCGATTCATACATGTCACTGCATTCCATCAGACGCAAAATGTTACATGCCTCCATCTTTTCACAAGACTGCGGCCTTTCTCGTCCATGCACCTCTCGTCCATGCACCGAGCTGCGCCGTCTTGAATGTGATAATCTGGGAGCATAAGCGAGAGTCAACATGCAGTATTGTTATCCTTGTGCAATAAGATTGCGCAAGACCACCATAAACATATGCACCACGGTAGCAGTAGGATTACTTACTGGCGAGCCAACATGCACCCGAGCAGTGAATTTGATTCTCGAGAATAGGACGGACGGCGCGTTAACCATCCACGTAGATTAAAAATGCCAGGAGATAATAACGTGACTGAGGCCTCACATTTCCTCTCCAACGAAGACATGAACACTTCTACCACCTGCGTATCGGCTAGCTCCTCATAGACTCCAGCGGTCGTAATCCAATTGTGAAGATGGCGTCCCCATTCACGCCAGAGGAGTATGGGTATTTAGTGGCGCACCGGGCCGATACGCGCGTACCCGCCGTCTTCGGCGTCGTCGTGCCCTGCATCGTCTTGTCGGTTTTTTTCGTCGCGCTCAGGCTGGAAGCGCGTAGGCTTTCCTTTGGCCGACTGCGCCTGGACCTCAGTGACTGGCTGATCGTTATGGCCTTGGTAATACCTACCTATGATCGAACCATGTTCCATCGAACCACCACGGCTAAACTGACCATCTAGGTGTTCTCTCTGTCGTTCTACCTCATCATCGCCGTCTCCACGGCGTACGGCCTCGGCCGGCACATTACAGCAGTGCCCAACATACGGCTCCTGGTGATCGTAAGTCGCGTCACAATTCTCGCGCTCAGCTTTGACCTCATCGTCGGTCACGTTTGCTAATAAAAGCCATGGTCCCCTAGGCCGAGCTGGTAGGTGACGCGGTTCACCCTTCCGCCATGGCCTGCCTGAAACTTAGCATCCTTGCCCTTTACGCATCGATCTTCGTGACGCCAACGTTCCGCCGCGTATTGATCGCCGTCGCCGCGGTTATACTCACCTGGTGGATCATCACCCTGATCCTCGGTATCCTCTTGTGCATACCCGTCGAGAGCCTTTGGGATCCGACGATCACGAACGCGCACTGCATCTCGCTGAATACCCTAGGCCTGGCGACGACCTCGGTCCACATAGTCACCGACTTCGTCATCTTGTTCTTGCCGGTGCCTCTGGTGTTGAAGCTGCAGACATCGGGAAAGAAAAAACGTCTCATCATTATCACCTTCCTGGTGGGCGGCGGGTAAGTTCTCAGATCGGGCTCGGGGTCATACTTTCTAAGCCAGCCTCCTAACCGCTGGATTTCAGCGTTTGCCTCGTCAGTATAGCTCGAATCCCAGTCTGGGCGCAGCCGCCCAGCAATGACGTTGGGTGTAAGTGTCACTTTGATGTAGATTACATGTCTATCAAGTCTGCTAACACAATGCAAAATAGGGGCACAAGTACCCAACGGCCTGCTCGCCGCTGCAGAGCTGACCATCGGATTTTTGGCTGCTTCCGCCCCGACATATCCGCCGTTATTGCGAAGGTACCTCAATTTGGAGAATAAGCCCCGTCCCGAGAATACCAGGGAGTATCTGGAGCTCGGAGGCGGCGGTACATACCCAGAGCGCCAGCACAAGGTCTCGGTGTCAGCGGGGCCGGTTAATCAGACCAGCCATGAGGGGATCCTCGTGACGGACGTGATTGAGCTTCGCAGATATTAGATTTTCCGGTAAAAGTAGGGGTCCAAAGAGCTTAGGTAAGTGAGGACTAGTGGAGTCTTAACATGATGACACCCGGTCAGGTGGAATAATTAAATAGGTAGTTAATGAGATAACGTGATATCTTCTCCACTGTTCCATTTTGCCCTTCGAGATCATTGTTATACGCTTATACCAGCCTATTATGCAGCTCAAACCAAGATGGACAGGACTCACCTATTATACAGCTCAAACCACGATGGACAGGACTCAGTAGTGACAATATCTGAACTCTCTCAAAATCATACATCTTACATATTCAATAATGACTATCTAACTACCTTATGCAGCTACCTAAACGTTTGGACACTTGTCCGTCCTTTGTTTGGGCAATATCTCCATCGGCGGCTATTTACGGTAGGTCGGTCGGGTGAACATGTAGTTATTTCCTACACGGAATACCTTGCTAGGAGGTAGAGATAGCTATTTATATCAGTTATTAAGTACGGAGTCTTGTTCAAATGGCTCGTAGTGCCGCTAACAGCACCATATGGTCTGACAAAGTACACATATATTCATTTGACGATGATATATTTACAAAAACCAAGTACAACACCTGGATACAGTATTCAGTGCAGCTAGGGAAACGGTATGACGTGGATTGATTACTTACCTCGGTACCTAGGTAGGCTACATATGTATGGGCGTACATGCACGGTATTTTATACCCTGCGTAAGGTACCCTGACCGCATGAATGAATGTTCCAGCCGTCCAATCTGACTTCCAAGACGGAGGCACTTGACCTCCGGTGCCCTCAGAATGTATCCGAAATGTCGCCATGCTCGGTTACACGACGGCTATGGTACACGTCGTCTAGACTACATCAAATTTCTCCCTGTCCCCTCGGCCGCAGCGTAGAGTCAGCGCTCTTTGATTGCTAGTTAATTGCATCTTGCATCTGGCTCAATACCCCCTAAGACACCATGACCGACGCCAAATCCTCCCGCAAATATGGTATCCTGCTCATGGGTGCCACCGGATACACGGGCATACTCATCGCCGAGCACATCGCAGCTAACCTCCCGACCGACTTGAGATGGGCCATCTCCGGCACCTCACAGACTAAATTGGAACGCCTCGCTGAGAAGCTGAGCAAGTTCGGCGACAGACTGCAGCCCGGTACGTCGCGCACTCATAGGTATTTGCGTTGTTTTAGGTCTGAGTGCTGACTGAGGTCAGAGATTGAGGTCGTCTCCGTGGAGGACGAGAATCGACTGAATTCCGTCATTTCACAGTCGCGCGTCTGTATCAGCTCTGTTCTATACTCGCTTGCGGGAGAGCAGATTGTCCGCGCCTGTGCCGAGAATGGCACTGATTATGTTGATGTGTACGTCGCGAGGACCATGATAGTCACTCTGATCTGCCCTCTGAGGTCTTCGCTGGTCGAATACTCACTGTCCTCTAGCGCGGCCATTCCAATTCTCGTCCAGACATGGATCCGCAAATACCATGATAAAGCAAAAGAGACGGGTGCTGCAGTACGTGACCCGAACAGTTCGGTACGCGATACATTCATATGTGACTAATTCCCATATCCGTAGTTGATCCACGCCTGTGGTGCATTGATCACGCCATTAGACATCATGGTCTGGCTTGCGGCACAGGAAATCGAAGTCAAGTGGTCACTGAAGCTGCGGGACGTGGTGCTTCGTCTCGATGAGCTGGAGTGAGTTGTCGCATCCCTCTTGGTTGACATGAGGCCCGTACGCTGACCCACCATTGCCATAGCACCAACATCAGTGGCGGCACCATGCGCACTGTCATCAACAACGCCGCCCTGGGTCTCAAGGCGACCAGACAGGCAGAGCAGCCATCAGCATTATCGCCAGTCAACCACCCAGGTACACTGACCGCGAAGAGAGGCGTGCATCATCATCCCTCTCTCGGCTGGCTCACGGCGTCGTCCGTCACGGCTGACCAGGACCGGGCTCTGATATATAGAACCTGGGGCCTACTTCAGGGCACAAACAAAAACTACGGCCCGAACTTCTCGTTCAACGAGTACGAAAAGTCTTCGTCGGTGCTCGGAGGAGTGGGACTCATTCTTCAATCCTACCTCATTGGCTTTGTTATGTCGCTGGCACGGATTCCCTTCCTCAGGAGCATGATGCTCTCAGCGGCGGCTGAGCCGGGAAATGGTCCCGATGTAGAACTAGCCAGGAAGATAGCGGTGACGATGGAGGCGGTCGCGATTGCCGATCAGTCTGGTGGCGGAAGCTCGAAGCAGGCCCATGTCAAGTTCATCTACCCCAATGGTCACTATCCTGTGTCGGCATTGTTTGCGGCGCAGGCAGCCGCATCTCTGCTCTACGGCAAAGATTTAGAGGGAGGTTTGCCAGGGGGTTGTCTCACGCCGGCTATTCTAGGACGAGACTTCGTGGAACGATGTCAGTCGGTGGGATGTCACTGGACGGTCGATCTGCAGGAGAAGTGATGCTTCTCGTCAAGCCTGAGTGGACTCAATGGCATGGGTTAGGTAGGTAGTACCTTGATAGTTGGTACAATTGCATTACACAAGGATAATAATGACCCAAAAGGGCGAGGTAGAACAATAAGGGGCGACTCCTGGGCACAAGCCTCAACAGCAGTAACAACTCAACATCGGACACTACCCCCTTATATACGAAGGATTAATACAATGTAACGGAAGCAATAAGTCACGCTTTATCATCCGCCGGCGATCAAAGGGAACTAGGTAGGTAGTACACGGTAAAGCTAGAGGAAAACGGCAAAACGGGCCATGTTCCATATATCAAGATGAAAAGCTTGTTGATGCCGAAATATTGAGAGAATAATGGGCTGGGCGGCGAGCTATCTCCACATACTCGCCGCCGACACGCCGGCACCGCATAACAAAGCACAGCTTGGAGCTCAACTAATGGATTCAACATTCAGCTAAGCTTGAAGCATGAGAGGCTATGGTAAGTCCCCGCAGCTCTGGAATCATTCTTCAATCGTCGTGTTTACCACCTCTCCTTCCTCCACGTACGTCGTCTCCCAACCGACCTTGATGTGGCCCTTGGAGGAATCGATCCATCCCTTCTCCACATCGCGGCCCCTCGACTGGTACTCAGGATCGGCCGTCAACTTCAGCATCTGCTCGAAGTCGCGCACGTAATACGTGAGGGTCAGGTTAGCCTCGTTCATGGTCCAACCAGGCCGAGTCTTTTCCAGGTGTGGGCGAAATTTCTCGGAGAATGCCGAGGGCGTGATCGTCTGAAAACGATGTTAACGGGTCTACATCCACCACGAGATGCGGCAAGGACGCATAAGAAGAGGAAAGGGAGACCGGGAGGGTGAAAGATAAGTAAGATGATTGGAATGACCCAGGGGTTCTCACCGAAGTATATTTAACGACCTGGTGTTTCTTCACGAGTGTTACCCATTTCGGGGTTAGAACATCCTGCACAAACTTTTGGAAATCCTCATCGGATTTCTCTTGAAGCTTGTAATGGTAAGCCTCGATCTTAAGAAGTTGTGTAGATGCCATGATGAAGGTGTTGGTCGCTTTCTCCCGAAAGAGGCGGAGATCAAACGAGGTAAAGAGATAGGGTAGTGAGTTACAGCTACAGGTTCGAAGAACTATTTCAGAGGCGAGCAGGGGGGCGCGAGGACATCTTAACCTCCATAGTTATCCAGAGTGACTACTAGGGGATAACAAGTGAGGAGTCTCAAGGTCGGGAGGTTGTTTTACCCCGGTCCTGTGGCGCGGATAAGTGGCTTGCCACGAAAGTGGCGGTGCCCCGAAGTATTTAGTTATTGGATATTACTCAGAAGGGAAACCTTAGAAAATCATCATCGATTCATCCCCATTTTTGGCTTCCTGGATTTTGTGATTACAGAGTCCTGAATGGGCAATAAGGCGGGTATGGCCGATGATAATATGCTTCACGCTTCGAATTATCGCATATATCCATACCTTGATTGAACTTTAAAAGGGGAAGGGGATTGCGAGTAGGTAGGGTAGTATGAAGTAAGAAAGCAGCTTATTTGGAGCTGCATGTCGACCGAGTCCTAAGAAAACACTGCGAATCCTATTACTACTACATAGGTATGTACCTACCTAGGTAGGTATTTTTTAATATCTAAACGACTGCGAGTTGGTTCCAAGATAATGTGGCAGCGCTGATGTTTGATTCCGATTGGCGTTGAGCCAGATAAGTACCTAGGTAGCTTCTAGTGTCACTGGCTGATTGGCTCATGGCATATGTGACGAACTTTTTGGCACCAACACGCAGTTTAGATGGTGTTCAGATAATTCCTACGTATGTAGTTAGGTGCCTACATATGTACTTACCGTATGTATGGAGTGCAGAAAGGCGACTCACTGAGCAGGGCGACCTCCAATCCTGCTGTGCCTCTCACACGGAGTTGTATTTATAAGATGGCAGGAGGGCAAATAACGTTGATCACTGACTTCACCCTACCCGGCAACCTGCTAAACAAGCGACACATTAGCAAGATGTTCACACCACGCAGTGACGATGTGACCCTGCTGCGCAATACCTGTGACCGCTGTCGGGAGCTAAAGGTCCGTTGCGCGAAGGCCGAAAACTCCCCGACTACGACGCGCACCCCACAGTCCTTCAGCTTTCCGCCTTGCATCCGGTGCATCAGGGCTGGCACTGCTTGCCTTTTCAGTCGTGAGTAGTCATAAGCCCCTGGCTAATTCTCTGTCCCCGTTGTCTGAGACTCGGTGACCCAGCAAAGCAGCCGAGCGGGCGGCCGGTGGCGAGGCCAGAGAGTCGGAGGGATATGACGGTCGAGAAATCCAACTCGGATGCGCAGTTGCCGGCGGTTGACTTGTTCGCCGACAACTTCCTGATGAACGATGAGCTTCTATCCGAGATGATCGACACGGGGCCAGCTACCTACGGGTCGATGTTGGATAGCATGCAGTCTCCTGAGTACGACATGGCGGGCCCGGGCGCGCAGAGATTCCTAGACCCTACTGAGAAGATGGTCCGCGATATCTCCGACTTGAATCTACGCATCTACCTTGCGACCCGGCCCGCCTCGACTCAGCAGGTAACCGACGCAGCAAGTGACGCGGGCTGCACCACCCCAAGCTCAAATGAGCTGATCGACTTGACGAAAGGCGTCATCGACGTCGGTGACAGAGTCACCAAGCCCCGACCGGCCACCGAGCGAGGGCCAATGCTTCCATACGGCACAGCCTCCCCCGGTGACATGTTGATCTCCTTGCCCACCAGGCCCTGGTCCTCAGGGGCCCTGGTCGACACTAGCGCAATCCTTATGGTTCTGGCCTGTCACGACCGACTGCTGGAATTGTTCTGCCTCGTATGCTCCTCGCTGCAAGTGCAGGAGACGCGAAGGCTGGAGACGCCGGCGGATACGGAAAGTTGTAGTATGCTAGCCAGCGCGCAGACGGTCATGACGGTCGAGCTCGTCAATCATTTGCTGGAGCGGCTGGAGCGCAGCCAGAAGCAGCTGTGTGGCGCCATGAGCTCTTCTGGCTGTCAGACGGCAGTGGTGGCGGGAGCACCCGGCAGGGGCCAGATCAACGTGGAGAAAGAAGGTGGTCAGCAGCAAGGTCAGTTGCCGGCGCCGACTGGGCAGGACTACGACAACGTGTCTGGTGACGCGACGGTATGTTTATTGCGTGAAAAACAGGCGTGGGTTCGCAATTGCATCAACATAATCAAATCTATTATAAATAAATAATAAAACAAAAAAAACTGTAACCAACTAACCAGCTCTGGTAGTCTTGCCTGAAAATATGTACCTAGGTACCTAGACTATCACATTAGACCTGATCAATCGCGCCGACGCGGAACACGGAGCATCGGACGCCCCCTAAAGAGATGTATGTACCTGAGGTAACATTCGGCTGGTTTTGGCACATAATCTACCGTTAAAGACCCGTGCTGAATTACGGCACAACCTTGGAAACGTACGTTACATGCATGGGTTAGTCAGGAACGGAACATGTGGGATCCTAAACACGCCCGGAATCCTCGATCGCTTCGCTTCGTATTTCGCTTTCTTTACCCAAAGTACACTACAGCATCTTATCGTGATCCAACCTACATCATCGTCTCCACGACTATCCTCCTATCCACACAGTTCCCCTTACCCTAGCAACCATGTCGTCGACCATTCTCTACCTTGTGCCAGCCCTCTCATCCACCTGTTCTCTCTATTTCGCCTGGGACCAGCTCTTCTTCCTGCGCCTTTTTCTCAAGAAGGATATCCGGCACCACGGCAACCGCCTTCAGGCATCCTATTGGCAGAGCTTCTTCCCCGTGGCGGCCCCGATCATCATCGGTCTCATCTTTGTGACCTCAGGCACGTCCTTCGCCCTCCTACGTACCTCGGACGCCGTCCTGCAGCAGAAGAAGACCTACAACTGGTATCTGGCTGGCGGCGCGCTTGCACTCTGCCACTTCCTGTGGGTACCGCCCATCAAGCCGGTGATAGATAAGCTCCAGGATGATAAGAAGAACGTCGAGGAAGGGGCTGCGACGTTGCAGAGATGGCTCAACATTCATACCACTCGCTTTCTGACTGTCGACATTGCATGTTGGGTTGCTTGTGTAGTGGCTGCTGCCAAGACGCTCTCTGTTTGATGATAGAGTGAAGCCCCGAACACTTCAGCGGGTATCATAAGTTATCAGAGCAAAAGGGGCAATTTGCGTCTTCACGAAGGGGTTGCATCTGATTGGGAACGAGGCGCGTCTCGATGCCCATGTCAGTTCGTTGGAAATGTCAATCATTTGGAAGCGCTGTTCATGGGGGTTCAAAGTTCTTTCTTGTCACCGTGTATATCAGAAATCCATGTGTAGACTAACATGTGTCCGATCTACACATGCGTTAGCATATCATCGCAAAGAAATGGCATGCAATAAATCATGGTACCGGCGAGGGGAATCGAATCTAACTTGCATCATATTCCCTTATGGCTAAACTCAAGTCTCCTCCGTTCTATATTCCTAGGAGCGCGAAGTAAGAGACAATTCGCTTGAATCTCGCTCAACAGATAATACTTTTCTTGTCATAGCTAGATATTGCTTCCCTAATAACGATATTTCTAGATTCGTAGCATTTCTTTGCCAATTTCCCATCTCGAGCTTATGTGCTTTACGTTATATTACCTGACCTATAAAGCTGACAATACCGTCCGAGTGCTTTTACATGCAATCGTATGAACAAGAGCCGCGAAGTTGGACAGATACCCATTATTGAGTTGCGATCTACTTCCTTTCGTGCGATGTAGTCTGACCTAGCCTCTGGCATTTGACTTTACACGAGGCTTTCCCGTTGTATACCAAACACTTGGTCAAGCCAAGTAATCGTCTTCGCATTGAAGTGAGTAATTGCAGCGGCCTTGGCTTGCAAAGAACCCTGTCCTGGGGAGGGCGGATCCCAGAATTCCTTCGTCTCGCCCTCCTGTAACGACGTCAGTTCGTCGTATATCCGCCGCGCCTCGATCTTGTATATGGAGTCCCGTCCTGTGGTGACCAATGTCGGGCATTTGATTCTCGCGCAGACCGTCTTCTCCCCTTTTGGCTCCAGCGTCAAACAAGCGAGCCGCCGCAGGGCCTCGGAAACGGACTTGGTCCCGAAAGCCAACTTGGCATGCCCAAGTTCAAACTGGAGTTGTACCTGAAACTTACACACGAAGTCGATTATCGAGTCGGATATGCCGTCGCTCAGGTACCTGGCAAAGAAAGGAGACCGGTCACGGACGGCGGCTTCGAAGTCGTAGAACCCGTCTGTCGATATGCAGGCCTTCACTCTCGGATCCAGCGCGCCTCTCAAGGCAAAGTAGCCTCCCATGGCGGCGCCTGTGAGTGCTACCTTGGATAAGTCAAGGTGCCATTCAGGGTGGTCCTCCGCCAATGCAAAGAGATGATCCAGCACCGCTGCTATGACCACCTCCCAATCCGGCCGTATGCTGAGCTTGTCCCGACGTAATACAATCCCCTGACCAGGACCGTCAAAAGTCAGGGTCGCATAGCCTCGGGCTGTGGTACCCGCAGCGGTAAAGAAGTACAGCTCTTCCTGTACCGAGTCAAAGCCGTTCGTATTGACAATCAGCGGAACCTTGTCTCCAACGGTACCCGAGCCAGGCTGAGGGAGGTATAGATATCCTGGCAGCTTGTGACGCTCGTACGGGATATCCAATGTTATGACGGAACTTTCGAAGAATTTCAAAGCCGTCTTGAAGTTCTGAACAGCCTGCGTCATGATCGGTAAGAGCCGTGGGTCCTCGGGAGACACGTGAAGCATACTGAGACAGAGACGGGGTCAGTAGAGAATTAGCTGTGTAAGACTCCCGCCATCCATGGGAACCAGCTCTCCCGAGATTCGCAGCACGCACAACTCACTCGCTCGCCTGTAGTTGCAAGCACGAAGATAGGCACACCGCGCCGTTTCCTTGTCGCCTGCTAGCACGGCTTCTTCGCCTGCTGCCTCGGCAGTCTCTGCGGCTCCGGACCACGCGTGGTACCAGCTCTCCGGGTCATTGGACTTGATTTTGGCAGCCGCGTCGAGGCATTCCCCAACCTCGGCCCCGTTGACTGGTGCCATCCCTAGGACACGCACATATTCAAAGTTGAAGAACTCTGATGGCAGGATGGACTTCATGGTGGCGATATTCTACCGAAAGCGGCTTCCTGGAGGTAGGCACGACAGAAGTATCTAGTGTCTCCAAAGTCCGTAAAGCTCCGACGTCAACTAATTAGCAGCTCCAATCTGACATTGCACACCGATTTTGCTTAGGACTTCTCGATGTGTGGAAACCTGCCGCGCTCGGCGGATTCCAGTTCGCCGAAAGGGAGGTTTATGAGGGTCCTCCCGACAGGATGCTCGGCACATTATCAGCGAATCGGGACGAAAAGAGTCTTCATTGATCTCTTTCGTACCCTTCTCGCGGCCAGTCACCAGGCACGGGAAATTGTCAGATCGACTAGACACCAGGTTGGTCGCCGTGCTCCATTAATGCATCTGCAGCCTCGTAATATTCATGTCGATCACGATCTAAGATAGGGACATGTCTTCTTGGTATTATACCTGTGGCTGTTGATCTACCCGGGGAATGGGTTCAGATACATGGTGTTCGTATACGTCAACTACGGCATGAGAAGAACGGCAAGTTAAATATACCTAGGTAGTGTTTAAGGTCCTTATAGGGGATAGACCAACTTTCCTCCGGCCGTGCCGGTCCTGATCTCTTCAATACCTTCCTTCAACGCCTCCAAACCTCCGGTTCGTGTGGCGAATGGTGGTGGCTTCAGCACGCCGTTGGCTATGAGTTTCTCAACCAGCAGAAACCATTCGCCTGCGAAATGACGGTCAGCGGGGGTCGCTGGTCTGCCGTAGACTCCATCTAGCATCACCGGCTTTCCGAATAGTGACAGAGACATGACCCAGTCCACTGTAATATCGCGGCGCGTGTATTTAACGTGACTGTGCGGAGGGTCCAGCGATACATATCTTCCACCTGCCGATGCCATAGCTTGATAGGACATTGTCATTGTGTCTGCAGTCGTGATACAGTCCAGGACGTAAGAGAGCGAGTTTTTTGTGTAGCTTTTAACTTCCTGCCCACACGTCGTTGAATGATAGTCGAAAGTCTCCAGTGCACCCAGAGACTTCAACACCTGGGTGTTCGAGGGCGAGCAAGTCGCTATGGGATTAAATCCAGACCTACATAGTATCCAAGTGATTAGTTGTGCATCACTGCGCTCGAATGGGTTTCTACTTCTCTAACCATTTGAGTAGTTGAATCGCGAGCCTGCCAGTTGCGGTGGTCCCTCCAGAAACTAGCACGAAGGGTGACTCTCCAGAGACTTGCGCCTTCATTGGGAGCTGCAGCTTCTCATATAAGGCGTACCCAGCAGTGCCCATGGCGACTGGGAGGGTGGCAGCCTCTGCGAGGGAGATCAACTCGGGAACATGGCAAGTCATGTGTTCTGTAGCGATCGCCAAGTCCGCGAATGCCCCAGAGGTTAAGTTGTCAGGATTCAGGCCGAACGTGAAGCCCAATACTTTGTCTCCAACCTTGAACCTCGTCACATCCTCCCCAAGCTGGCAAACTGTGCCGGCGAAGTCGTAGCCTCCAACGCCATGCACGGGGGAGTAGTCGATGATCTTTGCATCGATAGGATTCAGTGAGACCGCCTCTACTCTGCAGAGCATCTCGCGCGCCCGTGGCTCAGGGGTCTCAATATCATGCACCAGCCGATAAAAGCCTTGACGATCACCCATGAGCGCCGTGCGATAACCCATATTGTTCGTGTCGATAATGCTTATGTTGACAACACTCGTTGGGGATGTGTACACGGGTTGAACAAAACCGAAAGATGCGAGCACAAGGTCTCATTACAGAAACGCAGAAAGCCTTCCATTCAATACTCCAGACTTTGATTGGCTTGAGCTGGCTTGTATAATGGCCTATGAAGCGGCTTCCTCGCGTATGGCATTCTACCGGAGGATCCTACCGGTAATATCTCGGTCAGCCAGCAGATCAGTCGGCATAATATCGTCACTTTTGGGTAAACTGTCTTTGTAATACTCTTGCATTCTAGACGATATGATCATGAAGGAAATGTGGCATAGGCTGCCATAACAATCCCCTTCTAATGTCAGCTTTCTACCAATCGTTTAGCAATAGTAAGTAATAGTTACCTCAATTTTTACTGATGTTGAGGCTTGTGTCTTGAGGCTTGTGTCTTGAGGCTTGTGTGGAGGCCTACCCCCTTATTGTTCTATCTTGCCCTGTTGGGTTATTGTTATCCTTGCGCAGTACAATTGCGCAACACCACCATGATAGGTCACGAAGCCGAGCCAATCGCTATCACTGGAATCGGGTGCCGATTCCCTGGTGGTGCCAGCTCTCCCTCAAAGCTCTGGGAGCTCTTAAAGAACCCACCAGATTTACGAAGCGAGATACCCTCCTCAAGATTCAGTGTCAAGGGATTCCATCATTCAGATGGGACTAAGCTTGGGGTGAGCCTAACCCATAGTGTCCGGCTTTGTCGCCTGGTCAAATTCAGTCGGTGCGAGATCTTATTTGGTTAACCCTCACCTGCTACAGACGGGAAACGTTACGCATTCGTACCTGTTGAACGAAGACTACTCGGCTTTCGATTACGAGTTCTTCAAGATCCATCCCAGAGAGGCGGAGTCCATGGACCCACAGCAGCGAATTTTCTTGGAGGTGATCTATGAAGGATTAGAGTCTGCTGGATACAGCATGGAGTGTCTACGTGGCTCATCCACAGCCGTATTCGTCGGCCAGATGATGGATGACTACTACGACATGGTGAACCGCGATGTGGCCAGCGCGCCTCAATACACGGCGACGGGGACTTGCCGTGCTATTGTGGCAAACCGCGTATCATACTTCTTTGACTGGCATGGACCCTCGGTATCCCTAGACACGGCCTGCTCTTCAAGTCTCGTGGCCATGCACCAGGCTGTGCAGGCTTTGAGAAATAAGGAGAGCCATCTGGCTATCGTTGGTGGAGTGAACCTCATCCTTGGCCCGGAGAATTACATCTACGAGTCTACGCTTGGCATGCTATCACCTACTGGTCGTTCTCGTATGTGGGATGCTTCAGCTGACGGGTATGCCCGGGGTGAAGGGTTCGCCGCGTTGGTACTGAAACCGCTTTCTAGCGCGGTTGCTGATGGCGACCGCATCGAGGCTGTCATTCGGGAGACGGGAGTCAACCAGGACGGTCGCTCCGCCGGCCTCACCGTTCCAAGCCCCTCAGCCCAGACAGCGCTGATCCAGTCTACGTATCGCAGGGCTGGTTTGGATTGCCGGAAGAGAGAAGATCGGTGCCAATTCTTCGAAGCCCACGGAACGGGCACTCTTGCTGGTGACCCGAAGGAAGCAGAAGCCATCCAAAAGGCTTTCTTTTCGACCAGTACTGATACTTCCGCCGAAAGACTCGTCGTCGGCTCGATCAAAACGGTGATGGGTCATGCCGAAGGCGCCGCCGGTATAGCCGGCGTGATCAGAGCCGTTTTAGCTCTGAAGCATGCAGCTGTGCCACCCAATCTGCATTTCAATAAACTCAACCCGGCCATTGAGCCATTTTACGACAGTCTAACCATACCAACCCGCTTGCAACCTTGGCCAGATGTACCGGGCCACGGATGTCGGAGAGCAAGCGTAAACTCGTTCGGATTCGGGGGAACGAATGCTCACGCAATCCTCGAGTCTTGGAATCCCGAGGTCAGCGCACCAACATCAAGCGTGTCCGATGATGTATCAATGTCCGCTTATGGTCCGTTTGTGGTGTCTGCAAGATCAGAACGCGATCTAGCCAGAGCCACGGCTGCTCTCAGTGAGTCGCTCAAGTCCGGGAGTGTGTTGAATCTCCGAGACTTAGCTTGGACGCTTCAGACTCGGAGAGATCACTTTCCGTATCGAAGCGCATTCTCAGCAACCTGCCTAGATGAGCTGGTCGACGCTCTCGACGTCAGCAATGCAGACAGCTCCTTGCAGATGAGGGCAACCAAAGTGTCTACTGCCTACCCTGGTCGTATATTGGGCGTCTTCACCGGGCAGGGGGCCCAGTGGCCTCGTATGGGAGCGCATCTATTGCTCGAGTCGGAATGCTTCAGGCACTCTATACAGTTCATGCAGGATAGTTTGGACAAGCTCCCCGACGCCCCGTCCTGGACTCTCGCCGGAGAGATATTGGCGCCGGCTGCCAGCTCGCGGATCAGCTTGGCCGAAATCTCACAGCCAGTTTGCACAGCTGTCCAGCTGGCCCTAGTTGACCTCCTCAATGTATCAGGAGTGACTTTCGCCGGCGTGGTTGGCCATTCCTCCGGAGAAATAGCCGCAGCATACGCCGCCGGCCACCTCTTGCTAGAAGACGGCATCCGCATTGCGTACTACAGAGGAGTCCATTCCAAGCTAGCCCGTCAGGACGGTTCCATGATGGCAGTTGGTATGTCCTATGCCCCTGCGCTGGAGTTCTGTGCGAACGCCAGATTTCACGGGAGAATCGAAGTTGCTGCGAGTAACTCCAACTCCAGCGTTACAATCTCCGGGGACACGGAGATGATAGACAAAGCAAAAGAAGAGTTGGACGAGACGAAGGTGTTTGCCAGGAAGCTCAAGGTGGATAAAGCATACCACTCAAAGCACATGATTTCCTGTTCGGAGGCGTATCTCGAGTCTCTCCAGCGTTGCCAGGTCCAGCCGCAGTCCCCACAGGCAGAAACCAATTGTGTGTGGTATTCGAGCGTTTGGGGGTCTAACGGGAGGCGCCTAACCGACTTGAGCACACTGAGAGATACTTATTGGAACGACAACTTGGTAAAACCAGTGCTGTTCTCTCAGAGCATAGCGAGGGCAGTACAGGAAGGCCAATGCTTCGATCTTGTCCTAGAAGTTGGGCCACACCCTGCGCTCAAGGGTCCTGCGTTAGATACGATGAGGACCCTGACGGGAGTGAACCTACCCTACTGTGGTACTCTTAAGAGGAGTCAAAACGACATGGTGGCCTTTTCCGACGCCCTCGGCTTCATCTGGACCAACATCGATTCCCCCACTCCCTTGCCCGACTTTGGAGCTTTTGCCAAGGCCTGCAATGGGCAGTTTAAGGCTGATGTATGCGCTGATATCCCAAGCTATTGCTGGAACCATGATCGGCCGATGTTAAGAGAGTCCAGAATATCGAAGAACTGGCGCATGCAACAAACCCCCAATCATGAACTCCTTGGCGTGCCGGTCTCGATCGGAGGCGGGCGCGAGGTGCGATGGAGGAAAATCATGATCCTGAGTGAGATGGAATGGCTGAAGGGCCATCGCTTTCAGAAACAAGTCCTGTTCCCTGCCGCCGGCTACATCTCGATGGCAACCGAGGCGGCGCGGCACATCGCTCAAGAACAGCCAATCCGCTTGATCGAGCTCAAAGACATGGATATCCACCGAGCCATCACCTTGGACCCCAATTCAAGCGGGATGGAGATCACGTTCGTCGTCAAGATCACCCAGGAGGATGTCGGCACGATGGAACTCGAGTATTCCTGTTACAGTGCCGACGCGGATGCCATGGTGCACCAACAGGAGCAGTTCAATTTCAGCGGTCAAGCGACGTTGTATAAGGGATCGTCGACCGACCACGAGCTGCCGCCGAGAAGTGCACCGGTCCACAACCTGGTGGATGTTGATCTTGATACCTTCTACGCGTGGATAAGTAAGGTCGGTCTGGATTACTCGGGAGATTTCCTTGTGGACTCCCTGAGACGGCGGCTCGGGTTCAGTACCATCACGATGAGCCAGTCCGACAACGGAGGTCTCCTTATCCACCCTACGACACTGGATGCGTCATTCCACGGAGTGTTCGGGGCTTTCTGCTACCCGGACGATGACAGGATGTGGACCGCATACCTACCGACCAAGGTCCGTCGTGTCCGTATTCCGATTCGCGATGACCCCCTGGTAGAGGTGAGCAGAGTGCGAGAGTACGTTGGTGACTGTTGGCTACGCGATGCTTCCGAAAAACTGATATGTGCGGACGTCGAGATCTTTGCTTCGCATGGGATCGTCCCTGAAGTTCAGATTGAAGGCTTGACGTGCATGTCTTTCAAGCAGGCCCATCCCAGCGATGACAGGCTGTTGTTTACTCACACCGCATGGATGAAAGATATATCGTCCGGCATTGATCACGATATGTCATGGGGCAATATAGACGAAGAGGTGCCTTATGATGTACTGGAACGAACGGCATTCTTTTACCTCAGGGGTCTTCGCCGTGAGATCGCTGATGGAGAGATCCCATCCATGGACTGGCACTTCCGCGTATCGTTGGAATGGGCCTTCCACAGACTGCTACCGCGCATCGACGCCGGTAAGCACTCCCGCATCAAACCGGAATGGGAGAGCGACGGTCTTGAGCTTATATCCTCTTGGGAGACTCAGTACGGACATGACGTGACTCTTCAGCTAATCCACACGGCCGGAAAAGCCTACCCCGCGATGGCTCGTGGCGAAACACCTGCTCTGCAAGTCCTCAGAGCCAACGATCTCTTAGACAGGTTCTACAAGGAATGCGCGTGCATGAGACACTCCAATCGCGTCCTTGGGCATATCTTTGGTCAGATTACCCACCGGTACCCGACCCTGAAGGTCCTCGAGATTGGGGGCGGCACGGGAGGAACCACAGAGATGGCCTTGCAAACCGCCGCGGGCAGGTTGGAGTCTTATACGTTTACCGACATATCGGCAGGCTTTTTCGAGAAAGCCACAGCCAAGTTTTCGGAGCACGGAGACAAGATGAAGTTCAAAACCCTTGATGTTTCCGAATGCCCTTTGAAGCAGGGCTTCGAAGAGGGCTCGTTCGACGTCATCATCGCAGCCAATGTGCTACACGCGACTAAGTCCCTAAAGGACACCATGGAGAATTGTCGCAAGGTTTTGAAGCCGGGAGGGTATCTGCTCTTGATGGAGATTACTGGCGACACTCTGTGGGTGCAGTTTGGCTTCTCGAGCCTCCCGGGGTGGTGGTTAGGACAGGAAGAGGGGAGAACGGATTCTCCTACAATCCCAAGAAGTGAATGGGACTTGCTTCTGAAGCGTACTGGATTCTCCGGGACCGAGAAGTGTTACCGCGATAGCGAGAACGAGACTGAACACACGGTCTCGGTGATCGTCAGTCAAGCCTCAAGCCCGATCGTGGAGGCTCTCAAATCTCCTTTCACGGCGGCAGATGACCTCGTGCTGGCAGATGAGGTGGTCGTCGTGAGCGGGACATCGAACGTGATCTCCGCTTGGGCTAGAGAGGCCGAGTCCCTGCTAGGTCCCCTCACGCCTAGCATAACGATCGTCGACGGGCTCGAGGATCCAAGGCTCGAGAAGCTGAAGCTAGGAAGTGCGGTGCTTTGTCTGTGCGAACTCGAAGAGGCTGCGTGGAAGCAAATGTCTGAGCAGAAGTTCGCCGGGATCAAGTCCATCTTCAATCATGCTAGCCGCGTCGTCTGGGCCACACGCGGAGCTCGTGCTGACGAACCTTACGCCAATATGGTTACCGGTCTCGGTAGATCCGTGAAACAAGAGTTGCCTCACATGAACATCCAATTCGTTGACTTTGAGCCTTACGACATATCCTCATCGTCATCGTCGCCAGCCCGTGTTGCGTCGCGCCTCCTGTTGCAGATGCTTTGCCGCGATCTTCCCGGTGCCCAAGACGTCCTATGGACCGATGAGACTGAGGTGATGGTGATGGGCGAGAGCCTGTTCATCCCCCGTATCATTCCCACGGCGGAGCCGAATGATCGATTGAATTCTGGGAGGCGAATTATCGACCGACCATTCTCGCCTAGGGATCATCCCATCCGCTTGACTGAAAGCGCTGGAGCCATAGTGGCCCAGCACGAAGACTACACTGATAGTGACAGTGTGACATCGGAGATGCGCGTTGACTATTGCTCTACAGTATCATTTCAGTCCAGCGAAGGCGTCCGCATTTGGCTCGTTGGTGGGTCGATCCAACCTCATCGCACCCCTATCCTCGCCATCTCGGCCAGTAATGCTTCCATTAGCCGAGTGCTTCCTCACCAAACCTTCAAGTGCAGCCGCACTGGAGAACACTCTATTGCGATGCTAAGGAAGGCGATAGCGACGCTTTTCTGCCACTATCTGTTCAGTGGTCTCGACGGAACGCTGTGGTTACACGATGCAGATACTCACTTCAACAATGTCGCATCTGAGTATGCCGCTCGCCGAGGAGGAGCAGTCTTCCTTAGCTCTTCCAACTCTGGAGGCCATGCCGCCTTCATCCATCCACATACACCTGAACGGACGTTGATGTCTCAAGTCCCATCTGGTGTTGCGCGTGTCGCAATATTCACCACGAACAGGGAGTCGTCCTTCATAGATCTGGCGAAGTCCATTGTGAACGAGAAGGATATTGTACAAATCGACAAACTTTTCGGTTTCGGAGCGGTGATACCACTGGAGCTCGACACCAAGGAAGTCTCGCACATCTTGACACAGGTTATCGAGACATACGACCCTTCTTCTGTCTCCGGATTTCCGCCCATGTTCCGGGCAGATGAGATGATTACCGCAAAGTCGACGACCAATCCGCTTGGACTCATTATGTGGGCTGATATCGAGAAGATCCCCGTCAGAACACAAGCCATCGATACGCGCTGTCTCTTCTCGAGCGAGAAAACATACTTCTTGGTCGGCTTGTCAAGAGAAGTTGGCCTGTCCCTCTGTGAATGGATGGTGAGAAATGGTGCTCGGCATTTGGCTATCACCAGCAGAAGCCCAAAGATCAGTTTGCATGCTTTGCAGTCGCTGAAGAATGGTGGTGCTCAAGTTAGAGTATTTCCACTCGACATAGCTGACGATAAAGCGCTGCGCGAGGTATATCATGAGATAACGTCAACGATGCCGCCAGTCGCGGGAGTGGCCAACGCAGCCATGGTGCTTCGTGACAAGCCATTCAGCGGCATGGGCTTGAACGATTTCGAATATGTTCTCGGACCAAAGGTACGCGGCTCCGAGAACCTCGACAGGCTATTTCATTCGACCAAGCTCGACTTTTTCATCCTGTTCTCGTCGTTGTCGCGAGTGGTTGGGAACGCGGGTCAGTCGAACTACGCAGCTGCCAATATGTACATGACCAGCCTCGTAAACCAGAGGCAGCAGAGAGGCGTGGTAGGATCGGTGATTGACATCGCAATTCTCGTCGGACTTGGCTACATTCACAGATTAAATGACGTTTCCTTGGAATCACAGATGCGCCAGGCCGGTTACATGCCACTTTCCGAACCCGACCTTCACACGATATTCGCCGAGGCCATCCAAGCCGGTTTACCAGGTTCCTCAATGGATCCTGTCATCCAGACAGGTCTTCGAAGATCAGCCAAAGCCCCATGGTCTCGAATCCCTCGGTTTTCCCACATGGCGGTAGCCGATCAACTCACGGCTCAGAAAAGGGAGACGGCACAAGGGCCCGGATCAACCCTCCGAGAGAAGCTTGCGTCTGCGAATGGCGGCAATGAAACCTTAGACGTCTTGCAGACCGAGTTCTGCAAGAAGATAGGCTCGATGCTCGGTATTGACATCGAAAAGATCAACAAGGAGGCGCCTCTGGTCTCACTTGGCATCGACTCGTTGGTTGCCGTGGAGCTGCGATCGTGGTGTCTTGCAGAACTCATGATCGATGTTCCCGTTCTACGGGTACTTGGAGGAGCCTCGCTCACAGATATATGTCTCGAGGTTCGCAGAGGTCTGGGCGAGATCCCGACAGAGAGGAAAGGAGAAAGTATTAAGGGTTTACTCAAGCCCCCAGGCTCTCCGGAAACCGTAGCTCAAACTCCGGATAGCCGGGATTCTACCACCCCTCTCTCACCGTCGCTACTATCCGAGTCCAAAACGCCAAGTGAGAGACAACAGACGAATTCGTCAAGTGTTACGGACAGTGATACCGAGTCATCTTCCACCGATGGACAGAGAAGCTCGAAGGCAAGGACCGAGTTGCGGAGGGGCCCGGTCAGCCATTCCCAGGAGGCGTTGTATTTCTTGCATGAATACCTCCGAGATAAGTCGAGCCAGAACGTATCTTATCATGGGCGGTTTCGTGGCTCTCTCGATCGGCTGCGCTTCAAACAGGCTATACAGACTGTAGCTCATCGCCACGAAGCTCTGCGAAGTTCCTATGTGATGGATCCTACGACACATCGGCCACTTCAAGTGGTCCATGACCAGCCACAGATCGACGTGACTTGGAAAGACATCGACGGTGAACTGTCCGTGAGGGGGGAAATCGCGATGATCCGAAGCTATGTATTCCGCATTGAGCAAGGCGATCTCATGAAAGTTCTGGTTTTATCAGAAACACCGAGCTTGCATCACATGGTCTTTGTTCACCACCACATCGTCCTTGATGCATCTGCGTGGTTCATCTTCATAAAGGAGCTGGACTTGGCATATTCTTCGGAGCAGCTCAGTCTCCATATACAGCAAGCCATCGATGTTACCAAGACGAGGGAAGAACGATGCACGGCTGAGAAGTTGGCTGCCGATCTCGAATTCTGGGCCAAGATGCATCAGGTAAGACTCGACCCTTTGCCACTCTTCCCTTTCAGCAAGATCAAAACTCGACATGCTCTCACGGACTACGAGAGCGAAACCATCGAGATACCGTTCAGCAGTGAGCTGTCCTCACATATCCGGACAGCAGCGGCGAAGCTACATGTCACTCCGTTCCACTTCTTCCTTGGCACACTCTCATCCCTCCTAGGGAAGTGCCTGCAGGTCGATAAATTAAATATCGGTATAGTGGACGCGAACAGAGCAGACCCGGACACTGCTATGGCTATGGGCTCATATCTCAATCTCCTTCCTCTACGGATGCAGGTAAACCCCCAAAGCAGTTTCAGAAAAATGGTACAGGGCACTCGGGACAGTGTTGTCTCCGGCATGACGCACTCGCGCGCACCATTCGGAATGATACTTGACCACCTGCATGTAGCAAGGTCAAGCGATCACCACCCGTTGTTCCAAGTACTTGTGAATTACCGGTTGGGCTTCTCGAAGGAGACGGCTCTTGATAAGGGGAAGATTGAGTGGATCGGAGGTCTCCCATCCAAGAACGCTTACGATCTGGAGTTCGATATCACGACACCATCGCAAGGACCGGGCTTGATGTCCGTCACGGGTCAGAAGTACCTGTTTGCAGAGTCGGACCTCAAGCTCATACTACAGTGGTACTGCCGCGCTCTAGAAGGGTATGCTCGGAAGCCAGACCTCTCTATTGGCCAATGTCCGATCTCGAACGAACAGGACATCGAGCAGGCGCTCAAGTTGGGAAAGGGGCCCAAAGGTAAGGACAAGATCGTATCACTGCTCGGTAATAGGGTAAGATCAGCTGATCTCAGGCGAACAGCGAACATCGAATGGGAGGGAACACTGATACATCGAGTTGAGAATATGGCTCATCGATATGCGGATTCGCCAGCGATCAAGCATGGCGAAGGTCAAACGGTTACCTATGCAGAGATGATGGACATTGTGGTCCGAATATGCCGAGACATACATGCGAAGGGCCTACAGCCGGGCCGTAACGTAGGCATGCTACTGCATCCTAGTGCAGATGCGATCTGCACGCTGTTGGCGGTCATGAGATGCGGTCTCGTGTGGGTGCCTTTGGATCTCCGCAACCACGTATCTAGGCTTTCGTCGATTGCTTCAGAGTCCGATCTGCAGTTGCTCATCTGCGCACCGGATACCATGGACCTGGCTAAGCAGCTCGTGGGCGATAAATCCAAGATATCATGTTTGAGTGACGAGGATCGGACGCAATATTCTGGAAGTCAGCCGGGCAATGGCAGCAATCCCAGCCAGAACGCAGCTCTGCTCTACACGAGCGGCTCGACTGGGGTCCCTAAGGGGGTGAAGTTAGGACATTCTGCGTTGTCGAACCAGATCCTCGTCAACAAGCAACTCTTCGATGTACAACGAGAGGTTGTCCTCCAACAGACTTCATACGGGTTTGATATCGTGCTGGACCAGATCTTCCAGGCCCTTGCGAACGGTGGAGTACTCGTGGTCGTGTCTCAGGAAGGTCGCGGAGATCCACAGCACATCGCCCGACTCATGGCCAAGGAGGGGGTCACATACACGCACGTGGTGCCCTCAGAGTATCAGATGCTGGTCCAATACGGCGCGGATGAGTTAAAGACGTGCCATGCGTGGCGAATAGCAATGGCTGCCGGAGAAAAGATCACGCACCGCTTGCGGAAAGCTTTCCAAACTCTGGGTCTTGAACATGTCCACCTGATCAATGCGTATGGGCCGACAGAAGCCACTGTGACCTGCGCAAGGGGGGAGATACCATACCGCGCTGAGGACGAGATGGTGGCTAGGAGCGACTGGCTCCGGCCTCTACCAAACTACGAGCTGCTCATCATGACTGAGGATATGACGCCAGCCCCGATCGGGTTTCCAGGGGAGCTATATATTCGGGGAATCGGGGTAGCCCAGGGATATACGAATAATGATGAGGAGACACGACGAAGTTTCATTCACGTTGCGAACGATGACGATGGTGGGGTGACACGAATGTACCGGACGGGTGACTTGGCCAGACTCCTGGAAGATGGTACCATGACCACGCTCGGCCGCATCGCAGGCGACACCCAGGTCAAGATACGCGGTCAACGCGTCGAACTCGACGAAATTGCGGCCACGATCGTCAGGGCTTCCGACGGTGTCATAGTCGACGCTGCGGTCATCTGGAAAGGCGAGCTCGAGATTCTGGCCGCCTTCGTCGTCTTCGACCCGAGCTTTCACGCGGACAAGATGGACTACATCACACAGCTCAGAAACGCGCTTCCGGTCGCCCCGTACATGTGTCCGAGCTACATTGCTCCCGTGTCCCACATACCTTCCAATGCCAACGGGAAGCAAGACCGGCGTCGTATCGACAGTTGGCCTATCGAGCAGCGTGTTTGCCATGGCAGTGTTCCTGCTTCCGCCCACACGCTGACCGAGACGGAAGAGAGGCTGCTGGCTGTCTGGAAGCAGGTGATCAACAATCAGTTGAGCAGCCAGCACCGTGTCGATGCTACGGCGGACTTCTTCCACATGGGCGGCAATTCGACCCTCTTGATCAAGCTCCGGTCGATCATAGAATCCAGCTTTTCGACTCGACTGAAGCTGTTCCAGCTGTTCCGATCAAGCACGCTCGGCTCCATGGCAGACTTGATCACATCTTCGCGGGACTCGTCCACCTCAATCGACTGGGCGAAGGAGGTTGAAAGTCTTATCGGTGATCTGCCCCAACCCCACATGTCGGCCTCGCCGCCTGCCGACAACGGTATGGTGGTAATACTCACAGGGTCGACCGGTTTCCTTGGCGGAAACCTGCTTCAGAAACTTGTTGAAGACCCCCGGGTGTCCGAGGTGCACTGTGTCGCGATACGCCCACGAAGTCATCCGCGGGAGCATCCATTACCTACATCCGGGCAACATGCCAAGGTGGTCGAGCACTCGGGTGACCTGGAGGATCACAACCTGGGGTTGACACAGGCCGAGTTCCAAGACCTACGGGACAGGGGCAACCTGATCATCCACAATGGAGCCCAAGTCTCATTCATGAGGACATACAGCACACTTCGCAACGTAAACGTGTTGGCGACGAAGACAATATGCCACCTTGCCATCCCGCGGCGAATACCGATTCATTTCGTATCCACAGCATCCGTCGCCACCATCGCCAACGGCTCCGAACCACTAAGCGAAGTGTCACTCTTGAACCACACGCCCGAGCCCGACTCGAAGCACGGATACAGGGATTCGAAATGGGTTAGCGAAACCCTCCTGGAGAACGCTCAGAGACTGACTGGCACGCCCGTGTGGATTCATCGGCCAACCACCATAACCGGGGAGGGCGCCCCGGACTTGGACCTCGTGACCATGCTCATCAAGTATTCGAGGGTACTCGGTGTCGTTCCTATGCTCGACGTCTCGATGGTACAAGGCAGATTGGATCTAGTCTCAGTGGATAGTGTCGCTGGGGCGATACACGAGGTCGCCTTGTCGCCGGCGGGGAGCGATATGTATGGCTCAATTACAACCAAGTATGTCCATCACTGTGGCGGATTCAGCTTCCCCCCTAGCGAGCTTCATCTCTATCTCGAGTCAATTGACCAGAGGGCCTACGAGGTTGTTGAGCTGCCGGCGTGGCTCGAATCGGCGCTCGATCGGGGACTGTCGAGATTGATATATGATTTCATGGTCGACTCGTTCAGGGACGGGGGTCTAATTGAATTGCCGGTGTTAGTCAAATAGCCGCATGTAGGGGAAGGAGGGCTCCGGGACGTCTGACATATGGTGTATCCCTTCACGGACCAAATACAGTTATTTAAGCGTAGCAAGGGTCTAAGCCGGTGAGACCACCACAGAAATTTGAGGAATTTGGCGACAACGCTTTTCCATGAAGATACTAAACTACGGTTAGGGCTCCGCCACGGCCCTGCGCAAGCTCCGGGGACCAGGCCGTCGGGCCACAGGGTGGGCCACAGGGTCAGCCACAAGCTCAGCCCACAGCACAATAAAAGTAATCGCGCCCTCGAAGCCACCCATTCATTTCACCGCTCATTAGAACGCCGCTGCAAGCTTATCGCATAACAGCTTGACAGCGTCTCTCCCTTTTTCTAGTACCGCATCCATGACCACGAACGGATGCGGCACCCCTTCTATCACCTTGACTTCGGCCTCGACACCCGCCTTCCGCAGCCGTCTAGCGTATTCCTCGCCCTCCCACCTGAGAACATCCAGCCCGGCGACCACGACCAGCGCGGGAGGGAGCTTCGCGAAGACGCCCGAGTCGGCCAGCAGCGGGGATGCCTCGACCGACGACCAGTCCGCCTCGTTAGGCAGATAGTGCCGCCGATACCACAGCATCTTCTCCACGGGGAGCGCGGCTGTGTGCTCGTAAGTCTTGTAGCTCGCGCTCGTCTCCGTCGTCGCCGTGTTGTCCGTCACCGGGACCACCAGGATCTGATATTTGAAACCGGGCTGCTGCTGCCCAGCGAAAGCTTCGTGTCCGAGAGCCTTCTGCGTCATGATGGCTGCCAGGTTCCCGCCGGCGCTGGATCCGCCCACGCACAGTCTAGACAGGTCCAGGGCCGCGTCCAGGTCCGACGCGGCGGTGCCCCCGACCACCCAGAGCACCGTCTCCCACGCGTCGTGCACCGCGGCCGGGAACGGGTCCTCCGGTGCTAGGCGGTAGTCCGTGGTGATGACTACGCATTTTGCCTGGACGCAGAGATTTGTGCAGAGGCTGTTCTCCGAGTCGATGTTTCCCAGGACCCAGCCGCCGCCGTGGTACCACTGGAACACCGGCCAGCCCGCCGGAGACGGAGGAGACCCGGGCGGGATGAAGACTCTGACGGGAACGTCGGGTCCGGCAGACTCTTTCCGGGGCAGCTGGAAGTCCACGGTCTTCCCGACGGGGACCGGATCAGTGCCGCCCTGTTTTTACCCAATCAGCCAAGCGTTCAATTTTTTGACTCTGATTCTGAGCAGACATCTTTCGCGTCACCTATCGGATTTGAGGAGACTATGAGTAAGAAGCTTACGGGGATCAGTTTACCACCTCCAGAACGAGAGGCTGCCACCGGCTGATAATGGACTTGGGGCGCATTGAGTAAGTACTTGTTGTAAAACTTTACATATTCCGGGTCCAGTAGGTCTTTGACAGAATCGTGCAGAGGGTAAGGCGGAGCTGGGCAAGTGGTTTGGGAAGCCATTTTCCCCGTTTTTTCGCAGAAGCCCGACTCTTTCTCTCTTAATGTGCACCTGTTGGGAAGGGAAAGAAAGGAGGGGGGCTGCGCGTAGTAACGAATGTCTTATCGTGAAACGGGACAGCCAAGCAGCTTGCTTAAATGTCTATCTACTACACAATTTGAAGAGTTCCCAAGAGCTGGATGTCAATGTCAGGCACAGGCACAGGCACAGGCCTAACTAGCCCGGCATCCCATGAAAATGCCAAGCTCGTCTCCCCCCTTCTGCCCGCTCATCTAATTCGACCCGATCATTTTGGTGGAGATGCGTGGGGGGTGTTCCACCACAGCGTTGCGATTCCCGTCTGGGACTCTGGGCGAAATGCCCACGTAGTGAGTTGAGTGGGCAGTGGTCGGTAACGGACCTGCGGACCTGATGCAGGACATGCCGATTGAGGGCCGGTTATCAGATGATCAGTACCCCCCGACGTTCATAGAATGCAGATAGATATAACTGTATGATATTTTGATTCAATCCAACCCCGGTTGCCCGAATCAGCCCGGGTGCAAGCACTATAGTAACTTGATGAATAACCCCTCGTCATCTCATCTCATCTCATCCCATCACCCCCTATTACCCCCCATCACCCCCCCCCCCCCCCCCTCCCCCACAC
This sequence comes from Xylariomycetidae sp. FL2044, assembly GCA_022376275.1. Classification (NCBI taxonomy): domain Eukaryota; kingdom Fungi; phylum Ascomycota; class Sordariomycetes; species Xylariomycetidae sp. FL2044. The sequence goes on along the minus strand of JAJNOH010000003.1, from coordinate 7,487 downwards.
AGAACGAAGAAATGGCGGGTACACATAGCGAGCCGATAAAGCCATGGTACTACTGCGACCAGCCGATGGTCCTGGGCGAGGCGCCCATCTACCGGGCGAGCGACTCGACGCTGCACTGGAACGACTGCCTGTCGGACGAGCTACACATCCTCCGAGTGGACCCGGACACGGGTAACGCGGTCGGGCGGGCGCGCGTGCTGAAGCTCGCCGACAGCGTCACCGTGCAGTTCTTCCGCCGCGACGTGCCGGGGAGCTACGTGTGCGCGTACTCGCGGGGAGTCGGGTTCATAGACGAGGCAACGGGCCGCCTCGACGTCGCGCGCGAGATCATACCCGCCGAGGACGCCGACCGGCGGCGCTTCAACGACGGCGGCGTCGACGCCAGGGGCCGCTTCTGGCTCGCCGAGATCGACAAGGTGGCTATGGCCTACGGCCCGAATAACCTGCCCGAGGGGTTCCGGACCCCGATCGGCAGGCTGTGGAGGTATGATCCGGATGGAAGTCTGCACGAGATGGATAGCGGTTATGTGTGCGGCAATGGGTTGGCGTGGAGTCCGGATAGCAAGACTAGTAAGTGCTTACTTCTACTTACTGCTGACCCCTCCTACCCTCTTACCCTTACCTCGTGGTCTCTGTGATCGATCAGGCGGGGCGTTGATATCGGAATTGACTAGTGTATGTGAATGATTCGGTCGCCATGATGGTCTTCAAGTACAACTTCGACTTGGAGACGGGGTCTCTATCCAATAAGACGCTCTTCATCGACCGTCGTGAGAGTGGCGGGGAGCCGGACGGCATGGTAGTAGAGTAAGTTCTTTCCACCACACGCGCATTCCCATCAATCAAGTGATACTACAACTACTACTGGCAAGTAAGTCAAAAAAAGACTGATGATATGATCCACGAAACAGCACGGATGGCAACCTGTGGATTGCCGTCTGGGCCTCGAACCGCGTCATGGTCTTCACGCCCGAAGGCAAGCTTCTCAGGGAGGTTCACTTCACTGCCAGGAATATGGCTTGCACTACGTGGGGGGGCCGGGATAATCACATCCTATTCATCGCTTCGGCCACGGACAAGAGACCGGAAAAGCTGGAAAGCGACGAGGGTGGACACATGTACCGATACTACGCACCAGAAGGAACCAAGGGAACGACGAAGAACTTGTTCCTGGGTTGATGTGGGAAAAGGGGGGTGAGTGATGGTGGCATAAAGAGCATCGCTTGTCAATACTTATTTAAGCTGAGCTCCGGCCTTCTGGGTCATGCCTTGAAGCCATAGACAACAATAGATCTGTCTGCTCGGATAACCGACTCAGTGTTTCTTTTGCCTCTCCTAGAAGCTCCCAGCGGCACTCGTCCAACGCCAGGCCTACCGCCTTGACTAACCCGATCGTCCGACTAGCGCCCTGAGAGTAGGATATGTCGCCGTCTCCCATTAAGCCGTTGAGCATGTGCGACAGGTACTCTTCAGCACTCCACTGAGGAGCGTTCCGAGCATTCCTCTCGTCACTTGGTCCCAGACGCATACCCGTGATCGCCCCGTAAGCCCACAGGATCAGGGTGGTGTTGTACAGAATCCACGGACGCAGGATGATGTTGTCTTCGGCCGCCGAGTACCGTGCTCTCGTGAACATGGTCTCCTGGACCATCAATAGGCAATGTCTCAGTGTCTTCCTCGCGTCGCTGTGGGAGGCCCATTCGGAGATACGCTTGTAGGCTCGCGTGAAAGGCAGACTACCGGGTGGAGCACGCACTCCGGTCGCGAGATTCGGTGCGCCCGCGAGTACGTGAAAATCCATCAACGATACGTGGATGCTTACGTGGGCGATACGCTGTAGCGGACGGGCTGCCTCTAGACATATGGACGGCGTCTGACTCATGAGACTGAACGACCAAGTATTGATTGCGTGATCTAAGCGATCCTTCCAGTGATCATGCTCCGGCGTCAAGAATGGCCGAGAGTCGTCGACCGCCGGTAACTGGTTCTCGGGCACGCTGATGCAAGATGCGGTCTGGTCTCGAGTGACCATGTGCCGCGTCAGACTGATGAGTCCGTGGAGGAGTACGAATCGCGCATACGGACTGTACGTATAAGGGATGGGATGGCGAGACAAGAGCCCTCGTATCTCCGGGAGAAAGTACGGACTGGGCGCAGTACGAGATTGTTCACGATTCCATGCGGTTGCTGTGGGCGCGTCCCAAAGGGCCTCGGCGCACGGGAGCGGTAGGTGGAAATCGGTTAGGGACAGAGCAGCGTTATGTCCGAAGATGGACCAGTGTTGCGCGTCCATGATGAAGGCAAAATACGCCGCTCGGTACGAGGACTCCCGCTCAACCCAGCGGTGCCAAGCTTTGTCAAGGGATGAGCTGTCACCCTCATCGTCTCGGTCCGAGGAATAAAAGCTCCCCCGCCGCATCAACTGGCAAACAAGTTAGCCATTACTGAGTTTTTTTTTTTTTTTCCTTTTTTTGGTCACGAGTTCAAACAAACCGTTATGACGGAGTAATGGAATATGTGAGACATCTCGTGCAATTTCCGGGTCGAAAACATCTTCTCGTACGCTTGGACGACTAACAATGCCTGCACTACCCACAGGGGAGCTGGCGCCTGAAAGTCGGGCGACTACTTAAGCTGTTAGACAATCATTATTCATCATCAACTAAGACAGGTCTTTGACATGGCGAAGTAGGCAGGATGAGGCGTGCTGAGGAAACATTCAGTGGCTCACCGTGAATATGAGCCACCGCAGGTTCTGGTGAATCTGCTCGGCCACCATGTAATGATCCTCGTCACGCGACAGTGTAGCGCCGAGAGTCAAGAGCGCCACGATAAGAAGAGGCGGCGCGTCTTGCAGGGAGAAAGTAGGTTGGTGAAGCAGACAGAAGTGGGGATTGTAGTTCTTCCAGTAGCTCTCCATGCACGACTCCAGATTCGCAGGCTCGAAGAAGGTAGAGTTTAAAACGTCAACTGGGAGAAAGGTCAAGGTCGAAGTGACCTTCTCGGCTAGCATTTGGTAAGCGCTTCCGACCTGGGGCGTGCTGGCCGAACTTAGCGAAAGCATCGATTCGTTTGGTGTTGTCTGGAAATCTGCATGGGTGATGCTATCGTAGAGGCCTTCGGCTGCTGCTGTCATATCCCAGGGGCTGGCACCAAAGAGCCAGTCTAAATCTTGCGTCAGCCCACCGGGATCGTTAGATCCGAAGAAGGTGAGAGGTTCCATCGTCGGCTTCTCACCGCTACGGGTAGGAACTTGTTCCCTTAGCTGGTAGGCCACGTGGGTAGAATCATCATCATCATTATTATCACGGGTATGATGGGCGATCGGGGCACGTTCAGGTTCATGACAATCGTCAGTAATTCCGGTAGAAGAAGCATCGATGAGCATGGGCTGCCCTTGCCCCTGAGGGTCCGGCGTCGAGACTCCTGCGGAATCGGACGGGGAAGAGGGCTCGGCGACCAATGCATTCTCATGTCTTCCGGCTTGAGGTCTACCCCTGGTGGAGTAACCGCCGGAATTGCGGTAGGTCATACCTCGGTCATGACGCCGGTTGTGCCGCTGCAGGAGATCTAGGCGGACGAAGTCTTTCTGGCAGACAAGGCATCGGTGGATTTTCCGGGGTTGGTCTCAACCTTTTTTCAGTATTCCCCGAGCCAAGGCCACGAAATGAAGGAGACTCACGATTGAGACGATGGCGGCTGAGATGTTCGGGTCTCTTGAAGGTGCGGAGACAGCCGGGCTCCGTACATGTGTACGGCGACATTGTCTCTCACCCCTGAATGACCCTTGAATGCTTAATGAAAAAGATGGCCGGCTGCACGGGGGTGGAACTTTGTAAGACTTCGTGAGCCTCCCAGAATCCCCGGCAAGCCCACCTCGGCAGCTCATAAAGTACCCCAGATAGGTTGGTGGGGCTGGGATCGGATGCCCGCGCAGCTGAATCTGAATGGTCTCGTTATCATATCAAAACTGGAGTACTTCGCGTGCTTATCTTCGGACGAGGTACTTCGTATGGCAGAGTATTCATTCGCATCGAGATTACGTGAAGCCCAAGCACCTTGGCATCCAATGGCACTGCAGGCAGTTCCGGTGGGTTGGTTCATTCAGGGTCCTGTCGATATTTCCAGTCGATATCTCGTGTCGTTATCGAATGATATGAGGCTTTCTCGTCTGCTCGGCATGGCAGCGCGCGTAAGATATACATATCTAAGCAATCCACCCTCTTTATCAATGCGTTAGAATCAATTCATTCACATTCACGTCGAAAAGATGGCAGTTCTGCACAGCGCAAAGGTCCGTCTGCGACGCGCCAAGCATGCCTTCAGCTCACCCAGGGCATTCCACGAGGCGATACAGTTGAAGAACTCAACCTCCATACTCGTCAACGAGGATCTCGTGCCGTCGCCCCCGAGCCGCCAGACATGGACTACCTGGAGCTTCTTCGCCTACTGGTGGAGTGAATCGTGGAATATCTCAACCTGGAGCATCGGCGCCTCTCTTATCACCGTCGGCGCCACCGTTCGGGATGCCCTCCTCGTCGTCTTCTTCGCCAACGTCCTCTCGGCCGCCGTCATGGTGCTGAACGGCTATGCGGCCTCGCGCTACCACATCGGCTATCCCGTCATCTCTCGTTCCAGTTTCGGCATTTACGGCCAATACTTTGTCGTCGTCCTCCGATCCATCCTCGGTATCGTCTGGGGCGGCGTGCAGTTGTACTTCGAAGGACAGTTCATCAGCATATGTCTTCGGTGCATCTTTCCATCGTGGGACGATATCCCCAATACCATTCCCGAAGACCAGTATATCACGACGCAAACCATGGTTGGCTTCTTCCTGGCCTTTTTCTGTACCATCCCCTTCCTCCTGGTACATACGTCGCGCATTCAGCACCTGTTCACCGTCAAATCGGTCGTGGTTCCCCTGGCCTGTCTCGGCATCATCATATGGGCGACCAAGAGCAATGGAGGCGTGGGTTCGGCAGCTCTGGATGCACAGGCCCAAGAGAGTAAAACCTCGACAGCTGTGTTTGCCTGGGCCATTATCTCGCAATTCAATGCTGTCATGGGTTCAAATTCGGCTCTGCTTGTCACCATCCCAGATATCGCTCGCTACTCCAAGACCCGCTATGCTCAGACTCTGGGTCAGTTGATAGCCCTGCCGCTGGGACAGACACTCTGTGCGTCCTTCGGGATCATCGCCACCGTACGTATTGTAGGGAAGACCAGACGGTGGGACTTCTGCTAACGCATTGTCTGTAGTCCTCCGTGCTGAACATGTGGGGAGAAGCGTATTGGAACGCCTACGACCTCCTGAATGGCATACTCGACCATGGCTACACGCCGTCAGCTCGGGCTGGTGTCTTTTTCGCCTCTGCCAGCTTCGCATTCGCTACCCTAGGCACGTCCATCGCTTGCAACTTCATCCCCTTCGCCGCCGATGTCACTTGCATGCTACCCAAGTACCTGAATATCGTGCGAGGCCAGTTCCTCTGTCTCATTATCGCATTCGCTATCGTTCCATGGCGCATTGTGACGTCTGCTGTTGGCTTTCTGAATTTCCTAAACGGTTATTCTATCTTCCAGGTAAGCGAAGATCTTGAGAAGACCCCCAGAAGATTGGACGGTTAATACTGATTCCATTACTGAAAAAGGGTCCGGTGGTGGCTATTATGCTTGTCGACTACTTCATCTTCCGACGCGGCAATCTGTCACTGCCCGATCTATTCACCATATCACCGAGAGGCCGCTACTTCTATTTCCACGGCGTCAACCTGCGGGCCTATGCCGCGTTCCTCGTAGGCTTCCTCTTGCCTTTACCGGGATTCATTATGAGTTTTGGGACTACCGGAACGTCCGAAGCGGCGTCCAACATGTATGCATTGGGCTGGGAATTGAGTTTCGTTATAGGAGGGCTGGCCTATATCGTGTTCGGCTTGATCTGGCCTGTCCCCAGCGACGACGGTCTGAGCGGGTTTGAAGAACGCCCCATCGAGGAAGTCTACTTCGAGGGGGAGTCGATCGTAATACAGGCAATGTCTAACGAGATTACAATGAGCCAAGCGACGGATAAGACTAAGAATGAGAAATTATAATTAGCGATTTATAACACTTTATTTATATAAAAACCTTTTAAATTATCCTTAAGATTTTTTATTTAAATATATATTTTATAAGTTATTTTATAATAAGGGTTTTATTATTTTTATTTATAAAAAATCTTTTTAATATTAAATTATTTTTTATATTCATAAAATTTATTTATTTTAATATATTATTTATAATATTTTATATATAAATTTTTTATATAATAATAAAAAGTTTACGTTATTATTATATAAAGTTTTTATAATTATTTATTTAATAAAGGTTTTAAAGATTATATTTATTATTTTAAAATATTAAAATAATATAATTAATTTTATATAAAGTTAAAATATTATAAAAATAAAGTAATTATATTATTTATTAAATTGATTTTTTTTAAACAAATGTTTAATTTTTTAAATAATAATAATTTATTTAATATTATTTAATTTCTTTAATTTAATTAATTTTTAATAATATAAAAATATAAACCCTTTTTTATTATTTCTCGCTTAATTAAATTATTATTTTTAAATAATATAAAATATAAAAATATATTAATATTAAATTAGCATTAAATTATTATATATTTTATCATATAATATATAAAATAAGCTATTTTATAATAATTTAAATAATTAATGAATTTATATAATTAATATTTATTTATATTAATAAATTAAAATCTTTTATAAAATATTTTTAATTTTAAATATAAAGGTTTTTTTAAAAATAATAATAATAAATTTAAAATATAAAAGAAATTATTTTTTTAAAATATATTATAATTATTATAATTTTATTTTATTTTATTTCATTTAAATATTATTTATTTTAATGATTTAATAACTTTTATTTTATTTATTACGATTTTTTTAAATTAATTAAATAATATAATATAAAAAGTTATTATATATTATTATTAAAATTAAAAATCTAATATTAATATATAGAATAAAAAATAAAAAGCTTTTATTATTAAAAAAACTTTTATTAATTAAAAAATAAGAATATTAAATATTTATATATAATTATAAATATTATTATTATATATCGGTTTTAATAACTTATTTTTAATATAAGAAAATAATTTATTATTAATATAAAAAATTGATTAATTTTTTAATATTAATTTAAATAATAGATCTTTTAACATATTAAGGTTAGGGTTAGGGTTAGGGTTAGGGTTAGGGTTAGGGTTAGGGTTAGGGTTAGGGTTAGGGTTAGGGTTAGGGTTAGGGTTAGGGTTAGGGTTAGGGTTAGGGTTAGGGTTAGGGTTAGGGTTAGGGTTAGGGTTAGGGTTAGGGTTAGGGTTAGGGTTAGGGTTAGGGTTAGGGTTAGGGTTAGGGTTAGGGTTAGGGTTAGGGTTAGGGTTAGGGTTAGGGTTAGGGTTAGGGTTAGGG